>CAUDMG010001619.1:1309954-1924720 GCA_958450375.1 Homarus gammarus | reverse complement strand
TAAGAACATAAGAACATAAGAATGGAGGAAACTGCAGCGGGCCTATTGGCCCATACTGGGCAGTCCCGTTTACACCCAACCCCTATTGCTCATATGAGCATCCAACCTATGTTTGAAGCAATTCAGCGTATTCGAGTTTATGATGATATTTGGTAACTTGTTCCATTCATCCACTACTCTGTTTCCAAACCAGTGTTTACCTATTTCACGCCTAAATCTAAATTTGTCCAATTTAAAACCATTGTTACGAGTTCGCTCCTGGTTGGATAATTTGAGTACCTTTGTAATGTCCCTTTGTTTAGCCCTGCCTTCCATTTATACACCTCTATCAGGTCGCCCCTCGCTCTACGTCTCTCAAGGGAGTGCAAATTAAGATGCTTTAACCTGTCTCTATACTCAAGGTTCCTGACACCCGGGATTAGTCTTGTCATTCTCCTCTGAATTCTTTCCAAGGATTCTATATCCATTCTGTAATACGGTGACCAGAACTGGACTGCGTAATCCAGGTGTGGTCTCACAAGAGCAAGATACAGTTTTAGGATGACCTCGCTAGTCTTGTAACTAACACTCCTTTGTATGAACCCAAGTACTTTATTAGCCTTGTTTCGAGCAAAAACACATTGTTTACTTGGCTTAAGGTTCCTACTTATCATTACTCCTAAATCTCTCTCGCAGTCGGATTTCTCTATGGCATCGTTGTTCATCTGGTATCTGGTTTCCCTGTTTACATTTCCTATACTGAGTACTTTACATTTGTCAATGTTGAATTTCATCTGCCATTTTTCAGACCATTCGAAAAATTTGTTTAGATCCTCCTGTAGTTTTGCCGAGTCCTCGTCAGATTTGATAACACGTCCTATTTTAGTATCATCAGCAAATTTACTTATGTTGCTGTCTATGCCGATATCTATGTCGTTTATGTATATAATAAACAATAATGGTCCAAGTACTGAGCCTTGGGGAACTCCACTTGTGACGTTGCTCCAATGGGACTTAGTGCCGTTAATGCTCACTCGCTGTTTCCTGTCCTGTAACCACGCCCTAATCCATTTAAGGATGTCACCTTTGATGCCATGAGCTTCTACCTTTCTAATTAGTCTTTCGTGGGGTACTCTGTCGAAGGCTTTGCTAAAGTCGAGATATACCACATCATAATTGTGCCCCTCGTCCACTGATTCGAAAACTGATGAAAAGAATGTTAATAGATTAGTTAGGCAAGAACGTCCGCTTGTGAAGCCATGCTGGGAATCATTGATCAATCTGTGCTTCTCCAGGTGATTTCGAATAGAGTTTGAAATGATTGCTTCCAGTAATTTGCCTACTATTGATGTTAGACTGATTGGGCGGTAGTTAGAGGATAGTGATCTATCCCCCTTCTTGAAGATCGGTATTACATTCGCTATCCTCCAGGATTCTGGTACTACACCTGTTTTTAAGGACATGTTAAACAACTTTGCTAAGGGCATACTAAGCTCTTCCTTACATTCCTTTAATACTCTGGCAAATATCTCATCGGGACCAGGTGACTTATTAGGCTTTAGTTTGTCTATTTGCTTACTAACATCGTTACTAGTCACTACTATCTCACTTAATTTGTTTTCTTCACTATCTCTGAATAGAGTCGGTGCCTCGGGTATCATGTTTAAATTTTCGGTGGTGAAACTGTTGAAAAATATTTATTCAAATTATTGCTCATTTCTCCGTCGTTATCAGTGAGCTCGCCGGAGTCTGACCGTATTGGTCCAATCTTTTCTCGTGTTTTAGTTTGGTACATTTGGTAGAATCCTTTGGGGTTTGTCTTTGCCTCCCTTGCTATCCTTACCTCATTATTCCTCTTTGCTTTCCTTATCTCGGTTTTAACCCTACTCGCCAATACCCTATAATAGTCCCGGAGGTGAATTTCGCCACGATTTATCCTTCTACCTATAGCCTTCCTTTGGCCAATGATGTTCTTTAAATAATTATTTATCCATTTAGGGTCATTGTTGTTTGATCTGAGTTTTTTGTATGGTATGTTCTGCCTTTGTGCATTAAGTAACTCACTATTTAAAGTGTCGTGGAACTCGGCAATCTCAGATCTCGTTATCAGGTCGGTGTCATCTGTCAGGTTCACGGCCAAGCGCGACACCCCCTCTCTCAGCTGCCTCTTTAAACTGTCAAAGTTTGCCCTTCTGAAATCTGGTACTTTAGTGGAATTCTCCTTACGTCTGCCCTGAAAATCTAACTGGAATCGAATTTCTTTGTGATCGCTGTTTGCAAGTTCGTTCCCTACCTCGACATTGCTAATGAGGTTTTCTCTGTTTGACAAAACTAAATCCAATATATTATTACCCCGTGTGGGTTCGGTTATATGTTGACTTAGGAAACAGTCCTGGATCGTCTCGAGAAAATCCTCTGATTCTGAGTTTCCCGTAAGGTCGGTCCAATCTATTTGGCCAAGGTTAAAGTCGCCTACTATACAGACTTTGTTGTGTATGGAAGCCCTGCGCATTTCATCCCAGATAAGTCGCTCATTGACTCTGTCAAGATTGGGGGGTCTATATATTACTCCTGTGATTAATTTTTCCCGACCGTCGCTTAATTCTATCCAAATTGTTTCTGTATTCCTCTCAGTTTTTATTTCCTTATTTATTTCACACTTCAGGTTATCCCTAACATAGATTGCTACTCCGCCTCCTTTCCTGGTCTGCCTATCGGTATGGAACAGTTTGTAACCCGCAATTTGGTATTCGACTGGTAATTCACGTGTGTCTAGGTTGATCCATGTTTCAGTGAATGCAATTATATCGATTTCTTCGGTACATACCAAGGCCCTAATATCATCCATTTTGTTTCTCATACTTCTACTGTTCGCGTAATATACATTTAAGTTAGTCGTGTTCTGAGTCCTTCCCTTACCACGTTTAGTTTTAAACTCCCTGTCTAATTTAGTTATGTCATCATTCCTAACACTATTTCCCTGTAATCTTTCGCCTTGTTTACCCGCTCCCACTGCAGTCTCCTCCACCCCCGTGCCCCTATGTTCTCTTAGCAGTTTAAAGACTTCGATATCTTTTGAACTGCCCCCTCTAGAGCCCCAGCCAGGGTTGCTACTCCATCCCTAGACAGGTGCACCCCATCCCTCGCATAAAGGTCCCTTCTGCCATAGAAGTTGTCCCAGTTGTCAATGAATGGGACTGATATTGACTTGCAATATCTGTCAAGACGGTCGTTAACACCAACTGCCCTTGACAACCATTCACTGCCAACTCTCCTTCTAGGCAGGACACCGCATATGATAGGGATCCCTCCCTTAGTCCTAATACGATCTATGGCTGCCTTGAACTTATCAAGAAGCTCCTCGCTCCTACACCGGCCAATATCATTGCCTCCTGCACTGAGGCAGATAATGGGTTTGTTCCCATTACCAGACAAGATATTGTCCATCCTGTCAATTATATCCCCCACCCCAGCTCCTGGCAAACACACCCTCATCCTATTTTTGTTTTTACCACAAAAGGCCCTGTCCATGTACCTTACCTGTGAGTCACCAACAATTAAAGTTTTATACCTTCCTTGTCATCCCTTTCCCTGACTGTACTAACGTCCAATTCGTCTATCAAGGGACTGAACGGGTTGGTACACTTAGCTGTTGTTGTCGTTGTTGTCGTATCCTTGGTGTGCTTCTTCACCAAAAGCTTTGTCTTCCCACTACTCACAATTTTCCACTCGCTTGATTTTTCGTCAGCCACTGGCTTTACTCGTCCAGCCTCTCCTTTTAACATCGCCATCTCTTCCCTTAATTTCAAGTTCTCCAACGTGGCCCTCTCAATTTCTAACTTGGCCTTCGCCAATTCTTCAGTGGACCACTCCAGTTTGGTCAACAAACTCTCATACCCAAGACCGCACCTTGCTCTGGCCATATCTGATAATTATCCCTCCGGAGCTAACCCTGCCGTGACCTTTCCCCTAGTGAGGACTACCACCTCCTGTGCCCTGTTCTCAAGACACACACACACGTACACATCGCACACACACACACACACACACACACGTACACATCGCGCACACACACACGCACACACCCAGCTGTACCAGTAAAACCTTTAAACCTGCAGCACCCCCCTCCCCCCCTCCCCCTCCTCCCCCCCCCCCCACGCCTCTTCTCTTATCCATGCTTGATCTGAACTTGACCCGTCATGGCCAGTCTGGCAAGCCACGCCCACCCGCTCAGAGCCTCGCCCACTTTCATCTACCTGCTCAGAGCCTCGCCCTCCTCCACCCACCTGCTCAGGGCCTCGCCCACCTCCACCCACCCGCTCAGAGCCTCACCCACCTGCTCAGAGCCTCGCCCACCTTTACCCACACCTTTACTCACCCGCTCAGAGCTTCTCCCACCAGCACCAACCTGCTCAGAGCCTCGCCCACCTTCACCCACCCGCTCAGAGTCTCGCCCACCTTCACCCACCTGCTCAGAGCCTCGCCCACCTCCATCCACACGCTCAGAGTTTCGCGCCCACTTCCACCCACCTGCTCAGACCCTTGCCCATCTCCACCCACCTGCTCAGAGTTTCGCGCCCACCTCCACCCACCCGCTCAGAGCCTCGCCCACCCTCAATTACACGTCTTGAGCCACGCCCAGCCCTACTGTTTACGGTCCGTGTATGTGCGTACCCTCTTCTGTGTGTTCGTCCTTCTACCGTGTGTATTGCATGTGTGCATCCTCCCGTCCGTGTGTACAGTTAAAGAAAAAGTCTCGTTACACCCTCTTAGTATTATGTTCCGGAATCCATGATGAAAATTTTGGGTAAAGTTCCCTTGATTGTTAACTGGTAACAAAGGCGCCCACCCCACCAGCTCTTCCCCTCCACTCCGCTGCCCCCTCTGGATCCGTTAGTGACTACTGATAACCTCTGATGATGTTAAGCTGGTGAATTCCAGTAGAAGATGATTGAAAAATAATTTATGGACTATTAGCACACTGAAGAATGCATTACCCTTCTCTTTGATATTATTATGTAATTACACTTGATCTCGTTGCTACGTGACTGACTTTCCCAACATCGAGAAATGGCAGTGTACACAAAGGTCTGTATGCCATCTGTGGGTAAGCATATTGATATTGATATTGACACAGTTTATTTAGCCAGAAGAACACAGATACAGAGTCGTAAAAAATAGTAATATTAACATGGCTGAGCCAGTTGAGAACCTGAGCTCTCTTGAAGGAACCTGATATATACTGTACTAATTGTGGTGTTTCGTGAGCTTTATATTTGTGATACTATCAGCCAACTTAGACATATCGGAGCTGGTGAGGGGAGCGTAAGCTGGCAGTAGAGAGTCGGTCAAGCTGTGTGGTTAGCTTTGGTGGCCGGCCTGGTGGGGTGGTCAAGGCTGAACAAGGGCTTGAATTACAAACCGTGACACTGAGGGGAGGCCGATGGACCTAGCCTAGCACACCTAGTGGGGTAGTCAAAGATTTACCAGTAAATTGACAAATATATCTGCTAAGGGGGATCACAGGTAGATATTGTACTGGTCACGCCACGCACTAGTCACCCATGGATAGGATTTTCAAGAAGTCAGATTGGGAACTCCCGGAATGACCCTGTTTTTCGATGTAAAACAGGAAGCTTGTCACACACCCGCCCACCTGTCACACAGCCTGGCCTTGTCAGTGACGGAGAACTTTTCCAAAACTCTTCATCTTAGGTTTCAGAATAATAAGTGTAACTAGACTTTTTTCTTTGACTGTGCATCCTCCCAACGTGTGTGTGTGTGTGTGTGTGTGTGTGTGTGTGTGTGTGTTCATTATATCCTACAGAAGTGAACTCTTTATCTTTGGAACAAACTGAGTTAGGATTCTCCACCTTTGGCCCAATGTTGCCTCGTGTGGGTCTCTTGGCTCAGTTCAGGAACTTGTACTCTCCCTCCTTGTTTCAGGGAGTTACTGCCACTTATTCCTGCCTCTACAGGTGCTCTACTTAACCAATACTGTGAACGCGGTAACTTGTACGGATAGCAACGGATTCACCGATGAAAGTTGATGTGTGGAATATTAGTGGAATTACATTTTCATTATCATCCCCCCCCCCTCTCTCTCTCTCGCTCTGAGTTATATTGTTCCTGCATGCGTGTTTAGTAAGTCAAGCCATAGTCCAGTTGCGTGTCTACTTGGATCATTGGTCAGGCAGCCGAGTGACCTGGATCTACTGGTGCTTCTTTTAATATAATTTCTCCACATACAAAATTATACGCAAGGTATTTGTTATTGTCTTCATGTTTACTGTTTGGTGAGAATTAGTCAAGCTGTACATCTGTCATCTATTAGTAGAGGAAATTCATCAGGTTAGGTCAGGTTAGGTCAGGTTAGGTCAGGTTAGGTTTTTGATCCGATAGTTTATTATTTCAAGTGGAGGATGATTCTGAGGTCAAGGTCACAGGTAAGAGGCTAATCGAATGAGAATGGCACTAAGTGGTTGATGAGACACAGCGGGGAGTGTGTCGGGCCTGACTAATGGCTCCTCACCCTGCAGGTCACCCAGTGCTTAATGTATCTGTAGTACTGTACTAGACTGTCGGCTACTCACGCGTGAAGCAGATTTGTTGATAGTGACCCTCCACAGTGAAGCACAGCGAGCGACCCAGCCCTTGAGCATTACTTACATTAGATTAAGTTTGGATAGGTTAGATTAGGTTAGGTTAGGCTAGGCTAGGTTAGGTTAGGTTAGGTTAGGTTGAGTGTGGGTAGATTTGGTTAGTTTAGTTATAGGTAAATGTGGTTAGGTTTTGGTACATTAGGTAAGGATAGTTGTAGCTGAGTTTAGTTAGGTTAGGTTAAGTTAGGTTAGCTATGGTTTGGTTAGGTTAGCAATGGTTGAATTAGCTCTGACGGTTTTGTGTGTTTTCTTAATTCTTGTTTTTTTTGCAACGTGTGAAAATTTGGCTGTTTGGCAGAAATAACAATTGGGGACGAGATGTAACAACAATATATACTCAACACAGGTCAAATATTAAGGTACCAAATGTCTTACACATCCAAAGCTTAGTTCAGTGGCCAGCAAGTCCTTGAGGAAGATACCAAGATAAAAATGTTAATTAGGCCTGTTGTAGTTGATCATTACTGTTATATTATTGTAACAGTCATCTAAACATTTCCTAATTAGTAATGTATTATTAGTTCAGATTGTTCTTATCTCATAATGTTTTTTTGGGGGGGGGGGGTCAAGTTAAAGGTACGTTGTGACTTTTCGAAGCAATTTAGATACAGCAGACGTTATTGGTGTATGCTAGGCTGATGAGCACTGTTATTTGGTTGTATTATCTTAGAGGGGCGAGGTGGGAGGGGGGGGGGGGTTAGCAGGAGTATGAGCGATTCTTAACACGTGTGGGTGGGCTCGTGTCTGGCTATCAACTGCTAGTAACTGGATACAAAAGTGTCAGGTCACCGGAGCACTAATGCGGAGAGGTCAAGCAATGTCACTTCAGTGTGGCGTGACATGAAAGTGATTATTAAGGTGATTAATATTGCTCAAACATTAATTAGCCTGGCTGATGTGGTTATTTGTAATACGAAGGTGTATGTTACCTATATTCATATAATGCTTACTGTGGATATATTTGACAGCAGGTAATACAGGTCAGAATGGCAGATGACAGGTCTTAGGTGTGACAGGTGACAGGTCTTAGGTGTGGCAGGTGACAGGTCTTAGGTGTGACACTGTGGCAGGTCTTAGGTGTGACAGGTGACAGATCTTAGGTGTGACAGGTGACAGGTCCTAGGTGTGACAGGTGACAGGTCTTAGGTGTGACACTGTGACAGGTCTTAGGTGTGACACTGTGACAGGTCTTAGGTCTTAGGTGTGACAGGTGACAGGCAATAGGTGTGACAGGTGACAGGTTCTAGGTGTGACAGGTGACAGGTTCTAGGTGTGACAGGTGACAGGTCCTAGGTGTGACAGGTATTCGGTGTTATACGTTATCGGATTAAACGTTTTGGGATTTAATATTAAAAAATCCTGTAAGATATAAAGTGTTGAGAGAAAACAAGGTTACACAAGGTTACACAAGGTTATACAAGGTTATACAAGGTTATACAAGGTTTACACAAGGTTATACAAGGTTACACAAGGTTTTACGTACGCCATCATAATGAGTGGCTTGTTCTGCTAGACCCAAATCTTAACCTAACTTCTGGGACTATGGTACAGGTATAATGGTTCTTATTGTTATTGGTTCCTGATACTGATGGCTCCGAGTACGAGTGGAATTCATTCATAAAGGTGAGTTATTAGGGCAGGTGCTCACTTAACCTACACCTCACACACTGCCTCCGCCTCACCTCCCAGCCAAGCACTGGTGGTGGGGGTGTTGTGGTGGGCGTGTGTGGCCAAGCACTGGTGGTGGGGGTGTTGTGGTGGGCGTGTGTGGCCAAGCACTGATGGTGGGGGTGTTGTGGTGGGCGTGTGTGGCCAAGCACTGATGGTGGGGGTGTTGTGGTGGGCGTGTGTGGCCAAGCACTGATGGTGGGGGTGTTGTGGTGGGCGTGTGTGGCCAAGCACTGGTGGTGGGGGTGTTGTGGTGGGCGTGTGTGGCCAAGCACTGATGGTGGGGGTGTTGTGGTGGGCGTGTGTGACCAAGCACTGATGGTGGGGGTGTTGTGGTGGGTGTGTGTGGCCGAGCACTGATGGTGGGGGTGTTGTGGTGGGCGTGTGTGGCCGAGCACTGGTGGTGGGGGTGTTGTGGTGGGCGTGTGTGGCCAAGCACTGGTGGTAATTGTGTTGTGGTGGGCGAGTGTGGCCGAGCACTGGTGGTGGGTTGCCGTAGTGGGCGTCTGTGTAAGGTGATCTCATCTTTCCACCAGTGAAAGGTCACAGTCCACGACTTTAAGGGAGATTTTCACAAAGTTTCGTTCACGGGTTAATGTTTCATTTGTTTTTGTTTTTATTGTAGAATTATACATTGATACCGCGCTCTCTCCCCGAATTAGAATTAATATTGAGTGTAAATGTTGCCGCCAGTACCACATATATGCAGTCGACTCCAGTGTTATGGTGTAGCCCAGGAAGACTCGACCAAATAACCAGCCGACTATTTTAACTACAAAAGTATCTCGTTAACATAACTTTTTAACCTCGTAAGTTACCACCATAAAATCCCCCGTGCTCTGGTGGTGTGGACAAAGGCAGCGATATAACAGGAGATAACACAGACAATGTAAACTTGTAAAGAGACGCCCAAAAAATTATTATTACCTATTGATTAGTTATTTTTTTTTTATCTCGTCAAAATGGAATGGAGGTTTGTGCTCTTAACAGATGTAAGTATAAAAGGAAAGAGGAATGATTGGGGGTAGTGTGTGTGTGTGTGTGTGTGTGTGTGTGTGAAGATATGTACCAATATCACCACCATCACCACCACCACCACTACCACCACCGCCATTACCACTACCACCACCACCACCACCACCATTACCACCACCACCATCACCACACCGCCACACTGGACCTGGAGCTCCCTACCGTCGTTCTTTTCACTATCGTGGATATCATTACGTTCTATGAGGTCGTTAACTAAGGCTGACTCCTCTTTATACTACGTAAACCTTGACCGTGTAAATGTATGACCGTGTGTGTGTGTGGGACTCTTGGCCTCCGTGACTGTTACACACACACACACACATCCTTGACGTAACCCGGAGAAGTCATGTGAATTATCAGGATTTAATAGGATATCCAACCTCATAATGAGTTTGGGAGTCAACCAGGTTTTGAGTTTATCATAAGTTGAAATCGTGTTCAGAGTCGTGTGAAATTGCAACATAAGGGACAGGAGAGGAGCCAAGTTACCACCAAACTCTGATATTGTGTTGGCGAGAGTTGTAGAGTTGTTGTTGTTGTTGTTGTGGTGGTGGTGGGGCGTTTGTGGTGGTGGTGGTGGTGGGGCGTTAGTGGTGGCGTTGGTGGTGGTGGTGGTGGTGGTGGGGCGTTAGTGGTGGTGGTGGTGGGGCGGTGGTGGTGGTGGTGGGGCTTTAGTGGTGGTGGTGGTGGTGGTGGTGGAACGTTAGTGGTGGTGGTGGTGGTGGTGGTGGAACGTTAGTGGTGGTGGTGGTGGTGGTGGGGGGACGTTAGTGGTGGTGGTGGTGGGGGGTTAGTGGTGGTAGTGGTGGTGGTGGTGGTGGATATAGAAGTTATGGTGGTGGAAGTGGTAGGTGGTAATGGTGTTAGTGGCAGAGGTAGAGGTGATGGTGGGAGTAGAGGTGATGGTGGTGATGGTAGTAGTAGAAGTGGTAGTGGTAATAGAAGTGGTGATGGTAGTAGTGGTAGTGGTAGAGGTGGTAGTGGTAGAGGTGGTTATGGTAGTAGTGGTAGAGGTGATGGTAGTGGTAATAGTGTTAGAGATGGCTATGATAGTAGTGGTAGTGGTAGAGGTGGTTATGGTAGTAGTAGTAGTAGTAGTGGTGGTATAGAGGTGGTAGTGGTATGGTGGTAGTGGTAGTAGTGGTATAGAGGTGATGGTGATGGTGGCAAGTGATGTAACACTAAACTCAAGAACGAGAGAGAGAGGAAATACCTGCATGATCTACCCTGGAGGAGGAGCTTCAGATAACACACATAAAAAAAAGGTCATATCTAGGGAGAGTCAAGGTGAAACGAGGGAGGTAGGTGGTCGTGGGTGTAGCGCGTGTCAAAGGTGTATTGATGACACGTTATGGAGTAGCGAGTATAGGCTCTGGGT
Organism: Homarus gammarus; assembly: GCA_958450375.1. Classification (NCBI taxonomy): domain Eukaryota; kingdom Metazoa; phylum Arthropoda; class Malacostraca; order Decapoda; family Nephropidae; genus Homarus; species Homarus gammarus. The sequence continues at coordinate 1,914,001 of CAUDMG010001619.1, read as the reverse complement.
GTTGAGGGGAGTGACTCTTACACTGAATTCTGTCATGGATGGTTAATGAGGATTGCCAGATATGTGATAGTCTAATGGGTGACACATAGTTACATGAGGTATATATTGATTCACTCCACTTAAAGACTCAATCCTTCTGTTCTCACCTTTGTTACTCTGCTTCACTCGTTACAATGACCCTCTTCCTCCTCTCTCCTTCTAGTCCGTCACTAACTTATTGTGCATAGTGATTTTGCTGACCTGTTTTTGTTATTATTATTATTATTATTATTATTATTATTATTATTATTATTATTATTATTATTATTATTATTATTATTTCAAACAAACAATTTCAAGTTATTCAACCACAAACATAAACAACCATTCATGGTTATCGAGACGTGACATCAAAATCCAGAAGAGTTCCTTTAACTTTTTGTGATGCCACCATTCTCATCATCAGCAGTAATTAGAGGCAACAGAGACGAGGCAGCAGAGATCAGTCGAGGCAGCAGGGATCACAGGTGGCAGCAGAGGTTAGGGGAGGCAGCTGAGGTTAGGAGAGGCAACTGAGGTCAAAGGGAAGCAGCAGAGATTAGGCGAGGCAACAGACATCAGGCGAGGCAACAGACATCAGGCGAGGCAGCAGGGATCAGTAGAGGAAGCATAAATCAGTAGAGGCAGCAAAGATCAGTAGAGGAAGCATAGATCAGCAGAGGAAGCATCGATCAACAGAGGCAGTAGAGACCAGGCGAGGCAGCAGAGATCAGTAGAGGCAGCAGAGATCAGGCGAGGCAGTAGAGATCAGTAGAGGCAGCAGAGATGAGGCGAGGCAGCAGAGATCAGCAGAGGCAGCAGAGATCAGGCGAGGCAGCAGAGATGAGGCGAGGCAGCAGAGATCAGTAGAGGCAGCAGAGATGAGGCGAGGCAGCAGAGGTCAGTAGAGGCAGCAGAGATGAGGCGAGGCAGCAGAGGTCAGTAGAGGCAGCAGAGGTCAGGCCAGGCAGCAAAGGTTATTACTATGGCTTGCTTGAATGGGGACGGCTCGTGTTTATCTGCTCCGCCAACGTAAGCACAGGAGATCTTCACATGGACCCAAATCCCACACTCTCTGCCGTCTTTGTTTTTTCAAGGGAATATTTAGGGCTTGATTTGGTAGCCCCAGTATCGGGATTCTCAAAGATTCGTATTGTTTTTATGTCGTGGATGTGGTGGTGGCATTGTAATGTTATCCTTGATCTGTCTGTTCCAACGTAAAATAAGACTTTGCACGTTCACTATCGGCCATAAAGTTAACCTAACCTAACCTAACCTAAGCAAATATCCCAATGAGTCATGTAGCATCACAGCAAAATTAGATGACTGTGGTCTTCATTTTTTTTTTTATTGTTTATCTGTGCAAAAATTATTAGTTTGAACTTTTGCTTCAGGTTGTTTCTTTCTTCCCACGTTTGCTTGCTCCTTTCCTCCTCCTGCAAAATAGAGGACACATTCTGTGGCAGGCGGCGAAGGCGTTAGAACTCATCTGCGTCAACATCCCGCTGAAGTAAAGTGGCTGGCAAGTGTGTGTTATGGGCGATATACAACGTCAGGGTGTACTAACGTTAACGCAATATTAAATACTAGTTTATATAGAAGTACAATATGACATTTTAAATAACCTTCAAACTCTCAAAATACAAAACATACATACATACGGTGTGGATTGATCGTCTCCCAGGTGAGGGGGGTCGATTTGGCACTTTTTCAGGTTTTTCTTAAGACTATACTTATATCTTTTCCGTTCCCCGCCAGAATTACGTTCTTCATTCCCCAGATAACTGTATAGAGAAGCTAGATATATATGATAACACACCTGGCTGGGAGTACCTTGTGGTGGCAACACTGCTGGAGAGAACTTCATGATTTACGTTTATGACGAGTTAAGAGACCAGGACCTCCACCACGACTCCACCAACTCCACCTTTTCTCCAGCACTCTAACCCAACAATTTACCATCACCATAACTCACTCCACCACGACTCCACCAACCCCACCATCTCTCCAGCACTCCAACAACCCTACCACCACCAACCATCCTCCTCCACATCAGGTACCTCCAGGTGTATAGGTCCCCCCCCCCCCCGGCGTGAGGTGACCCCCCAGGTGAACCTTACCTATGTGTCACTGCCAACACTCTCCCACCTCCCCACCCTTCATGGCTCTCATCCGCCACCTGATTGACTCTGTGATGTATCCTAAAGCACCTCCTCCTCCTCCTCCTCCTCCTCCTCCTCCTCCTCCCTCTCCTCCTCCTCCTCCTCTTGTTTTTTGGAAGGAAGAGGAAGAGGAGCGGAAGATGTAGACGAGGAAGCTGGGAAGAGGGAGAGGTGGAAGAGGAGATAGGAGAGGATGAGCCAGGAGAAGAAGAAGAAGGAGAAGAAGAAGAAGAAGCGAAGAAAAGAGGATGAGGAAGGTGGAGGAAGAGGTAGACGAAGAAGAAAGGGGTGTAGAGGCTACATAGAAGAGGAGAAGAAGGAAGGGAGAAGAGGAAGAAGTAGAATAAAATGTAGGGGGAAGTGGATGATGATGATGATGATGATATGAAAAATAACAGAAAGAAAAATATGAGAGAGAGAGAGAGAGAGAGAGAGAGAGAGAGAGAGAGAGAGAGAGAGAGAGAGAGAGGAAAAATTGATCCGAATTTTTCCTTTAGTTTCTTAAGGATTGATGTAGATTATAGGAAGTAATTAGCACCAGTATTGTGTTGTCCGCCTCCACCATACAGCCACCTCCTACAGACCTTCTTCAGGAGATGGGCGGGCAGTAAGCTGTGTTCCTTATAAAGAGATTTGATGTCTGGCGAAAGTAAAGTCTCAGTGTAATTTCGGTGCCATTTCTACAGTCGTGTATGTGTCGTTGTTGTAGTGAGTTTGTTAGAATCGGTCTAACATTACCGGTTATGAAGTGAATTTAACGTATATAATATCTGAGCACCCTGGTTGAGGAAGGTAATGGTGTAACTCGGAGATATAATGGGACTTGTCGGGTTATTATGAGGCGCCTACGTGACCGTCGCTCAGCCTCGCCACACAATACTCGCTTGTCAAGTGGGATGTTTCAGGTGAGGACGCTGATGGGATTTTCAACTGCTATACACTGAGTGAACGCCCGGCTGTTGTTCTCTGTTGGTGGAGTTGTGTGTAGCCAAGTTGATAAAGTTGTCAGGGAAGTTGTGCGAGGTGTGGCGTCCCCTGAGTGAGCACCACAGCCAGTGAGACAGACAAGACACTACCAATTTCTCGTAACTGCGACCCTCAGTTTGATCATGATTGTACACTGCACGAGGTGTTGTGTGAGCGACAGACACCGTTCACCTTGTTATTGGCAGGTGCAGGGGGAGGAGACAGCTACTATACGCTCTGTTAGACCTCCGAGGAACAGTGTTCATGGTGCCATCCTACAATAGATGTTGATTTTTATCTATACTATTTCTGTTGGGTTATTTACGTGAGAACGTCATTATTATTTAAAGTTAGATAAGTTTAAGTGTCACAACGATACGAGAACGCCAATAGTAGAGTGATAGTGGAATATAAAAGAAACCTTTTGTCTGTGTAATATTTGTGTGTTCCTGAAGGTGTCCCTGGCAGAAATTAGTTATTTTTCTTCCTGTAAGGTCATGGAGGAGGGTAACAGAGGGGAGGATGTGGGTGTTGTCTTTGTCATTCATATGGCAACGCAGAGTTCTTCCATCCCTCCAGCTTAACTCACTCACCTGCTGGGGATTACCCCTGTGGTCCCCCAGCCTGGTGGTGTTATTAAATAATGTCGAGAACTTTCTGTACCAGGCAGGAGTGACCGTCCCTCAGACACTACTGTATCAGGGCAGGAGTGACTGTCCCTCAGACACTACTGTATCAGGGCAGGAGTGACCGTCCCTCAGACACTACTGTACGAGGGCAGGAATGACCGTCCCTTGACACTACTGTACCAGGGCAGGAGTGACCGTCCTTCAGACACTACTGTACCAAGGCAGGAGTGACCGTCCCTCAGACACTACTGTACGAAGGCAGGAGTGACCGTCCCTCAGACACTGCTGTACCAAGGCAGGAGTGACCATCCCTCAGACAGAGTCAGACACTATTGCACCAGGGCAGGAGTGACCACCGTGGAGTTTGATCTAGATAGATGGTAGGCCCTTCAACCCTCCTGAAGACACCAGCGCTCCTTCTCACGGGCACAAGGATCACCCATCAGGGTAACAAGGGCGGGCGAAGGATGCCAGATGCGTCAATTTTTTTACGGAGATATTTAAGACTCTTGACGATGGCAGCCAGGCATGAGTAAGCTGTGTTGTATAGGGGCTGTGTGAGCAGCTTAGTCATCACTGAGGGTGAGCAGGAAGCCTTGTTTCATAGGGCGAGGCTAGAGCTACATACGTCTTCAGGGATGGAGCTGTTGTATGTGTTGCTGCTGTTGTGTGTGTGTGTGTGTTCAGGTTCACAGGGTCACGTCACCTTCATTGCCCGCCATAATGTGTAGATCACCGCCCTCAGGAAGGGTCTGGGTATCACGGCGCAATATTACTCTTCATCTAAGGGCTCCAGCAGGGACGTAGCCTCGACTTTATTAAAGATCATAGTAGCCTGAGATAGCTAAGCGTGGCTCCTCGTGGTGGTGGATCGCGTGTGGTAGTGATTATTTCTGTGATTTAAATATATTTCCGTTGATATATATTTGCAGCTGCCTCAGTCACACAACAGTAGTACACAGATGTCATAATTTCAGCCAGAGATTGTTGAGTGTTTTCCCGCCTTAACTCTGATGTGTATGGTGATTATTGTTTAACTGTGTATCTTTTCTTATTGATACTTATGTGAGTTATTTGTTTCTTTGCAGGTATGTTGTAGCTGATGTATGAGAACAGGCGACGGAGGGTAGGTGTAGGTGACGTATAATACCGGACACCATTAACACAACTGTATAAATATTACTGAATAGTCTGTGTGTGTGTGGTGGACCCCTTGAACCAGTGATGACAGTAGTGGCACTAAGGTTCAAGGTCTCGTGCCTTCGTGAGCAAGCAACTTAAATCAGGTATGCTGCAAGTCTTAAATTTTACTGACCGTGGTTCAGGGTTTCTAGCACTGCGGGTAAATAAAAAAGAAGTTAATGAAGATCACTGAGGCTCTCAACACTGGACCAGGATTTAGGAGCAACCTTCATAATATTTTACCTTTATTTCCCTGCGTACAAACACGGGCGAGGTGCAGGCAGAGAGCTTTAATTTTCGCTTGGTGTGACCCTGAAACATACTGTATACTAGTCAGTCCAAGGTGTCAGCCAGGCGTGTGCTTGTGGTGTTATGTGTGTGTGTGTGTGTGTGTGTACAGTAAGAATCACATTTAACGTCAGGATGATATTAAACTTTCAAGTGAATGAATGTTACATGAAAAGTTGTTTTATCCTTTATTTTTTCCCAGACAGGAGTAAAGTGAGGTTGCAGGTATGACACTGCAGCTGCCGCCCTCCTGCCAGTATCTCACACACACACGAGACTCGCTCCTCACTTGTATTTCTTAATGAGTCAGGTAATGAAGCTCCGGCACGCCACTCTGCAACACGACTACCCGGGTGTGGTGCATCTCAACACTTCAGTTCGTAAACGTTGAAGTGTAGAGTTTGGGAAATAATTCTATAAACAGAGTAGTATAAGGTAGAAGGAGAACTGTTAGTGTAGGAGTCCAGTCTTTGTGATGAGAGCTCGTGTGTTATTCGCTCACTGGTGTAACGCAAAGTAGCTCAGTGTATGGTCAACACCTTGGAGGGCCGTGTGAGGGAGGATTAACAGTGATGGTGGGCGGCTGCTGTAGTGTGTGTGTGTGTGGGGAACGATTTAGTAGAACCCTCGTGAGTGTAGGTAAAACATGCCCTGAGTCGTCCTCCTTCACTATGATGTCAGCTAGAGCTCTTCCATTATCTGACGCCCCACCTGATTCGCACCACAGCTCAATCTACCATATAGTACCATAATGTGGTCAAACATAACCCTGCCTAACCCTCGATTTATTTAGATTTTGATAAATAAGTTCAAATCGATTTAAACCATTGAGGAAATAACGAGAAGCTCTGATTGCGTCACCTCTTTGATGTGATTATACTTAGCCTCGTCTGATTAAGTTATAATCTTTCATATATATATGTATATAAAATGTCTACTTGTTGCCTTTCTAACTACTACAGTATTTATCGTGCTCAGTGAATCACCCAATACATGCAGGTCACTTTCCTTTCATTGCTTCTTGGAAAACCGTGAAATTGAGGTCGTAATTGCCCAGCTTGCAGATATTGCAATTTAACGCACGGCAGTATGACCCGCCTCTCATGTTGAAATGGTCTGCATTAATTACACTAAATTGGTCGAAGATTCCCCATATTTCTGTAAATACTACTGGTCCTGCGTACAGTACGTGCTGGTGGTCCTGTGACGTACTAATGGTCCTGTGTACAGTACGTGCTAGTGGTCCTGTGACGTACTAATGGTCCTGTGTACAGTACGTGCTAGTGATCCTCTGACGTACTACTGGTCCTGTGTACAGTACGTGCTAGTGGTCCTGTGACGTACTAATGGTCCTGTGTACACTACGTGCTAATGGTCCTGTGTACAGTACGTGCTAGTAGTCCTGTGACGTACTAATGGTCCTGTGTACAGTACGTGCTAGTAGTCCTGTGACGTACTAATGGTCCTGTGTACAGTACGTGCTAGTGGTCCTGTGGCGTACTAATAGTCCTACAGTACGTGCTGGTGGTCCTGTGACGTACTAATGTTCCTGTGTACAGTACGTGCTAGTAGTCCTGTGACGTACTAATGGTCTTGTGTCCAGTACGTGCTAATGGTTCTGTGTACAATATTTGCTAGTGGTCCAGTGTACGAGCTAGTGGTCCAATGTGCAGTACATGATAATGGTCCTATATACTTGCTAGTGGTCCAGTGTACGTGCTAGTGGTCCAATGTGCAGTACGTGATAATGGTCCCATGTGCTTGCTAGTGGTCCAGTGTACGTGCTAGTGGTCCAATGTGCAGTACGTGATAATGGTCCTATGTGCTTGCTAGTGGTCCAGTGTACGTGCTAGTGGTCCCATGTGCAATACGTGATAATGGTCCCATGTGCTTGCTAGTGGGCCTGTGTACTCAATGGCCCCCAGTGCTTGCTGACTATAGCTCATACCCTAGCTTCTGACTTCCCTAATTACAACGGCATCAAAGGAGATGCAGGCGACGTGTACCCCACCTCTCTCTCTCTCTCTCTCTGAGATATTCCCCCTGGCTAGTTCAATTTTGCTGTTGTTGTTGTTGTTGTGTGTGTGTTTTAACACCCCTCTCTGGTCGTTTAGTTTTCTCAACATCCACTACCTGTCTCTATACTTAACTATTGAATATTCACTGTATGTAAAGTTTCCGTAACAACATTCAGCAATAGTAAATAAAACGTACAGTACATAACAGCGGTCAATGATGGTAAGATGTACTAAACTGCGGCTTACCATCGTAAACACACATCTGCTTAAGGGGTTACAAATGAACCAGTCACTGGGCCACCACTATACAGGTGTAAATGCTGAATTATCACCAACTAAGGGAACCATAGAAAACGGGAGTCAACACAGCAGAATTTCGTGAAACGCTCTGTTTTTCGTGGGAATACAGCTGTTGCAGCTGCCCCTGACAGCCCAAAGTTTATTTCATAGCCCATGAAATCATAGTGCACTAGTAGGTGTAAAGGAATTTTTTGGGGGGTGGTGGTGGACGTTGCCAGTTTTTTTCGGAAAACTGGTGGCATTGGTCGGCCATCTCTCCAAGCCGAGAACACCATTTGCGAGTGACGTAAAAAACAGCCAAAATGGGGACGTACACACCCCCTTTAAGAAGAAAAGACTATATCGGACTGTTGTTTTCAGGTAAGCCTGAATATGAAAATGAATGTAAAGTAATTTTTGACAATCGTGTCTTGTAAATAAGTAATATATAAATAATTCCCGGGTAAGGAGGTGTAAGGCATATTAGTAAAGACCACCACAAGTGAGGAGGTGTTGTGCCGCCCGTCTGGCCACTTGTCCGGGTTGTGTCTCCAGTGTTGGTCACCGGTCAGTGTGTGTGATGTTGACAGTCGTGGCCGGGGTGATACTCGTGGAAGCAGGTCTTAGTGGTAGGGGATGCCTTCGCTCCTGACACATAGAAAGGAACTTACCTCACGGTGTTATAAGACGTCGACCGTACTCCGATGTTATTGAAAATTAAAGTAAGTTTGTGTTAGTGATGGTTATGGTAGATATATTATGACCTACCCGAAGATTGATAAGTTGGTCTCGATGGTCTAATGACCCGTTAGGGGCAGTGTGGATTTAACAAACTAAATATTTTACCTACGCACAATATCTACTGCATTGAGAAATATCTTAAATAAAACGTAGATTTGAAAATGAAGTCGATGAACTGCAATTGAGCATCAACAATGTTTGATTCCAACACAGAACTTGACGGAAGAAGGAACACAAACCAACCTAACCTACCTATTTTTGATAATACTCCCATATTGTTAGGTTTGGTTTGGTAGATGAAATAAATGGCTCAACTCGCAGTTTGACAGACGCCGTTTAAATGTAATTCGTTGTAAATTTGGATTTTTTTTTGTCATATATATATTTGGTAATATTGGTCACAATGTTAAAAAGATTACGGTAAAATGAAACAAAAAATCCTTTACAGTAACTAGACTATACACTTTAATAATATATAGTTGGTAAATGGTGAGAAAGATGTGATTCTGGCAACTGGCAACGTTTACCCCGGTGGAACAAAACAATGGCGACACTTAACAGCAGGTCGTTGACTTTATTTCTAATTCGACCTTTACATAAAATTAATTTCACCAATTTCAATAACTGATTCGTTGTGATGAGAAGTTGACAAATAACATTACGTTCTCATATAAGGTTATAAATACAGTAATTACGGTGTAAAAGGAAAATGAACTACAATTCCCAGTTTGTATGTTATTGATGTACGTTGTTTTGATGGACAGTCTGTGTCAGTCATTATTTGTCTGTCTGTGTCTGTCATTATTTGTCTGTCTGTCAGTCACTTTATCTGTCTGTCTGGTGTGTCTGTCGTCTAGTTATAAAACACCACTTGAGGCAGGACGGCCCCCTATAATCGGCTCCTACTTCCTGAACAAAAAGTTAATGGGATGGGAAGTCGTGAGAGCGTCTCCTTGAGCAGCCTGGAGAGTAGGGTGGGTCAAGTGGGTGTCTCCTCTGCTCAGGCCACCTCCAGACATACACCATACACCTGCCGATGCCACTGAGATTAAAACCACTTAATATTTATTTCTGAACCGTAGCAATCCTTAGAAATAAAAACTCGCGCGTTTCATTCCATAAAAGAACCTTCGAGAAAACATCGTTGTGATATCCTACAGAATGTTTACAGGGTCGTTTTGTTTATGTTTACACAGGGTCACTTTGTTTGTGCTTACAGGGCCCCTTCATGTTGTGTTTACAGGGTCCCTTCATGTTGTGCTTACAGGTTCCCTTGATGTTTGTGTTTCCGGGTCCCTTGATGTTTGTGTTTACAGGTGACCCTTGATGTTTATGTTTACAGGGTCCCTTGATGTTTATGTTTACAGGTGACCCTTGATGTTTGTGTTTACAGGTGACCCTTGATGTTTATGTTTACAGGGTCCCTTGATGTTTATGTTTACAGGGTCCCTTGATGTTTGTGTTTACTGGGTCCCTTGATGTTTGTGTTTACAGGGTCCCTTGATGTTTGTGTTTACGGGGTCCCTTGATAGTCTTAAGTACAATTACGATCGTGCAGTCTCTTAAATCACATTTAAATTTTAAACATATAATTTGATATTTATTTCAATTAAAATTATATGATTCAAATTACAAAACGGAGTTAGACTTCCATTTGGTGTCCATGTTATGTTAAATAGTTTAGGAAGGCACGTTAGACAGGGACAAAAATCTAATTAAATATCACACATTTTGAGACCGAGGTGAGCCAGGCATTTTTACGTGTTCATAATAGATGGCTGGATCTCTTAACCTCAACGTCCAACAGCAAGTCGCAATACTCTCGACTTACATTAATGATGGCAGGCGAGTTATCTTATAATTAGTCTTATTAAGTATTGTAGTTGTTATCACTTTTTTTGTTGTTGTTGCTGTTGTTGTTTTATTCTTATAACGGCATTCATATTTATTATTAAACATTCTTATAGTTTTATCTTTCGTTTCGTCGCATCATTATATATCCTTATTATCCACATCATTATTGTACCATTATCCACGTTATTATATATACTGTTATCTTCTTTATTATACGAGTTACCATTATTTTTCTTTCCATTAAAATCACAAAGAGCACAAACCACCCTCCCATACCCACCTTCCTGAACACGTTGACCAGCAGTGAGGGAGAACTATAAGTAAAAACAGATTAAAACACAAACAATCATAGACTATTGAATCCTGAGTCCATATAAGATCATAGGCCATTAATAGGTTCAGAAACACGAAGCGAAACATTTGAAACCCCTCACTCCACGTCCCTCCCCTTCCTTGTAGAGGAGGGTTTATACTTTATCGCCCACTGGCCCGACTAAGGTGTGCCTATTACATTTATAATGGGTACAGTGACCGTATGCATTAACAGAGGGACCCGTTATGTGGGATGAGGGATAGCTGGGTCTTGTTCGTTGCCTTGTTGGTTTGTGTACTTGTGTTGTTGTTATTATAGAACTCTGGGGTTAACAAGGGTATGGATGACCTTTCTGATCGGGAGTACAATAGACTGGGTTACTGAGCTGTTTAAAGGCTCTATGTGTGGAGTGTGGTTATAATGCGATTAAGAGAGCTTTTGTTTAGTGAAAGGAAGCTATTTGTTTACAACAGACGGACAGACAACACCATGACTGTTCTTCAACGAAACTCTTCCTCGGAGGATGAAAAAAAATAGAATGGCAAGGAAAAAAAACTAGAGTGGTACAAATGCTTCTTCAGAGAGACATTGTTCTCAGGCCCGGGATAAAGAGTGCACACAAAAATGTTTTTCTTTTCAAATCTTGAGCAGACGTAGAGATAAAATTTATACTGTTGGACCACGAAAATTATATTGAAAGTTTGAATATATTTGATGGACATTTTGCCGTACAAGGTCAGGATTTTTTTTTTTTTTTTTACATTTCTTAGCACATTTTAGTTATTTGGTTATCGTTATTTTTTGGCTTGTTACTGAGCTAACGGGAAGTGTAAGAAGAGTGAGCTGCGTGGGGTGTGTAGGGGGGTATGAGGATCACGTTGTAACATCCTACTGTCATAGGCCTGTGTGTCTGTATGTGTTGGTCTAGTGTTGTTGTAGTCACTCCACGTTTGTGTTTTACACCAACAATAAACAGTGGGGAGGAGCGCGCCAGAGGGTCGTAACAATCCCATCTCTATGGAAATGAAGACATGTAAACGTGATACAGAGGCAGGAAGGCGAGGAAGGTGTCATCACGTCTTTAGATAAAATTACTGACTTATAAATATAAATGTTTATGTTGAAGGAAAGACTCTCCTGGGTGCTGGTATCAAGCAGCAGGTATAATACATCACCACATGTTAAGAGGTAGTCTTCATATCTTTACTTCTTACCAGGCGTTAGAGTCGCTTTGTTATAAAGTTGAGGTCAGACGATACAGTCTGACGAAGCTGTGTATGTGTGCGCCGATGTAGCAGTGATATCTCGAGTGTTTGTCGAGAGAATTTGAGCATTTTTAGGGCGTGACCAAACCATCACTCCTCCTAAACAATTTTTATCATTAAATGAATCGGAAGACGACGACAACCTTAGGGTCACTGACCTGGCCAGGAACTCCACCGGGGAGACAATAAAAACCCAGTGTAAAGCGTTAATGAGGCCAGACAATGGCCAGGAGAGGTGTGGTATGCCTCGAGGTGGTGTCAGGCCCTCTCGATGACCTGATACGTCACGTCACACGACTCCTCCACACGAGAGAAAGGAAGAGGCAGGTATAAAACTTCGTCTCCTGGTGGGGAGGTTACATAACACTCAATGGCGACTTAGTGGCCAGAATACGTCCATTCCCTTCCTCCTTAGCTCTCTCCCTCCCTTCCCGCCTGTCTGCCTGCCTGTCGACCAATAGTGTCCACACAGTAACTAAGAGTTGTATTGGTTGCGTCTTAACAAACTCACATCCAAGTTGATGAGCTCATATGTTTGTGATCTCGGCCGTGGCAGGGAGAGAGGCAAGGTCAGCCATTCCTTTGATGATTCTTGGTCAATAGTTGTTTGTGAAGAACTAAAAAGAAAATAGAGGTAGATTTTTGGGGAGATTAGGGGTGACGTGTACATTATCCTCCAGTTTATTTCACATTGAGATTAACCGACCCGGCTCGACCCCTAGAGAAAAAAAGTAAATAAATAAATAAATAAATACGTCTATGAAAACGTAAACAAAGAAGATGGGAGGTAGTGTGGTGATTTTGAAATTACTAGTTAAAAAATGAAATAATTAACAATGGGCAAGGGTTCGGAATGGGTCGTTGAGACACTGCTGAGTTCGACTTTTATCGGATAACCTGAATGATTTAATGTTCGATCGTAGAGATAAGTGAGAGACGGCTGGAGATAAAAAGTGAGACACGGTGGACAGAGAGAGAGAGAGAGAGAGTAAACGCAACTCAAATTGAAAAGAGACAGGAAAAACAACAACTAGAAATAGCGAAATGAACTTACAAACAGACATATAAAATTAGATAAATTAATAGACGCAGACTTGTAATAAAAATAGTGAGAAGACCAAAGTGACAGAGAGGGGAAGGAAAGAGAGAGGAAGGCATGGAAGAGAGACATCAAAGAAAGTGAATGGATGCGAACTAAATTAGGGAAACACCTGAAGCACAGAACACCAATCAACTGTGGGCCAGGTGGTGTAAGGGAGACAGGTAGATACACTGCTAGGTAACTATGTCCATTATTTTTTTATTTATCGTCGTGTGTGTGGGGGGGGGGGGGGGAATTATGTTTTGAATTATTATTATTTTTTTTAATTTTGCCACAGCGGCTAGTTTGTGAACCCCATTGACCCCATAGTCATCCTGTTCTGTATAACTAACCCCCTTGGTCAGGATATTATGGCATTGAATGTTACAGAATATTTCAAATAAATTCTTTGTTTAGTTCAACACATAAAAGGTAACTTATTCTCAACTGCGTGAGTACAGGAGTGTGAGGCAGTATGTCTGGCCGCACACTTTGTTATTCACATTTGCGTGAGAGATATTCACACGCATTGTGTGTTTGGTTCTATACATGGGAAATGATATAGCTACTAAGTGCAAAAAAGTAGATATAATCTTAACATGTCGGCTATCTTTCCATTAGAGAAAGTGTTGTGCCATTTCACACACAGTGTGCTTGGACCTGTCCCTAAAAGGTTCTATCTTCACACAGTCGAGGACGTAGTGCTCGAGTGTGTGGCCATGTGTCTGGCAACACACTTACATTTAGTCTTGTTCACATCTGCTTGAGGAACATACTGCCAGAGGTACTTATATCCTAACCTTAGTCAAGCGGTTACAACATATTGTAATCTAGTGATCATGTTACTTGCTCCATATACATGCTTCACTTGATACATCTCATCATGATAGACAATAGAACGACTAGTGCCTGTTTGCACTTGTCTGCTTGCGTCAAATTCATCAGTAAGTTCCTTCCTAATTTCAGTTTTAAGTTAAGGGTTCTTTTTGACAGACCCAGATTGTATTCAACAGTGTCTTCGTCAGACGCGAGTTTGGCGAGGGCATCAACTCTGTCATGTTCTTTGAGGCCCATGTGAGAGGGAATCCACAACAGTTTGATCTTGACACCCCGGTCAACAAGGTACGCATATTTGTGTCTGACTTCAGAGACAAGCGCTTGACAACTTAAGTTGAGGGTGTCAAGGGCAAGTAGTGAGGATAAAGAATCAGTGATGATGAGACTGTCGGTGATTGGTTTCAATAAATTTTATGGCTGTGAGTATGGCAACTACATCAGTTTGTAGAGTGGGGGCTCATTTGTTCATTATAACTACTTTTTCAGTTGTATTACCGTCAGGTTGAGTCACAAAGATAGCACTTCCAGCCCTCCCACAGGCGGTGTTAAGAGATCCATCAGTGTAGATGGTCTGTGTGATGTTATTGTTGGTCTGTAGGGTGTGTGTGTGTGTTCAAGAGCTCTCACTTTGGCAGTGTGCTGGAGGTAGATACTTTGTATAGTTGGGAGGTGTATTGAAAGAGCATGGCAGCCGGAAGGCTGAAAATATACACTTTATTGACAAATAATATGCAAGTAACATAAGTGATACAAATACGATATACGTATAATAACTAAGTGGGGAGAAGGTTTATACTACAGGGCATTTCAACATAGTGACATTACAAAAATGTAAGATTGGCTGGGAGTGAACACACTGGTTGACTACGAGTTGTTGATAATTTTTACAATGGTTGGGACTGGGCTGTTATTATAGAGATCAGCACGTGCTCGTATGGGCTGGATGTGGTTGTGGTGTCGAACAGCAATTCGAGGACGAGGGATTTCGGGTGAAACTAGGAGGATGGTGCAGAAACTTCTCGCCAAATTTGCAGATGAGGTCGTGGTGATGATCAGAGAGAACCGAGAGGGTCAGTGTGTTGAGAGCGCGTCTTGGTGTGTGTGCGCGCGCGTGCGTGCGTGCTTGCTGGGAGGTGTGTCTGAGTGTGTGTTGGGAGGTGTATGCGGGCGTGTGTGTGTGCATTATGATTTGCTGTGTATCCAAATTCTAACTCATCGGTGAGGGAGTGTGGGGAAGTATGCTAGCGAAATGTGAGAAAGAATGCTAGGTAGAACGTGAAAGAGAATGCTAGGTAGAACGTGAAAGAGAATGCTAGGTAGAACGTGAAAGAGAATGCTAGGTAGAACGTGAAAGAGAATGCTAGGTAGAATGTGAGGGAGAATGCTAGGTAGAACGTGAGAGAAATGCTAGGTAGAACGTGAAAGAGAATGCTAGGTAGAACGTGAGAGAGAATGCTAGGTAGAACGTGAAAGAGAATGCTAGGTAGAACGTGAAAGAGAATGCTAGGTAGAACGTGAGGTAGAATGCTAGGTAGAACGTGAAAGAGAATGCTAGGTAGAATGTGAGGTAGAATGCTAGGTAGAACGTGAAAGAGAATGCTAGGTAGAACGTGAAAGAGAATGCTAGGTAGAACGTGAAAGAGAATGCTAGGTAGAACGTGAGGGAGAATGTGAGAGAATGCTAGGTAGAACGTGAGGGAGAATGCTAGGTAGAATGTGAGAGAATGCTAGGTAGAACGTAAGAGAAAATGCAAGGTTGAACGTGAGAGTTTGTCAGGGGTAGAAGCTTGTGTTCCTTAACGTTTTTAATATTTATTTAAGTACTGTGAAGTAGATAAGCGGATGACCCCTGTTTGTATGGAGAGAGAAAGAGAGAGGTGGTGGTGGTGGGGGGGAGAGGTGGTAGGAGAGGAAGGGAGGGAGGGAGGGAACTTGAAGCTTAATGAATTAATCCTGGAGTGAGTTCTGGGAGAGAAGTGAGAAGACCTGAAGCTATGATTAAGTGAGAGAAACGAGAGATATTCCAAGTTTTAATAAGTGTTTTAAGAAAACTTAAGCTTTAATTAACATATTTTTTCACTAAGATAACTAAAGCTTTGATTATTTGTTGAATGAGATAACTGAAGCTTTAATGAATAAATCAGTAAGCTGAGAAAGAATGTTTGACAGAAAAGTGAAATAAAAAAAATGACAGAATATTTTGATCCTGACGCCAACTAAAAATTTAATGACTAAAAGGGACAGAGGTGAGGCAGACCAGAGGCGCTGAGTGTGAAGGGTGAATAACTTGGCATCATTTCAGCAGTCGTCAGTGAGTTTTAATTGAAGTGACCTGAGGGTGGAAATGTGCGTATGAGGAGTTGAGCGGAAGTCGTCTTGGAAGCGTTGGTGAAGTGACGTGGGTGTGTTGAGGGAGGTGAGTCGGAGGGAAAGAGGGAGATAAGGAGGACAGTGTCAGGAAGGAGGGAGATAAGGAGGAGGGAAGGAGGGAGATAGGGAGGACAGTATCGGGAAGGAGGGAGATAAGGAGGAGGGAAGGAGGGAGATAAGGAGGACAGTGTCAGGAAGGAGGGAGATAGGGAGGAGAGTATCGGGAAGGAAAGAGATAAGGAGGAGGGAAGGAGGGAGATAAGGAGGACAGTGTCAGGAAGGAAAGAGATAAGGAGGAGGGAAAGAGGGAGATAAGGAGGACAGTGTCAGGAAGGAAAGAGATAAGGAGGACAGTGTCACGAAGGAAAGACATAAGGAGGAGGGCAATATCAGGTATGATCTCCTGTCAGTGCTGTCATGGCCCGAACAGTTGCTGACTACGTTAAACCCCCATTCTCTATTGCAACAAGAAGTACAGCATTATGTATCCCACCGTGGCTAATATGAGCCACGGTGGAGGGGACCAGATTACATGGTGGAAGAATATGAGCCACGATAGTTGGGTATTAAGAGACTACAGTATATCAGAGGGTGACCCGAGCCACGCCGGAAACGACACTATTTACCAGAATGTAAACTGTTGACGTTCACTTTCTGGGAAGGTGTTGAGGTGTTTCACAGCGCTTGTTGTTAAAGGGGGAAACATACTTTCAAAACAGCTGAGAGTTTCAGAAGAGGTGTACGGTAGGCTGGTTTATGAGTTCCTGAAATATTATGAGTTTGCAATTTTATGGCATTCATAAACTGTATTGACGGCGAGCACGGAAATTGGAAGTTATGGAGTGTAAAGGGATTTAAAACCCAGCACTGACATCAGTTTGGATGAAAATTAACATCGTAGCCAATTAGTAGCTACCCGGGGGGAAAAAAGGAGATTTATTAGTACTTTTTGTTCCCGTGCTGAGCTTGTGTAAGTCCCGCTAAATGAATCCTTGTTGTCTTCTCTGGTGTAATTTGTGCCCCCAAACCCGCCCCGCCCCACCTCTAAGCCCCCGACACCCCGACCCCAACTCCCAAAGCCCACTAGCTTCGCCCTTCTTACGGAAAACATTACCCCCGGTTTAGGAGAGTTGAAATGAATAAAATCACAGTTTTACGCGTTGTGAATCTCGTAATGATACTCGAACCTTTCTTAATGTTTACCAACTCACCCCCCCCCCCCCACCCCACCCTTGACCTCCATGGCCCCTGTTGGTTCCTGTTACTTGTTCGTCATCCCTGTTAAGAAAAATAACTGAGAGAGAGAGCGAGACAGAGACGCCATGCGTTGTCGTGTAGGAGGTGAAGTATAGGAAGGGGGCGAAGGTGAAGTAGAGGGAGGTGAAGGTGAAGTAGAGGGAGGTGAAGGTGAAGTAGAGGGAGGTGAAGGTGAAGTAGAGGGAGGTGAAGGTGAAGTAGAGGGAGGTGAAGGTGAAGTAGAGGGAGGCGAAGGTGAAGTAGAGGGAGGAGAAGGTGAAGTAGAGGGAGGAGAAGGTGAAGTGGAGGGAGGAGAAGGTGAAGTGGAGGGAGGTGAAGGTGAAGTAGAGGGAGGAGAAGGTGAAGTAGAGGGAGGTGAAGGTGAAGTAGAGGGAGGAGAAGGTGAAGTAGAGGGAGGAGAAGGTGAAGTAGAGGGAGGAGAAGGTGAAGTAGAGGGAGGAGAAGGTGAAGTAGAGGGAGGTGAAGGTGAAGTAGAGGGAGGTGAAGGTGAAGTAGAGGGAGGAGAAGGTGAAGTAGAGGGCGGCGAAGGTGAAGTGGAGGGCGGCGAAGGTGAAGTGGAGGGAGGAGAAGGTGAAGTAGAGGGCGGCGAAGGTGAAGTGGAGGGAGGTGAAGGTGAAGTAGAGGGAGGTGAAGGTGAAGTGGAGGGCGGAGAAGGTGAAGTAGAGGGAGGAGAAGGTGAAGTAGAGGGAGGAGAAGGTGAAGTAGAGGGAGGAGAAGGTGAAGTAGAGGGAGGCGAAGGTGAAGTAGAGGGCGGCGAAGGTGAAGTGGAGGGAGGTGAAGGTGAAGTAGAGGGAGGTGAAGGTGAAGTAGAGGGAGGTGAAGGTGAAGTAGAGGGAGGAGAAGGTGAAGTAGAGGGAGGTGAAGGTGAAGTAGAGGGAGGTGAAGTAGAGGGGGGTGAAGGTGAAGTAGAGGGAGGTGAAGGTGAAGTAGAGGGAGGTGAAGGTGAAGTAGAGGGAGGAGAAGGTGAAGTAGAGGGAGGAGAAGGTGAAGTAGAGGGAGGAGAAGGTGAAGTAGAGGGAGGTGAAGGTGAAGTAGAGGGAGGAGAAGGTGAAGTAGAGGGAGGTGAAGGTGAAGTAGAGGGAGGAGAAGGTGAAGTAGAGGGAGGAGAAGGTGAAGTAGAGAGAGGAGAAGGTGAAGTAGAGGGGGGTGAAGGTGAAGTAGAGGGAGGTGAAGTAGAGGGGGGTGAAGGTGAAGTAGAGGGAGGTGAAGTAGAGGGAGGTGAAGGTGAAGTAGAGGGAGGTGAAGGTGAAGTAGAGGGAGGAGAAGGTGAAGTAGAGGGAGGAGAAGGTGAAGTAGAGGGAGGAGAAGGTGAAGTAGAGGGAGGAGAAGGTGAAGTAGAGGGAGGAGAAGGTGAAGTAGAGGGAGGAGAAGGTGAAGTAGAGGGAGGAGAAGGTGAAGTAGAGGGAGGAGAAGGTGAAGTAGAGGGAGGGAAGGTGAAGTAGAGGGAGGTGAAGGTGAAGTAGAGGGAGGTGAAGGTGAAGTAGAGGGAGGTGAAGGTGAAGTAGAGGGAGGTGAAGGTGAAGTAGAGGGAGGTGAAGGTGAAGTAGAGGGAGGAGAAGGTGAAGTAGAGGGAGGTGAAGGTGAAGTAGAGGGAGGTGAAGGTGAAGTAGAGGGAGGTGAAGGTGAAGTTGAGAGAGGAGAAGGTGAAGTAGAGGGGGGTGAAGGTGAAGTAGAGGGAGGTGAAGTAGAGGGGGGTGAAGGTGAAGTAGAGGGGGCTGAAGGTGAAGAAGGGGGGATGGAGGTGAATGGTGACGTCGAGTGGATGACACCAGCTGGCCTCCGAGGAACTACAGGCTGCAAAGTCAAGGTCTTCCAGCTTAAGTCTGTACCATAAACTCAACACAGCGCGAGTAATGACAAGGCCCTCCTCATACCACCGCATAATAAGACGCTTATGGAATTTCCGCCACACAAACACTCGCCTATCTTATACATGTAACCACGCTATTTTTTCCCTTGATGTGGTCACTAGAGAAGCTTGGGTGAAAAAAAAATAATGGTTTGTCTTTTGAAACGAAGCAAATATATGATCGTTGTTTCTAACAGTTGGGGATTAGATGAAATATAAAAATGAATGAGACAGGGAATTCGACACAGTATTAGTCTAGGGTATAAATGAATCCGGGTAGAAAAGGATTCTCTTAGAGTTGAAATATTGAGAAAAGGGGATACGAACCCTCCCAGATGTTCTCGTAGGCCTATGGTGGGTTCATGATGGTTCATGTCTCTCATCCGGGAACACTCGAGAAGGCTGTCATGGTGCTCTGTCCGTCTGTTTGCTTGTCAGTTCATAAACAAAGGGTCTCCACACAATAGCTAAAGTTGCACTGGGCACATTACAATCATACTAAAGTTTTATATTCACAATTTGTAAACTTTCATTGATTTTAGTGTTGCAACGTGATGTGTCAAGGCCATTGTTACCATGTTTGTACTGGGTAGCGGGGTGAGGTGGTCGGCCATATTGATGGTACTGGCGTAGTTGTTCACGTTGGTCTGTGGTGAAGGGCCATGTTGTACACGGTGGTGGAGGGCCATGTTGTACACGGTGGTGGAGGGCCATGTTGTACGCAGTGGTGGATAGCCATGTTGTACACTGGTGGAGGGCCATGTTTTACACAGTGGTTGAGGGTCATATTGTTGACGGTGGTGGAGGGCCATGTTGTACACGGTGGTGGGGTCATGTAGTACACGGTGGTGGAGGGCCATGTTGTACACGGTGGTGGGGTCATGTAGTACACGGTGGTGGAGGGCCATGTTGTACACGGTGGTGGGGTTATGTACTACACGGTGGTGGAGGGCCATGTTGTACACGGTCGTGGGGTCATGATGTACACGGTGGTGGAGGGCCATGTTGTACACGGTGATGGAGTGCCATGTAGTACACGGTGGTGGAGGGCCATGTTGTACACGGTTACATGGAGAAGATCCTCTATAGTATTTCAAGACTTGTATACCGTCTAAGCGTTCATTTTAAACCTCTTGTAGGTGGGTTTAGGCTGATTTATCAGAGGTTGAAGTTGAGGCTCGGTTAATTCAAATTTGAGGCTATTTCATCAACCAATCATAAACTGTTCATGCTCATAGTTACGTGACCTCACTGTTTCAACCGTCAATCATAAACTGTTCTTGTTCATACTTACGTCAGTTTCATCAACCAATCACTGACATGGCCGGATCTACCCAACACGTGTGTTTTTATGATACTGGAACAGTTCAAGTTTCTTCATAAAAAATATTGTTAATAATATTGACCATAATAATAATAAGTGACAGTAATAATGAGAATCGTGATAACAGCTATAATGATGATCAAAATAATAACGGTAAGAATAATAAAAAGTTTGGAAGTTCATCCCTATACGTGTATAAAAAGTAAGGTACGGGGCACATGACGGATTCTACGAGTTAAATATATGATGTTTTTGCTAAGTTTTAATCACCTTTTCCGCCTTTTAATTCCTTATTTCGTTTCTGTTTATCATTACCTATTGAAGAAGACTAATTTAATGACCTTATTTGAGAGATTTATTCAATTTTATTTTCTCCTGTCTGATACGGTAGAAAAATTACATTATCTTAGTATGTTATTAGACGTGGTCCCTAAGTGAACTAAATCCCTCGATATAAACATTAATATTGTAACTGGCAACGACTGTCTTTTTTTTTCTATTAAAATCAGAATCGTACGACAGATTAGATAACCCTGGAGCCAAAATGAACGAACTCTAATGGAAACAAATTACTTTAATTACAGTTCGCCCTTGATTAACAAAAATCCTGCAGCGTAATAAAATAACTGCAAAAAAAAAGAAAAAAGAAACCGGGAATTAACTTCAGTTGTGTATTAATTTCACAACGAAACGAACTGGGTATATGAGAGAGATAAACACGGGTCGCAGTGTAGATAGGAGCACCTAGATACACACACACACACAGACCACACCACAGCACACACACAGACGGGTTCTATAAGAATTGGTTTGTGTTTGTATGTGTCTGTTTGTTTGTGGCGACCTGTGGTCAGCATGCTCGCCTCGCAAGCGAGCGGACCCGTGTTCGATCCCCTGGCAGGGTGAAACTATAGGCAAGTTTCTTTACGCCATTTGCCTCTGTCTGTCTGTGAATGTATGTACTGTATGTGCGTGCATGCCACCGGCTGCAACTCTATTAATAAATCGTTTACTATTATTATTATTATTATTATTATTATTATTATTATTATTATTATTATTATGCATGTTCATTATGCTAACTATGCCTCATGTGGATGGATATGTGAATCAAGCTTGACGTATGTGACTTGACCTGTAATTGAGAGAAACACTTGATTATATGTGACTTAATTCTTATGTGGGGACACCGTTGTTATGAAGAATCACAAACCGTATGTGACTAAGCTGTAAATATGTGACTAAGCTGTAAATATGCGTCTAGCCGCGACAATATGACTGAACTGAGATTATAATATCACTAAGCTGTGATTATATGGCTAACCTGCTACTATATATATGTGACTTAAGCTGTGATTCTGCATAACTAAGCTGTGACTATACCTGTATATAACTTAAGCTGAGATTATATATAACTAAGCTGTGTCTACATATGGTTATAATTTAAAGCTGTGATTATATATAACTAAGCTGTGACTATATAACTTAAACTGAGATTATATATAACTAAGCTGGGGCTATATATGGTTGTGATTTAAAGCTGTGATTGTATGTGACGAAGCTGCGATAATATACGACTTTTAAGCTGGTAAGGAGAAACAACAGCTTATTTATCCATTACTACGAAAAATAATCGAATAAAATCATAAGTTTCATGTAATAAGCAGAGAGCCGATGACGTGAATTTTAATTATAATAAACGTTACCTGAATTACTTTTTTATATAGGTAATTAATCTCTCTACACCTGTCGTTAACTCTTTTGATTAACTTTTTCTCGATGTTTTGAGGAGTTGATAATTACAGTCACAGTTCTCAGGCGTGTGTGATCGTGTAACAGTCAATTAAGTCGACTCACCTGGTAAAATGCTTAATTTACTCTCGACAGGTGAGTGATGAACTTTTTTCACGATAATCGAGAAATTGTACTTGTTGCGTTCTGTCGAGGTTAGGTTAGGTTTAGTTAAGTTTGGATAGGTTAGGCTAATTTGCGTTAGGTCAAGTTAGGTTTCTCGAAAAGATTTTCGCGTATGATTAACTTCAGCCTTAATTAATTTGGACGAGCCGTAATTAACACGGTAATTAACAGTACTTTGCACAATTTTTTCCCGACATGTTGATAAGTTTAGCCAAAGTACCAAAAATATGTCTAATTTTTGTAACTATGTGATGTTTTATAATTCAGAGTAAAGGCTTTTCCAGTCGTGTGCTTATCAGCCAATTGACTTGTGTAAACATTGCTTAAAGAAAATGTAACTTTTTATCTACTTTTTTTTGTGAACAACTTTTCATAGGGTACTGATGAAATACGAAAGAAACAGTATGTGTTTTCTTCCATCTCTCTCTCTCTCTCTCTCTCTCTCTCTCTCTCTCTCTCTCTCTCTCTCTCTCTCTCTCTCTCTCTCTCTCCACTGAATAAATATAATAAATGTAATTCATGTTCCAACTTACTCGGAATAAACGCCATTCACAGTAGGTGGCACATAGAATATCTCGTTATGTATACGTCTTTTGTTGGTCACTGTTGTTGTGGTGGTGGTGGCGGCTCTTGTCATTGTTGTGGTGTTTCTTGTCGTAGTTGTTGTGGTGGTGGTTGTTGTAGTTGTTGTTGTGGTGGCGGCTCTTGTTGTGGTGGTGGTTCTTGTTGTTGTTGTTGTGGTGGCGGCTCTTGTTGTTGTTGTTGTGGTGGCTCTTGTCGTTGTTGTTGTGGTGGCTCTTGTCGTCGTTGTTGTGGTGGCTCTTGTCGTCGTTGATTATGTTGTTGTTGTCGTCTTCATCGGCAAAAAAGTCGTCGGTGGTCTTGTGAGCACGTTTACCCTTGTTAGAGAGAGAGAGAGAGAGAGAGAGAGAGAGAGAGAGAGAGAGAGAGAGATTTCAGTAAAGGGCGATACAAACATAACGACGTAGAAAAACGAGAAAGAAAGATGGAACATATAAAAGCGAAGGAGGAGTTGGAGAAATGGCTTCCCATGTAAGAGATTCATCAGGTAAGAAATGTAAGAGATGAAAAGATAAGGAAGAATGATACAGGGAGATAGGAAGAGACGCTAAAGGGATCAAAGCACAGAAAAGAGGATGGTAATGATTAGGGACAGAAGGAGAGAAGATATGAAAGAAAGAGGAAGGGAGAGAGAGAGACGAAAGAAGAGGTAATTGGACTAAGATGAGAGAGGGAGAGAGAGGGGGGGGGGGGAGAGAGAGAGAGGGGAGGGGACAGTGAGTCACAGTCAGGAGAAAGAGATTGAGAGAGAACGGAGATGCTGATGGCCTTGGTCAAAGTTGGGAGAAAGAAGACCCAAAGGAACTTTAGGTAGTTGGGTTCTGTCGGGTTGATCAAAGACTCTTCAACCTGGATCAAGAAGAAAGTCGCCTTCTGGAGTAGTCACTCTTTGACAGCCTGAGACCCGTTGGTTTTCTGCCTTTTCACGGAACATGGAAGTAGTTTCTCTCCAAGACTCGATTTCCTCAGTTTAAGATTAGGGAGTCGTCCGCCCCAGTGGATCCTCTTCGACGATTTTGATCTTTTTAAATATCCCTGATGTCGTCCTTATTATGGGTCGTTGCTAAGTCGTCTTTCCCATGAATAGAAGTCTGACCTTTCAATGAATCTCAATAAAGTTTGGTCGTCTTTATTAAAGGCTCGACCATCTGTGTTTGGGATCACTAAGTCGTTCCTTCAAGGTGTCGTTCTGTACACTATTGTATATCTATAACGGGTGTAACTCTTCAACAAGGTCTCCTGTGGGTGTAGTTCACATGATGTCATTATATCCACTTTGAGATTACAATTGTGTTCATCTTTACGTTTAATATTCGCCGTCCAGTCCATTATGTGTTTGTATGACAGTCAGTCGTCATTTCTCTACTTATTCATGTCTCACCGTAGCTGACGTTCTGTTCGTGGATGTAATATTTGACTCAGAGGCAGATAAATAAAGAGGAAGAAGAAAATATATCGCTTCCTGAGGCTATAGCGAATTTACATTATATAGCCAAAAGTAATTGAAGAAAAGAAAGAAAGAGACCATGAAAAAAGTACGTGTGTGTGTGTGTGTGTGTGTGTGTGTTAAAACATTCCCCAGTATCGCACGCCACAAAAAACGCTGTTTCATTGCATGACAAGAAGCAAGACTTAGTTTAGGAGCCGCGCCTTAATGCATAATTTACACGCCAGATCTTCACCTGCATACCAAAACACTAAGTCGAGGTGCACTGTTGAGAAAAAAAAACGAAATATGTGCCAAAGTGCATAGCTAAAGAGGTCGGCTGGTTGCGTAAGTTAACGGTGGTCTGAGTAACATATTTTCAAGGCGTTTATAGGTGCCAATTTGACAAGATTGTGTTGGGGTAAAATATATGTGAATGTCCAAATGCATAGGTGAAAGTCATGTTTAGATCAAATATTTCAAGGACGTAGTTTGAGGGAGTGTGTAGATACATGTTCCTAGCGCGTGTCTGGGTGTGAGGTTGATGGTGGTGCTATGAGGTGATGTGTGTAAGAGTCAAGTGGTGGGAGCAGGTCAGGTGTGGTGGAGGACTTGTGGGTTGGAATACTAGAAGCTACCTACTGTACCTCTGTTGCCTCTGTTACATCATTCATGTTTCATCGTTGGGCGTTTCGCTGCCTGGAGACACACAATAGCAAGTGTGTGTGTGTGTTCGTTCGTTCGTTCGTTCGTTCGTTTGATGCTAATGCGTAGTGAGGAGATGCATGAAGTAAACAAAAATAAAATAACCTTGGCAGTCACTAGTCCCCAAAGAATAACGAAAACACGAAAAATCACAAAAATGTAGGAAATTACATGAAAGCACACGAGAAAACTTAATAACACGCAACTTAGCTGTCACAGTGGAAGAGACGTCAAGGTCCTCCTGGCGTTTTAGTTGTCGTCTGCCAGGTTATTGAATGGCTTGGGGGAGGAGAGGTCATGTTCTGAGGTTTTTGTGTGGGTCTCCGCGCCTCCTGGGATGGTTTGTGTTGACAAAGGGATGGTCACTTGTGCTCCAGTTTTGTAGTCCGACGCTTTGAGAGCCTCTTATGTTATTTTATTTGTTTAATGTTTATTTACTAAGTGTGTGTATGTATGTATTACTACTGTTGTTATTGTAATTTAAATTATTATTATTATTATTATTATTATTATTATTATTATTATTATTATTATTATTTTTACTATTGTCCCTAATCCTTATTTGTCAGAGATTAAGGTTACAGTTTCAAAAAGACACCGTCAGGCACTTTGCTTGAACCAGTCTAGTTTATTTATCTAAGGAAGTGTGTGTGTGTGTGTGTGTGTGTGTGTGTGTGCATAGAAATTCTTATTGTGTTTTCGTGTTTTTGTCTAGTACTTTGCCAAACTTACGTCAATTGAAGTTCTTAAGATAATTTTCAGGGATCATTGTACCTACTGATGTATGTTTTTTCCTAAGGCTCCAGATTGTGTATTGAGTAAAAACAGTAAGACATGGGGTGGTGTTGGTGTTTGTTTTGACGAAGTAGTAGTAGTAGTTTGGGGGTAAGGGATTAGTTTGAGAGTATTAAGCCCGAACAAGGTGAGAGAGAGAGAGAGAGAGAGAGAGAGAGAGAGAGAGAGAGAGGAGTGTTGGGAAGTTGATAAGGTTTGTGGCTTTACACTGGATTTACCAAGGAGGGGCCAAGAAAAAACTGGGTCTTGCCTCCCCCAACCCCCTTCCCCCTACCCCCTTTTCCCTTCCCTTCCCCCTCCAACCCTCTCCCAACCCCTTTCACTCCTCCCATCCCAACCACGTTTGAGGGTTTGTGGGTCCCTAATGTACAGCGTCAGACATGTAGGAGAGAAGATGGTGTTTCTTTCTCACTCTTTCTAATTTTCTCTTATCTCTCTTTCTTTCTCTCTTTTTATCTTTCTTTTTTTTCCCTATCTCTTTCTTCCGTTTCTTTTTCTCATATATATTTTTTCTCCTCTCTCTCTCTCTCTCTCATTCCTCACTTTATAATATTCATCTCAGTAACTGTCCCAATATGTAGGAAATAAAAAATATCATAGTCGATGCACATTTTTGACAGCTGAGAGCTGGTGACCTTAGATTTTTTTCTCTTTTAATTCTTATTGTTTCAATCTTGTCTGTCGTAAACAGTTCTACAGAAGGTTTAGTGCTCATGGTGCTGTCGGTCAGTCTGTCTCTGTCTGTCTGTCTGGTCTGTCCGTATATCTGTCTGTCATTCTAATACGAGTGAAAAATTGAATGGAATTTGGTGTCGATGGAGGTAGTCAATGATGCCACTCAATGGATGGTTGTAGTTTTATATGAGAGTGAGTGAGTGAGATGGGTGAGTGAGGGGGGGTGGGGGTTAGGAGGTGTGTTTGGAGGCTTTTGAAATCGCATATACTACAGTAATCGTTTTGCCTAATCGTGCTGTAGTTGTAGCGATATAGTGAGGGTGAAGGTGAGGTGTACATACTGTAGATGATCCCCAGGTGAGAGAGTTGAGAGGGAGATATACTTGGAGGGGGTATGGTAAGTGTATCGTATCCGCGTTTGTGTTGACTGTGCTTTGGTCTGGTTTAAATCGGCTTGGTTAGGTTAATTTAAGCTTGGTTTGGTTATATTAAGTTAGGCTAGATAATATTAGAATAGATAAAGTTGTATTGGGTTTATGCTATGTCTTATTATAATGTTAAGTCATCCAAGAAAAAACCCACTAGGAACAAGAACAGAGCCCTGAGGTAGTCCAGTATTAGCGTAGGTGCGGAGGTTGGAGAGGCGACCTTGGTGATAAAAGATGAAAGAATTTGGTTAAGAATGAAATTATTAAAAGGAACTTCACTCCTAATTATATAAATATATTTTTAATGTTATCAAGAGTTAGAAACATGACTGACCACTTCTGAGGGAGAGGACGAAGGGTGGTTGAAAAATAAATGAGTCTGGGTAAGAGCTATATTACTTGCTTGTATTATTCAGTATAGGTACCACATGTCTTGAAGGAAGCCGCTACCCTTTATGGTCCCATGTTTTCATCCGTTTGTGAAACATTAAACGCTACAGTAGGCGAGGTGGGCAGTTGGCTGTGTCAGATAGAGTAACTTTAGTAGTTATGTAAGTGCTCATCACTTCTTACATTTGTTGTGCGTCTGACATTAAATATTGCCTAAATTTGTGATGGATTTGAGAATATGACGTTGACAAATTCCATGGCCATAGATAACAAAAATAATAATTGCTGTTAAAGTATTTTGAGTAACAGAGAAGAACTTCACAATAAAAGCTGGATCTTTTTTCCATTGGTTATCACAGGGTTGAAAAAAATGGTAACGAGTAAAGAAAACCAATGAATGCATCAAACACCTGTGACCTGACTCCTGCTGCAGTGTCTTCAGAATACCATCAGGATCGAGACATCTATTGGGATACAAGTGTGGCAGAGCAGATAAAACATTTCCGACGTAAAATTCAGGGGTTCAGGGGGTGAGCCTTGAGTGGGGATTTGATAAGATTAGGCAGTGGAGGAAGCTGATTACCTGCACCAAAGACTTTTCGAGATTTTTGCTGAAGATAGAATTTGAAGAGATTTACCTTCTTGCTGAGGAGGAGGTAGTTGTTGTCGTGAGGTCAGATCGGATAAAGACGGTTATGGGAGAAGGATTTTGGTGAAGTTGTGATAAAATGATTGTTGTTATGAATGTATTGTGTGTATATGTTTAGGATTAGATTATTCATGTAGGTGTTTTCTGTGTTGACGTATACATGTGTACAGCTGGAGAGGTGGGAGAGTGAAGCTGGTTGTCTCGTGTGATGGTGGTGGTGGTGGGGGGGAGCAGGTTAAATATTCATGCTGTTTGGGCCAAGCTGCTTATGGGGTTAACTGAAGATGGTGGTCCTGTGTCTTAAGCTGTATGGGGGGTAGACCTCTCTTCATCTCCTCTTTTCCACTTCATCTTCCCCATGGATTTTTATTTTCCCTCATCATCCTCTTCTTCATCCTATCTTCGTCTTGGTCTTCCCTTTCCTCTTGTTTCTTTTCTTCTTCTTCCTATCATCCTTTTGGTTCTTTTCCCTGCTCCTCCTCCTTCTCACTTTTATCTTTCTCTTGGTCTTCCTTTTTGATTTCTTATTCATTTTTATTCGTACTCATCCTCCTCCCCCTCTTCGTAATCATCATCCTCCTCTTCGTACTCCTCCTCCTTTTAGTACTGATCATCCTTCTCTTCGTACTCTTCTTCTCCTATTCTTCCTGCTCCCCTTCATTTTCTTTATATCTCTCCTTTCTTCTCCTCCTCCTCGTAGATATTATACTCATCGATGTGTGTGTCCAGTTCAGGCCCTCCACCTCCAAGACTCTGCCGCCAACACAGTCCCTTACTCCTTCAAGCAAGTATATTGCAAACTCCACTTGAAAGAGAGTATGCAGTAAACACAACACGTAACTGATGAGGCAAGCGCGAAGAAATTTAGATTTTTTTTTACCGTTAAATGACCACTTGCATGAATACGCTAGAGCCGAGGGCGACACATGCGGTGTAGATCTGCTTTGCGAGTGAAGATGTGAGGCATTATTCACGGGAGGTTGTGAGTGGAGACCAACAGCAACAGTGGGATAGAACGTCCAACACCGACCGGATATATACCTGTATTTCCAGTTATTACGCCAAATCTAGGAAGCACTTTTCCGGTGCCTTTGAAAACTCTGCCAAAGGCATAACAGTTGCAGATCAAAGCTCCCTCAATTTGCATTTACAAGTATCCGTGTTAAGTTGATGTCGCCGGCTGACTTTTGCAGCGGCAGACTTTTATAAGGCTATACGTTTCTAGTGACAGACGTTTGCAGCGGTAAACTTTTGCAAGGACATACTTTTGCAATGGTAGACTCTTGCAGCGGGATACTTCTGTAGCCATCGACGTGCAGCGGCAACTTGCAGGAGCAGACTTTGTAGTGTCACACTTTTAAGGCGTAGACTCGTGGCGCTGCTTTTGACGGCGGCGGCGTGCAACCCTGTGAATATTTTATGCAATCACTTTACCGCTGTTAAACTGTGAGGCGGCCATCACTGTGGCCTGGACGCTCCTCTCGTCTGACCTTGGTCCTCTTCCACTGGGAGTCAGGCCTCGTGAGGGAAGCTAGAGACAATGAGTGAGCGAGACCTGGTTGGGTCTTAACAGGGAGAGATGGAGGCCACACTGAGACACACACCGGGGTTTTGTTTTCATTTGTTGTTGAGTGTTGTACACTCGCAACAAAATGTATCGGTACATACTGTAGTGTGAACAATTTGGCAGCCCCGTAATCCTGCTGAGCTGCTACTATGGCCTGGTCAAGTGAAACAAACCGTTATAAATAAGGTCGGGAAGTGATAAATAGACAGTATGAAATATGAGGAGCTCCCTGTTAACAAAATTATTTGTGATACTTGTGAATATTGCCACATTAATTTATGCTACCAAATAAACCACTCAACCTGGTCGTCCTGAGGGGTGGTGCAGCGTGGACGACCGCTCCGAGACCTGTCGTCTGTAGCACCAGTTTCGAGGTATCGCCGAATCCATCGTGCGGCGGTGTTCCTGTGGACACACCAACCCGCTGGCTAATATCTGTGACGCCGAACCCTTCGTTATGAAGGGCAATAATAGCTCCTCGTGTTCCCTCTGAGGTTTCCATGTCGTCTGGCATGTGTAGATCTTTTCTGCTTCATATTGCCTCTGTTTTATACCCACGTTCACCGAGACCGAACCCTCGCTCATCATTCAGTCGACACTCCGAAAAGAGGAAACAAACAATCTGATTGTCAGCCATATGGCAACACCTAGTGGAGGGGAGGGGGGGGGGGGTTATGAGGATACACTTAACAACCTTCCCTACATTTCACAGTGTATACGTATCGTTTCGGAAGTCATCGATCACACCCTGCACCAATACTTTTTGGTGCGAGTGTACGTGTTGTGTTTAATATCTCTTACATATGTTGTCAGCAGAAAAACGTTTTTTATCATGCACAGGGAGAGACGTCGGCCACAGGAAGAGAGGGTAGGGCTTTACTCCTGTTGGTAACCGAGGCTCTTGGGGATAATGTTTATTGTTTGTCTTGTAAGCGTCACTATAAACCACGAAAGGTGCCTGAACCTGGTGGGCTAATTTATTCTATGACACGAAGTTTGGAAATCAATGCATGTGTCACCCAGGGGAGGGGAAGATGGACTAACCAATCTGAGGTGTGGATAGATGGACCAATCAGGGGCGTGGAGAGTTAGATCACTCAGGGGTGTAGACAGATACACCAATCAACTGCGTTGGCAGACAGAACAATTAGGGGTGTACATAGAAAGACTGACCAATCAGTGGCGTGAGGAAAGATAAATCAATCAATCATACCAACCACCCAGCGAAGGAACAACATGACCTGGAATGCAAGGGTAGGATGCTTTAGCTGAGATATAGAGCCTTCCTCTGTGTGTGTGTGTGTGTGCACAGATTCACCCAGTGTCATGCTACCTCTTGGCCCAGCAGAGTGTAGGGGTCTCACACTCCCCAAAATATGAGTTGTGTTATTTCTGGTCGGAAATAAACATTGAAATATGACACTAGATACAGTATGTCGGGAAACAAATAGGATTTTTTCGGTAAACTTGACCTTCTGATCTGATAATTGCAAGACATATGAAGAGTTCTTATTTTTGGGTTGAATTTTGTTGAATATAAGAGAATTGAAGTGTGGGAGCTCTGGCTTACAGTCCTACTCGCATCATAAACACAGTGATGGTAGGTGCTTGTCTCTCGCCCCCCAACACTTGTTGCTGATTGTTACATGGTAATATTTGTCAGTCTTGTATAAAATCCAGCATAGAATTTTGTAAATAGTTTAGGAATCGGTTTCAACAATAGTTTAAGAGCTGTTATCTACAACTATTTCATATTTACTGTTTGAAACGTAGAACACATTTTAACCTCCATACACGATACAGTACACAACTCTCTTGATTCCCCACAACTCACTACATTTTCTAGACCTAAGATAAAACAGGAATAAGAGGACCTAGTAACAATTACCGCTAATGTTGCGAAGACTTTAGTCAACATGTGCCGGAACTACCAGGCAGGGAGCGGGATCACGGCTCCTCCATACACACTACTTATGGTGGTGCAAATTTATACTCCAGGTGGAGATTTTGTCGACGCATTGTGACTCTGCGTAGGACATGTTGCTCAGCTATTGTTAGATGTGCTGTTTGGGCTGAGTGAGCGAGTCAGTCAGGCAGGCAGGCAGGGTTGACATTTTTGGAACTGACAAACACATCAAACTATGTAATGTTTCTCTGTGGTACATACAACTGTCTTTCCTGTATTTTGATGTGTGTGTGTGTGTGTGTGTGTGATTTGTTTGTTTTAAGTGACTAGTTTTTTCTTCGTATACATTTTGATTAACCATTAAATCTTTTACATGATTTTGTATTCATTATTTTGTTTTTGTAGTTCAACATGGCGTGATCGTTATCTGGGCCGTGTGGCGATATTTACAAACTGTGATGTGAAATTTTTTTCGTGGTCTGAATTTCAAAAGGTTGTGAAATAAAAAAAAATGGAAAAGGTACAAAATTTGCAAACTAAAAAAAACGAGTTTTGTATGTATGTATGTATGTATGTGTGTGTGCGTGTGTGTGTTTATTGATTTGTTGTGGCAGGGATCATGAGCCATCCTCCCTCCCTGACAGGCTGATAAGACAAGAGGTGGTAGAGCAGTTTTCTAAGCAGCCTTAAAGTGGCAGGTTTATTGTTGTCCAGACCTAGACAAGACGTGACGACACCCTGAGCTCGTTACCACCACTGGGAAAATTAGATTCTTGGAAAGTGTCAGTTTGAGATGGTGGTGGTCAGTGGTGGTAGGGGT
Organism: Homarus gammarus; assembly: GCA_958450375.1. NCBI lineage: Eukaryota > Metazoa > Arthropoda > Malacostraca > Decapoda > Nephropidae > Homarus > Homarus gammarus. Next base: position 1,881,708 of record CAUDMG010001619.1, on the reverse strand, counting down.
GAAGGTGATTGGTGGGTGGTGGTAGTAGTGGTGGTGGCGGCGGCAGAAAATTGTAATGGTTGTGTGGGACGTAAAGGAAGGCAGGTGTGTGGGAGACAGAGGCAGGTGTGTGGCCAATTCGTGCAGTTGGCCAGACTATGGTTCTGTGCTTCCTCCACCTGCTGTTGTGTGAAGGTCGACCTTTGTGGTGACTCTCTCTCTCTCTCTCTCTCTCTCCACACTGTCTATATTTATCGCTCAAGTTTTAAGAGCTACAACGTCGAGTGATTACGTAATTATTATGCAACACTTTTATCATTAAGGAATTGCCCGGCGACGTTCAGGTACTTGTCCGTAATTTACATTCCCATTACCGTCTTAAACAATTAGTCCAGCGAAATGAAGTGTGTTTCTTCTTCCCTGCTGTAGACGTGTTGAGGGTGACCGTTCGGGAACATCTTATTTGCCTAACATTGGTGGTTTAGGTTAGGTTAAGTTAGGTTTGTTTAGGTTAGGTTAGGTTTTAGGTTAGGTTAGTGAGATTAGCTAAGGTTAGGTTAAGTGATATGGTTTTTATATGAAGTGGTTACGATATTGATGGTATAAACAATAATAATTGGTCCTAATATTGATGAACTCAGCCATAATAAGTGAAGGTACGGTATAATTCCTTCCAGTTTGTCATGTTGGTTATTTTTATTATTATTTATTATTATTATTTTTATTATTATTATTATTATTGTTGTTGTTGTTGTTGTTATCATCATCATCATCATCATTATTATTATCGTTATTAAAACAATCATCATCTTTATCAATATATTACCATTAGTCTGTCTTCCCTCATCATCATCATCATCATAGGTCTGTCCTTACCTAATTTATAGCCCACCTTCCTCACTCACTACTACCGACCTTACCTCTTCATTACCCCAACTTCCTCACCATCACCATTATCACCACTCTTCACCTCACCATCACCATTATCACCACTCTTCACCTCACCATCACCGTTATCACCACTCTTCACCTCACCATCACCATTATCACCACTCTTCACTTCACCATCACCATTATCACCACTTCATCTCACCATCACAATTATCACCACTCTTCATCTCACCATCACCATTATCACCACTCTTCACCTCACCATCACCATTATCACCACTCTTCACCTCACCATCACCACTCTTCACCTCACCATCACCATTATCTCCACTCTTCACTTCACCATCACCATTATCACCACTCTTCACCTCACCATCACCATTATCACCACTCTTCACCTCACCATCACCGTTATCACCACTCTTCACCTCACCATCACCATTATCTCCACTCTTCACCTCACCATCACCATTACCACCACTCTTCATTTCACCATCACCATTATCACCACTCTTCACCTCACCATCACCATTTTCTCCACTCTTCACCTCACCATCACCATTATCACCACTCTTTACCTCACCATCACCATTATCTTCACTCTTCACTTCACCATCACCATTATCACCACTCTTCACTTCACCATCACCATTATCACCACACTTCACCTCACCATCACCATTATCACCACACTTCACCTCACCATCACCATTATCACCACACTTCACCTCACCATCACCATTATCACCACTCTTCACCTCACCATTCTTCACCTCACCATCACCTCAGCTTGAAAATAGACGCAGCCTAAGCGGGTCTCGTTCCACTAAAGGTAGTAGTCACTTCCGGGGGACGTGAATGGGAAAATAAACCTTGATTCACAGCCTTAGTGTTCCAGCATAGTCTATCACGACCCAGCATAATCTATCACGACCCAGCATAGTCTATCACGACTCAGTATAGTCTATCACGACCCAGCATAGTCTATCACGACCCAGCATAGTCTATCACGACCCAGCATAATCTATCACGACCCAGCATAGTCTATCACGACCCAGCATAGTCTATCACGACCCAGTATAGTCTATCACGACCCAGCATAGTTTATCACGACCCAGCATAGTCTATCACGACCCAGCATAGTCTATCACGACCCAGCATAGTCTATCGCGACCAAGCATAGTCATTCTCTGGAGTTAAACCGGAGTCTGTAATGTCTTTATGTAATATGTATTATCCTGTAACTGGTTCCGAATACAGCAGAACAGTCTTGCATGTGTATTGTCTCCGTCACAACTGCTGCTGTAATGTTATGTAATCTGTATTATTTTGTAATGGTTTCACTTTAATTTTTTTGTATTTTTTTTGTATTTTTTACCCACCACTTCTCAAATACAGACAGTCGTTTGTGGTTACAGTGGAGTTTATTGTGGTTTGTCTGTTTGTTTGTATTATGTAATCTGTATCATGATGTATGTATTTTGTATTCCTATTCATACATTCTCTCATCTGCTCAGGTTACAGCCATTCACTCTCATGATTACAGAGCTACAGCTGGCCACGGTTTAATCCGGATCCCTTGTTCCTTTGTCGTATTATATCCTGTAATAACGACCCCTTACCTGTATCCTGTAACTTATACCCTGTAACTTACACCCTGTAACTTATACCCTGTAACTTATACCCTGTAACTTATACCCTGTAACTTAAACCCTATAACTTAAACCCTGTAACAATACCCTGTATCTATATTCTATAACATGTATCTTCTATTTCCCTGTACATACTCGTCATCTTGTGGTTTCAGCGCCATCTGTTGGGATACAGTGTGTTTCTTACGGTAACAGTATCCCTACCTCCAGTTTCTCCCTCTCCTTTCCTTCCTTCTCCCCTCCTTCCCTACCTCCCTCTCTCCCCTCTCTCTGCCTCTCTACCCTGCGTCTGTCTCAACATTCTCCCTGCCCCCGCCTCCCTCCTCCTCTCTCTCTCTCTCAGCTGCTGCATTAACCTCTCTCGGAGCACCATTTCTAGGCAGGACTCGTTCTTGTTAGTTTTGTTCTTATTCTGATCTTCTTGTTCTTGTCTTTGTCTTCTCGTTGTTGCTTTTGTTTTATTATCACCATTATTATTATTATTATTATTATTATTATTATTATTATTATTATTATTATTATTTAATTTTTTTGCGGATCTCTGCATGTCTTTCCTTTAAGTGTATATAATTGATTTTCCTTTGCAGGTGAGTTAACGTGAGTGATGTTCAGTCACACTAATGAGAACATCCTGCAGCCGAGTGAGTACATTTAGTTCTTCTAAACATGTTCGGTTTCATTCATTATTGGAACAGTCTTTGTTCTTTTAACTATCATGTAGGCAATAGATTTTTTTTTTTTCGCTTTTGAATTTAGTTCATACAGCAGCAGTGTTGTGCTGACTGACCGTGACGCACTCGGAGAACAAATATATTGGCGGGCACATTTTTTATGTTTTATGTAACGGTTATGTTATTTTTTTTAATCTTCGAGCGTAGTTTTATATGGTGGCTCACGAGGCAGGAATTTGTAGTATAATTTATTCCCTGAAGCCATTATTAACTATTTTTCCCCTTTATACCTTATAAATGCCGTTTCTTAATCATATGAACGACTTTGCATATTTTATTGTTTCGAAAGGACTGTGGGTGTGTGTTGTAGCGGGTGTTTAGAACGAGTTGTAGTAAATTAGACAGGTGTTTCTGGACAGGTGTGTGTTGCTCCCCTGCACACTGTTCCCTCTCAACCACTACAGTATATATATCAACTCGTTGGCTATTCAGTATCAATCAACCTGTTACCTATACCATGTCAACCACTTAAATAACCAAGTTTCTTCCCTGTCAACCACTTAATATCTACCAATTCCAGTTCTCTGTCAGCTAAAACGTCATCTGGAAACTCTCCCCAGTTTTACTCCCGACACTGGCAGCTTCCGTAAGCAAGTTTTCAGGAGAGTTTTATACACATTATGTCGTTGTCGATTAGGAGTTACGCCATGAGCACTGATTGGGGGAGGGAAGAGGGGGGATATGTCTGAAAGCTGATTGGTCGAGAGAGCACACCAGCATGCGTCTGAAAGCTGATTGGTCGAGAGAACACACCAGCATGTCTGAAAGCTGATTGGTCGAGAGAACACACCAGCATGCGTCTGAAAGCTGATTGGTCGACAGAACACACCAGTATGCGTCTGAAAGCTGATTGGTCGAGAGAACACACAAGCATGCGTCTGAAAGTTGATTGGTCGAGAGAACACACCAGCATGTATCTGAAAGCTGATTGGATGTCATTATTACGCTCTGTCGGTGTTAACACATTTGCGCCATGAATGACATCGTTAAGGGGACGCTGAGGCTGAAAATAGCTCGTTTGAGGGTATTAGTCTTGTATTCGTTTCCTCTCTGACAGATAATAATGGCTGTTGACTAGTCTTTAACAATCAGGACTGCCTATTGACTGCTTGTTCGGTGGCTAGTTGTGGTCTTATTGGTTATTGATGCCTCTACTGTGGTCTCTTATTGGTTATCGATATCTCTGTTGTGGTCTTATTGGTCATTGATGCCTCTACTGTGGTCTTATTGGTTATCGATGCCCCTGTTGTGGTTTTATTGGTTATTGATGCCTATATTGATGCCTCTGTTGTGGTCTTATTGTTTATTGATGCCTCTATTGTGATCTTATTGGTTATTGATGCCTTTGCTTCGGTCTTATTGGTCACGGATGCCTCTACTGTCGTCTTATTGGTTATCGATGTCTTTCCTGTCGTCTTATTGGCCAGCGAGACTAGTTTTATTGGCAATTATACTCCAATTCTCTCATGGTATTTAGCCAATGAGATTACCGCTCTCTTGACGATGTACCAATGGGTGTTTACTTCATTCTGGATAATAGACCAATGAGATTACAGCTCTCGTGATAACAGACCAAAGGGCTTTTCTTTCTCTTGAGTTAATGGTCCAATCAGATTAAAACTACCGTGACAATGGACCAATCAGATTAAAACTTCTGTGATAAAATGGACCAATCAGATAATAGCTCTCATGATAACGGACCAGTGAGATTAAAGCGTATATGATAATGAACCTATCAGATAACTGTTCTCGTGATAATGGATCAATTTGATTAAAACTCCCTTGATAATGGACCAATAAGATAACAGCTCTCGTGGGAATGGACCAATCAGGTTAAAACTCCCGTGATAATGGACCAATCAGATAACAGCTCTCGTGATAATGGACCAATTAGGTTAAAACTCCCGTAATGAAGAGAAAGGGGAAGGGAGACTGTGTGAGGAGACAGACAGACAGGAAGGGAGGGTGTGTGAGGGAGAGAGGAAGGGAGGGTTGTGTGAGGGAGAGAGAGGAACGGAGGGTGTGTGAGGGAGAGAAAAAAATGGAGGGTGTGTGACGGAGAGCAGAAAGGGAGGGTTTGTGAGGGAGAGAAAAAGGGAGGGTGTGTGAGGGAGAGAGAAAGGGAGGGGGGGGGGGTGTAAAATTAAGAGAGATGTAGTGCTGTGATAGAGTAAGGAGTGTGTAGTCACCTCACCTCACCTAACCTAACCTACCCAACCCAAACTAATATTACTTAAGTTAACGTAGCCTAATTTAAGACTGGCACGTGACATCCACACTACAATTGAACTCTCCTAGATTGGTGGAACTTGCACGTTGTTTGCACCATCAAAGCAGATTAATCTCCCCCTTTCATGTGTATCATAACCGCATTAGTGAGGCGGGAGGAGCGGCCGAGGGAGCCTAGGAGACTATCAGTGGTGGAAGGGGAGATGCTGGATTAAATTACCCGAGACAAGGTGTGTCAGGAGATGAATCTGGGAGTTTTTAATCTGGTGGGAAGCTGTGTGGTGGATGCACTCGGGGGTGGGGGGGGGGGGGGGTATCTTACTTGGGATGTCTCTCCATGATAATTTTTCGAGGGAAGATTGGTCTGGGGAATTAAGGGATGAAACTGTGTTGTTCCAAGCGCAAAATGTTGATTCTGAGCTCTTTATCTCGTGGGAATTTCGGTGCTGGATGTTGTTGAGGGTCGTATTAAATTCTTTCTTCTTCGCCAGCTGGTGGGGGAGATTTGATTGATTTAATTAAACGCAATTGAGGAAAAAAATTGGAACGGGGCTTTACCTGTCTGAAGGGCGAATTGAGGTTCTCTCTGGTGGGAAAATCGAGTGTTGGATGCTGTCGAGTGTACAGTGAGTGGTCGTCTCAGTGCCCATAGCAGGTAGCGAGGAAACTTGGAGTGAGATGTTACCATGTAGGAGATGAATGAGAAAATATTGTAATTAAAGTAGTGGTTGATCCAACACCTGAGAAAGAGAGAGGATGAGAATTTGTTAGTTAATTAAACAACAATGGGTAATTCCGTAACATCTCTTGAAGGATATATAATTTGGTTGTTAGCAGTTAAGTGAAGGAAGCGGTGTAACTACAGGTACAGTACAGGTGCGGAGGTTCACCATGCTTACAGTACATGAACATTATTTTAGATTCATGTATATAATTAGGTCACGTGTTGTAGTTTAGCTTCATTGTACATCGTTACATCGTGTACCATAGTGTTCAGGATCCATGTACAGTACATTATGTTGTCAGGTCATGTTCTGGTACACAAACAATTATTCACGGTTAATGTACAGCTGCGCACACATTGATCACATCACAAACAGTACTCACAAACAACAAACATTACTATAACCTAGCTAAGAGTACACAAACACTACCCAGGATCAGTGTACATTATCACACCACATATTACACACACACACAGGGTAAAGGTACATTAATTATTACAGTAAAGCCAACGAACTCAGACATTTTTGGCGTGTGACTTAAAAGATGGTGAAGGGCGCCGCGAGATAAGAGGGTTAGGTTAGCAGAGGGTGGTGGAAGGAGGGTGGTACTACGTCAGCTTACATTTGCATCTGTCTCTTACACCTGCACTCCACACCTGCAATCACCACCTGCATTTGTTTTATTTCACCCAGTTACGTGATTCCTTGTAATTATTATATTATTATTATTATTATTATTATTATTATTATTATTAATCATACCAGTTTCATCTTATCATCATTTAATATTTACAAATATTTTTTTCGGAATTTATTTGTTCAGTGTAGATATAATAATGCATGTAATGATATCCACACGTATCGTTAACACTTTAAACTAACATACATACATACATACATACATACCTGTCTGACTGTCTCATAAACAATATAAAAATTTTTTATCATCATCGATTTACTTTTTTCAGCCTCCTAAAAAAATAAAGGAAAAAAACTCTGGTTGGCTTATTGTCTGTCCAGTTCAGATTTGACCTTTGACTCCTCAACACATTGGTCATGACTATACATTTTTAGTCCGTTGTATTTTGACCGCAGTATTTTATTATTATTATTATTATTATTATTATTATTATTATTATTGCATTAGTATTCCTTTAGAGAGAGAGAGAGAGAGAGAGAGAGAGAGAGAGAGTGAGTTTGTTTTCATTATATTTCACTAGTAGATTAATGCAGCGGTCTCAACAAAGAGTCACCTGATAAAGATTGTGTTTTCGTTGTTTCGTTATGTGTTTCATTCTATGCTTGACTGTTTCGGTACATGTTTGTATGTCCTGCAGCTGATGCATGTCCTGCAGCTGGTGTATGTCCTGCAGCTGGTATTTTTGTGATCTACAGCTGGTGTGTGTGTTTGCCTTACAGCTAGAATGTGTGTATGCCCTGCAGCTGGTGTGTGTGTGTGTGTGTGTGTCTTGCAGCTGGCATGTGTGTGTATGCCCTGCAGCTGGTGTGTGTGTGTATATGCCTTGCAGCTGGTGTGTGTGTATGCCCTGCAGCTGGTGTGTGTGTGTGTGTGTGTGTGTCTTGCAGCTGGCATGTGTGTGTATGCCCTGCAGCTGGTGTGTGTGTGTGTGTGTGTGTGTATGCCCTGCAGCTGGTGTGTGTGTGTATATGCCTTGCAGCTGGTGTGTGTGTATGCCCTGCTACTGGTATATTTACATGGAACATATGAATTAAGTCAGTATTCCTCGAGTGCTACACTGAGATGAAATGTTGACTCCTTGTAAGTTAGGAGGAGAAAGAGGAATAAGAAGGGGAGGGGTAGGAGGAGAAGGAGAAGGAATAGGGAGAAGAGGAGGGGGAGAAGTAGGTGGAGGAGGAGTTAGTATTATCATTATTATTATATATTGTTATTTTTATTTGCAATACAGTTTTTTATTTATTTTCTAACACCTGTTTTATTCTGTTTTATGACACACACACACACACACACACACACACACAAGAGAGAGAGTTCCTGGGTATTGCAGCGAAAGGCGTAGTAATATTGGCACGACTTTTGGCATACAAAGGCAGAGTGAAATATATATATATATATATATATATATATATATATATATATATATATATATATATATATATATATAATATATATATATATATATAGTGACCTGATGGTGAAATATACCGACGTGACCTTTGGTGGTATATATTTAAAGATGAAATATATTGTGAATTACTATAAAACAAGGTCACTGGTGAAATATATTGTGACCTCTGATAGGATAAAGGTCAAAGATGAAAAATACAGTTGATTATTATGGAACAAGGTCATAGGTGAAACATAGTGACTTACCATGAAACAAGGTCGTAGGTGATGTATATCTGACGTGACCTCATAATGTAAACACTGATAAAGAATGGACTGATTACGTAATAGGTGTGTGCGTCATCCAGTGGTTGCGTTATGTATGATACAGTGGTGCCACGTGTTGACAATGGGGGGGGGAGAGGATGGGTGGGGAGGAAGGGGAAAGGAAGACTGGGTAGGGAGAGGGGAGGAGACGAATGGGGAAGGAGAGGGAAGAGGAAGAATGGGGAGGGGAGGACAGACAGGACGAATAGAGAAGGAGGGGGAAGAGTCGGAATGGGGAGGTAGAGGGGTGGTTAGACAGGAAGAATGGGAAGGGGGAGGAGGGGGGGGGGGAATGGGAAGTAAATGCAATGGCATGCGGGTTGAAATGACTAATGTGTTTGCTGGGTTGGTGGGGGGGGGGGTGTAGCAGCGGTGTTGGTGACTGATAGTGTTGGTGATTGATAAATAGGTAGATAGACAGTGATAGTGACTGAACGTTAGACAGACTGTGTTGGTGTCTGATAGATAGATAGACGGTGCTGGTGACTGATAATTAATTAGACAGACAGACAGACAGACAGACAGACACACAATAGCCGTATAGTGTGAGGTGGTGTGATTAGGTTAACCTGATCCGTAGGTGGTCATGTAGGTGATCAATTACTGTTGACTGTGGCCAGGTGAGCTAATGGTGGTGATAATTGTGTTGGTGGTGGTAGTGGTGGTGATGAAGGTAGTGATGTTGGTGGCGGTGATAGTGGTGTTAGTAGTGGTGATGGTGGTGGTGGTGATGAAGGCAGTGGTGTTGGTGGCGGTGATAGTGGTGTTAGTAGTAGTGGTGATGATGTGTGGTGTTAGCGGTGGTGGTGGTGATGAAGGTAGTGGTGTTGGTGGCGGTGATAGTGGTGTTTGTGGTGGTGGTACTGATGATGATGGTGTTAGTGGTGGTGGTGACGAAGGAAGTGATGGTGGTGTTAGTGATAATGGCGGTGGTGACGGTGCTGGTATTGATGATGGTGATGGTAGTAGTGGCCGTGATAGTGATAGTCGTTATGGTGGTAACGATTACAGTATTGTTAGTGGTTGCGATGGTGGTTATGCTGGTAGTTGTGGTTATGGTGATAAATGCTTTCGTAATCTTATACGATTACGAAAGCATTTATCACCATAACCACAACTACCAGCATAACCACCATCGCAACCACTAACAATACTGTAATCGTTACCACCATAACGACTATCACTATCACGGCCACTACTACCATCACCATCATCAATACCAGCACCGTCACCACCGCCATTATCACTAACACCACCATCACTTCCTTCGTCACCACCACCACTAACACCATCATCATCAGTACCACCACCACAAACACCACTATCACCGCCACCAACACCACTACCTTCATCACCACCACCGCTAACACCACCACCATCATCACCACTACTACTAACACCACTATCACCGCCACCAACACCACTGCCTTCATCACCACCACCACCATCACCACTACTAACACCACTATCACCGCCACCAACATCACTACCTTCATCACCACCACTACCACCACCAACACAATTATCACCACCATTAGCTCACCTGGCCACAGTCAACAGTAATTGATCACCTACATGACCACCTACGGATCAGGTTAACCTAATCACACCACCTCACACTATACGGCTATTGTGTCTGTCTGTCTGTCTGTCTGTCTAATTAATTATCAGTCACCAGCACCGTCTATCTATCTATCAGACACCAACACAGTCTGTCTAACGTTCAGTCACTATCACTGTCTATCTACCTATTTATCAATCACCAACACTATCAGTCACCAACACCGCTGCTACACCCCCCCCCCCACCAACCCAGCAAACACATTAGTCATTTCAACCCGCATGCCATTGCATTTACTTCCCATTCCCCCCCCCCCCTCCTCCCCCTTCCCATTCTTCCTGTCTAACCACCCCTCTACCTCCCCATTCCGACTCTTCCCCCTCCTTCTCTATTCGTCCTGTCTGTCCTCCCCTCCCCATTCTTCCTCTTCCCTCTCCTTCCCCATTCGTCTCCTCCCCTCTCCCTACCCAGTCTTCCTTTCCCCTTCCTCCCCACCCATCCTCTCCCCCCCCCATTGTCAACACGTGGCACCACTGTATCATACATAACACAAACACTGGATGACGCACACACCTATTACGTAATCAGTCCATTCTTTATCAGTGTTTACATTATGAGGTCACGTCAGATATACATCACCTACGACCTTGTTTCATGGTAAGTCACTATGTTTCACCTATGACCTTGTTCCATAATAATCAACTGTATTTTTCATCTTTGACCTTTATCCTATCAGAGGTCACAATATATTTCACCAGTGACCTTGTTTTATAGTAATTCACAATATATTTCATCTTTAAATATATACCACCAAAGGTCACGTCGGTATATTTCACCATCAGGTCACTATATATATATATATATATTATATATATATATATATATATATATATATATATATATATATATATATATATATATATATATATATTTCACTCTGCCTTTGTATGCCAAAAGTCGTGCCAATATTACTACGCCTTTCGCTGCAATACCCAGGAACTCTCTCTCTTGTGTGTGTGTGTGTGTGTGTGTCATAAAACAGAATAAAACAGGTGTTAGAAAATAAATAAAAAACTGTATTGCAAATAAAAATAACAATATATAATAATAATGATAATACTAACTCCTCCTCCACCTACTTCTCCCCCTCCTCTTCTCCCTATTCCTTCTCCTTCTCCTCCTACCCCTCCCCTTCTTATTCCTCTTTCTCCTCCTAACTTACAAGGAGTCAACATTTCATCTCAGTGTAGCACTCGAGGAATACTGACTTAATTCATATGTTCCATGTAAATATACCAGTAGCAGGGCATACACACACACCAGCTGCAAGGCATATACACACACACACCAGCTGCAGGGCATATACACACACACACACACACACCAGCTGCAGGGCATACACACACATGCCAGCTGCAAGACACACACACACACACACACCAGCTGCAGGGCATACACACACACCAGCTGCAAGGCATATACACACACACACCAGCTGCAGGGCATACACACACATGCCAGCTGCAAGACACACACACACACACACACACCAGCTGCAGGGCATACACACATTCTAGCTGTAAGGCAAACACACACACCAGCTGTAGATCACAAAAATACCAGCTGCAGGACATACACCAGCTGCAGGACATACATCAGCTGCAGGACATACAAACATGTACCGAAACAGTCAAGCATAGAATGAAACACATAACGAAACAACGAAAACACAATCTTTATCAGGTGACTCTTTGTTGAGACCGCTGCATTAATCTACTAGTGAAATATAATGAAAACAAACTCTCTCTCTCTCTCTCTCTCTCTCTCTCTCTCTCTCTCTAAAGGAATACTAATGCTAATAATAATAATAATAATAATAATAATAATAATAATAATAAAATACTGCGGTCAAAATACAACGGACTAAAAATGTATAGTCATGACCAATGTGTTGAGGAGTCAAAGGTCAAATCTGAACTGGACAGACAATAAGCCAACCAGAGTTTTTTTCCTTTATTTTTTTAGGAGGCTGAAAAAAGTAAATCGATGATGATAAAAAATTTTTATATTGTTTATGAGACAGTCAGACAGGTATGTATGTATGTATGTATGTATGTTAGTTTAAAGTGTTAACGATACGTGTGGATATCATTACATGCATTATTATATCTACACTGAACAAATAAATTCCGAAAAAAATATTTGTAAATATTAAATGATGATAAGATGAAACTGGTATGATTAATAATAATAATAATAATAATAATAATAATAATAATAATAATAATAATAATAATAATAATAATATAATAATTACAAGGAATCACGTAACTGGGTGAAATAAAACAAATGCAGGTGGTGATTGCAGGTGTGGAGTGCAGGTGTAAGAGACAGATGCAAATGTAAGCTGACGTAGTACCACCCTCCTTCCACCACCCTCTGCTAACCTAACCCTCTTATCTCGCGGCGCCCTTCACCATCTTTTAAGTCACACGCCAAAAATGTCTGAGTTCGTTGGCTTTACTGTAATAATTAATGTACCTTTACCCTGTGTGTGTGTGTAATATGTGGTGTGATAATGTACACTGATCCTGGGTAGTGTTTGTGTACTCTTAGCTAGGTTATAGTAATGTTTGTTGTTTGTGAGTACTGTTTGTGATGTGATCAATGTGTGCGCAGCTGTACATTAACCGTGAATAATTGTTTGTGTACCAGAACATGACCTGACAACATAATGTACTGTACATGGATCCTGAACACTATGGTACACGATGTAACGATGTACAATGAAGCTAAACTACAACACGTGACCTAATTATATACATGAATCTAAAATAATGTTCATGTACTGTAAGCATGGTGAACCTCCGCACCTGTACTGTACCTGTAGTTACACCGCTTCCTTCACTTAACTGCTAACAACCAAATTATATATCCTTCAAGAGATGTTACGGAATTACCCATTGTTGTTTAATTAACTAACAAATTCTCATCCTCTCTCTTTCTCAGGTGTTGGATCAACCACTACTTTAATTACAATATTTTCTCATTCATCTCCTACATGGTAACATCTCACTCCAAGTTTCCTCGCTACCTGCTATGGGCACTGAGACGACCACTCACTGTACACTCGACAGCATCCAACACTCGATTTTCCCACCAGAGAGAACCTCAATTCGCCCTTCAGACAGGTAAAGCCCCGTTCCAATTTTTTTCCTCAATTACGTTTAATTAAATCAATCAAATCTCCCCCACCAGCTGGCGAAGAAGAAAGAATTTAATACGACCCTCAACAACATCCAGCACCGAAATTCCCACGAGATAAAGAGCTCAGAATCAACATTTTGCGCTTGGAACAACACAGTTTCATCCCTTAATTCCCCAGACCAATCTTCCCTCGAAAAATTATCATGGAGAGACATCCCAAGTAAGATACCCCCCCCCCCCCCCCACCCCCGAGTGCATCCACCACACAGCTTCCCACCAGATTAAAAACTCCCAAGATTCATCTCCTGACACACCTTGTCTCGGGTAATTTAATCCAGCATCTCCCCTTCCACCATTGATAGTCTCCTAGGCTCCCTCGGCCGCTCCTCCCGCCTCACTAATGCGGTTATGATACACATGAAAGGGGGAGATTAATCTGCTTTGATGGTGCAAACAACGTGCAAGTTCCACCAATCTAGGAGAGTTCAATTGTAGTGTGGATGTCACGTGCCAGTCTTAAATTAGGCTACGTTAACTTAAGTAATATTAGTTTGGGTTGGGTAGGTTAGGTGAGGTGAGGTGACTACACACTCCTTACTCTATCACAGCACTACATCTCTCTTAATTTTACACCCCCCCCCCCCTCCCTTTCTCTCTCCCTCACACACCCTCCCTTTTTCTCTCCCTCACAAACCCTCCCTTTCTGCTCTCCGTCACACACCCTCCATTTTTTTCTCTCCCTCACACACCCTCCGTTCCTCTCTCTCCCTCACACAACCCTCCCTTCCTCTCTCCCTCACACACCCTCCCTTCCTGTCTGTCTGTCTCCTCACACAGTCTCCCTTCCCCTTTCTCTTCATTACGGGAGTTTTAACCTAATTGGTCCATTATCACGAGAGCTGTTATCTGATTGGTCCATTATCACGGGAGTTTTAACCTGATTGGTCCATTCCCACGAGAGCTGTTATCTTATTGGTCCATTATCAAGGGAGTTTTAATCAAATTGATCCATTATCACGAGAACAGTTATCTGATAGGTTCATTATCATATACGCTTTAATCTCACTGGTCCGTTATCATGAGAGCTATTATCTGATTGGTCCATTTTATCACAGAAGTTTTAATCTGATTGGTCCATTGTCACGGTAGTTTTAATCTGATTGGACCATTAACTCAAGAGAAAGAAAAGCCCTTTGGTCTGTTATCACGAGAGCTGTAATCTCATTGGTCTATTATCCAGAATGAAGTAAACACCCATTGGTACATCGTCAAGAGAGCGGTAATCTCATTGGCTAAATACCATGAGAGAATTGGAGTATAATTGCCAATAAAACTAGTCTCGCTGGCCAATAAGACGACAGGAAAGACATCGATAACCAATAAGACGACAGTAGAGGCATCCGTGACCAATAAGACCGAAGCAAAGGCATCAATAACCAATAAGATCACAATAGAGGCATCAATAAACAATAAGACCACAACAGAGGCATCAATATAGGCATCAATAACCAATAAAACCACAACAGGGGCATCGATAACCAATAAGACCACAGTAGAGGCATCAATGACCAATAAGACCACAACAGAGATATCGATAACCAATAAGAGACCACAGTAGAGGCATCAATAACCAATAAGACCACAACTAGCCACCGAACAAGCAGTCAATAGGCAGTCCTGATTGTTAAAGACTAGTCAACAGCCATTATTATCTGTCAGAGAGGAAACGAATACAAGACTAATACCCTCAAACGAGCTATTTTCAGCCTCAGCGTCCCCTTAACGATGTCATTCATGGCGCAAATGTGTTAACACCGACAGAGCGTAATAATGACATCCAATCAGCTTTCAGATACATGCTGGTGTGTTCTCTCGACCAATCAACTTTCAGACGCATGCTTGTGTGTTCTCTCGACCAATCAGCTTTCAGACGCATACTGGTGTGTTCTGTCGACCAATCAGCTTTCACACGCATGCTGGTGTGTTCTCTCGACCAATCAGCTTTCAGACATGCTGGTGTGTTCTCTCGACCAATCAGCTTTCAGACGCATGCTGGTGTGCTCTCTCGACCAATCAGCTTTCAGACATATCCCCCCTCTTCCCTCCCCCAATCAGTGCTCATGACGTAACTCCTAATCGACAACGACATAATGTGTATAAAACTCTCCTGAAAACTTGCTTACGGAAGCTGCCAGTGTCGGGAGTAAAACTGGGGAGAGTTTCCAGATGACGTTTTAGCTGACAGAGAACTGGAATTGGTAGATATTAAGTGGTTGACAGGGAAGAAACTTGGTTATTTAAGTGGTTGACATGGTATAGGTAACAGGTTGATTGATACTGAATAGCCAACGAGTTGATATATATACTGTAGTGGTTGAGAGGGAACAGTGTGCAGGGGAGCAACACACACCTGTCCAGAAACACCTGTCTAATTTACTACAACTCGTTCTAAACACCCGCTACAACACACACCCACAGTCCTTTCGAAACAATAAAATATGCAAAGTCGTTCATATGATTAAGAAACGGCATTTATAAGGTATAAAGGGGAAAAATAGTTAATAATGGCTTCAGGGAATAAATTATACTACAAATTCCTGCCTCGTGAGCCACCATATAAAACTACGCTCGAAGATTAAAAAAAATAACATAACCGTTACATAAAACATAAAAAATGTGCCCGCCAATATATTTGTTCTCCGAGTGCGTCACGGTCAGTCAGCACAACACTGCTGCTGTATGAACTAAATTCAAAAGCGAAAAAAAAAAAATCTATTGCCTACATGATAGTTAAAAGAACAAAGACTGTTCCAATAATGAATGAAACCGAACATGTTTAGAAGAACTAAATGTACTCACTCGGCTGCAGGATGTTCTCATTAGTGTGACTGAACATCACTCACGTTAACTCACCTGCAAAGGAAAATCAATTATATACACTTAAAGGAAAGACATGCAGAGATCCGCAAAAAAATTAAATAATAATAATAATAATAATAATAATAATAATAATAATAATAATAATAATAATGGTGATAATAAAACAAAAGCAACAACGAGAAGACAAAGACAAGAACAAGAAGATCAGAATAAGAACAAAACTAACAAGAACGAGTCCTGCCTAGAAATGGTGCTCCGAGAGAGGTTAATGCAGCAGCTGAGAGAGAGAGAGAGGAGGAGGGAGGCGGGGGCAGGGAGAATGTTGAGACAGACGCAGGGTAGAGAGGCAGAGAGAGGGGAGAGAGGGAGGTAGGGAAGGAGGGGAGAAGGAAGGAAAGGAGAGGGAGAAACTGGAGGTAGGGATACTGTTACCGTAAGAAACACACTGTATCCCAACAGATGGCGCTGAAACCACAAGATGACGAGTATGTACAGGGAAATAGAAGATACATGTTATAGAATATAGATACAGGGTATTGTTACAGGGTTTAAGTTATAGGGTTTAAGTTACAGGGTATAAGTTACAGGGTATAAGTTACAGGGTATAAGTTACAGGGTATAAGTTACAGGGTGTAAGTTACAGGGTATAAGTTACAGGATACAGGTAAGGGGTCGTTATTACAGGATATAATACGACAAAGGAACAAGGGATCCGGATTAAACCGTGGCCAGCTGTAGCTCTGTAATCATGAGAGTGAATGGCTGTAACCTGAGCAGATGAGAGAATGTATGAATAGGAATACAAAATACATACATCATGATACAGATTACATAATACAAACAAACAGACAAACCACAATAAACTCCACTGTAACCACAAACGACTGTCTGTATTTGAGAAGTGGTGGGTAAAAAATACAAAAAAAATACAAAAAAATTAAAGTGAAACCATTACAAAATAATACAGATTACATAACATTACAGCAGCAGTTGTGACGGAGACAATACACATGCAAGACTGTTCTGCTGTATTCGGAACCAGTTACAGGATAATACATATTACATAAAGACATTACAGACTCCGGTTTAACTCCAGAGAATGACTATGCTTGGTCGCGATAGACTATGCTGGGTCGTGATAGACTATGCTGGGTCGTGATAGACTATGCTGGGTCGTGATAAACTATGCTGGGTCGTGATAGACTATACTGGGTCGTGATAGACTATGCTGGGTCGTGATAGACTATGCTGGGTCGTGATAGATTATGCTGGGTCGTGATAGACTATGCTGGGTCGTGATAGACTATGCTGGGTCGTGATAGACTATACTGAGTCGTGATAGACTATGCTGGGTCGTGATAGATTATGCTGGGTCGTGATAGA
Organism: Homarus gammarus; assembly: GCA_958450375.1. Taxonomy (NCBI): domain Eukaryota; kingdom Metazoa; phylum Arthropoda; class Malacostraca; order Decapoda; family Nephropidae; genus Homarus; species Homarus gammarus. Next base: position 1,864,057 of record CAUDMG010001619.1, on the reverse strand, counting down.
CTATGCTGGAACACTAAGGCTGTGAATCAAGGTTTATTTTCCCATTCACGTCCCCCGGAAGTGACTACTACCTTTAGTGGAACGAGACCCGCTTAGGCTGCGTCTATTTTCAAGCTGAGGTGATGGTGAGGTGAAGAATGGTGAGGTGAAGAGTGGTGATAATGGTGATGGTGAGGTGAAGTGTGGTGATAATGGTGATGGTGAGGTGAAGTGTGGTGATAATGGTGATGGTGAGGTGAAGTGTGGTGATAATGGTGATGGTGAAGTGAAGAGTGGTGATAATGGTGATGGTGAAGTGAAGAGTGAAGATAATGGTGATGGTGAGGTAAAGAGTGGTGATAATGGTGATGGTGAGGTGAAGAGTGGTGATAATGGTGAGGTGAAGAGTGGTGATAATGGTGATGGTGAAGTGAAGAGTGAAGATAATGGTGATGGTGAGGTGAAGAGTGGAGATAATGGTGATGGTGAGGTGAAGAGTGGTGATAACGGTGATGGTGAGGTGAAGAGTGGTGATAATGGTGATGGTGAGGTGAAGAGTGGTGATAATGGTGATGGTGAAGTGAAGAGTGGAGATAATGGTGATGGTGAGGTGAAGAGTGGTGATGGTGAGGTGAAGAGTGGTGATAATGGTGATGGTGAGGTGAAGAGTGGTGATAATGGTGATGGTGAGATGAAGAGTGGTGATAATTGTGATGGTGAGATGAAGTGGTGATAATGGTGATGGTGAAGTGAAGAGTGGTGATAATGGTGATGGTGAGGTGAAGAGTGGTGATAACGGTGATGGTGAGGTGAAGAGTGGTGATAATGGTGATGGTGAGGTGAAGAGTGGTGATAATGGTGATGGTGAGGAAGTTGGGGTAATGAAGAGGTAAGGTCGGTAGTAGTGAGTGAGGAAGGTGGGCTATAAATTAGGTAAGGACAGACCTATGATGATGATGATGATGAGGGAAGACAGACTAATGGTAATATATTGATAAAGATGATGATTGTTTTAATAACGATAATAATAATGATGATGATGATGATGATAACAACAACAACAACAACAATAATAATAATAATAATAAAAATAATAATAATAAATAATAATAAAAATAACCAACATGACAAACTGGAAGGAATTATACCGTACCTTCACTTATTATGGCTGAGTTCATCAATATTAGGACCAATTATTATTGTTTATACCATCAATATCGTAACCACTTCATATAAAAACCATATCACTTAACCTAACCTTAGCTAATCTCACTAACCTAACCTAAAACCTAACCTAACCTAAACAAACCTAACTTAACCTAACCTAAACCACCAATGTTAGGCAAATAAGATGTTCCCGAACGGTCACCCTCAACACGTCTACAGCAGGGAAGAAGAAACACACTTCATTTCGCTGGACTAATTGTTTAAGACGGTAATGGGAATGTAAATTACGGACAAGTACCTGAACGTCGCCGGGCAATTCCTTAATGATAAAAGTGTTGCATAATAATTACGTAATCACTCGACGTTGTAGCTCTTAAAACTTGAGCGATAAATATAGACAGTGTGGAGAGAGAGAGAGAGAGAGAGAGAGTCACCACAAAGGTCGACCTTCACACAACAGCAGGTGGAGGAAGCACAGAACCATAGTCTGGCCAACTGCACGAATTGGCCACACACCTGCCTCTGTCTCCCACACACCTGCCTTCCTTTACGTCCCACACAACCATTACAATTTTCTGCCGCCGCCACCACCACTACTACCACCACCCACCAATCACCTTCACCCCTACCACCACTGACCACCACCATCTCAAACTGACACTTTCCAAGAATCTAATTTTCCCAGTGGTGGTAACGAGCTCAGGGTGTCGTCACGTCTTGTCTAGGTCTGGACAACAATAAACTTGCCACTTTAAGGCTGCTTAGAAAACTGCTCTACCACCTCTTGTCTTATCAGCCTGTCAGGGAGGGAGGATGGCTCATGATCCCTGCCACAACAAATCAATAAACACACACACGCACACACACATACATACATACATACAAAACTCGTTTTTTTTAGTATGCAAATTTTGTACCTTTTCCATTTTTTTTTATTTCACAACCTTTTGAAATTCAGACCACGAAAAAAATTTCACATCACAGTTTGTAAATATCGCCACACGGCCCAGATAACGATCACGCCATGTTGAACTACAAAAACAAAATAATGAATACAAAATCATGTAAAAGATTTAATGGTTAATCAAAATGTATACGAAGAAAAAACTAGTCACTTAAAACAAACAAATCACACACACACACACACACACACACACACGTCAAAATACAGTAAAGACAGTTGTATGTACCACAGAGAAACATTACATAGTTTGATGTGCTTGTCAGTTCCAAAAATGTCAACCCTGCCTGCCTGCCTGACTGACTCGCTCACTCAGCCCAAACAGCACATTTAACAATAGCTGAGCAACATGTCCTACGCAGAGTCACAATGCGTCGACAAAATCTCCACCTGGAGTATAAATTTGCACCACCATAAGTAGTGTGTATGGAGGAGCCGTGATCCCGCTCCCTGCCTGGTAGTTCCGGCACATGTTGACTAAAGTCTTCGCAACATTAGCGGTAATTGTTACTAGGTCCTCTTATTCCTGTTTTATCTTAGGTCTAGAAAATGTAGTGAGTTGTGGGGAATCAAGAGAGTTGTGTACTGTATCGTGTATGGAGGTTAAAATGTGTTCTACGTTTCAAACAGTAAATATGAAATAGTTGTAGATAACAGCTCTTAAACTATTGTTGAAACCGATTCCTAAACTATTTACAAAATTCTATGCTGGATTTTATACAAGACTGACAAATATTACCATGTAACAATCAGCAACAAGTGTTGGGGGGCGAGAGACAAGCACCTACCATCACTGTGTTTATGATGCGAGTAGGACTGTAAGCCAGAGCTCCCACACTTCAATTCTCTTATATTCAACAAAATTCAACCCAAAAATAAGAACTCTTCATATGTCTTGCAATTATCAGATCAGAAGGTCAAGTTTACCGAAAAAATCCTATTTGTTTCCCGACATACTGTATCTAGTGTCATATTTCAATGTTTATTTCCGACCAGAAATAACACAACTCATATTTTGGGGAGTGTGAGACCCCTACACTCTGCTGGGCCAAGAGGTAGCATGACACTGGGTGAATCTGTGCACACACACACACACAGAGGAAGGCTCTATATCTCAGCTAAAGCATCCTACCCTTGCATTCCAGGTCATGTTGTTCCTTCGCTGGGTGGTTGGTATGATTGATTGATTTATCTTTCCTCACGCCACTGATTGGTCAGTCTTTCTATGTACACCCCTAATTGTTCTGTCTGCCCACGCAGTTGATTGGTGTATCTGTCTACACCCCTGAGTGATCTAACTCTCCACGCCCCTGATTGGTCCATCTATCCACACCTCAGATTGGTTAGTCCATCTTCCCCTCCCCTGGGTGACACATGCATTGATTTCCAAACTTCGTGTCATAGAATAAATTAGCCCACCAGGTTCAGGCACCTTTCGTGGTTTATAGTGACGCTCACAAGACAAACAATAAACATTATCCCCAAGAGCCTCGGTTACCAACAGGAGTAAAGCCCTACCCTCTCTTCCTGTGGCCGACGTCTCTCCCTGTGCATGATAAAAAACGTTTTTCTGCTGACAACATATGTAAGAGATATTAAACACAACACGTACACTCGCACCAAAAAGTATTGGTGCAGGGTGTGATCGATGACTTCCGAAACGATACGTATACACTGTGAAATGTAGGGAAGGTTGTTAAGTGTATCCTCATAACCCCCCCCCCCCTCCCCTCCACTAGGTGTTGCCATATGGCTGACAATCAGATTGTTTGTTTCCTCTTTTCGGATTGTTGCTTTGTGTCGACTGAATGATGAGCGAGGGTTCGGTCTCGGTGAACGTGGGTATAAAACAGAGGCAATATGAAGCAGAAAAGATCTACACATGCCAGACGACATGGAAACCTCAGAGGGAACACGAGGAGCTATTATTGCCCTTCATAACGAAGGGTTCGGCGTCACAGATATTAGCCAGCGGGTTGGTGTGTCCACAGGAACACCGCCGCACGATGGATTCGGCGATACCTCGAAACTGGTGCTACAGACGACAGGTCTCGGAGCGGTCGTCCACGCTGCACCACCCCTCAGGACGACCAGGTTGAGTGGTTTATTTGGTAGCATAAATTAATGTGGCAATATTCACAAGTATCACAAATAATTTTGTTAACAGGGAGCTCCTCATATTTCATACTGTCTATTTATCACTTCCCGACCTTATTTATAACGGTTTGTTTCACTTGACCAGGCCATAGTAGCAGCTCAGCAGGATTACGGGGCTGCCAAATTGTTCACACTACAGTATGTACCGATACATTTTGTTGCGAGTGTACAACACTCAACAACAAATGAAAACAAAACCCCGGTGTGTGTCTCAGTGTGGCCTCCATCTCTCCCTGTTAAGACCCAACCAGGTCTCGCTCACTCATTGTCTCTAGCTTCCCTCACGAGGCCTGACTCCCAGTGGAAGAGGACCAAGGTCAGACGAGAGGAGCGTCCAGGCCACAGTGATGGCCGCCTCACAGTTTAACAGCGGTAAAGTGATTGCATAAAATATTCACAGGGTTGCACGCCGCCGCCGTCAAAAGCAGCGCCACGAGTCTACGCCTTAAAAGTGTGACACTACAAAGTCTGCTCCTGCAAGTTGCCGCTGCACGTCGATGGCTACAGAAGTATCCCGCTGCAAGAGTCTACCATTGCAAAAGTATGTCCTTGCAAAAGTTTACCGCTGCAAACGTCTGTCACTAGAAACGTATAGCCTTATAAAAGTCTGCCGCTGCAAAAGTCAGCCGGCGACATCAACTTAACACGGATACTTGTAAATGCAAATTGAGGGAGCTTTGATCTGCAACTGTTATGCCTTTGGCAGAGTTTTCAAAGGCACCGGAAAAGTGCTTCCTAGATTTGGCGTAATAACTGGAAATACAGGTATATATCCGGTCGGTGTTGGACGTTCTATCCCACTGTTGCTGTTGGTCTCCACTCACAACCTCCCGTGAATAATGCCTCACATCTTCACTCGCAAAGCAGATCTACACCGCATGTGTCGCCCTCGGCTCTAGCGTATTCATGCAAGTGGTCATTTAACGGTAAAAAAAAATCTAAATTTCTTCGCGCTTGCCTCATCAGTTACGTGTTGTGTTTACTGCATACTCTCTTTCAAGTGGAGTTTGCAATATACTTGCTTGAAGGAGTAAGGGACTGTGTTGGCGGCAGAGTCTTGGAGGTGGAGGGCCTGAACTGGACACACACATCGATGAGTATAATATCTACGAGGAGGAGGAGAAGAAAGGAGAGATATAAAGAAAATGAAGGGGAGCAGGAAGAATAGGAGAAGAAGAGTACGAAGAGAAGGATGATCAGTACTAAAAGGAGGAGGAGTACGAAGAGGAGGATGATGATTACGAAGAGGGGGAGGAGGATGAGTACGAATAAAAATGAATAAGAAATCAAAAAGGAAGACCAAGAGAAAGATAAAAGTGAGAAGGAGGAGGAGCAGGGAAAAGAACCAAAAGGATGATAGGAAGAAGAAGAAAAGAAACAAGAGGAAAGGGAAGACCAAGACGAAGATAGGATGAAGAAGAGGATGATGAGGGAAAATAAAAATCCATGGGGAAGATGAAGTGGAAAGAGAGTGAGAGAAGGAGAGACAGGGGAGAGGTCTACCCCCCATACAGCTTAAGACACAGGACCACCATCTTCAGTTAACCCCATAAGCAGCTTGGCCCAAACAGCATGAATATTTAACCTGCTCCCCCCCCACCACCACCACCATCACACGAGACAACCAGCTTCACTCTCCCACCTCTCCAGCTGTACACATGTATACGTCAACACAGAAAACACCTACATGAATAATCTAATCCTAAACATATACACACAATACATTCATAACAACAATCATTTTATCACAACTTCACCAAAATCCTTCTCCCATAACCTTCTTTATCCGATCTGACCTCACGACAACAACTACCTCCTCCTCAGCAAGAAGGTAAATCTCTTCAAATTCTATCTTCAGCAAAAATCTCGAAGTCTTTGGTGCAGGTAATCAGCTTCCTCCACTGCCTAATCTTATCAAATCCCCACTCAAGGCTCACCCCCCTCACCCCTGAATTTTATGTCGGAAATGTTTTATCTGCTCTGCCACACTTGTATCCCAATAGATGTCTCGATCCTGATGGTATTCTGAAGACACTGCAGCAGGAGTCAGGTCACAGGTGTTTGATGCATTCATTGGTTTTCTTTACTAGTTACCAATTTTTTCAACCCTGTGATAACCAATGGAAAAAAGATCCAGCTTTTATTGTGAAGTTCTTCTCTGTTACTCAAAATACTTTAACAGCAATTATTATTTTTGTTATCTATGGCCATGGAATTTGTCAACGTCATATTCTCAAATCCATCACAAATTTAGGCAATATTTAATGTCAAACGCACAATATATGTAAGAAGTGATGAGCACTTACATAACTACTAAAGTTACTCTATCTGACACAGCCAACTGCCCACCTCGCCTACTGTAGCGTTTAATGTTTCACAAACGGATGAAAACATGGGACCATAAAGGGTAGCGGCTTCCTTCAAGACATGCGGTACCTATACTGAATAATACAAGCAAGTAATATAGCTCTTACCCAGACTCATTTATTTTTCAACCACCCTTCGTCCTCTTCCTCAGAAGTGGTCAGTCATGTTTCTAACTCTTGATAACATTAAAAATATATTTATATAATTAGGAGTGAAGTTCCTTTTAATAATTTCATTCTTAACCAAATTCTTTCATCTTTTATCACCAAGGTCGCCTCTCCAACCTCCGGACCTACACTAATACTGGACTGGACTTAGTGGACTACCTCAGGGCTCTGTTCTTGTTCCTAGTGGGTTTTTTCTTGGATGACTTAACATTATAATAAGACATAGCATAAACCCAATACAACTTTATCTATTCTAATATTATCTAGCCTAACTTAATATAACCAAACCAAGCTTAAATTAACCTAACCAAGCCGATTTAAACCATACCAAGGCACAGTCAACACAAATGCGGATACGATACACTTACCATACCTCCTCCAAGTATATCTCCCTCTCAACTCTCTCACCTGGGGATCATCTACAGTAAGTACACCTCACCTTCACCCTCACTATATCGCTACAACTACAGCACGATTAGGCAAAACGATTACTGTAGTATATGCGATTTCAAAAGCCTCCAAACACACCTCCTAACCCCCACCCCCCCTCACTCACCCATCTCACTCACTCACTCTTATATAAAACTACATCCATCCATTGAGTGGCATCGTTGACTACCTCCATCGACACCAAATTCCATTCAATTTTTCACTCGTATTAGAATGACAGACAGATATACGGACAGACCAGACAGACAGACAGAGACAGACTGACCGACAGCACCATGAGCACTAAACCTTTCTTGTAAACTGTTTCTTACTACAACAATATTTAAACAATAATAATTAAAAAAAAAAAAACTCCTAAGGTCACCCAGCTCTCAGCTTGTCAAAAATGTGCATCGACTATGATATTTTTTATTTCCTACATATTGGGACAGTTACTGAGATGAATATTATAAAGTGAGGAATGAGAGAGAGAGAGAGAGAGGAGAAAAAATATATATGAGAAAAAGAAACGGAAGAAAGAGATAGGGAAAAAAAAGAAAGATAAAAAGAGAGAAAGAAAGAGAGATAAGAGAAAATTAGAAAGAGTGAGAAAGAAACACCATCTTCTCTCCTACATGTCTGACGCTGTACATTAGGGACCCACAAACCCTCAAACGTGGTTGGGATGGGAGGAGTGAAAGGGGTTGGGAGAGGGTTGGAGGGGGAAGGGAAGGGAAAAGGGGGTAGGGGGAAGGGGGTTGGGGGAGGCAAGACCCAGTTTTTTCTTGGCCCCTCCTTGGTAAATCCAGTGTAAAGCCACAAACCTTATCAACTTCCCAACACTCCTCTCTCTCTCTCTCTCTCTCTCTCTCTCTCTCTCTCTCTCTCACCTTGTTCGGGCTTAATACTCTCAAACTAATCCCTTACCCCCAAACTACTACTACTACTTCGTCAAAACAAACACCAACACCACCCCATGTCTTACTGTTTTTACTCAATACACAATCTGGAGCCTTAGGGAAAAACATACATCAGTAGGTACAATGATCCCTGAAAATTATCTTAAGGAACTTCTATTGACGTAAGTTTGGCAAAGTACTAAACAAAAACACGAAAACACAATAAGAATTTCTATGCACACACACACACACACACACACACACACACACACACTTCCTTAGATAAATAAACTAGACTGGTTCAAGCAAAGTGCCTGACGGTGTCTTTTTGAAACTGTAACCTTAATCTCTGACAAATAAGGATTAGGGACAATAATAATAATAATAATAATAATAATAATAATAATAATAATAATAATAATAATAATAATAATTTAAATTACAATAACAACAGTAGTAATACATACATACACACACTTAGTAAATAAACATTAAACAAATAAAATAACATAAGAGGCTCTCAAAGCGTCGGACTACAAAACTGGAGCACAAGTGACCATCCCTTTGTCAACACGAACCATCCCAGGAGGCGCGGAGACCCACACAAAAACCTCAGAACATGACCTCTCCTCCCCCAAGCCATTCAATAACCTGGCAGACGACAACTAAAACGCCAGGAGGACCTTGACGTCTCTTCCACTGTGACAGCTAAGTTGCGTGTTATTAAGTTTTCTCGTGTGCTTTCATGTAATTTCCTACATTTTTGTGATTTTTCGTGTTTTCGTTATTCTTTGGGGACTAGTGACTGCCAAGGTTATTTTATTTTTGTTTACTTCATGCATCTCCTCACTACGCATTAGCATCAAACGAACGAACGAACGAACGAACGAACACACACACACACTTGCTATTGTGTGTCTCCAGGCAGCGAAACGCCCAACGATGAAACATGAATGATGTAACAGAGGCAACAGAGGTACAGTAGGTAGCTTCTAGTATTCCAACCCACAAGTCCTCCACCACACCTGACCTGCTCCCACCACTTGACTCTTACACACATCACCTCATAGCACCACCATCAACCTCACACCCAGACACGCGCTAGGAACATGTATCTACACACTCCCTCAAACTACGTCCTTGAAATATTTTATCTAAACATGACTTTCACCTATGCATTTGGACATTCACATATATTTTACCCCAACACAATCTTGTCAAATTGGCACCTATAAACGCCTTGAAAATATGTTACTCAGACCACCGTTAACTTACGCAACCAGCCGACCTCTTTAGCTATGCACTTTGGCACATATTTCGTTTTTTTTTCTCAACAGTGCACCTCGACTTAGTGTTTTGGTATGCAGGTGAAGATCTGGCGTGTAAATTATGCATTAAGGCGCGGCTCCTAAACTAAGTCTTGCTTCTTGTCATGCAATGAAACAGCGTTTTTTGTGGCGTGCGATACTGGGGAATGTTTTAACACACACACACACACACACACACACACGTACTTTTTTCATGGTCTCTTTCTTTCTTTTCTTCAATTACTTTTGGCTATATAATGTAAATTCGCTATAGCCTCAGGAAGCGATATATTTTCTTCTTCCTCTTTATTTATCTGCCTCTGAGTCAAATATTACATCCACGAACAGAACGTCAGCTACGGTGAGACATGAATAAGTAGAGAAATGACGACTGACTGTCATACAAACACATAATGGACTGGACGGCGAATATTAAACGTAAAGATGAACACAATTGTAATCTCAAAGTGGATATAATGACATCATGTGAACTACACCCACAGGAGACCTTGTTGAAGAGTTACACCCGTTATAGATATACAATAGTGTACAGAACGACACCTTGAAGGAACGACTTAGTGATCCCAAACACAGATGGTCGAGCCTTTAATAAAGACGACCAAACTTTATTGAGATTCATTGAAAGGTCAGACTTCTATTCATGGGAAAGACGACTTAGCAACGACCCATAATAAGGACGACATCAGGGATATTTAAAAAGATCAAAATCGTCGAAGAGGATCCACTGGGGCGGACGACTCCCTAATCTTAAACTGAGGAAATCGAGTCTTGGAGAGAAACTACTTCCATGTTCCGTGAAAAGGCAGAAAACCAACGGGTCTCAGGCTGTCAAAGAGTGACTACTCCAGAAGGCGACTTTCTTCTTGATCCAGGTTGAAGAGTCTTTGATCAACCCGACAGAACCCAACTACCTAAAGTTCCTTTGGGTCTTCTTTCTCCCAACTTTGACCAAGGCCATCAGCATCTCCGTTCTCTCTCAATCTCTTTCTCCTGACTGTGACTCACTGTCCCCTCCCCTCTCTCTCTCTCCCCCCCCCTCTCTCTCCCTCTCTCATCTTAGTCCAATTATCTCTTCTTTCGTCTCTCTCTCTCCCTTCCTCTTTCTTTCATATCTTCTCTCCTTCTGTCCCTAATCATTACCATCCTCTTTTCTGTGCTTTGATCCCTTTAGCGTCTCTTCCTATCTCCCTGTATCATTCTTCCTTATCTTTTCATCTCTTACATTTCTTACCTGATGAATCTCTTACATGGGAAGCCATTTCTCCAACTCCTCCTTCGCTTTTATATGTTCCATCTTTCTTTCTCGTTTTTCTACGTCGTTTTGTTTGTATCGCCCTTTACTGAAATCTCTCTCTCTCTCTCTTTCTCTCTCTCTCTCTCTCTCTCTCTCTCTAACAAGGGTAAACGTGCTCACAAGACCACCGACGACTTTTTTGCCGATGAAGACGACAACAACAACATAATCAACGACGACAAGAGCCACCACAACAACGACGACAAGAGCCACCACAACAACAACGACAAGAGCCACCACAACAACAACAACAAGAGCCGCCACCACAACAACAACAACAAGAACCACCACCACAACAAGAGCCGCCACCACAACAACAACTACAACAACCACCACCACAACAACTACGACAAGAAACACCACAACAATGACAAGAGCCGCCACCACCACCACAAAAAGAGCCGCCACCACCACCACAACAACAGTGACCAACAAAAGACGTATACATAACGAGATATTCTATGTGCCACCTACTGTGAATGGCGTTTATTCCGAGTAAGTTGGAACATGAATTACATTTATTATATTTATTCAGTGGTGTGTGGAGAGAGAGAGAGAGAGAGAGAGAGAGAGAGAGAGAGAGAGAGAGAGAGAGAGAGAGAGAGAGAGAGATGGAAGAAAACACATACTGTTTCTTTCGTATTTCATCAGTACCCTATGAAAAGTTGTTCACAAAAAAAAGTAGATAAAAAGTTACATTTTCTTTAAGCAATGTTTACACAAGTCAATTGGCTGATAAGCACACGACTGGAAAAGCCTTTACTCTGAATTATAAAACATCACATAGTTACAAAAATTAGACATATTTTTGGTACTTTGGCTAAACTTATCAACATGTCGGGAAAAAATTGTGCAAAGTACTGTTAATTACCGTGTTAATTACGGCTCGTCCAAATTAATTAAGGCTGAAGTTAATCATACGCGAAAATCTTTTCGAGAAACCTAACTTGACCTAACGCAAATTAGCCTAACCTATCCAAACTTAACTAAACCTAACCTAACCTCGACAGAACGCAACAAGTACAATTTCTCGATTATCGTGAAAAAAGTTCATCACTCACCTGTCGAGAGTAAATTAAGCATTTTACCAGGTGAGTCGACTTAATTGACTGTTACACGATCACACACGCCTGAGAACTGTGACTGTAATTATCAACTCCTCAAAACATCGAGAAAAAGTTAATCAAAAGAGTTAACGACAGGTGTAGAGAGATTAATTACCTATATAAAAAAGTAATTCAGGTAACGTTTATTATAATTAAAATTCACGTCATCGGCTCTCTGCTTATTACATGAAACTTATGATTTTATTCGATTATTTTTCGTAGTAATGGATAAATAAGCTGTTGTTTCTCCTTACCAGCTTAAAAGTCGTATATTATCGCAGCTTCGTCACATACAATCACAGCTTTAAATCACAACCATATATAGCCCCAGCTTAGTTATATATAATCTCAGTTTAAGTTATATAGTCACAGCTTAGTTATATATAATCACAGCTTTAAATTATAACCATATGTAGACACAGCTTAGTTATATATAATCTCAGCTTAAGTTATATACAGGTATAGTCACAGCTTAGTTATGCAGAATCACAGCTTAAGTCACATATATATAGTAGCAGGTTAGCCATATAATCACAGCTTAGTGATATTATAATCTCAGTTCAGTCATATTGTCGCGGCTAGACGCATATTTACAGCTTAGTCACATATTTACAGCTTAGTCACATACGGTTTGTGATTCTTCATAACAACGGTGTCCCCACATAAGAATTAAGTCACATATAATCAAGTGTTTCTCTCAATTACAGGTCAAGTCACATACGTCAAGCTTGATTCACATATCCATCCACATGAGGCATAGTTAGCATAATGAACATGCATAATAATAATAATAATAATAATAATAATAATAATAATAATAATAATAATAGTAAACGATTTATTAATAGAGTTGCAGCCGGTGGCATGCACGCACATACAGTACATACATTCACAGACAGACAGAGGCAAATGGCGTAAAGAAACTTGCCTATAGTTTCACCCTGCCAGGGGATCGAACACGGGTCCGCTCGCTTGCGAGGCGAGCATGCTGACCACAGGTCGCCACAAACAAACAGATACATACAAACACAAACCAATTCTTATAGAACCCGTCTGTGTGTGTGTGTATCTAGGTGCTCCTATCTACACTGCGACCCGTGTTTATCTCTCTCATATACCCAGTTCGTTTCGTTGTGAAATTAATACACAACTGAAGTTAATTCCCGGTTTCTTTTTTCTTTTTTTTTACAGTTATTTTATTACGCTGCAGGATTTTTGTTAATCAAGGGCGAACTGTAATTAAAGTAATTTGTTTCCATTAGAGTTCGTTCATTTTGGCTCCAGGGTTATCTAATCTGTCGTACGATTCTGATTTTAATAGAAAAAAAAAGACAGTCGTTGCCAGTTACAATATTAATGTTTATATCGAGGGATTTAGTTCACTTAGGGACCACGTCTAATAACATACTAAGATAATGTAATTTTTCTACCGTATCAGACAGGAGAAAATAAAATTGAATAAATCTCTCAAATAAGGTCATTAAATTAGTCTTCTTCAATAGGTAATGATAAACAGAAACGAAATAAGGAATTAAAAGGCGGAAAAGGTGATTAAAACTTAGCAAAAACATCATATATTTAACTCGTAGAATCCGTCATGTGCCCCGTACCTTACTTTTTATACACGTATAGGGTTGAACTTCCAAACTTTTTATTATTCTTACCGTTATTATTTTGATAATCATTATAGCTGTTATCACGATTCTCATTATTATTGTCACTTATTATTATTATGGTCAATATTATTAACAATATTTTTTATGAAGAAACTTGAACTGTTCCAGTATCATAAAAACACACGTGTTGGGTAGATCCGGCCATGTCAGTGATTGGTTGATGAAACTGACGTAAGTATGAACAAGAACAGTTTATGATTGACGGTTGAAACAGTGAGGTCACGTAACTATGAGCATGAACAGTTTATGATTGGTTGATGAAATAGCCTCAAATTTGAATTAACCGAGCCTCAACTTCAACCTCTGATAAATCAGCCTAAACCCACCTACAAGAGGTTTAAAATGAACGCTTAGACGGTATACAAGTCTTGAAATACTATAGAGGATCTTCTCCATGTAACCGTGTACAACATGGCCCTCCACCACCGTGTACTACATGGCACTCCATCACCGTGTACAACATGGCCCTCCACCACCGTGTACATCATGACCCCACGACCGTGTACAACATGGCCCTCCACCACCGTGTAGTACAAAACCCCACCACCGTGTACAACATGGCCCTCCACCACCGTGTACTACATGACCCCACCACCGTGTACAACATGGCCCTCCACCACCGTGTACTACATGACCCCACCACCGTGTACAACATGGCCCTCCACCACCGTCAACAATATGACCCTCAACCACTGTGTAAAACATGGCCCTCCACCAGTGTACAACATGGCTATCCACCACTGCGTACAACATGGCCCTCCACCACCGTGTACAACATGGCCCTCCACCACCGTGTACAACATGGCCCTTCACCACAGACCAACGTGAACAACTACGCCAGTACCATCAATATGGCCGACCACCTCACCCCGCTACCCAGTACAAACATGGTAACAATGGCCTTGACACATCACGTTGCAACACTAAAATCAATGAAAGTTTACAAATTGTGAATATAAAACTTTAGTATGATTGTAATGTGCCCAGTGCAACTTTAGCTATTGTGTGGAGACCCTTTGTTTATGAACTGACAAGCAAACAGACGGACAGAGCACCATGACAGCCTTCTCGAGTGTTCCCGGATGAGAGACATGAACCATCATGAACCCACCATAGGCCTACGAGAACATCTGGGAGGGTTCGTATCCCCTTTTCTCAATATTTCAACTCTAAGAGAATCCTTTTCTACCCGGATTCATTTATACCCTAGACTAATACTGTGTCGAATTCCCTGTCTCATTCATTTTTATATTTCATCTAATCCCCAACTGTCAGAAACAACGATCATATATTTGCTTCGTTTCAAAAGACAAACCATTATTTTTTTTTCACCCAAGCTTCTCTAGTGACCACATCAAGGGAAAAAATAGCGTGGTTACATGTATAAGATAGGCGAGTGTTTGTGTGGCGGAAATTCCATAAGCGTCTTATTATGCGGTGGTATGAGGAGGGCCTTGTCATTACTCGCGCTGTGTTGAGTTTATGGTACAGACTTAAGCTGGAAGACCTTGACTTTGCAGCCTGTAGTTCCTCGGAGGCCAGCTGGTGTCATCCACTCGACGTCACCATTCACCTCCATCCCCCCTTCTTCACCTTCAGCCCCCTCTACTTCACCTTCACCCCCCTCTACTTCACCTCCCTCTACTTCACCTTCACCCCCCTCTACTTCACCTTCTCCTCTCTCTACTTCACCTTCACCTCCCTCTACTTCACCTTCTCCTCCCTCTACTTCACCTTCACCTCCCTCTACTTCACCTTCTCCTCCCTCTACTTCACCTTCTCCTCCCTCTACTTCACCTTCACCTCCCTCTACTTCACCTTCACCTCCCTCTACTTCACCTTCACCTCCCTCTACTTCACCTTCACCTCCCTCTACTTCACCTTCACCTCCCTCTACTTCACCTTCACCTCCCTCTACTTCACCTTCTCCTCCCTCTACTTCACCTTCTCCTCCCTCTACTTCACCTTCTCCTCCCTCTACTTCACCTTCTCCTCCCTCTACTTCACCTTCTCCTCCCTCTACTTCACCTTCTCCTCCCTCTACTTCACCTTCTCCTCCCTCTACTTCACCTTCTCCTCCCTCTACTTCACCTTCTCCTCCCTCTACTTCACCTTCACCTCCCTCTACTTCACCTTCACCTCCCTCTACTTCACCTCCCTCTACTTCACCTTCACCCCCCTCTACTTCACCTCCCTCTACTTCACCTTCACCCCCCTCTACTTCACCTTCTCCTCTCTCTACTTCACCTTCTCCTCCCTCTACTTCACCTTCTCCTCCCTCTACTTCACCTTCACCTCCCTCTACTTCACCTTCTCCTCCCTCTACTTCACCTTCACCTCCCTCTACTTCACCTTCTCCTCCCTCTACTTCACCTTCTCCTCCCTCTACTTCACCTTCTCCTCCCTCTACTTCACCTTCACCTCCCTCTACTTCACCTTCACCTCCCTCTACTTCACCTTCACCCCCCTCTACTTCACCTCCCTCTACTTCACCTTCACCTCCCTCTACTTCACCTTCTCCTCCCTCTACTTCACCTTCACCTCCCTCTACTTCACCTTCACCTCCCTCTACTTCACCTTCACCTCCCTCCACTTCACCTTCGCCGCCCTCTACTTCACCTTCGCCTCCCTCTACTTCACCTTCTCCTCCCTCTACTTCACCTTCTCCTCCCTCTACTTCACCTTCTCCTCCCTCTACTTCACCTTCTCCGCCCTCCACTTCACCTTCACCTCCCTCTACTTCACCTTCACCTCCCTCCACTTCACCTTCGCCGCCCTCTACTTCACCTTCTCCTCCCTCCACTTCACCTTCGCCGCCCTCCACTTCACCTTCGCCGCCCTCTACTTCACCTTCTCCTCCCTCTACTTCACCTTCACCTCCCTCTACTTCACCTTCACCTCCCTCTACTTCACCTTCTCCTCCCTCTACTTCACCTTCTCCTCCCTCTACTTCACCTTCTCCTCCCTCTACTTCACCTTCTCCTCCCTCTACTTCACCTTCACCTCCCTCTACTTCACCTTCTCCTCCCTCTACTTCACCTTCACCTCCCTCCACTTCACCTTCTCCTCCCTCCACTTCACCTTCTCCTCCCTCTACTTCACCTTCTCCTCCCTCTACTTCACCTTCGCCTCCCTCTACTTCACCTTCACCTCCCTCTACTTCACCTTCACCTCCCTCTACTTCACCTTCACCTCCCTCTACTTCACCTTCACCTCCCTCTACTTCACCTTCACCTCCCTCTACTTCACCTTCGCCCCCTTCCTATACTTCACCTCCTACACGACAATGCATGGTGTCTCTGTCTCGCTCTCTCTCTCTCTCTCTCAGTTATTTTTCTTAACAGGGATGACGAACAAGTAACAGGAACCAACAGGGGCCATGGAGGTCAAGGGTGGGGTGGGGGGGGGGGTGAGTTGGTAAACATTAAGAAAGGTTCGAGTATCATTACGAGATTCACAACGCGTAAAACTGTGATTTTATTCATTTCAACTCTCCTAAACCGGGGGTAATGTTTTCCGTAAGAAGGGCGAAGCTAGTGGGCTTTGGGAGTTGGGGTCGGGGTGTCGGGGGCTTAGAGGTGGGGCGGGGCGGGTTTGGGGGCACAAATTACACCAGAGAAGACAACAAGGATTCATTTAGCGGGACTTACACAAGCTCAGCACGGGAACAAAAAGTACTAATAAATCTCCTTTTTTCCCCCCGGGTAGCTACTAATTGGCTACGATGTTAATTTTCATCCAAACTGATGTCAGTGCTGGGTTTTAAATCCCTTTACACTCCATAACTTCCAATTTCCGTGCTCGCCGTCAATACAGTTTATGAATGCCATAAAATTGCAAACTCATAATATTTCAGGAACTCATAAACCAGCCTACCGTACACCTCTTCTGAAACTCTCAGCTGTTTTGAAAGTATGTTTCCCCCTTTAACAACAAGCGCTGTGAAACACCTCAACACCTTCCCAGAAAGTGAACGTCAACAGTTTACATTCTGGTAAATAGTGTCGTTTCCGGCGTGGCTCGGGTCACCCTCTGATATACTGTAGTCTCTTAATACCCAACTATCGTGGCTCATATTCTTCCACCATGTAATCTGGTCCCCTCCACCGTGGCTCATATTAGCCACGGTGGGATACATAATGCTGTACTTCTTGTTGCAATAGAGAATGGGGGTTTAAAGTAGTCAGCAACTGTTCGGGCCATGACAGCACTGACAGGAGATCATACCTGATATTGCCCTCCTCCTTATGTCTTTCCTTCGTGACACTGTCCTCCTTATCTCTTTCCTTCCTGACACTGTCCTCCTTATCTCCCTCTTTCCCTCCTCCTTATCTCTTTCCTTCCTGACACTGTCCTCCTTATCTCCCTCCTTCCCTCCTCCTTATCTCTTTCCTTCCCGATACTCTCCTCCCTATCTCCCTCCTTCCTGACACTGTCCTCCTTATCTCCCTCCTTCCCTCCTCCTTATCTCCCTCCTTCCCTCCTCCCTATCTCCCTCCTTCCCTCCTCCTTATCTCCCTCCTTCCTGACACTGTCCTCCTTATCTCCCTCTTTCCCTCCGACTCACCTCCCTCAACACACCCACGTCACTTCACCAACGCTTCCAAGACGACTTCCGCTCACCTCCTCATACGCACATTTCCACCCTCAGGTCACTTCAATTAAAACTCACTGACGACTGCTGAAATGATGCCAAGTTATTCACCCTTCACACTCAGCGCCTCTGGTCTGCCTCACCTCTGTCCCTTTTAGTCATTAAATTTTTAGTTGGCGTCAGGATCAAAATATTCTGTCATTTTTTTTATTTCACTTTTCTGTCAAACATTCTTTCTCAGCTTACTGATTTATTCATTAAAGCTTCAGTTATCTCATTCAACAAATAATCAAAGCTTTAGTTATCTTAGTGAAAAAATATGTTAATTAAAGCTCAAGTTTTCTTAAAACACTTATTAAAACTTGGAATATCTCTCGTTTCTCTCACTTAATCATAGCTTCAGGTCTTCTCACTTCTCTCCCAGAACTCACTCCAGGATTAATTCATTAAGCTTCAAGTTCCCTCCCTCCCTCCCTTCCTCTCCTACCACCTCTCCCCCCCACCACCACCACCTCTCTCTTTCTCTCTCCATACAAACAGGGGTCATCCGCTTATCTACTTCACAGTACTTAAATAAATATTAAAAACGTTAAGGAACACAAGCTTCTACCCCTGACAAACTCTCACGTTCAACCTTGCATTTTCTCTTACGTTCTACCTAGCATTCTCTCACATTCTACCTAGCATTCTCCCTCACGTTCTACCTAGCATTCTCTCACATTCTCCCTCACGTTCTACCTAGCATTCTCTTTCACGTTCTACCTAGCATTCTCTTTCACGTTCTACCTAGCATTCTCTTTCACGTTCTACCTAGCATTCTACCTCACATTCTACCTAGCATTCTCTTTCACGTTCTACCTAGCATTCTACCTCACGTTCTACCTAGCATTCTCTTTCACGTTCTACCTAGCATTCTCTTTCACGTTCTACCTAGCATTCTCTTTCACGTTCTACCTAGCATTCTCTTTCACGTTCTACCTAGCATTTCTCTCACATTCTACCTAGCATTCTCCCTCACATTCTACCTAGCATTCTCTTTCACGTTCTACCTAGCATTCTCTTTCACGTTCTACCTAGCATTCTCTTTCACGTTCTACCTAGCATTCTCTTTCACGTTCTACCTAGCATTCTTTCTCACATTTCGCTAGCATACTTCCCCACACTCCCTCACCGATGAGTTAGAATTTGGATACACAGCAAATCATAATGCACACACACACGCCCGCATACACCTCCCAACACACACTCAGACACACCTCCCAGCAAGCACGCACGCACGCACGCGCACACACACCAAGACGCGCTCTCAACACACTGACCCTCTCGGTTCTCTCTGATCATCACCACGACCTCATCTGCAAATTTGGCGAGAAGTTTCTGCACCATCCTCCTAGTTTCACCCGAAATCCCTCGTCCTCGAATTGCTGTTCGACACCACAACCACATCCAGCCCATACGAGCACGTGCTGATCTCTATAATAACAGCCCAGTCCCAACCATTGTAAAAATTATCAACAACTCGTAGTCAACCAGTGTGTTCACTCCCAGCCAATCTTACATTTTTGTAATGTCACTATGTTGAAATGCCCTGTAGTATAAACCTTCTCCCCACTTAGTTATTATACGTATATCGTATTTGTATCACTTATGTTACTTGCATATTATTTGTCAATAAAGTGTATATTTTCAGCCTTCCGGCTGCCATGCTCTTTCAATACACCTCCCAACTATACAAAGTATCTACCTCCAGCACACTGCCAAAGTGAGAGCTCTTGAACACACACACACACCCTACAGACCAACAATAACATCACACAGACCATCTACACTGATGGATCTCTTAACACCGCCTGTGGGAGGGCTGGAAGTGCTATCTTTGTGACTCAACCTGACGGTAATACAACTGAAAAAGTAGTTATAATGAACAAATGAGCCCCCACTCTACAAACTGATGTAGTTGCCATACTCACAGCCATAAAATTTATTGAAACCAATCACCGACAGTCTCATCATCACTGATTCTTTATCCTCACTACTTGCCCTTGACACCCTCAACTTAAGTTGTCAAGCGCTTGTCTCTGAAGTCAGACACAAATATGCGTACCTTGTTGACCGGGGTGTCAAGATCAAACTGTTGTGGATTCCCTCTCACATGGGCCTCAAAGAACATGACAGAGTTGATGCCCTCGCCAAACTCGCGTCTGACGAAGACACTGTTGAATACAATCTGGGTCTGTCAAAAAGAACCCTTAACTTAAAACTGAAATTAGGAAGGAACTTACTGATGAATTTGACGCAAGCAGACAAGTGCAAACAGGCACTAGTCGTTCTATTGTCTATCATGATGAGATGTATCAAGTGAAGCATGTATATGGAGCAAGTAACATGATCACTAGATTACAATATGTTGTAACCGCTTGACTAAGGTTAGGATATAAGTACCTCTGGCAGTATGTTCCTCAAGCAGATGTGAACAAGACTAAATGTAAGTGTGTTGCCAGACACATGGCCACACACTCGAGCACTACGTCCTCGACTGTGTGAAGATAGAACCTTTTAGGGACAGGTCCAAGCACACTGTGTGTGAAATGGCACAACACTTTCTCTAATGGAAAGATAGCCGACATGTTAAGATTATATCTACTTTTTTGCACTTAGTAGCTATATCATTTCCCATGTATAGAACCAAACACACAATGCGTGTGAATATCTCTCACGCAAATGTGAATAACAAAGTGTGCGGCCAGACATACTGCCTCACACTCCTGTACTCACGCAGTTGAGAATAAGTTACCTTTTATGTGTTGAACTAAACAAAGAATTTATTTGAAATATTCTGTAACATTCAATGCCATAATATCCTGACCAAGGGGGTTAGTTATACAGAACAGGATGACTATGGGGTCAATGGGGTTCACAAACTAGCCGCTGTGGCAAAATTAAAAAAAATAATAATAATTCAAAACATAATTCCCCCCCCCCCCCCCCCCACACACACGACGATAAATAAAAAAATAATGGACATAGTTACCTAGCAGTGTATCTACCTGTCTCCCTTACACCACCTGGCCCACAGTTGATTGGTGTTCTGTGCTTCAGGTGTTTCCCTAATTTAGTTCGCATCCATTCACTTTCTTTGATGTCTCTCTTCCATGCCTTCCTCTCTCTTTCCTTCCCCTCTCTGTCACTTTGGTCTTCTCACTATTTTTATTACAAGTCTGCGTCTATTAATTTATCTAATTTTATATGTCTGTTTGTAAGTTCATTTCGCTATTTCTAGTTGTTGTTTTTCCTGTCTCTTTTCAATTTGAGTTGCGTTTACTCTCTCTCTCTCTCTCTCTGTCCACCGTGTCTCACTTTTTATCTCCAGCCGTCTCTCACTTATCTCTACGATCGAACATTAAATCATTCAGGTTATCCGATAAAAGTCGAACTCAGCAGTGTCTCAACGACCCATTCCGAACCCTTGCCCATTGTTAATTATTTCATTTTTTAACTAGTAATTTCAAAATCACCACACTACCTCCCATCTTCTTTGTTTACGTTTTCATAGACGTATTTATTTATTTATTTATTTACTTTTTTTCTCTAGGGGTCGAGCCGGGTCGGTTAATCTCAATGTGAAATAAACTGGAGGATAATGTACACGTCACCCCTAATCTCCCCAAAAATCTACCTCTATTTTCTTTTTAGTTCTTCACAAACAACTATTGACCAAGAATCATCAAAGGAATGGCTGACCTTGCCTCTCTCCCTGCCACGGCCGAGATCACAAACATATGAGCTCATCAACTTGGATGTGAGTTTGTTAAGACGCAACCAATACAACTCTTAGTTACTGTGTGGACACTATTGGTCGACAGGCAGGCAGACAGGCGGGAAGGGAGGGAGGGAGCTAAGGAGGAAGGGAATGGACGTATTCTGGCCACTAAGTCGCCATTGAGTGTTATGTAACCTCCCCACCAGGAGACGAAGTTTTATACCTGCCTCTTCCTTTCTCTCGTGTGGAGGAGTCGTGTGACGTGACGTATCAGGTCATCGAGAGGGCCTGACACCACCTCGAGGCATACCACACCTCTCCTGGCCATTGTCTGGCCTCATTAACGCTTTACACTGGGTTTTTATTGTCTCCCCGGTGGAGTTCCTGGCCAGGTCAGTGACCCTAAGGTCGTCGTCGTCTTCTGATTCATTTAATGATAAAAATTGTTTAGGAGGAGTGATGGTTTGGTCACGCCCTAAAAATGCTCAAATTCTCTCGACAAACACTCGAGGTATCACTGCTACATCGGCGCACACATACACAGCTTCGTCAGACTGTATCGTCTGACCTCAACTTTATAACAAAGCGACTCTAACGCCTGGTAAGAAGTAAAGATATGAAGACTACCTCTTAACATGTGGTGATGTATTATACCTGCTGCTTGATACCAGCACCCAGGAGAGTCTTTCCTTCAACATAAACATTTATATTTATAAGTCAGTAATTTTATCTAAAGACGTGATGACACCTTCCTCGCCTTCCTGCCTCTGTATCACGTTTACATGTCTTCATTTCCATAGAGATGGGATTGTTACGACCCTCTGGCGCGCTCCTCCCCACTGTTTATTGTTGGTGTAAAACACAAACGTGGAGTGACTACAACAACACTAGACCAACACATACAGACACACAGGCCTATGACAGTAGGATGTTACAACGTGATCCTCATACCCCCCTACACA
Source organism: Homarus gammarus (assembly GCA_958450375.1). NCBI lineage: Eukaryota > Metazoa > Arthropoda > Malacostraca > Decapoda > Nephropidae > Homarus > Homarus gammarus. The sequence goes on along the minus strand of CAUDMG010001619.1, from coordinate 1,841,211 downwards.
CCCCACGCAGCTCACTCTTCTTACACTTCCCGTTAGCTCAGTAACAAGCCAAAAAATAACGATAACCAAATAACTAAAATGTGCTAAGAAATGTAAAAAAAAAAAAAAAAATCCTGACCTTGTACGGCAAAATGTCCATCAAATATATTCAAACTTTCAATATAATTTTCGTGGTCCAACAGTATAAATTTTATCTCTACGTCTGCTCAAGATTTGAAAAGAAAAACATTTTTGTGTGCACTCTTTATCCCGGGCCTGAGAACAATGTCTCTCTGAAGAAGCATTTGTACCACTCTAGTTTTTTTTCCTTGCCATTCTATTTTTTTTCATCCTCCGAGGAAGAGTTTCGTTGAAGAACAGTCATGGTGTTGTCTGTCCGTCTGTTGTAAACAAATAGCTTCCTTTCACTAAACAAAAGCTCTCTTAATCGCATTATAACCACACTCCACACATAGAGCCTTTAAACAGCTCAGTAACCCAGTCTATTGTACTCCCGATCAGAAAGGTCATCCATACCCTTGTTAACCCCAGAGTTCTATAATAACAACAACACAAGTACACAAACCAACAAGGCAACGAACAAGACCCAGCTATCCCTCATCCCACATAACGGGTCCCTCTGTTAATGCATACGGTCACTGTACCCATTATAAATGTAATAGGCACACCTTAGTCGGGCCAGTGGGCGATAAAGTATAAACCCTCCTCTACAAGGAAGGGGAGGGACGTGGAGTGAGGGGTTTCAAATGTTTCGCTTCGTGTTTCTGAACCTATTAATGGCCTATGATCTTATATGGACTCAGGATTCAATAGTCTATGATTGTTTGTGTTTTAATCTGTTTTTACTTATAGTTCTCCCTCACTGCTGGTCAACGTGTTCAGGAAGGTGGGTATGGGAGGGTGGTTTGTGCTCTTTGTGATTTTAATGGAAAGAAAAATAATGGTAACTCGTATAATAAAGAAGATAACAGTATATATAATAACGTGGATAATGGTACAATAATGATGTGGATAATAAGGATATATAATGATGCGACGAAACGAAAGATAAAACTATAAGAATGTTTAATAATAAATATGAATGCCGTTATAAGAATAAAACAACAACAGCAACAACAACAAAAAAAGTGATAACAACTACAATACTTAATAAGACTAATTATAAAACAACTCGCCTGCCATCATTAATGTAAGTCGAGAGTATTGCGACTTGCTGTTGGACGTTGAGGTTAAGAGATCCAGTCATCTATTATGAACACGTAAAAATGCCTAGCTCACCTCGGTCTCAAAATGTGTGATATTTAATTAGATTTTTGTCCCTGTCTAACGTGCCTTCCTAAATTATTTAACATAACATGGACACCAAATGGAAGTCTAACTCCGTTTTGTAATTTGAATCATATAATTTTAATTGAAATAAATATCAAATTATATGTTTAAAATTTAAATGTGATTTAAGAGACTGCACGATCGTAAATGTACTTAAGACTATCAAGGGACCCTGTAAACACAAACATCAAGGGTCACCTGTAAACACAAACATCAAGGGACCCTGTAAACATAAACATCAAGGGACTCTGTAAATATAAACATCAAGGGACCCTGTAAACATAAACATCAAGGGTCACCTGTAAACACAAACATCAAGGGACCCTGTAAACATAAACATCAAGGGTCACCTGTAAACATAAACATCAAGGGACTCTGTAAGCATAAACATCAAGGGACCCTGTAAGCATAAACATCAAGGGACCCTGTAGGCATAAACATCAAGGGACCCTGTAAACACAAACATCAAGGGACCCTGTAAACATAAACATCAAGGGACCCTGTAAACATAAACATCAAGGGTCACCTGTAAACATAAACATCAAGGGACCCTGTAAACATAAACATCAAGGGACCCTGTAAACACAAACATCAAGGGACCCTGTAAACACAAACATCAAGGGACCCTGTAAACACAAACATCAAGGGTCACCTGTAAACACAAACATCAAGGGACCCCGTAAACACAAACATCAAGGGACCCCGTAAACACAAACATCAAGGGTCACCTGTAAACACAAACATCAAGGGACCCTATAAACACAAACATCAAGGGACCCTGTAAACACAAACATCAAGGGACCCTGTAAACACAAACATCAAGGGACCCTATAAACACAAACATCAAGGGACCCTGTAAACACAAACATCAAGGGACCCCGTAAACACAAACATCAAGGGACCCTATAAACACAAACATCAAGGGACCCCGTAAACACAAACATCAAGGGACCCCGTAAACACAAACATCAAGGGACCCCGTAAACACAAACATCAAGGGACCCTATAAACACAAACATCAAGGGACCCTGTAAACATAAACATCAAGGGTCACCTGTAAACACAAACATCAAGGGACCCCGTAAACACAAACATCAAGGGACCCTGTAAGCACAACATGAAGGGGCCCTATAAGCACAAACAAAGTGACCCTGTGTAAACATAAACAAAACGACCCTGTAAACATTCTGTAGGATATCACAACGATGTTTTCTCGAAGGTTCTTTTATGGAATGAAACGCGCGAGTTTTTATTTCTAAGGATTGCTACGGTTCAGAAATAAATATTAAGTGGTTTTAATCTCAGTGGCATCGGCGGGTGTATGGTGTATGTCTGGAGGTGGCCTGAGCAGAGGAGACACCCACTTGACCCACCCTACTCTCCAGGCTGCTCAAGGAGACGCTCTCACGACTTCCCTTCCCATTAACTTTTTGTTCAGGAAGTAGGAGCCGATTATAGGGGGCCGTCCTGCCTCAAGTGGTGTTTTATAACTAGACGACAGACACACCAGACAGACAAATAAAGTGACTGACAGACAGACAAATAATGACAGACACAGACAGACAAATAATGACTGACACAGACTGTCCATCAAAACAACGTACATCAATAACATACAAACTGGGAATTGTAGTTCATTTTCCTTTTACACCGTAATTACTGTATTTATAACCTTATATGAGAACGTAATGTTATTTGTCAACTTCTCATCACAACGAATCAGTTATTGAAATTGGTGAAATTAATTTTATGTAAAGGTCGAATTAGAAATAAAGTCAACGACCTGCTGTTAAGTGTCGCCATTGCTTTGTTCCACCGGGGTAAACGTTGCCAGTTGCCAGAATCACATCTTTCTCACCATTTACCAACTATATATTATTAAAGTGTATAGTCTAGTTACTGTAAAGGATTTTTTGTTTCATTTTACCGTAATCTTTTTAACATTGTGACCAATATTACCAAATATAAATGACAAAAAAAATCCAAATTTACAACGAATTACATTTAAACTGCGTCTGTCAAACTGTGAGTTGAGCCATTTATTTCATCTACCAAACCAAACCTAACAATATGGGAGTATTATCAAAAATAGGTAGGTTAGGTTGGTTTGTGTTCCTTCTTCCGTCAAGTTCTGTGTTGGAATCAAACATTGTTGATGCTCAATTGCAGTTCATCGACTTCATTTTCAAATCTACGTTTTATTTAAGATATTTCTCAATGCAGTAGATATTGTGCGTAGGTAAAATATTTAGTTTGTTAAATCCACACTGCCCCTAACGGGTCATTAGACCATCGAGACCAACTTATCAATCTTCGGGTAGGTCATAATATATCTACCATAACCATCACTAACACAAACTTACTTTAATTTTCAATAACATCGGAGTACGGTCGACGTCTTATAACACCGTGAGGTAAGTTCCTTTCTATGTGTCAGGAGCGAAGGCATCCCCTACCACTAAGACCTGCTTCCACGAGTATCACCCCGGCCACGACTGTCAACATCACACACACTGACCGGTGACCAACACTGGAGACACAACCCGGATAAGTGGCCAGACGGGCGGCACAACACCTCCTCACTTGTGGTGGTCTTTACTAATATGCCTTACACCTCCTTACCCGGGAATTATTTATATATTACTTATTTACAAGACACGATTGTCAAAAATTACTTTACATTCATTTTCATATTCAGGCTTACCTGAAAACAACAGTCCGATATAGTCTTTTCTTCTTAAAGGGGGTGTGTACGTCCCCATTTTGGCTGTTTTTTACGTCACTCGCAAATGGTGTTCTCGGCTTGGAGAGATGGCCGACCAATGCCACCAGTTTTCCGAAAAAAACTGGCAACGTCCACCACCCCCCAAAAAATTCCTTTACACCTACTAGTGCACTATGATTTCATGGGCTATGAAATAAACTTTGGGCTGTCAGGGGCAGCTGCAACAGCTGTATTCCCACGAAAAACAGAGCGTTTCACGAAATTCTGCTGTGTTGACTCCCGTTTTCTATGGTTCCCTTAGTTGGTGATAATTCAGCATTTACACCTGTATAGTGGTGGCCCAGTGACTGGTTCATTTGTAACCCCTTAAGCAGATGTGTGTTTACGATGGTAAGCCGCAGTTTAGTACATCTTACCATCATTGACCGCTGTTATGTACTGTACGTTTTATTTACTATTGCTGAATGTTGTTACGGAAACTTTACATACAGTGAATATTCAATAGTTAAGTATAGAGACAGGTAGTGGATGTTGAGAAAACTAAACGACCAGAGAGGGGTGTTAAAACACACACACAACAACAACGACAGCAAAATTGAACTAGCCAGGGGGAATATCTCAGAGAGAGAGAGGTGGGGTACACGTCGCCTGCATCTCCTTTGATGCCGTTGTAATTAGGGAAGTCAGAAGCTAGGGTATGAGCTATAGTCAGCAAGCACTGGGGGCCATTGAGTACACAGGCCCACTAGCAAGCACATGGGACCATTATCACGTATTGCACATGGGACCACTAGCACGTACACTGGACCACTAGCAAGCACATAGGACCATTATCACGTACTGCACATTGGACCACTAGCACGTACACTGGACCACTAGCAAGCACATGGGACCATTATCACGTACTGCACATTGGACCACTAGCCCGTACACTGGACCACTAGCAAGTATATAGGACCATTATCATGTACTGCACATTGGACCACTAGCTCGTACACTGGACCACTAGCAAATATTGTACACAGAACCATTAGCACGTACTGGACACAAGACCATTAGTACGTCACAGGACTACTAGCACGTACTGTACACAGGAACATTAGTACGTCACAGGACCACCAGCACGTACTGTAGGACTATTAGTACGCCACAGGACCACTAGCACGTACTGTACACAGGACCATTAGTACGTCACAGGACTACTAGCACGTACTGTACACAGGACCATTAGTACGTCACAGGACTACTAGCACGTACTGTACACAGGACCATTAGCACGTAGTGTACACAGGACCATTAGTACGTCACAGGACCACTAGCACGTACTGTACACAGGACCAGTAGTACGTCAGAGGATCACTAGCACGTACTGTACACAGGACCATTAGTACGTCACAGGACCACTAGCACGTACTGTACACAGGACCATTAGTACGTCACAGGACCACCAGCACGTACTGTACGCAGGACCAGTAGTATTTACAGAAATATGGGGAATCTTCGACCAATTTAGTGTAATTAATGCAGACCATTTCAACATGAGAGGCGGGTCATACTGCCGTGCGTTAAATTGCAATATCTGCAAGCTGGGCAATTACGACCTCAATTTCACGGTTTTCCAAGAAGCAATGAAAGGAAAGTGACCTGCATGCATTGGGTGATTCACTGAGCACGATAAATACTGTAGTAGTTAGAAAGGCAACAAGTAGACATTTTATATACATATATATGAAAGATTATAACTTAATCAGACGAGGCTAAGTATAATCACATCAAAGAGGTGACGTAATCAGAGCTTCTCGTTATTTCCTCAATGGTTTAAATCGATTTGAACTTATTTATCAAAATCTAAATAAATCGAGGGTTAGGCAGGGTTATGTTTGACCACATTATGGTATATGGTAGATTGAGCTGTGGTGCGAATCAGGTGGGGCGTCAGATAATGGAGGAGCTCTAGCTGACATCATAGTGAAGGAGGAGGACTCAGGGCATGTTTTACCTACACTCACGAGGGTTCTACTAAATCGTTCCCCACACACACACACACTACAGCAGCCGCCCACCATCACTGTTAATCCTCCCTCACACGGCCCTCCAAGGTGTTGACCATACACTGAGCTACTTTGCGTTACACCAGTGAGCGAATAACACACGAGCTCTCATCACAAAGACTGGACTCCTACACTAACAGTTCTCCTTCTACCTTATACTACTCTGTTTATAGAATTATTTCCCAAACTCTACACTTCAACGTTTACGAACTGAAGTGTTGAGATGCACCACACCCGGGTAGTCGTGTTGCAGAGTGGCGTGCCGGAGCTTCATTACCTGACTCATTAAGAAATACAAGTGAGGAGCGAGTCTCGTGTGTGTGTGTGAGATACTGGCAGGAGGGCGGCAGCTGCAGTGTCATACCTGCAACCTCACTTTACTCCTGTCTGGGAAAAATTAAAGGATAAAACAACTTTTCATGTAACATTCATTCACTTGAAAGTTTAATATCATCCTGACGTTAAATGTGATTCTTACTGTACACACACACACACACACACACACATAACACCACAAGCACACGCCTGGCTGACACCTTGGACTGACTAGTATACAGTATGTTTCAGGGTCACACCAAGCGAAAATTAAAGCTCTCTGCCTGCACCTCGCCCGTGTTTGTACGCAGGGAAATAAAGGTAAAATATTATGAAGGTTGCTCCTAAATCCTGGTCCAGTGTTGAGAGCCTCAGTGATCTTCATTAACTTCTTTTTTATTTACCCGCAGTGCTAGAAACCCTGAACCACGGTCAGTAAAATTTAAGACTTGCAGCATACCTGATTTAAGTTGCTTGCTCACGAAGGCACGAGACCTTGAACCTTAGTGCCACTACTGTCATCACTGGTTCAAGGGGTCCACCACACACACACAGACTATTCAGTAATATTTATACAGTTGTGTTAATGGTGTCCGGTATTATACGTCACCTACACCTACCCTCCGTCGCCTGTTCTCATACATCAGCTACAACATACCTGCAAAGAAACAAATAACTCACATAAGTATCAATAAGAAAAGATACACAGTTAAACAATAATCACCATACACATCAGAGTTAAGGCGGGAAAACAATCAACAATCTCTGGCTGAAATTATGACATCTGTGTACTACTGTTGTGTGACTGAGGCAGCTGCAAATATATATCAACGGAAATATATTTAAATCACAGAAATAATCACTACCACACGCGATCCACCACCACGAGGAGCCACGCTTAGCTATCTCAGGCTACTATGATCTTTAATAAAGTCGAGGCTACGTCCCTGCTGGAGCCCTTAGATGAAGAGTAATATTGCGCCGTGATACCCAGACCCTTCCTGACGGCGGTGATCTACACATTATGGCGGGCAATGAAGGTGACGTGACCCTGTGAACCTGAACACACACACAACACACACACACACACACAACAGCAGCAACACATACAACAACTCCATCCCTGAAGACGTATGTTGCCCTAGCCTCGCCCTATGAAACAAGGCTTCCTGCTCACCCTCAGTGATGACTAAGCTGCTCACACAGCCCCTATACAACACAGCTTACTCATGCCTGGCTGTCATCGTCAAGAGTCTTAAATATCTCCGTAAAAAAATTGACGCATCTGGCATCCTTCGCCCGCCCTTGTTACCCTGATGGGTGATCCTTGTGCCCGTGAGAAGGAGCGCTGGTGTCTTCAGGAGGGTTGAAGGGCCTACCATCTATCTAGATCAAACTCCACGGTGGTCACTCCTGCCCTGGTGCAATAGTGTCTGACTCTGTCTGAGGGATGGTCACTCCTGCCTTGGTACAGCAGTGTCTGAGGGACGGTCACTCCTGCCTTCGTACAGTAGTGTCTGAGGGACGGTCACTCCTGCCTTGGTACAGTAGTGTCTGAAGGACGGTCACTCCTGCCCTGGTACAGTAGTGTCAAGGGACGGTCATTCCTGCCCTCGTACAGTAGTGTCTGAGGGACGGTCACTCCTGCCCTGATACAGTAGTGTCTGAGGGACAGTCACTCCTGCCCTGATACAGTAGTGTCTGAGGGACGGTCACTCCTGCCTGGTACAGAAAGTTCTCGACATTATTTAATAACACCACCAGGCTGGGGGACCACAGGGGTAATCCCCAGCAGGTGAGTGAGTTAAGCTGGAGGGATGGAAGAACTCTGCGTTGCCATATGAATGACAAAGACAACACCCACATCCTCCCCTCTGTTACCCTCCTCCATGACCTTACAGGAAGAAAAATAACTAATTTCTGCCAGGGACACCTTCAGGAACACACAAATATTACACAGACAAAAGGTTTCTTTTATATTCCACTATCACTCTACTATTGGCGTTCTCGTATCGTTGTGACACTTAAACTTATCTAACTTTAAATAATAATGACGTTCTCACGTAAATAACCCAACAGAAATAGTATAGATAAAAATCAACATCTATTGTAGGATGGCACCATGAACACTGTTCCTCGGAGGTCTAACAGAGAGTATAGTAGCTGTCTCCTCCCCCTGCACCTGCCAATAACAAGGTGAACGGTGTCTGTCGCTCACACAACACCTCGTGCAGTGTACAATCATGATCAAACTGAGGGTTGCAGTTACGAGAAATTGGTAGTGTCTTGTCTGTCTCACTGGCTGTGGTGCTCACTCAGGGGACGCCACACCTCGCACAACTTCCCTGACAACTTTATCAACTTGGCTACACACAACTCCACCAACAGAGAACAACAGCCGGGCGTTCACTCAGTGTATAGCAGTTGAAATTCCCATCAGCGTCCTCACCTGAAACATCCCACTTGACAAGCGAGTATTGTGTGGCGAGGCTGAGCGACGGTCACGTAGGCGCCTCATAATAACCCGACAAGTCCTATTATATCTCCGAGTTACACCATTACCTTCCTCAACCAGGGTGCTCAGATATTATATACGTTAAATTCACTTCATAACCGGTAATGTTAGACCGATTCTAACAAACTCACTACAACAACGACACATACACGACTGTAGAAATGGCACCGAAATTACACTGAGACTTTACTTTCGCCAGACATCAAATCTCTTTATAAGGAACACAGCTTACTGCCCGCCCATCTCCTGAAGAAGGTCTGTAGGAGGTGGCTGTATGGTGGAGGCGGACAACACAATACTGGTGCTAATTACTTCCTATAATCTACATCAATCCTTAAGAAACTAAAGGAAAAATTCGGATCAATTTTTCCTCTCTCTCTCTCTCTCTCTCTCTCTCTCTCTCTCTCTCTCTCTCTCTCTCTCTCTCTCATATTTTTCTTTCTGTTATTTTTCATATCATCATCATCATCATCATCCACTTCCCCCTACATTTTATTCTACTTCTTCCTCTTCTCCCTTCCTTCTTCTCCTCTTCTATGTAGCCTCTACACCCCTTTCTTCTTCGTCTACCTCTTCCTCCACCTTCCTCATCCTCTTTTCTTCGCTTCTTCTTCTTCTTCTCCTTCTTCTCCTCCTGGCTCATCCTCTCCTATCTCCTCTTCCACCTCTCCCTCTTCCCAGCTTCCTCGTCTACATCTTCCGCTCCTCTTCCTCTTCCTTCCAAAAAACAAGAGGAGGAGGAGGAGGAGAGGGAGGAGGAGGAGGAGGAGGAGGAGGAGGAGGAGGAGGAGGTGCTTTAGGATACATCACAGAGTCAATCAGGTGGCGGATGAGAGCCATGAAGGGTGGGGAGGTGGGAGAGTGTTGGCAGTGACACATAGGTAAGGTTCACCTGGGGGGTCACCTCACGCCGGGGGGGGGGGGGACCTATACACCTGGAGGTACCTGATGTGGAGGAGGATGGTTGGTGGTGGTGGGGTTGTTGGAGTGCTGGAGAGATGGTGGGGTTGGTGGAGTCGTGGTGGAGTGAGTTATGGTGATGGTAAATTGTTGGGTTAGAGTGCTGGAGAGAAGGTGGAGTTGGTGGAGTCGTGGTGGAGGTCCTGGTCTCTTAACTCGTCATAAACGTAAATCATGAAGTTCTCTCCAGCAGTGTTGCCACCACAAGGTACTCCCAGCCAGGTGTGTTATCATATATATCTAGCTTCTCTATACAGTTATCTGGGGAATGAAGAACGTAATTCTGGCGGGGAACGGAAAAGATATAAGTATAGTCTTAAGAAAAACCTGAAAAAGTGCCAAATCGACCCCCCTCACCTGGGAGACGATCAATCCACACCGTATGTATGTATGTTTTGTATTTTGAGAGTTTGAAGGTTATTTAAAATGTCATATTGTACTTCTATATAAACTAGTATTTAATATTGCGTTAACGTTAGTACACCCTGACGTTGTATATCGCCCATAACACACACTTGCCAGCCACTTTACTTCAGCGGGATGTTGACGCAGATGAGTTCTAACGCCTTCGCCGCCTGCCACAGAATGTGTCCTCTATTTTGCAGGAGGAGGAAAGGAGCAAGCAAACGTGGGAAGAAAGAAACAACCTGAAGCAAAAGTTCAAACTAATAATTTTTGCACAGATAAACAATAAAAAAAAAAATGAAGACCACAGTCATCTAATTTTGCTGTGATGCTACATGACTCATTGGGATATTTGCTTAGGTTAGGTTAGGTTAACTTTATGGCCGATAGTGAACGTGCAAAGTCTTATTTTACGTTGGAACAGACAGATCAAGGATAACATTACAATGCCACCACCACATCCACGACATAAAAACAATACGAATCTTTGAGAATCCCGATACTGGGGCTACCAAATCAAGCCCTAAATATTCCCTTGAAAAAACAAAGACGGCAGAGAGTGTGGGATTTGGGTCCATGTGAAGATCTCCTGTGCTTACGTTGGCGGAGCAGATAAACACGAGCCGTCCCCATTCAAGCAAGCCATAGTAATAACCTTTGCTGCCTGGCCTGACCTCTGCTGCCTCTACTGACCTCTGCTGCCTCGCCTCATCTCTGCTGCCTCTACTGACCTCTGCTGCCTCGCCTCATCTCTGCTGCCTCTACTGATCTCTGCTGCCTCGCCTCATCTCTGCTGCCTCGCCTGATCTCTGCTGCCTCTGCTGATCTCTGCTGCCTCGCCTCATCTCTGCTGCCTCTGCTGATCTCTGCTGCCTCGCCTAATCTCTGCTGCCTCTACTGATCTCTACTGCCTCGCCTGATCTCTGCTGCCTCTACTGATCTCTGCTGCCTCGCCTGGTCTCTACTGCCTCTGTTGATCTATGCTTCCTCTGCTGATCTATGCTTCCTCTACTGATCTTTGCTGCCTCTACTGATTTATGCTTCCTCTACTGATCCCTGCTGCCTCGCCTGATGTCTGTTGCCTCGCCTGATGTCTGTTGCCTCGCCTAATCTCTGCTGCTTCCCTTTGACCTCAGTTGCCTCTCCTAACCTCAGCTGCCTCCCCTAACCTCTGCTGCCACCTGTGATCCCTGCTGCCTCGACTGATCTCTGCTGCCTCGTCTCTGTTGCCTCTAATTACTGCTGATGATGAGAATGGTGGCATCACAAAAAATTAAAGGAACTCTTCTGGATTTTGAAGTCACGTCTCGATAACCATGAATGGTTGTTTATGTTTGTGGTTGAATAACTTGAAATTGTTTGTTTGAAATAATAATAATAATAATAATAATAATAATAATAATAATAATAATAATAATAATAATAATAATAATAACAAAAACAGGTCAGCAAAATCACTATGCACAATAAGTTAGTGACGGACTAGAAGGAGAGAGGAGGAAGAGGGTCATTGTAACGAGTGAAGCAGAGTAACAAAGGTGAGAACAGAAGGATTGAGTCTTTAAGTGGAGTGAATCAATATATACCTCATGTAACTATGTGTCACCCATTAGACTATCACATATCTGGCAATCCTCATTAACCATCCATGACAGAATTCAGTGTAAGAGTAACTCCCCTCAACACCCAGAGCCTATACTCGCCACTCCATAACGTGTCATCAATACACCTTTGACACGCGCTACACCCACGACCACCTACCTCCCTCGTTTCACCTTGACTCTCCCTAGATATGACCTTTTTTTTATGTGTGTTATCTGAAGCTCCTCCTCCAGGGTAGATCATGCAGGTATTTCCTCTCTTTCTCGTTCTTGAGTTTAGTGTTACATCACTTGCCACCATCACCATCACCTCTATACCACTACTACCATCACCTCTATACCACTACTACCATCACCTCTATACCACTACCACCTCTATACCACCACTACTACTACTACTACTACCATAACCACCTCTACCACTACCACTACTATCATAGCCATCTCTAACACTATTACCACTACCATCACCTCTACCACTACTACCATAACCACCTCTACCACTACCACCTCTACCACTACCACTACTACCATCACCACCTCTATTACCACTACCACTTCTACTACTACCATCACCACCATCACCTCTACTCCCACCATTACCACCTACCACTTCCACCACCATAACTTCTATATCCACCACCACCACCACCACTGCCACCACCACCACCACTACCACCACTAACCCCCCACCACCACCACCACCACTAACGTCCCCCCACCACCACCACCACCACTAACGCCCCACCACCACCACCACCACAACAACAACAACAACTCTACAACTCTCGCCAACACAATATCAGAGTTTGGTGGTAACTTGGCTCCTCTCCTGTCCCTTATGTTGCAATTTCACACGACTCTGAACACGATTTCAACTTATGATAAACTCAAAACCTGGTTGACTCCCAAACTCATTATGAGGTTGGATATCCTATTAAATCCTGATAATTCACATGACTTCTCCGGGTTACGTCAAGGATGTGTGTGTGTGTGTGTGTGTAACAGTCACGGAGGCCAAGAGTCCCACACACACACACGGTCATACATTTACACGGTCAAGGTTTACGTAGTATAAAGAGGAGTCAGCCTTAGTTAACGACCTCATAGAACGTAATGATATCCACGATAGTGAAAAGAACGACGGTAGGGAGCTCCAGGTCCAGTGTGGCGGTGTGGTGATGGTGGTAATGGTGGTGGTGGTGGTGGTGGTAGTGGTAATGGCGGTGGTGGTAGTGGTGGTGGTGGTGATGGTGGTGATATTGGTACATATCTTCACACACACACACACACACACACACACACACACACACACTACCCCCAATCATTCCTCTTTCCTTTTATACTTACATCTGTTAAGAGCACAAACCTCCATTCCATTTTGACGAGATAAAAAAAAAAATAACTAATCAATAGGTAATAATAATTTTTTGGGCGTCTCTTTACAAGTTTACATAGTCTGTGTTATCTCCTGTTATATCGCTGCCTTTGTCCACACCACCAGAGCACGGGGGATTTTATGGTGGTAACTTACGAGGTTAAAAAGTTATGTTAACGAGATACTTTTGTAGTTAAAATAGTCGGCTGGTTATTTGGTCGAGTCTTCCTGGGCTACACCATAACACTGGAGTCGACTGCATATATGTGGTACTGGCGGCAACATTTACACTCAATATTAATTCTAATTCGGGGAGAGAGCGCGGTATCAATGTATAATTCTACAATAAAAACAAAAACAAATGAAACATTAACCCGTGAACGAAACTTTGTGAAAATCTCCCTTAAAGTCGTGGACTGTGACCTTTCACTGGTGGAAAGATGAGATCACCTTACACAGACGCCCACTACGGCAACCCACCACCAGTGCTCGGCCACACTCGCCCACCACAACACAATTACCACCAGTGCTTGGCCACACACGCCCACCACAACACCCCCACCACCAGTGCTCGGCCACACACGCCCACCACAACACCCCCACCATCAGTGCTCGGCCACACACACCCACCACAACACCCCCACCATCAGTGCTTGGCCACACACGCCCACCACAACACCCCCACCATCAGTGCTTGGCCACACACGCCCACCACAACACCCCCACCACCAGTGCTCGGCCACACACGCCCACCACAACACCCCCACCATCAGTGCTCGGCCACACACACCCACCACAACACCCCCACCATCAGTGCTTGGCCACACACGCCCACCACAACACCCCCACCATCAGTGCTTGGCCACACACGCCCACCACAACACCCCCACCACCAGTGCTTGGCTGGGAGGTGAGGCGGAGGCAGTGTGTCAGGTGTAGGTTAAGTGAGCACCTGCCCTAATAACTCACCTTTATGAATGAATTCCACTCGTACTCGGAGCCATCAGTATCAGGAACCAATAACAATAAGAACCATTATACCTGTACCATAGTCCCAGAAGTTAGGTTAAGATTTGGGTCTAGCAGAACAAGCCACTCATTATGATGGCGTACGTAAAACCTTGTGTAACCTTGTATAACCTTGTGTAAACCTTGTATAACCCTTGTATAACCTTGTATAACCTTGTATAACCTTGTGTAACCTTGTGTAACCTTGTTTTCTCTCAACACTTTATATCTTACAGGATTTTTTAATATTAAATCCCAAAACGTTTAATCCGATAACGTATAACACCGAATACCTGTCACACCTAGGACCTGTCACCTGTCACACCTAGAACCTGTCACCTGTCACACCTATTACCTGTCACCTGTCACACCTATTACCTGTCACCTGTCACACCTAAGATCTGTCACCTGTCACACCTAAGATCTGTCACCTGTCACACCTAAGACCTGTCACAGTGTCACACCTAAGACCTGTCACCTGTCACACCTAAGATCTGTCACCTGTCACACCTAGGACCTGTCACCTGTCACACCTAAGATCTGTCACCTGTCACACCTAAGACCTGCCACAGTGTCACACCTAAGACCTGTCACCTGCCACACCTAAGACCTGTCATCTGCCATTCTGACCTGCATTACCTGCTGTCAAATATATCCACAGTAAGCATTATATGAATATAGGTAACATACACCTTCGTATTACAAATAACCACATCAGCCAGGCTAATTAATGTTTGAGCAATATTAATCACCTTAATAATCACTTTCATGTCACGCCACACTGAAGTGACATTGCTTGACCTCTCCGCATTAGTGCTCCGGTGACCTGACACTTTTGTATCCAGTTACTAGCAGTTGATAGCCAGACACGAGCCCACCCACACGTGTTAAGAATCGCTCATACTCCTGCTAACCCCCCCCCCCCCCTCCCACCTCGCCCCTCTAAGATAATACAACCAAATAACAGTGCTCATCAGCCTAGCATACACCAATAACGTCTGCTGTATCTAAATTGCTTCGAAAAGTCACAACGTACCTTTAACTTGACCCCCCCCCCCAAAAAAAAACATTATGAGATACGAACAATCTGAACTAATAATACATTACTAATTAGGAAATGTTTAGATGACTGTTACAAGAATATAACAGTAATGATCAACTACAACAGGCCTAATTAACATTTTTATCTTGGTATCTTCCTCAAGGACTTGCTGGCCACTGAACTAAGCTTTGGATGTGTAAGACATTTGGTAACTTAATATTTGACCTGTGTTGAGTATATGTTGTTGTTACAGCGTTACATCTCGTCCCCAATTGTTATTTCTGCCAAACAGCCAAATTTTCACACGTTGCAAAAAAACAAGATTTAAGAAAACACACAAAACCGTCAGGGCTAATTCAACCATTGCTAACCTAACCTAACCTAACCATAGCTAACCTAACTTAACCTAACCTAACCAAACTCAGCTACAACTATCCTTACCTAATGTGCCCAAACCTAACCACATTTACCTATAACTAAACTAACCAAATCTACCCACACTCAACCTAACCTAACCTAACCTAACCTAACCTAATCTAACCTAATCTAACCTATCCAAACTTAATCTAATGTAAGTAATGCTCAAGGGCTGGGTCGCTCGCTGTGCTTCACTGTGGAGGGTCACTATCAACAAATCTGCTTCACGCGTGAGTAGCCGACAGTCTAGTACAATACTACAGATACATTAAGCACTGGGCGACCTGCAGGGTGAGGAGCCATTAGTCAGGCCCGACACACTTCCCGCTGTCTCATCAACCACTTAGTGCCATTCTCATTCGACTAGCCTCTTACCTGTGACCTTGACCTCAGAATCACCCTCCACTTGAAATAATAAACTATCGGATCAAAAACCTAACCTGACCTAGCCTGACCTAACCTAACCTAACCTGACCTAACCTAACCTGACCTAACCTGATGAATTTCCTCTATTAATAGATGACAGATGTACAGCTTGACTAATTCTCACCAAACAGTAAACATGAAGACAATAACAAATACCTTGCGTATAATTTTGTATGTGGAGAAATTATATTAAACGAAGCACCAGTAGATCCAGGTCACTCGGCTGCCTGACCAATGATCCAAGTAGACACGCAACTGGACTATGGCTTGACTTACTAAACACGCATGCAGGAACAATATAACTCAGAGCGAGAGAGAGAGAGAGGGGGGTGGGGGGGTGATAATGAAAATGTAATTCTACTAATACTCCACACATCAACTTTCATCGGTGAATCCGTTGCTATCCGTACAAGTTACCGCGTTCACAGTATTGGTTAAGTAGAGCACCTGTAGAGGCAGGAATAAGTGGCAGTAACTCCCTGAAACAAGGAGGGAGAGTACAAGTTCCTGAACTGAGCCAAGAGACCCACACGAGGCAACATTGGGCCAAAGGTGGAGAATCCTAACTCAGTTTGTTCCAAAGATAAAGAGTTCACTTCTGTAGGATATAATGAACAGACGGTCACACACACACACACGTTGGGAGGATGCACAGTCAAAGAAAAAAGTCTAGTTACACTTATTATTCTGAAACCTAAGATGAAGAGTTTTGGAAAAGTTCTCCGTCACTGACAAGGCCAGGCTGTGTGACAGGTGGGCGGGTGTGTGACAAGCTTCCTGTTTTACATCGAAAAACAGGGTCATTCCGGGAGTTCCCAATCTGACTTCTAGAAAATTCGATCCGTGGGTGACTAGTGCGTGGCGTGACCAGTACAATATCTACCTGTGATCCCCCTAAGCAGATATATTTGTCAATTTACTGGTAAATCTTTGACTACCCCACTAGGTGTGCTAGGCTAGGCCCATCGACCTCCCCTCAGTGTCACGGTTTGTAATTCAAGCCCTTGTCCAGCCTTGACCACCCCACCAGGCCGGCCACCTAAGCTAACCACACAGCTTGACCGACTCTCTACTGCCAGCTTATGCTCCCCTCACCAGCTCCGATATGTCTAAGTTGGCTGATAGTATCACAAATATAAAGCTCACGAAACACCACAATTAGTACAGTATATATCAGGTTCCTTCAAGAGAGCTCAGGTTCTCAACTGGCTCAGCCATGTTAATATTATTATTTTTTACGACTCTGTATCTGTGTTCTTCTGGCTAAATAAACTGTGTCAATATCAATATGCTTACCCACAGATGGCATGCAGACCTTTGTGTACACTGCCATTTCTCGATGTTGGGAAAGTCAGTCACGTAGCAACGAGATCAAGTGTAATTACATAACTATATCATAGAGAAGGATAATGCATTCTTCAGTGTGCTAATAGTCCATAAATTATTCTTCAATCATCTTCTACTGGAATTCACCAGCTTAACATCATCAGAGGTTATCAGTAGTCACTAACGGATCCAGAGGGGGCAGCGGAGTGGAGAGGAAGAGCTGGTGGGGTGGGCGCCTTTGTTACCAGTTAACAATCAAGGGAACTTTACCCAAAATTTTCATCATGGATTCCGGAACATAATACTAAGAGGGTGTAACGAGACTTTTACTTTAACTGTACACACGGACGGGAGGATGCACACATGCAATACACACGGTAGAAGGACGAACACACAGAAGAGGGTACGCACATACACGGACCGTAAACAGTAAGGCTGGGCGTGGCTCAAGACGTGTAATTGAGGGTGGGCGAGGCTCTGAGCGGGTGGGTGGAGGTGGGCGCGAAACTCTGAGCAGGTGGGTGGAGACGGGCAAGGGTCTGAGCAGGTGGGTGGAAGTGGGCGCGAAACTCTGAGCGGGTGGATGGAGGTAGGCGAGAAACTCTGAGCAGGTGGGTGGAGACGGGCGAGGCTCTGATCAGGTGGGTGGAGGTCGGCGCGAGGTTCTGAGCAGGTGGGTGAAGGTGGGCGAGGCTCTGAGCAGGTTGGTGCTGGTGGGAGAGGCTCTGAGCGGGTGAGTAAAGGTGGGCGAGGCTCTGAGCAGGTGGGTGGAGGAGGGCGAGGCTCTGAGCAGGTAGATGAAAGTGGGCGAGGCTCTGAGCGGGTGGGCGTGGCTTGCCAGACTGGCCATGACGGGTCAAGTTCAGATCAAGCATGGATAAGAGAGAGGCGTGGGGGAGGGGGAGGGGGGGGAGGGGGGAGGGGGGTGCTGCAGGTTTAAAGGTTTTACTGGTACAGCTGGGGGTGTGTGTGTGTGTGTGCGCGCGCGATGTGTATGTGTGCGTGTGTCTTGAGAACAGGGCACAGGAGGTGGTAGTCAAAGGTAAGATGAAAGAGCCGCGCTCCCCGTGTATAATCTGGCAAAGCTCCACTACACACACACACACACACACACACACACACACACACACACAAGGTTATCACTGATACAACAAAAGCAAGCAAACGAAACACCTGGCAGGGATAAATGATAATAGCAATATTCTCCCCGTGCTGGAAGTAATAGTAGCAGCAGGAACGGTAAACTAAAAGACTTCTCAATTTTACAAACCGCAGCACTCACCACTAGAACACGTGGCGGCCAATAACAACAGTACCCGCATTTCCAATTCTTGTTGACACAGTGGCGGCACTAGCAGCATTACTAGCAACATGAGGACCAGTAACCACAGGGAACACCACTAGCACAGCAGGAAGGTCAAATCAGGTGAGGCAGAAATCCAAGGGTTAGGTCGGTCACCTCCCAGAGACAAATAAGGCGGGGGCAGAGTGTGTGTGTGTGTAGCGTAGGCGAGACAGCTGCCCCCTCACCACGCCCTTCACCCCGCTTCTTCACAGCCTCCAGCAGCAGACTCGTGGGTGCCGCTGTAGCTGTGGGCGTGGCTCAGGCGCTCTGACTTTACGGTTTTCCTAAGCATGGACTCGCAGGGAGAGAGAGAGAGAGAGAGAGAGAGAGAGAGAGAGAGAGAGAGAGAGAGAGAGAGAGAGAGAGAGAGAGAGACTGCAGCAGTAACACGAGCATCATTGAGGAGGGAGCGAGGGAGGGGGAGTTATGTCCACCAGCCTTGCCAAAAGAATTCTGTTAATTTCCAAGAATGGCGGAGACGACCACCAGGATCACTGTCAGCGCCAAGGGAACGGATCTCCGGTAGAGGTGTAACAGTGCCAGGAACAAGTGCCTGATAGATGTATAACATTTCCAGGAACAGGTGCCTGGTAGAGTTGCAACAGCCGCAGGAACGAGAGCCTTTTAGAAGTGTAACAGTACCAAGGAGTAGATGTCTGGCAGGGGTGTAACCGTGCCAGGAACGTGTGGCTGGTGGCAATTTAATCACTTTGCACATTCCGTACGCGAACGATTGACCTAGACTGCAATTTTCGCACAAAAGCTGAAAATACGGCCAGCTAGATTTCCCCGGTATATTTACGGGAGAAGTGACAGAGGTAACAGTCCCACATTAAGCCAGATGCTGGACACACGACTATTTAATTTTCCGAATATGAGTGATTCTGATCTTTGACATTTACGTCTATTGTGACATATTGCATAGTCTCTCTCTCTCTCTCTCTCTCTCTCTCTCTCTCTCTCTCTCTCTCTCTCTCTCTCTCTCCCCTGCAAACTTCTTCATAAAATCTAATAACCTTTTCAACTGTACACAATACAATTTCCAGAGTATAGATAAGTTTCGCAGGCTTAACCTAATCCTACTGAATACTACATAATATTTACATTGCAGTCACCTTTAATAACAAACTATATCGAAATATTCTGGACAACAACAAAAAAGTGTTCAAATATTATCAAACTCACATTAAAAGACATATTCTTATATTGTGGCTAATAAAGGTTATATTTGGGTCTGATTCACGGAGGCCATTAACACGTCATGTAAATCTTGTCAAATATTTACACATAATACTCTCACCCCATGTGTCCACGTTACTGAGAATAATGACGACCAAATTGGATTCAATATAGTAAGACCATTATTGATGAGAACATAAAAGGTAGATTATGTATAGAAATGTATACAGATAATTTATAGTATACCATGATGTTTAATTATGTATGTATGTATGTATGTATGTATGTATGTATGTCTGTGTCATGGTTACGGGAAATGTAAGTTTGGTGTTGGTTATTTTCCACGATAACATAATTCATACGTTGTTTACTTAATCATATAGTTATTAACGGTATGGTTACATAAGCTTACTTTGAGGTTAATTTAGACAGGGTGTTCGTCCATGTATTAAAAGACGTCTGTATGTATATATTTTGTTAGGTGAGTAAGAATGATCTATGAATGCCTTTCCAAACTAACTGATCCACTGAGAGACTTTTACCCCCAGATCTCCTGTCCCGTGCCATACTCTGGGCTCCCTATCTTAAACATTCTTCACTGACGCACCTTACTACCTATTTTTAACACCCCTGTTTTATCTAACAAATGGAGCAAGTCGACTACGGGGACGGCCACCATCAGTACACACACACACACACACACACCACTACCTGATAAAACAAGTGTAAATCTGTTAAGAAATGTAATTTTGGAGAGTGGTGCTATACCTGGAAAGAGCGGTGTGGAATATCTAATTTACGTAATAACATTATATATCCTCGTTTAACATGCAATATGCTCATCATCAATTGTGGGCTATTTACCGGGAGTAACTGGGCAAATACTGGGTAATCCTGGTAATCTGTGTTGAGTGAAGGTATTCTTGACGCAACACACATGACTTGCTAGTTTTTGTCTCGTTTCTATTTGGTTTTTGTTTTATACAAGATATTTCCCAGTGTAAACCTTGAATATGTAAGGTGTCGTAATAAAGTACATTATTATTATTATTATTATTATTATTATTATTATTATTATTATTATTTATTTATTTTATTTTTATTTATTTTTATTATTATTATTATTATTGTTATTATTATTATTATTATTTATTTTATTTTTATTTATTTTTATTATTATTATTAGACGTAACAGTATTAGTATTATCAAGACCTCAGAAACATTTTGTAGTTCTAGCCACACCATGAGTTAGACTAGTGTTCAATATTGTGAGTCTTCAGTATATAAGAGTGTACGGTTAATTAAGTCAATGTCAACCACACCATATGTTTGTTCTCGCTAACTAAACTATCATCTCATGGGCTTGTTAACTTGTGAAGAACACCATACACACAAACACACATACACACAAACACACCTACACACATACACAAACACACCTACACACGCACACACACACAGATTATACCGTATACATACATACATACATACATACATATACTATATACTTTCCTCCGGTATATCAACTAGCCACACCGATTGGTAACATTTTTCGTTGCCTCTGAATTGCATCCTCCACTTTTTTCGCCGGAGCGTAATTGAAAACCCACATCAAAAATGAAAAGTTTCAAAAGTCAAAACAGAGAAATAAAAGACGAGCTCCAAGCGTGTGAATGTTTTGTTACACCTCCTCTCTCTCTCTCTCTCTCTCTCTCTCTCTCTCTCTCTCTCTCTCTCTCTCTCTCTCTCTCTCTCTCTATCTTACTCTTTGCTTGGCTGTTTCTCTGTATGTCATTCTCTTTGTAAGTCTGTCTGTCTGTCTGTCTGTGCTAAAGAAAGATTTAATGCTCCATAATGTGATGAAGATATAGATAGATAGATAAATAAATAGATAGATAGATAGATAGATTAGATGGATGGATGGATGGATGGACGATGATGGTTCCACTAGTTTCTCACAGCCTCACTCACTAACACACACTTCGACTAATGAAAATATAACCCTCACCGGAGTTACGTCTCATTTTAACAGGAACGAACCATCGCTCAGTGGTTCGTGCCTGCTAAAACGAGACAGTAACTCGAGTCATAGTTTTGTTTTAATCATAGAAACGTGCGTCAGTTGATAAGGTCATGTGGCCTACTGCCCGCTACACACAGCGTCATAACACAAACAAATGAACCTAAAATGAGGAAGTCAAATTTGTGTTTCATGACAATAGGGAATACTTTACAACGAGGTTAGTCTGGTTTATACGTTATTTAATTTGTTTTACGGTCCATTACGTTTATTTAGTCCACACAGTTTTATCCTGGTTCTTCCCTCGGCTTCAAAGACTGACCCACTTACTGGTTTAATCTAAAACAACAGGACTAACAGATGAGGCTCGTCCGTCACTGCCCATCACGGTAATCAACTTCACAATACGTTGGAGAAATTTGGGTGAGATTCTTTGGTTTGTAAATTGTCCTATTAAAGAAAATTCCTCTACTTTACTCTTACCTTCTGTAGTGTTTATTTCTTATTTTGAACCGTTTATTTTTTATTTTTTATTGCATTTTTTATTCTCTATCTAATTTTATATCATTTAAACTCATTTCATTTTTCATTATATTGTGTGATTCATTTTTTACAGTTTAATTCTGACTGCTTCAGTTACCCAAGTGACTGACTGACTGACTGACTGACAATGTTTTTCCTCGTCAGGGATTATTTTTTCCCCTCCAAATGTGTCTCATATTTGAAGGACATACCATTAGTCCCAAATTAATATGGTTATGAATAAATCTTAATTATCTTCTAGTTATATTATTTATTATTATACTTAAAATGACAAGAGTTGCAGGAAAAGACTCATATAATCCCTCTTGAAAATATTGAGAAAAATGGAAGAAAATAAACACCTGATGATTAGCCCCTACTTATTTCATCCTAAGATTAACCTAACCTAACCTAACCTCCCAGATGAAATAAGCAGGGGTGGGTAATCTGCAGGTGATCATTTGATTCCAATGATACAAATTAAATAGTAAACGAAATACAAAGAAAAACTACTGAATTCTCTTGGTCTATTCAAATCGGTTCAGAACAGCTGTACGTCGTCATAGCTGGGAGGAAATAGGAGTATTCAGTGAGTGTATTTCGTTTAAGAGATGTTGAATTAAAAACAAAACCAAAGAACTCTTAAAAAACCTTTGTATTCCGTTCATGGATATTGGAACTGTTTGGGGGGTGGGAGGGGGGAGTTCCTGTGGCGTAACTAGCGAACGATACCACCCAGTAGCGTCCAGACTATGAACACAACTCTCTCTTGAAATTTTGAGGAACACACAGAAACTATCAATACCTGTTCTCCATAACCTGTGTGGAAAACTGTGGGGAATGACAGAGACTGCGATGTTGTTGTACTCTACCCGGGAAAAGGTGGGAACAAATATTACTCTTAGCTCTGGGGCGTAATCACTTTGTAGATGTATCAATGATCTGATAGATATATATTTGAATTATTGAATATATGCATGAGATATAAGGCGTAAAAGAGAGATGTAAGAGACTACATCCTGTAAAAACTGTAAACATGAACTGGAATAACGACAACCAGAAGACCGAAACAAGTCAGAAAAATTGAAGACGAAAATATATAAAAGAAAGGACGTAAATTGGACACAGCAGATGGCAGGCTGCCAGGAGGGGAGATGGGATGAGAGATGGAGTGATGAGATGAAAGATAGGGGCAGCGAGAGGATGGGTGGAGTGGGTGGGGAAGGTGAGGGTCTGGGGGGAAATACCTCAGGAGAAGAACGTTGGTGGGGGACGAGGAGAGGCAGCGGGCTCGGTGCCAACCTTAAGGGGAACCTCCTCCTCTACCTCGCTGACTCACACTACTCCTTTACCTCTCTACCTCTCATAGCGCGACAGTGAAAAATCCAGACCAGAACAGGATGTTGATATAAGGGACACATCACTATAAGAGAATGATTTGTATATACTCGTACACACACGAGATAAATATTCACCTCTGCTGCTGTACAAGAGCGGTGACGGTACACTTACCACAGGAGCTACACCAAAACTTACAGGCAACCGTAACACTTACCAGACGAGCTTAGCGAAGCAGGCGTGCATAGACATGTTGACAGTGGTGGTTGGTGAGGTGGGAAAATCCACCTGAGATACTGTTCCTCCCTCACTCACCACAAGGCATCATCCTCTTCCTTTTCCTCCTTCAACAGTTCGTTTTGTTTGTTGGTTCCTGCCTGCCTCCAGCACCTCCCCATCACACACGTAAACACACTCAATCACTCGCTTCCCGCTATAATGATCCACTTTATGGTGCACTTACAATAGTCTGTCATATACGATTTTCTCGACGATATCAAACACTTATTATCTTCGGTGTTCACAGGTTCTAAGCAATCATCTTTATCGCTCGTTCACATCCCTCCCTCTCTCTCTCAAATAGGACGATCAGGACGTGTTCTTTTCACCACTTTCTTTTCTATACACAGTCTTGTAAAACAATATTCTTCAGCGCTTTCCTTGCTATTTACTTATAAATCTTTTGTGAACTATTTTTTTTATAAGAACTTAACAATAGAGACAATATTTGACCACATGCCTCCTTTATTATCGACTTTTCTATATGCACTTAATATAAAGAGAGAACAATTCACACTCCTTTATTCTTTAACTTACACTCTTAAATATGCATTTAACAGAGAGATAGACAGACAGATGGGTGTTGTGGTCCACCAGACGCCCACGTCGGCCTCAGAACACTTGGAAGGGTGTTAGTAGCAGCATGGCTCCCCTGCGTCATCACGTGACCACCCTCACACTGGCAGCATGACCCACTCTCATCACACTACCTCCCCACCACCGTCGCATCATCACACTCAACATACTCATGATTGAGAAACTATACGGTGGTCATAGCTGCATTAGTGCGGGTGTGCTCGTACGGTTGGCACAGAGAGGCTGGTCGTACACCTGGCAACACAGCACACACAAGAATTCTCTCAGAGGGTCAGTCAGTGGATTGGTCACTCAGTCAAGACTCTCCCGGGCCTGACTATGACAACCCAGTAAAACAGTAACAATCTTATTCAGAATTCTTCCTCCCGGTACACCAAATCTTGTTTAGCTGACACAAGATTTATGAACGTGAAATTGCCTCCGAGATTACTGATATACTCTGTTAACTTAGTCCAACATATCCAACCAAAATCACCATTTATATATATATTTATACACTTTTCAATGTTGGATCTCGTATGTTCAAACAACTTTCACCAGATAATAATTTGTTTCATAAAAGTTTGCTTCACAACCAATTTTCATCACACTCATGGATTTCAAAAGTGTTATGACTCACTATTTCGGGAGTCACATATTATGCGTGCGTGTGTATTTGTGTGTTCGTCATAACTTTAAGTGAGGTAATCTCTCCTGGTCGTCATTTAATAAAGTCTCAATGATCCTGAAAATTAAAAGAGTTATAAAATGTTGTTTAAACGGTAAATATTTATCTATTATGAAGACGAAAATAAATGGCGAATTTCAGGTGATTTTTTTTCTTCTGCAATCATGTGAACGACCCTAATATGCTGTCAACGACCAAGGTATGCTGTTAACGGCCAAGATATGCTGTCAACTACCAAACTATGTTGTCAACGACCAAGATATGCTGTCAACGACCAAGATATGCTGTTAACGACCAAGAAATGCTGTCAACGACCAAGGTATGCTGTCAACGGCCAGAGACTCGGAAGAAAAACCAGGTAAACGCCAATAATAGAGAGGTGTGAGAGGTAGCAGCCACACTCCCACCTCACAGACAGCCAGGTACGAGTCACAGCCCTGGGATATGTCAGAAATGACCGGTCAAATGGGCCGCAGTCTTAACAGAACCAACCCAAGTCAATCTAACCTAACCTAACCTAATCAAACCTAACCTAACTTAACGTTAGGTTAGGTTAGGGTAGAATGGGGCCTATTAGGACGGGGGCCCATGTGACCGGCTATAGCTTACAAGACAGGAGGAGCCTGTGGCCCCAGGTGTGGCGTGAGTCTCGCCATCACTGTCGTGTTGTGTCCAGCCATAATGAGTTCCAGGGAATCTACCTGGAGTTCTCAGCCGGACACAGCGACAAGTGTTATTGATCAGAACTGCAGGTTTACAATAGTGTCGAGATTTGATTGGCTTTCAACATGGACTGGTGAATTTCTTGTACTTTTACCCTCCGAAACTGTCACTGGTATTGGCTAAAATGGGAATCTTAGCCAAAACAACAAAGGCAAAATAACAAAGTAATCACTAAAAAAAATTATGAACCTCAATTCCGTAACGTTTTCTTTATAAAAAAGAAGTTCTTGTGATAGAGTCGTCGGGTTTACAATCGTTAAGTGATATCGGCTGCCAAAGACGTTCAAAAGAAATGCTGTACCTCCTGAGCCCTACAATTTGCACAGATACAGAGCACTTGAGGTCTGTTTCTACACTAGCGACGAGGTGAGTGGCCACGGTGAGCTGTGATGACTGCGTATCCAAGACTCACTTCACCGCCTCACACAAGATTGTTTTATCTTCTCTCATCATTTTAGAAGCAAAAATATAGATGCAGATACAGACATATTTACAGACACAGGTAGAGACAGATGTACAGATACAGGTACAGACAGATTTAGAAATGTTACAATACACTCGGTCACAGAGGCAAAGGTCTCGTACACACAGAGAAGAGAAGGGCGTCTTTATCTTAAGAATATCAACACTGTGCTGCGCCAACATGTGTCTTCCATATATCAAAACAATAAAAAGTCCAGTGTTGGATCAAGAGAAGCAACCTCTGCTGTAGTGTATGTTATATATATATATAATAAAATGGTTTCAAAGTTACTGATATATAAATAATTAAAAGATTAAAATATAAAAGGTTTACATGTTAGTCCATCGGCATTGATGACTACGACGTCGAGATCGAGCATAGTAAAAATACACAACGTCGCAAACGTCATAAGAACTGGGTAACCCATCAGTCCATCCAACAGCTCCCTGCGTGTCCCTCTCTAACCTTATGAGACACTTGTAGAAGTTAGGCCGGAACAAAGTTGGCGTATGTCCTGCGTACGTACGGTACAGTGGCGGTTTTTTAAGGTAGGAGCAGCGGTGTGACAGGGGAATGTAAGAGCGAGAGGAGAATTAACATAAATAGTCCAGACATGTATACGTTTTCGTCCAAGCTGCTCTACACAGAATGTGAAGCCCATTAAAACTTTTGTTGAAGCATATCTTGAGAAACTTTGGAACAGTTGCACTACGTGGTAGAGTTGACTAAGTGTGTAGAAGAATTGGAAAAACTCGCTTAATACATAAAGTGAGGCTGGCGGGGTCCTCTGGTGCTGGTGAGGTGTGGAGCTCCGGCCGCCCCACCACTCTTATACTGTGTGTCCAACAGTTAGTCCTCCCTCCTGACTATTAATAATTGGGATACATCAAACCAGGGACAGTCTCCACAGGCACACCAGACACTGCCATAGAACCAACGGAGTGCTATCTGCCGGCACTGGAGACTAAGAAAGAGAGAGAAAACCTCAATCTGGCATCTACTGGTGTCACTCACACCCTGTTGTTCTCATACCACCTGGCACTCCTGATTGGCACCTGCGAGAAACAACCTCCCATGACCTCTCCATTCAAAATACACCCATCAGTACTACCAACACCCTCCTCGATACCCTGGCACCCTATAGGCACCCTTTTGACATACATCTCTAGAGCAAACAACGGCCGCTATCTCCCCTAACACATACTTACGGAGTTTAATTAGAAATATTTTTACAGGTAAGAGCAAAGGTGATAAATGAGGGAAGTAGGATGATACAAGGGGTGAGTGGGTGATATAGGGAGGATGTATGGGTGATACAAGGGTGGATGTGTGGATGATACAGAGGGGGGGGGGGGGAGGAGAGGTAAACATTTTGGTGGTGTGGTACATTTACCTCACAACACACTCACCAGATGCTCTAACCTAAGGTAAATATTTTAGTGTTACCTGTCACCACACACACACACACACACACACACACACACACACACACACACACACACACACACACACACACACACACACACACACACACACACACACACACACACACACTTTATGTCATGTTTTACCTCCATCACCTTATTACTCCCTCTCCTCCCATCTGGTACTTCCCTCCCTCTTTCCCTTCTCCCCTCTCACATTCCCTCCAATCTCCCGTCACACATTCTCTCCTCCTCCTCCTCCATCCTACACACACACACACTCTTCTATCTAACTTCTCCCTTTCACACTCTCTTCCTCCCACTCTCCCTCTCTCTCTCCCCTCAGCTCACAACCCTTCAAGTCCCCTCAGCTCCCCTCTCGGATTCCTCTCCCTCACCAGCTTTTTCCTCGCCTTTATCTTTGGTGTTTCGTTCTCCCCTTCTATCAACTCTGCTTATTTCCCCTTTACTGCTTCCCCTTACACACCCTCCCCTCCCCTCACCCTCACCCTTTCATTCACACGCACTCTACACTTACTTATTCATTCATTTACACACGAACTCTCATTCATTCATTCTCTCTCTCTCTCATTCATTCATTCATTCTCTCTCTCTCTCTCTCTCTCTCTCTCTCTCTCTCTCTCTCTCTCTCTCTCTCTCTCTCAGTGTCTCAGTTTTAACTATTTCTTAAGACTCTTTCGCCTTGTTACCTTCGTGTGTTTAAATCTTAACGCCCCCCCCCCCAAGCATCTCTCCCCAACACAGCACTCCTCCCCAATATCTCTCCCCAACACAGCATTCCTCCCCTCCCCAACAACTCTACCCAACCTCCAATCCGGCATCTCTCCCCAAATTCTTTACCTTCCCCAAACTTACTGTCTGATTCTTACACCCCCCCCCCCCCCCCAAGAATTCCCCGAACGCCTTCTCGGGTCGTCCAGCTGGTCTCCCCCCCCCCCCACCCGAACTCCGTCACAGTCAGGTGCTTCATGAGTCTGGTATTATGTAAACATGTTAGACACGTCATCATCACAGCCTAACACCGTCTTACTGCCACCTCAACCACAACCTAACACCGTCTTACTGTCACCTCACCATAACCTAATACCGTCTTACTGTCACCTCAACCACAACCTAATACCGTCTTACTGTCGCCTCAACCACAACCTAATACCGTCTTACTGTCACCTCAACCACAACCTAATACCGTCTTACTGTCACCTCAACCACAACCTAATACCGTCTTACTGTCACCTCAACCACAACCTAACACCGTCTTATTGTCACCTCACCACAACCTAACACCGTCTTACTGTCACCTCAACCACAACCTAATACCGTCTTACTGTCACCTCAACCACAACCTAACACCGTCTTACTGTCACCTCAACCACAACCTAACACCGTCTTACTGTCACCTCACCATAACCTAACACTGTCTTACTGTCACCTCACCACACCCCCAACACCGTCTCACTGTCGCATCACCACACCATCATGCCACCACACCCTAGCACGTCACATCACCATATCGACACACCATCACACCACCATCCTGCTACTCTCCCACAGCTGCTGGCCGCCATAACAGGAGAAACACACATACAACACAAACACAATTGGTAATCCCTTGTTAACGAGCACCACAAGTATCAGGGTGTTATACAGTAATATACCGTGCCTTAATAATACTCTGGCACCATAACACCGTGACAACACAACGCACTGACACCACCCTACCACAACACCCTGACACCACCACAACACCCTGACTCTACCACAACACCCTGACACCACTACAACACCGTGACATCACAACAACATACTGACATCACAAACAACACACTGACACCACCACAACACCCTGACTCTACCACAACACCCTGACACCACTACAACACCGTGACATCACAACAACACCCTGACATTACCACAACATCTTGACACCACAACATCCTGACACCACAATACCCTGACACCACAATACCCTGACACCACAACACCCTTGCACCACAACATCCTGACACCACAACACCCTGACACCACAATACCCTGACACCACAACACCCTGACACCACAACATCCTGACACCACAACACCCTGACACCACAACACCCTTGCACCACAACATCCTGACACCACAATACCCTGACACCACAATACCCTGACACCACAACACCCTGACACCACAACATCCTGACACCACAACATCCTGACACCACAACACCCTGACACCACAACATCCTGACACCACAACACCCTGACACCACAACATCCTGACACCACAACACCCTGACACCACAACACCCTAGCACTACAATATTTTGACTCTGAGTGGCACAAACAGACAACAGTCCTTCTGACAACTTCTGTAACTGTAACTCGTCCCCTTTAAAGCGCTCCGACGATGTGGGTGGTGGTAATAGCGAGTGTGGTGGGTGGTGGTAAGAGCGAGTGTGGTGGGTGGTGGTAAGAGTGAGTGTGGTGGGTGGTGGTAAGAGTGAGTGTGGTGGGTGGTGGTAAGAGTGAGTGTGGTGGGTGGTGGTAGGACTGGGTGAAGTGGGTGGTGGTAGGACTGGATGAAGTGGGTGGTGACAGGACTATACTGGGTGGGCAACTGCAGGTGGGTGGGTGGTAGAGGGACAGAGTTAACATACCTAATAATCAATTAAACTAATCAACCCTTTAACAATCCCGTCCTCATTTGTATACTAAACGCAAATCCATACTAAACGCAGAGACCTTCTGAGAATCCTTCTTTATGCCGTACCTTGAGTGAAGTAAGTCAGCTACATCCTCAGAATTCACATCTAAGCAAAGTCTAATGGGATGCCCCAGTTATCTTGTGTATCAGTCAGCTAGTCAGTTAACAATTCGATCAGTCACATAATAAGTCAGTCAGCCAATCAGTTAATAATTCATTCAGTCATTCAGTCACTCAGGTCGGGACTGGTCGTCATGACTCGAATTGATTTCAGACAGAAATAAACTGAGGACAAAAATATAGAGGATATTCTTCACTACGTCTCAAACTCAGCGTCTTGTTGACGCTCAATATTTTACACACAGGACGAACACTACTACACCTCTCACACCTTAACACACATACACACACACCTGAAGTTACGGCAAAGACTTGGTAGGGCTAAAGGACGTCTAAAAACAAACCCTCAGGACCTGGTATGGTTAGGTTAGGTTAGGTGACGTGGTGAGTTACAACTAGTGCATTTAACACCAAAGAAATATCCGGTAATTGATTAATGAATATCAAAGTGAATTAATATATACAATAAATTGGTGAATATATAGACTGATATTAAATGTATATGAATATTAATGAGGAGGGAATTAGATTATTTTTTTTTTTGCATTACTAAAAAGCTCCGCTGATGACAAAACATACCTCCCTAGTGAGTTAGATCGCTGCTACCGACAGAAGGCAGGCGAGCATTAGTCTGGCGTAGTTTTCTATTAGCTTGTCGATACGGGGTTCAGCTAAACGCCAGGCGCTATTGACATCTCATACTGGCAAGGATTTAACGGAGGGACCTGCCAGCTTACCAACATGACCACAACGACTGACTGACAACATTAGTCCACAGGTGAAGTTGACTGCCTAGGCTTACATAAGTCATGGTGGACCCTCCTTCCTCTTCCTTCTCCTATTCCTCTTTCTCCTCTTGACTGCCCTCCACATCCCCATCTCCCTTCCCCTCCCAACTCATCGTGACCCTCTATAACATCTCTCCTCCTCTTCTCCTCCTTATACCGCCTCCCCTCTTCTTCCTCCTCCACTTCTTCCTCACCACCCTTACCACCACCTCTCTTCCTCCTCCACCTCTTCCTCACCACCCTTACCACCTCCTCCTTCACCACCAGCTTGTCTCCTTCACCACAAAATTAAATACCACCACTTGTTTACATCAAGTATTTGTCCCCCACACGTGCAATCCTTCATGATAAATTTTGCAAGAGTCGTATAATAATGTCACAATGCTCACTCGAGGTGTCAGAGGGAGGTGATAAAAACGTCAAATATTGTTCCCTTCCTCTCATGTCCCCGCCATTACCGACAACTCGACCACAAACTTTAAATTTTATAAACAAGAGAGAAAAGGTGTAGACGACAGATGTAGACGACAGGTACAGTTACAGAAGTTTCATATTGATAACAGTTATACATGG
Organism: Homarus gammarus; assembly: GCA_958450375.1. Classification (NCBI taxonomy): domain Eukaryota; kingdom Metazoa; phylum Arthropoda; class Malacostraca; order Decapoda; family Nephropidae; genus Homarus; species Homarus gammarus. Next base: position 1,808,970 of record CAUDMG010001619.1, on the reverse strand, counting down.
ACGTTATTCATGTCCTCATAATACTGAATCGTGAATAAGCGGATTGACACAGGATCCATATATTTAATAAATAAGTTCAGTATATACATAAATGTTATTCATTAGTTCATACATAGAAACAAGTACAACACAAAGAGATTTCACACTATGACCTGTCTATACATAAATATTATTCATTTATTCGTGAGTTTATATACAACAAGCATGACCACACTGTCCGTAAATTGGGAGGAAACAAGACAACATTACAAGAATATTCACGATCACTTCACATCATCACCTCAACTTATACAACAACAACAACACGAACAGTACTCAGCCAGTGTGAGGGTGTAAGAGGGTGCGGGACAGCCAGTGTGAGGGTGTAGGAGGGTGAGTGACAGCCCGTGTGAGGGTGTAGGAGGGTGAGTGACAGCCTGTGTGAGAGTGTAGGAGGGTGAGGGACAGCCCGTGTGAGGGTGTAGGAGGGTGAGGGACAGCCCGTGTGAGGGTGTAGGAGGGTGAGGGACAGCCCGTGTGAGGGTGTAGGAGGGTGAGGGACAGCCCGTGTGAGGGTGTAGGAGGGTGAGGGACAGCCCGTGTGAGGGTGTAGGAGGGTGAGGGACAGCCCGTGTGAGGGTGTAGGAGGGTGAGGGACAGCCCGTGTGAGGGTGTAGGAGGGTGAGGGACAGCCAGTGTGAGGGTGTAGGAGGGTGAGGGACAGCCCGTGTGAGGGTGTAGGAGGGTGAGGGACAGCCCGTGTGAGGGTGTAGGAGGGTGAGGGACAGCCCGTGTGAGGGTGTAGGAGGGTGAGGGACAGCCCGTGTGAGGGTGTAGGAGGGTGAGGGACAGCCCGTGTGAGGGTGTAGGAGGGTGAGGGACAGCCCGTGTGAGGGTGTAGGAGGGTGAGGGACAGCCTGTGTGAGGGTGTAGGAGGGTGAGTGACAGCCCGTGTGAGGGTGTAGGAGGGTGAGGGAATCATGGCACACGCTGAAGTGTTCCCGGAGTTATTCACAGGCTTGAGTAATCATGTTCTTGTGGCTCAGGAATTCAACTATTTCATTCCCAGACGATGTGTTAATGTTACAGTAGGAAGGAAGGAAAGAAGGAAGGAAGGAAGGAAAGAGCGAGAGCGAGAACACTTTCCCAGAGTAATGTTATGATATATTCTTTTAGTGTCGTCACCCGGCTACATTTCACCCAGCTATTACGCGCGAACGACATGGTATACGACCCTAAATATTTAATAGAATATTGTATGATCTTTCTGGCAGATTTGCACTGATGTATTTAACTGATTATCTCTGTGTATAAGTTTCTAATAGACGGATGAAACATTTTTATTTTATTTTTTATCTGATGGAAGGATAAAAAAAGGGTATTGGTGAATTTATGATAATATTGAAATGTATATGACCTTCATAAATGACCTCTACGCATGACCTCCACACGCCTCTGACCTTTTCACCCATGACCTACACATATACGTAACCTTTATATATCATGATCTTCATTACCCCATGCCTCCTCCTCCTCCTTCTCACCCTCCACTGTTATCTTTTCCCTCACTTACTCTTCCCTTTGTCCATCTTCTTCTTCCCCCCCCCCCAACCCCAACCCTTCTTTATCCTCTTTCGCCCCCTCCTAACTCACCTCCTACACACGCTCACCATCCTTCATTCTCATCCTCCATAAACCTGAGCCCACCGTACCCTCCACCCTCCACCCGCCCCCCGCCTCTCGTGGTTCGTCGGCTTTGAGCAAATAAAATCAGATATTTTTTTTTTTGGTTCAATGCACTCGGGAAAAGAACCGTATTTTTAAGTCAATTCCGTGGTGTGCGGATAGTGTTTTTTTTTTTTTTTTTGGGGGGGGGGGGGGTGTATTTACGAAGGAACTAACTACTAGTCACAATTTTCCCCCTTGATGTTGTTTAACTTGAATCAAATCACTTGTTTCAATTGATTTATAAATGAATTCCCCGTTGTTCATTTAATTTTGTCTACTTTATTTTTCAGTCAAGTTACGAAAAAACACAACAACTATAATTTCAGTTAAGTCGTGAATAAAATCATCTTTTTCAATTAATTTGCGAATAAAATTAATTGTTCTAATAAATGTGAGAAAACAAAGACATTAACTCTTCCATCAATTCGTGAATAAACCCACACCTGTCAGTCAATTAGGCAATAAACCCACACCTGTCAGTCAATTAGGAAATAAACCGACACCTGTCAGTCAATTAGGAAATAAAACCACATCTATCAGTCAACTTGAAAAGAAAATAACGTTTATCAGTCATTTCACGAGTTTTGAGATTCCATCCAGTCATTACCTGAATTTATCCCAATATTTCAGTCAGCTCGCAAATATAGTGCTATTTTTTCTGTCGATTCGCGAATGTAGCCAAAAAAAAAAATCGGTTATCAGGTCGCTAATTAAACCACATTTTTCAGTCAGTCAGCGAAAATAAATACACTTTTATTGTATTTTTTTTCTCGATGGTGGACGAATGTGGCAGACAGGCGAGGAGGAGGAAGAGGCGGTTGCTGCCACATTAAACCTTGTCTTACCCGCGTAATTATTTCTCGTATTTTGGGGGAATTAAATAATAAAAATAAATATGGTAAAAGTATTAAAAGCTTATGTATAATTCCTTCATAATTTTCATGGAGGACAAAAAAAAAGAATTGATCTGATCCGATTTCATGTACAAATTCTCTGATCTTTCAATACAGTGTAGCTTAATGTAGGATATTTTATGTAGTTGTGTATATGATAGTTTCAGAGAGTATAAATATAATATTACAAATGCAGTTCGTTGAATAATATTGTGTTTTAGTTTTGTTTCCAGCAGTAAAAAAATTTATTTGATGGTGTGTAATGTTACGCACGCATGGTGATGGGTTCTAGTGATAAAGAAAGAATGAAAGAAAAACAAAGAAGCACAAACAAAGAAAAAAGAAAGATAAGATAAGAAAGAAAGAAAGAAAGAAAGAAAGAAAGAAAGAAAGAAAGAAAGAATGATAGGTAGGTAGGCTAGTGTCATATGCTATCTAACTATATACACTACTACCCAAACATCGGGAACGAAAAACTTATAAAAACACAACCTGAGGAGATGGTGTGTACTTAAAAGAATCCAAGAGAAAGAAGCATTGATGATTTCCCTCAGTAGCGTAGAGGAGTACAGTACCATAGTATATTATTTATGTATGTACTACACACATCCCCACCGCCATGAGTAAATACAAAATATTCATCCTTAGTTCCACACAATAGAATGTCCCCGAGAATTATTTAATATTATTTTACAGCTCCCGTCAACACCCCTAACTTAATCAACAAAAAACAGTTATAGTACAATGTTTAAACTGTATTTCCACCATAACAGGCCATGAAGAGGGTGTATGAGACCCCTCGCCCTCAACCAACACCTTCGAGGGGTGTTAGTACTGGATCTCTCTCTGGTGTTGGTGGCTAAATCAAAGGGTAGTTTAGTTCTATGATTAGGAAAGTTTTATATATATACAATTTTAGCTACAACTGAGGGATATCGTTATTGTTTGTCTGTCAGGAGAGAGGCTTTAATAGAGGGGTACCTGAGCGATGGTAAAATACTAAGAGAGAGAGAGAGAGAGAGAGAGAGAGAGAGAGAGAGAGAGAGAGAGAGAGAGAGAGAGAGAGAGAGAGGTACACTAAGCAACACCACCACCAAGACCAGTAGGGTGGACGACCTTCTCCCCCCCCCCCCTGACATACCAGGAGAAAGGCGCCACCACCCTGGATCATGACAAGATCTAATTTGACCCGCATATTAATACTGACGGAGGGTGAGTTTAATATGTGTGGAGAGCCGCCCTGCTGTCCCCTCCCCCCCTCATTCCCTCCCTCCTGCTCATTAAGACAGGCTTCTGCTATGCTCCCTCCCTCCTTCCACACCTCCCTCCGCCCTTCCCTCCCTTCCACAGTTAGGCTGTTACTATGCTCCCTCCATCCCTCACTTGTTAAGCCTTCCTCCCTTCTATACCTTCTCTCCCTCCCTTCATCTGTACCTCCCTCCCATCTTCCCTTTATCTATACCTTCCCTCCCTCCCTTTATCTACACCTTCTCTCCCCCCTTCCCTTTATCTACACCTTCCCTCCCTCCTTCCCTTAATCTACACCTTCCCTCAGATAACCACCACCTACACCACTTCTACACAACCATCACTACCACACTACAAAAGGCACCACAATATAACTAATCACCACAACCAACACGCAGTTACAACATAAACACCACAACCCCCCACACACACCTCACCACACCACATGTCCACACCACACCACTACACCACCAGCACACGCTATACAGGACCGGGATACCTTAAGGAAATTAATTATTGCCTCCATTGGTCGACAGGCTCGTGATTTTATTCTTTACACGACGTAATCAATAACATGTTGGAAGATAAATACACCCAACTCGGGATTCTGAAAAATACAGACGTTAAATTTTCCTCGTAAAAGGACACGTACGAATGTAACTAATTCACTCACCTAAATGCTTCGACTGAGACTCTACCCTATAGCTAAAGACATTATCTTAATGAGACAAAAATGACACGTGTTAGCGTTTTATCTTGACAAACTTGTGACCTCTGTTTTTGGTGCGCATTTCTTTATAATTTCACCTGAGCGACCCTGACGTAAATATGTTGTTGGGGACACACACACACACACACACACACACACACACACACACAAACGAATACACAAAGACGCATACAAGCACGTAATCTCATATATTTGCTGTGTGTGTGTGTGTGTGAGTTTAATCTTCTACGTGTATATGTGCGTATGTTTATATACACATACATACATACATACACACCTGGTTGGTGGTTATGAGCCGTGAGTTAACGAGGCGTCGTGTGTGTTGTGTATGTCTGCGTCCCTCACTAAAATACACTTTATGTGTACACGACGCTCACATGGGCCACACCCTCATCACCACACTCTCACCACCTTGTCTTACACTATCACATGGGCCACACCCTCATCATCTTGCCTTACACTATCACATGGACCACACCCTGACCACTTTACCCAACACAACACTCACATGGGCCACACCTTCACCGCCACACCCTCACCACCTTGCCTTACACTATCACATGGGCCACACCCTGACCACTTTACCCAACACAACACTCACATGGACCACACCCTGACCACTTTACCCAACACAACACTCACATGGACCACACCCTGACCACTTTACCCAACACAACACTCACATGGACCACACCCTGACCACTTTACCCAACACAACACTCACATGGACCACACCCTGACCACTTTACCCAACACAACACTCACATGGACCACACCCTGACCACTTTACCCAACACAACACTCACATGGACCACACCCTGACCACTTTACCCAACACAACACTCACATGGACCACACCCTGACCACTTTACCCAACACAACACTCACATGGACCACACCCTGACCACTTTACCCAACACAACACTCACATGGACCACACCCTGACCACTTTACCCAACACAACACTCACATGGACCACACCCTGACCATTTTACCCAACACAACACTCACATGGACCACACCCTGACCACTTTACCCAACACAACACTCACATGGGCCACACCCTGACCACTTTACCCAACACAACACTCACATGGACCACACCCTGACCACTTTACCCAACACAACACTCACATGGGCCACACCCTGACCACTTTACCCAACACAACACTCACATAATATGAATAACGTGTTCATAGTTGAAGAAATGTAAACAAAAACACGAGACAGTCGCTGAGGGTAACGTTCGCTCGCCTCCATTCACTGAATCTTGTAAATCGATTTATTGGTCGTAAAATGTGATAAATATGAACGATAAATCATGATTATTGAGATTAATTTTACTGCTGATGACATAAAACCATATACAGAATCCCATTTCGATCTGCACTGCCACTGCCAGCTTCTTCCACCATTCCATGAAAATTGAGAACTTAAAAAAGAAAAAAAAAAGAAAAAAATCGAATTTCTTACACAAATGTTAAGATTTTCACACACACACACACACACACACACACACACACACACAAAATTAACACAATAAAATCGGATTGTAACAACATAAATGCGTGCGAATTCCGTCCATGATAGAGAAAATATACCATCCCTAATTTACATAAACACTCGAATTTAATCGCGTTAGGTAAGGGAAGAGAATTTACGAGACATAATTAAGCTTAAAGCTCATTTGGCATTAGGCGTGTACGTGTACGTGTGTGTACGTGTGTGTGTGTGTGTAAAGGTATACCCGCAACGAGGTGTATCGCTGTGGGTGTTTGTGTATGATAATGATATCCTGATTATAAAGGGGTAATACTGCTTAAGTGCAACAATATAATCCTGCCTGTGCATCTTACTAAACACCTGAGAGAGAGAGAGAGAGAGAGAGAGAGAGAGAGAGAGAGAGAGAGCGTGGTGATGACTGTTTTACCTTCCTGGATTCTCATTAGCCCTGAAACATAAGCCTCCAGTTTCTCAAGTATCCTGGAAATTTCTCCTCGCGGCTCCTCCAGTCCACTGAAGGTTCCACACCCGGAGCGTCATCACACACGTCTCCATCTTGGTTGGCTGTTTCTTACCACACACACACACAGACACACACACACACACACAGGGTGAAAACACTGCCTGCACGAGCAATCATCAGTGTTTGGCGTTACCTCAACTTTAGTTAGCTGTTTGAGTGTTTTCTTTGTATAAACGGGTGGGAGAAAAACAACGTCAGCAAAAACAATCAACAGCACCAGGCGATTGTCCAACAGCGGTGAAAATAACTGTTATGTTTTACACGTGAACCCATGATCCAGGGATTTGTTCAGCTCACATCCGGTCGAACACTCCTAACGCCTTGACCCTATCGTAGTAATAGTATAATCATAATTAACGTCAACATCATTATTTACTTTAGTGTTATTGTAAGCACCAGTTTCCCCCCTAAAGTAACCATATCTACGGTTGATATATTAAAACTCGGGTGCGATTTCGGGCGCTGTTTTGGGACTGAATTTGAACTCAGAACACTACGTATCCTCCTCCTTACAAGAGATTTTACCAAGGAGTTCATTAACAGATGAAGACTTTACCTCTGCACCTGTTGTAGGGAACAGTATCGCTGTATTTTGTTTAATTATATACTGTAGAAATTCATTGATGTGGTTGTGTCTAAGTATTTACTCATAGGACGATATAACAACTAAGAACTCTCTCTCTCTCTCTCTCTCTCTCTCTCTCTCTCTCTCTCTCTCTCTCTCTCTCTCTTCTACTAAGAGTTGTATACCATAAATTCTCGACAAGTTTAACCATGCCTACAACCTACGCCCACACGCCCATAAGCAACCAATAGCCATACACAACTATATCCAACTCACACCCAAACGCAACCCACGGCAATACGACAAACGTTCGCTCGAGACACCTGGCTCACACCTCCGTATTGCCCAACTGTATATAATATATATAATATGATCCATGAACACACACACACACATAAAATAAAAAGATAACAAATAAATGGCTACCCCTCGTGTGACGGGGAGGGCGGGCACAAGGGCCACCTAGGCGTGAATGTGTTAAAGGTGTAGAAGCTGTCGCCAACACAACAACCACACCCTAAGTTAACGATCTACATGACCCAGTGTCAAGGAATAGTCGGAAAAGATCGGACAACTCGTCAACTGCACTAACCATCACCCCGGAATACGATCCGCAAATCGATTAACATCCAGGTTCCCAATTACTGCTGGGGAAACAGAGGCAAATGGCGTAAAGAAACTTGCCCATAGTTTCACCCTGCCAGGGGATCGAACCCGGGTCCGCTCGGTTGCGAGGCGAACATGCTAACAATTACAACACAGGCCGCCATATTACATACATACACATACACACACACACACACACACGCGCGCGCGTACTTCTTCCATCCTTCACTCCCGTCCTCTTCAACTTTCTCCTTCTCCTCCCCTCCCCCCACAAGAAACGGGAGGTACTCACCCCCCTGTGAGGATCTCTACCTACCTGGTCACTGTACATAAGGAACTAAAATGTAAACAAAACCTCACGAAAAAAAAATCAAATTAAATAAAAAATAAAATAAAATAAATTAACTTCCAAATATTACATACAGAATATTCATGTGAAAAAAACAAACATCTAAAACATTCGTATCTGAAAGGAAAATTTTAAAATGAAAACACGAGAGAAGCTTTAAAAAGAATCCTACAAGCGAGTCAAAATACCATCCAGTTTATAAGATCCTACAGTAGGGGGGAGGAGGGGGGGGGGGGGCCGTCCCAGCTGAACATCAAAGGGGTAAAACTCGTCACAAAAGAACGGGTCAAAAAAATTATGGATAAAGAGTCAGGCTTTCTTAACTCCTGCTCTGTCTTGTAGTGTCAACTCCTGCTATCCGACTGTACAGTACCTGTAAAGCCGGGCTGAACCGATATTATCAGACTGTAACTGTACTACCAGTGTGTCTAAATTACCAAACTGTACCTGTATTATCAGATAATACCTGTACTATCAGGCTGTAATTGTACTACTAGACAGTACCTATACTACCAGACTGTAACTGTAATATCTGACATGCTTTATCAGAATACCTGTCTACCTGTACCACCTCTGCCCGCACTGTACGTTCTCAATGTACAGTACAAGAGCATCGTAAAACAAGCTGATCTTCAAGTGCCTTGCAGGTGTATGTGGGATGAGGCACCAAATTCTTACTGTTATTTTTTACAAAGATATTTCGATTTTATTCTGAGAGAAACTGCAACGTTTGTAAACAGTAAACCTGTATGTTAGTATTTGAAGAATGAAGTAAAAAAAAAGGAATGATATTTTGGTGAATAAAAAATAAGAGTGTGTACCAGTGGCTTAAGTCAACGCTGACTTGAAAATAATAATTGAAGGAATGAAAGTAAAATTGAGATTGGAAAATATTATTAATTCTACTAATATCGTCAATGTTATCATTACCATCATCGCAAACATTTATTTTACTCTCAGTTTTAACACATATCAAGTAACACCCAGCAGCACATATCAGTCACCAGCTCACGTATTTTAGTGTCATTACAGGTAGACTCACTATGGTGTGGGTGTGTGTGTGTGTGTGTGTGATGTAAGACAAACCGCGGCGTCACAGACACTCACTCCAACACACCATTACAGAGCTCCCAACAATTTTCAGCTATTGTGGAACATTCCGTGCTCTCCCTCTGCTGCCACAATGAAGAGTTGTTAAAGGAACAATGCGGATTACACGCGGGAAGGCGATTAGGTTTAAAATAGCGCTGTGATAATAATGCCTTATTCAGGAGAGAGCTGAAGGAGGGACACACTTGAGTGATCTGTTTGTGTGGCGTCGGTGTAACATTTTTTTCTCTCTGCCAAATGATATTGAGGAAAAAAATGTTAGACACGTGTTTCTCAGATATTTTCAGATGTTTCTCATAAATGATCAACCTTCTTCACTTATTTTTTTTTAGGTGTTTCTCAGATAATCTCAGTATTGACGTGTTTCTCATATATTCTCAGTATGGACGTGTTTCTCAGATATTCTCAGCCTTCACGTGTTTCTCAGCCAGGAGATAGGGAAGACAATATAAGGAAATAAAGAGGAAAATACTTAATAAAAGCACCAGTATATTAATTATCAGTCCTCGGTGGAGAGAGAATCAGAGCACTGGTGACCTAATTGGAATGACCTACTGGTAGTTAATACACAATGTACATATACAACCAGAGAAACATAGAGCAACAGTTCTGAGTAAAAAAAATCGAATCAACCCATTGTAAAAGTCTCTCTTTGATACTACTAAAGTCTACGGTCATTACTATCCACATTTCAATTACACTTGAACCTCTGACAGCTGATCTCTGACCCCTGACCCTGACACCTGACCTGAACCCTGATTCCTGACCTGATCCTTGAACTTTCACCACCTTACCCCTGACCTCCATTAATGAGGGGGTCACCAAAATATTCCTTCCATAAGCTCGAGATACTGACTTACTACACAGTTGCTCCCCATTCATCTGTTAAAGGGAACGGGAGTAGGATAAGGTGGGGGGGGGGGGGGTATTCTGTAGTTCATGTCTGGTGTACAGGTGAAAGTTATCAACACTCTTGCTATTGATTCAACTTAGTAATTACTTTAGCGAGTCAAGTGTAGTATAGATAGAAGTATGGTGGCCAGAATTATAAGTCATCGTACTCAAGGGGGTTAAGTCATCGTACTCGAGGGGTTAAGTCATCGTAATCGAGGGGTTAAGTCATCGTAATCGAGGGGTTAAGTCATCGTAATCGAGGGGTTAAGTCATCGTAATCGAGGGGTTAAGTCATCGTACTCGAGGGGTTAAGTCATCGTAATCGAGGGGTTAAGTTATCGTAATCGAGGGGTTAAGTCATCGTACTAAAGGGGCTGAGTCATCGTACTCAATTGATTAAGTCATCGTGCACGAGGGATTAAGTTATCGTACTCTAGGCCAGGGGTTAAGTCAGTGTTCTCGAGGGGTTAAGTCATCGTACTCAAAGGGTTAAGTCATCGTAATCGAGGGGTTAAGTCATAGTACTAAAGGGGCTGAGTCATCGTACTCAATTGGTTAAGTCATCGTACACAAGGGATTAAGTTATCGTACTCAAGGGGTTAAGTCATTGTTCTCGAGGGATTAAGTCATCGTACACAAGGAGTTATATCATTGTACTGAAGCGGCTAAGTCATCGTACTTGAGGGATTATGTCATCGTACTCAAGAGACTTAGTCATCGTACTCACGGGACTAAGTCATCATTCTCAAAGGGTCAAGAGCGGTACTACAGGTGACATCAGAGAGGCAGTTGGGTGGCGAGAACATCAATGATCTCTTGCTTAGTGTACCCTTTATAAGAGAGAGAGAGAGAGAGAGAGAGAGAGAGAGAGAGAGAGAGAGAGAGAGAGAGAGAGAGAGAGAGAGAGAGAGAGAGAGAGAGAGAGAGGTCCAATTACCTGTGAACAAGTGTTAGTAATATCAGATGTGCCTGCCTGACTCAGCACGACACATGATGGTGATGGAGAAGAATATAACTACCATTAACCATCGTCACGTATACTTAACACATCCTGTTTGTGGATAATAACAGGTTTAATACGCTATAACCACTCCATCACCATAAACCTAACTATCACTCCGTCCAGGTTGGCACTCCTCGTTTGGGTATATACAGTATGTTACGTTTTGTTTTGTTTTTGTTTTGTGGAATCGGTTATTTTGCAAAATGATCGGCATGTATATTGGTAATTATACTCCCCCCAAAATTACAAACAGCTTAAACTGACCTAAGCATAAGGTTAGGTTAGTTTAGGTTGTCTGTTTGTAACCTAAACAGTATATAGGTTGAAAATTGTTTACTCGTTGTTGTGTTTTGAGGAAGAAGGAAGGTGTGTGTGTATGTGTAACAGTCAAGTGTCCTTCACTCTCCCTCACCCCTTCACAGTGTGTCCTCCCTACACCTCGAGGTATTACACAGGGGAGGTCCTTCGTGTACACTGCTGCTATTGACCTACAGTAGGCAGTGTGAGCCAACGCACGGGGCATCAGGTTTAGATGTAGTGTAGGATGTATGTAGTATTGGACATGGAGTAGTATTGGACAGAAGTAGTGTTGGACAAAAGTAGTGTTGGATATAAAGGAGTGTTGGACATACATAGTGTTGGACAGAAGGAATATTGGACAGAAGTAGTGTTGGACATAAATAGTGTTGGACAGAGGTAGTGTTGGACATAAAGTGTTGGAAATTGGAAATACAGTAGTGTTGGACGTACAGTGTTGGACATAAAGTAGTTCTGGACATAAGTAGTTTTCTCCATAAAGGAGTATTGGACATAGTGTTGGACATGAAGGAGTTGTACATGAAGGAGTTGGACATGAAGGAGTTGGACATAAAGGAGTGTTGGACAAAAATAGTGTTGAACATAAAGGAGTGTTGGACATGAAGGACTTTGAGACATAATTATATAGTGTTGGACATAAAAGAGTGTTGGACATAATTATGTAGTGTTGGACATAAAGCAGTGTTGCTGAAGACAGTATCAGTCACAGGTACCGTTGAACATCACACCGAAACAGGAAACCCTTGCCAGGACACATTCCATTAAGGTGTTGTGAACAGTCACTCTCCTCCTGCCTTACAAGCCGTGCATGCAAGCAATACTTTTCCTCCAGTTTCCCAGGAAAGTCAGTGGCGAGGGTTTATATAATTTGCGCTCTCAAGGAACCGCTTTAAACCAGTTGGGCAACTTTGGGGGCGCACAAAAACTCTCCACCGCTGGCACGGCTCTTTATACTGGCTACCCAGGCAAGTTAGTCTCCTGGGAGAATGTTGGTTGTTTTTCTCGTCTCGGAGCAAATCTTTAACCAGTAGAAGTACGGTGTCGGTATCAGCTACGAAAAGAACTTTACACACTGAGGGAAATGTGACCTTGTTTTATGTGATGTAACATTTAGAGTGGTAATCTTGTCTTCTCTAAAAAAAAAAAATGAGTGTCAGCTTTATGGCAAAAAGTCTTCCCCACAACAATATCATTATATACAGTATAAACTATTAGCACCACAATCATTCCTGGAATCAATCTTGCCTCCGGCTAAAACCAAGAAAAAACATGTAATTTTCCCCTCAACAATCGACCTGTCGTTCCTCTTCCTGTTTGTTTGTGTTTGTAAACGTCTCTCTCGTGCTCGGTAACTGGACAGTGTTTCCTCGTGTCGGACTTTGGGTCATAATCGTCCTCAGTCCTTCATGAAGAATGCCAGAGTAAACACTGTTTAACTCTCCCTCATGTCTTTCATACAATAACATTTTTTTTTATCTTACAGTATAACAATTTATATAAAAAATAATGGCAAAAATTTGTCCAAACAAACGAAGGTTATTGACCAACAAAGGAAACATCAAATCATAAATCACCAGGTTCTAAAAATATGTTTGTACTAACTCAAAAAGAATAATGGTTCTGTCGAGTGATAATTTGTTTTTCAGCATTCATCTAACCCACGTGAAAGGAAATACACACTTATGGGAGCAGCAGCAGCACAAGCAGCAGACCCTTTACCGGGACCCACTTCAAGGGAAGGCCACTTCCTCAGGTGCATGCAACACCCGATGTCAGTAACAACACCAACCTCTGGCACAGACACAGGTGAGACTTCAGGGCAAGTACCACAGCCTCGACCAATAACAAGACCGTCTGTGGCACTTTCTGTATTTTGAGTGGCTCTCAGCCAGCAGGTGGTGGCTTCTTCAGTGACTGAAACAACTCCCGAACAAATATGACTTTGGAGGAAACATTTTTACATTTTATCAGTCCAGGTGCAGCGAGACGCACCACCAATCCTTCAAAATAAAATTTCCTCTGGAACTGAGACGCGGATGATGGAGGAGCAGTCCCGGGTAAAACAATTCCTGGGCTGAAGTTTCCACCAATAAAGTATTAGGAGCAGAGGGGTACCAGCACCAAGGGGTACCAGCACCAGGGAATACCAGCACCTAGGGGTACCATCACTAGAAGGTACCAGTACCAGGGGGTACCAGCACCAAAGGACACCACCATTAGTAGGTACCGGCACCAGAGGGTACCATCAGCCATAGGTGCAATATCTGTCCACATACACTGCAGCCTTAGGAGCTAATTAACCATCTCTTTAAATATATTGATTGATGTTACGATTTTATAAGAACATTATACATAACAATACACATTGAGTAATACTTCAAGACCATTATGTATTAAGATATATAGTCACACATAAACCTAAGTGTCAAGTTTTTCATTAATAAGTTAAGTCCCAAGACCTGCAAGTGCATAAACAGTTCAGGTACAGAGGTTTATGCATGAGAAGGCGGATGTACTGTACCTGGCCCATGACTTGTACCACAGGGTCTATAGAGATGTGTTTGTGTACCTGTACCTGGCTCATGACCTACATCGAGTACCTGTTTGGGTGTGGAGGCATAACTGACTCATTACGTCTACTAAGTGCCTGAGTTTATGACCTATACCGGTACCAGTGGAGTGCCTGAAGGTGCAGTGGTGGGTGGACCTGAGTCACCATGGTCTACGTCGGGAACCAGACCTCATAACCTGTATACCTGAAGGAAGGGAACCTACCACGGTGAACCCATGTACCTGTATAATACCTCATGACCTGAACCGTGAACCTCTCTCTTGACCTGAACCCGAAAAGAACCTACCATGTACCTGGACCACACCTCATGACCTGTACCGAGTACCTGGCTCATGGTCGGGTGACTTGCACCTGAGAGAGAGAGAACAGAGTCTACCTGGAAGAACAGGAATAGGTGTTGTCCCTCCGGGGGGTCAACGCACATTAAACTAACGGTTGCATTCATTTTAGTGTCAGGTGTCGTCACTATGTGTGGGGGAGAGGGAGGGAGGGCTAGGGAGGGGAGGGGAAGGAGGTGTTATTGAACTAAGGTATTATAGAAGCCTGAAGGGGGAAAACAGGTTGAGGGGAGGGAGGGAGGGAGAGGAAGGGGGGAGGGGGATAAAAGACATATGTCTATATGTCTATATGTCTCCATTATAAAAAATAATGGAGAGTGAAGAAAACTCTGAAATCCAAACTAAAAATAAGAAGAACAAAAAATAGGTAAATCAAAATATGAACGGACGTGATAATGAAAAAAAACTGCGAACTAAACGGAGAGACCACAAGAGTTGGAAAAGATATCTGAAAAATTCATAAAGTCATTGCAAAGTTAATGTTGCCTACTCTCTCTCTCTCTCTCTCTCTCTCTCTCTCTCTCTCTCTCATCATGATGGACATCGGGAAGGCAGTGAAGGCGGTGGAGGTAGAGGGCAAAAGGAGTGGCGGAGGTGGAGGGCTAAAAAGGGCGATAGAGGTGAAGGGCAGAGGTGGAGGAGGTGGAAGTGGGGGGATTGGGAGGTAAGAGGTGGTGGGGGGGGGGGGGCGCTGGTGGACGGACGGACACCCGGGCTGTTGATATTCTTGTGTTTATTTACGGAGTTCTATTTATATCACAGGCAACAACCTGACCATCTCGCCCTGTGGTCAACAGATGAAAATTGTGATGGAGAGAGAGAGAGAGAGAGAGAGAGAGAGAGAGAGAGAGAGAGAGAGAGAGAGAGAGAGAGAGAGAGAGAGAGAGAGAGAGAGAGAGAGAGAGAGAGAGTCAAATATATAGACAGACAGGAAGAGACAAAGATGAAAAGCCAATAAACAAAAAATGAAGAAGAAAAAGTGAGAGAATTGGAGAGAGTTAAATGAACCAAAATACAAAGATCATGTAGAAAAAGGGGATTTATATTATGTATTTTTGTATTTTACTGAAATTTAGTTGTGTTTCATAATAGTTTTCCCAGTGGAGGTTGGATACAGGTGAACTGTACTGCACCTCCTCGGCTCCTCAGAAAGCTGGTGTTGTTAAAGTGTTCCTAAGAGACGTTTACAGGTGCAGTACACACACACACACACACACACACACACACACACACACACACACACACACACAGGTCAATAACCTTTCACCCTTAACCTCCTCTTCCTCCTCCTCCAGGTGTATAATCAGCTGAGACGAATCAGCTGACTCATGACGTCATAGCCCATCCTTGAGGGTGAGTCACTCGTACTGAAGAGCCATTACCTGAAGGTTCTACCTGGCCTCCACTCAGGCCCACATACCCTAACAAGGCTTTAACATTACTCGATGTAGAGTTAAATGCACCAGTATGTTATGTTATGTTATGTTATGTTATGTTGTCCTTCCTCCTCAATACACAACCTCTATCACCACCACCACACAATATCCTCCTCACCACCACACCTCCTTATCACTACTACACCTCACTACTACACCTCCTCACCACACCTCCTCACCATCACACCTCCTCACCATCACACCTCTACTCACCATTGCACCTCCTCACCATCACACCTCTACTCACCATTGCACCTCCTCACCACCACACCCCGCACCACCACCACACCCCGCACCACCACCACACCATCTTCTAACACCATCACCAAACAAGCAAGTTATAACTCATACTCGGGCAGCTCTTCCTTCTCCTCTCGCATCCTTTGTGTTCAATATTTGGCCAAAGTTTTCCACTCTTTCTTGCAATAACCTTGTGATGTAGTGCACAACTTGCAATATCACTTAAAGTATTGTTTGGCAATTTGACGACAGGTGTATCTACAGTGAACGTCACACAGCAAGACAAAAATTTCTCTCATCTCAGCCATAATTAGACTTTGTGTGATAACCTTCGGTGCGCGTTGAGGTTTGTGTTTGATTTGTAATTATACAGCCGCCAGAGTTCAACCTTCCTGATCACTGCCCCGAGAACTACTCATCGGACTGCCTTCATATTGTAACTGTGGGGTCGTACTTAGGATGTATTAACCCACCAGAGTTTTGTTTTGTTTTCTTTCTCATCACTGTCTCTAAAGCCAATGGTCGGGATGTTTAAAACACATCTGTCAGTTGTGCTGGGTGGCGTTTCAGTCTGTTTGTTTGTCTGTGTCAATTCTCGCGCTGCCTGGTCCAAGATTTCAGCTGTCGCTTTAACGTTAAGACTCCTGAAAGATTGTTATTTTTCTCGGCATCAATCAAAGGTTTAAAGTCGAGGGGTGGAAGGTTATTCAATGAGGTCTGAGCTACAGAGTTCAAGATTCAAATTCTCAAAGGTTTGTAAGGCGAATATTGCCAGTATTTAAAGATGTAAGAACGTACCTAACGAGTTGCTTTAAGTTACACCACAAAACAGCGTTCAAGAGTAACAAGACACTCACACTGAAACTCTACCTTAGTTAGATTTATTCATTTAGCGTCTGTCAGTTTTATGGTATCGAATCCTTGAGGAAGATTTTATACATTAATTTGGTCTCCTAACAGCTGCTACAGTATATTTGTGAGCGTGTCTAGTGACGGTAAGAGGCTTGGTGTAATCCCGGTGTTACTTTTTTCTTCACTTTACATCAACCCGTTAGGTGCGTTCTTACATCTTCATTTACGAGGAGTGTTCACCTCACTAGCCTCTGAGAATGTGCTCCCTGTCTTACACACCGCGGGGAACAGTAAAGGCGGATCATGGGGGAGGGGGTCGTCCCGCCCTAAACACGAGGCGTCACACTCTGGTAAACACCACTAAGCGTGTAGCTGTGTCGGGGGTGAGCTAATTAGTGTCTTTAAATGTTATTTCTTCGGCTACTTAAACATGCTACCTTAATAGAACTATAACTGGCTTCTTAAAACATTGTTACTTTATGTCGTGGTGAGTCAGCGGTGAAGGTCAGTCGTGATGTGATTCTCGGCCACTGAGTTCAGCAGTTTCCGGGACATTGTATAACTAATGCACCGATTGACCTCATATTACAGCTACAGTTCCTACTAAAGCTCCATTAAGCTGGTCATTAGATCGTGACGACCAACATTTCCAATCATTACCTCAGGAACGAAGGACCAGAACGTACTGATGTCTTAACTTTGGGTTTAGTAATAGTGTCGTTCCTCGGCTACTGGTGAAGAACGTAGCGTTAATTAAGGCTCAACGATTCCCTTCAAGTATGTTGACCGATGATTGGCCGAACAGATTACCGACTCCGCCCCAACCCAAGATATACTGCTGACTTCTGATAGGCTAAACGGATCGTCGGGTAAATTAACATCTGATTGGCTGATAACGGCTACCAACCACGACTAACCTCAGCCCTCACTGTGTTTCTGACCCTTGACGAATTATTCACAGTCCTCCAACAATGACTCCGGTTCACCTGAGCAACATTCCGCGTTCCTCAAGTTTGAAATTCTTGATTTTTTTTTACCAGTCGAATTCCCTTCATGCCAACCATACCCAAACACGGTGGACAGTACAGGAATTTTATAAATAATTCAAGTTGGTTTAAAATCTTCGTTCCCTTGTAGCATAACTGTGTGTGTTATAATTGACTCGTTATCTGCCTCACATTCACTTCCATCACTAATTACGTTATATCCATCTGCATCCATACTCACAACCACCATAACAGCCACTATTATTACATCATTACCACCATCACAACAACTACCAGTGTTGCACCATCATTACGGCATCTTTACCACCACTAAAAAAAACATCAATACTGCACTACTTTTTCTGTACAACTATATTCATCACAACATCAATACCATTAAAACACCACCAACGCCACACTACCACCAGCCCCACACCACTACCACCACCCCACACCACTACCACCATTCCACACTGCTACCACCACCACCACCACCATTTTAAAATCCAGTTGTACGCTGCCAATGGTCCATGACATCCTTAGATCATTATAGGAATATTGAAAAATACGAAGATGATGACGACGTTACGAATGACTATTGATGAGAGAGGAACCACCGGGGCCCCTCCCACACCATGTACCGTGTTGTAGAAGAGCGTAAGGTTCAGGATGGCTCGCTAAGGTAATCTCTCCGTGGTGGGTCGTTTGATAGAGAAGAGTTGAGCATTAACGAGGAGGGGGAGGGACCTGGTTGCTTCCTGTCTCTCCCCTCCCCCTCAATATCACTCCTTTTCCCCCTCTTTCAAGTCCCACCCCCTTAACCCTCTCCCCACAGGTTTTCTTCCCTAACCCAATCTCTCAACTCTTCCTTAACTCCCCTTCCCCCCCTTCAACATCCCTTCCCTCCTTCAACTCCCCTTCCCCTCTCCCCCTCAACTTCGCCTACCTCCGTCCCTCCTTCGACTTCCCCTCTCGCACCCTCTCCTACCCCCCCCCCCCTCTCCTCCAGCTGTGGTCGTGTTAATTAAGAATGCATACGGTTATTTGTGGGTACTGCAACACGCACCTAGTTACTGTACACACACACACACACACACACACACACACACACACTCGCATGTGTGCATATGTATAAATATATAAATACAGTTATTTAAACATTCATACTCACACACACACACACACAGCTGTTTACATATACACTAGTGGTCTTTTGTTGGGGATAAGAGTCATCTGTAGTTCATTAGACACACGTTATAACCAACACGTCCGTACAGTAATAGACTCAGAGGTAAACAAAGAGATAAACCGAGTCTCCCTCCGTGTAAACAAGTGAAGGTGCTCTGACCACCAAATTGAAATTCCGGCTCAGAATACCCAAAGAGGAATTCACCATTTCATCGACGGCAATTTAAATTTATGCAAAACCTCTAGCAAAATTGTCCTCCGTATTCAGTGATATCTGAACCCGGAATTAAATTGGTTGAGTTAACGTCGAGGAAATTTTTCTGGATCGTAGGAATCTTGTTAACAATTAGGTGAACAGCGGAGGGTTGAACGTACGGGAGAGCAATATTGCGGCCGTCTTCTAAACTGATTTGCTAAGAGCAGTCCGAGCGTTCAATATTACTTGGTGAGCTCAATGGGACCTCCCTCCTAATCTGAATATGATTGGCTGCTGGGAGGAAACTTTACCGAAAGATTTAGACTTGTATCACCATGTATCAAACTATTTATCATCATTATTATTATTATTATTTATATATATATCATTATTACACCTCTTATCACTACTATTACTTTCATTATATTACTATCATCAGTATCAGTAATAGTCTTATCATTATCGTTATTTATTTTAGTTTTGCTATACATCAAAAGACATATATTCAATTCTGTCTAAACGTCATAAAAATTCCTTTATGAATGTGTTTTAATTTACAACAGAAAAATAAGTCTGAATGATGTTTAGTAAAATATGCTGTAAAAAATGCAAATGTTGCCTTTAGTCTCGCTGGTGAGGCATTTCAGTACTCTTAATTAAGCTGTGTGGTGAATACTCCTGCTGCTTATACTCTACGAACACCCAGTAGTATATTCTTTCCGGAAAATATATATATTTTATTTATTTATTTATTTATTTATACTGTATATGTAAAGTCCTTTTGAAGTTCTTGCTTTAAAAGTTGTGTGGAGGTTTTCAACACAGCTGTGATATGAATAAAAGAATAAGTGGCAAGGACCAGTCTCTCTCTCTCTCTGTGGAGTGGGGTGGGGGAGGGGGGGGGGGGAGCAATATCCGGCCACTGTCCTGCTCCGATTCCCACGTCCATCCTCCTCCCCCCATATATTCCCACACTCCCCCACAAGTTCCCACTCCATGACACCCCCCCCCCATATGTTCCCACACGCCTTCATATCTTCCCCCGGTCTTGTCATGGGGAGGAGCGGGGTTGAGGACTGCAGAAAGCCCCCAATCACACTAAATGGGACTGATGGGAGACCTACATGTTTCCCCTCCCATGAACACATCCCTCATTCACCCATACATAGAGAAACCCCATGTTAACCCCCTCCCCCCATAAACAGTGTTTATGGGGGGAGGGGGTGGGGCTGAAAAATGGGGCTATGAGAGGCCAGCACACACACACACACACACTGGACTGAAACATTGGGGACTGAAGTAAGGAATAGTGTAAGGGCTGAAGTAAATAGTGAAGAAAGGGCTGAAGTAACAACCCTGACCCTCCTCACACACTATGATCTGGGTGTAAGAGACATGAGGAGGTAGAATGTCCCATCGTTTTCTGCTCCTTATACACCGGGTGAGAGAGAGAGAGAGAGAGAGAGAGAGAGAGAGAGAGAGAGAGAGAGACCTGTGTGTATGGGTGTAAAAAATGAAGGTGTGCAGGAAGCCCCTCGTTCCCCGCGGTGCATTTTTATCTGTCGAGAAATTACCACAACAATGGCTGCCTCCACGTTTGTTTACCTGGCTCTCCGATGTCAGTGTTTGTATGCCAGTCCTAGTGATGTCAGTGTTTGTATGCCAGGCCCAGTGACGTCAGTGTTTGTATGCCAGGCCCAGTGACGTCAGTGTTTGTTCACCTGGCCAAGTGATAATCATAATTTGTTTAGCTGGCTCAGTGACGTCAGAGTTTGTTGACCTGGACACGTGAGGTCATAATCTCCTGAACTTGAGCCTGTGACGTCATAGATATTGTGAAGGTGGCACTGTCACTAGTTTTACTCCTCCTTCCATCCCTTCCCTTTAATGCCATCCCCTCTTTTCCCACGTCCCTCTCCCCCTCCCAATTTTCTTTTGCCTTTTCTCTGCCCTTTTCTAGTCCTTCCTTTATTTGGCGCCTACCTATGTAAGTGAACTCTTTCATGAATCTATTGTTTATTTTCCTATGCGTCTCTCTCTCTCTCTCTCTCTCTCTCTCTCTCTCTCTCTCTCTCTCTCTCTCTGGGTCACCACACGCTAAAGAACAAATCAATTATTCACCACCAAAAGGCTGGCGACTTGCATCAGGCGGCCCAACTTTTAATTGGACAACCACAATGTATGCGACCGACTAGAGGCTCCACTCACCTCCCTTCCTCCCTGTCTGTCTGTCCATTTGTCTGACTATGTTTTTGTCTTCATCTATCTATCTATCTATCTATCTATCTATCTATCTATGTTTGTGTATCTCTTGTCTTCTGTCTATAGATGTATCCGTATTTTATGTGTCCGTTTATCTTGGTCAATCTCTGTCTATCAATCTTTGTTTTCTCTTTCTGTCTACCTATCTGTCTTTCTGTTTGTTTATCTGTCTATCTCATATAGTACCTTCCCTCCACCCTCTCCGATACACACAGTACCTTCCCTCCACCCTCTCCTACACATAAAGCACCTTCCCTCCACCCTCTTATATACACAGTACCTTCCCTCCACCCTCTTATATACACAGTACCTTCCCTCCACCCTCTTCTATACACACAGTACCTTCCCTCCACCCTCTTCTATACACACAGTACCTTCCCTCCACCCTCTTATATACACACAGTACCTTCCCTCCACCCTCTCCTATACACACAGTACCTTCCCTCCACCCTCTGCTATACACACAGTACCTTCCCTCCACCCTCTTATATACACACAGTACCTTCCCTCCACCCTCTCCTATACACACAGTACCTTCCCTCCACCCTCTCCTATACACACAGTACCTTCCCTCCACCCTCTCCTATACACACAGTACCTTCCCTCCACACCTATAGCCATCCCTTTCCTCACACTCTCTCACCTTTACCTTACCCCTCCGCACACACACACACACACACACACACACACACACCTCATCTGCAAATTTGGTAAGAAGCTTCTACACCATCCCCGACACCGGCTCCTACTACCACCCGAGGTCCCTTGTCCGAGAATTGCTGTTCGACACCACAACCGCATCCAGCCCATACGTGCACGAACTGATCGCTATAAGAACAGCCCAGTCCCAACCATTGTAAAAATTATCAATAACTTGTAATACTGTAACACTGTCACTATGTTGAATTGAACTGTAGTTTGAGCTTTTCCCCATCTAAGTTATTATATGTCTTATTTGTGTCACTTATGTTACTTGTATATTATTTGTAATTCGTAACCCACTCCCCAAATATGTAACTGTATATTTTCAGCCTTCTGGCTGCCAAGCTCTTTCAATAAACCGTTAATTATTATTATTATTATTATTATTACACACACACACACACACACACACAGTCTCTACCATTCCATCCTTCCCTCTCACAGACGAAGCCAATCACCGCAGTAAAGTGAGATAGGACTTCCTTCTCTCCTCCAAGCCCTCCCTCCTCTTCCTACCTACCCTCCCCTACCCCACCTCCTCCTCCTACAGGGGCACTTTACAACCCCCCTTCAGCCAGTCTTAACAGGTAACATGATACCTCTAGCCTAACGAGTTGCCTCTTGTGGGATGTTAAATATTAATGTAAAACACACACGTCACGTAATAAACACAAAGACTGTTGTAATGTACGTGCGTGAGACTGTACAGTATATTTGTTTGACTCTCTCTCTCTCTCTCTCTCTCTCTCTCTCTCTCTCTCTCTCTCTTAAACATACATCGACATATATATACGCGCTTACGGACATACACACGTTCTTTCTGCAATACCTGGAATACAGTAAACATCCCCTTTGACAAAATAATATAAACAAATTTTGAATCAGAAAATATTTTATAGACGAGAACAAATAAGCGTTTAGGTACAAGTTGAGGTTTTTGTAAATAATAATAATAATAATAACAATAATAATAATAATAATAAAATACACCAAACAAAATAACAATATACTAAACTAGAACGGTGACCAGGCCCCCCCCCCCCCCTCACCCACTATATATTACGTGGAGATTCTACCTTCAGCGCCACCTGGAGGAATAGTTAACAGTATGTACTCAGCATGTTAAGGTGGAGGTGAAGAGGTTGGGAGTCAAGGAGTAGTGACTTACCTACTGTAGGACACCAAGCAAGTGAGACATACAATATACATGTTGCTCCAGCTCGATGTAGTTCATTATTTAACTTTGAGGAGAAGCTACGCCTACTGATGAAATATACCCCTCTATACTGTCCGGTATTTTGTTGACAATTAAATGGTTTCGTAGTATTAATTATTACAATCAATCTAAGAGCCACATGACGGTATTGATCTGCCGTCGGATCAAAACATTGGAGAGTTAAACCAAGGTAAACAAACACCATCACAGAGACCCACACTGGCGTCTACTGTTTAATTCATCAAAAGGTTTGGTCTATTAGCTTTATAAACAACGTGTGTGTGTGTGTGTGTGTGTGTGAAAGAGAGAATCGGTCTTCCCACGACAAATTTTTAAGAAATATAATTGTTCAACTCTCTCTCTCTCTCTCTCTCTCTCTCTCTCTCTCTCTCTCTCTCTGAAGACCTTAATAATAATAATAATAATAATAAAAAGAAGAAAAAAAACAGTATATACACAATTATTTTTCTGGACTCGTGAGAAAAGTTATAAAGTCGGTCGCCATAACAACCATAATGGCGCCGCGTGACTTATCGGCGAAGAACTTGGTGGAGTGTTGTTGTTGTGGTGGTGGTGGGGTTGGTGGTGGTGGTGGACCGAGTTAATGGCAGATTCGTGTTGATTATAGAGTCGTTCCTGCTGGTGGTATTGGTGGTGATAACAGTGGTGATGATGTGGATAGTGATGATAGTACTGGTGAATGATAGTGGTGGTGGAGATAATGATGATGAATGATATTGGTGGTGGTGGTGGTGACAGTGGTGAAGGTGATAGTGGTGATGGTGGTCGTGATGGTGTTAGTTGTAGTGGTGATACTGAACATAAACACAACACGCCCCCCCCCCCCCCATATCCTCCCTGCTGGTGGCTATGTACCCATGTCCACTACACCACACAACCTGCCCCCAACAACATGTCCTACAATGTCCAGCATATACCGGACATCCAGACAGATACACAAACAGCAAAATAAATATATTCTTCCCGTCGACCGAAACATTTGAAAGAATTCACGAGTTTCAACTTTCGTAACTGTATTCAACCAACGTCAAAACACCAGTCATTAATAATACTAACAATAACAAAAACAAATTCCTCTTAACTGTTATGTCTCGTTGTTTAAAATTCAAATTCTCGTAAAGGAATCCGTTCAACGACAATCATCTCCGACCGATAAATTCTAGAATGATAAAAAACTAAATTCTCTTTAACCGAAACATTTGGAGGCGTTTAAACTCAAATTCCCGTAATGTAAATCATCCAAGGTACTTCCACGACCCGCTATAAATATTCTAAAAAGACAAAGTACAAATTTCTCTCTAATTACGATGTTTTGAAGAGTATAAATCTTTAAATTCTCGTAAGGTGAGTCATCCATATCACACCCCCCACCCGACAATATATTTTCCCGAACCTTAAAAAAAATAAATAAATACAAATTCTAGACAATCTCGAGAATTTTTTTGAAATTTTAAGCATTTTAATATCAGTCTCGTGGCGTGGGCGATAAATGTTCAGAAAATACTTGAATGGTACTATGTAAGAATTGCTTTAATTGTAGTGTCAAAAAATGCTTGAATGCTAATAGGCGATGTAAAAAAAATGTTATATGGTAGTATGTAAAAAATATATGATCAGTGGGAAATGTTAAAAAAAAAATCTACACGTATACGCTTTCTTTAATATGAAATAACAAGAATTCAAAATCGCCATTCTATAAAGAGTGGGAAAACATCCGCTCGGAAAAACATTTCATTGGTGGTCTTTAGTTCACAAAGTCGATATTCTATACAACTTTAGTCTTTTCTTTTATTAAATTTTCGCCATTTTCATTCAGGTTTCATTTATTTTTTTACTTCAGTTTTTTCGTTATGGTATTTGGGTTATAATTGGTTTCATTATTTTCTTAAATTTTCACATTTTTTAAAGTTGTCATTATTTGCTTCAATATTTCCTCCTTTACATCACCATTCACTTCAGTTTCCTCTTTCTTACTTCATAAAACTTGGCCATTTGACTGTACTTCTTCGGCCCATCTAATTAACCTTTGCTGCTCCTGACACAGCACCTGGCAATTTCAGTCACTTAGTTCTTCCTAGACCCAAAAGCCGAGTGCTGAAAGGGTCACAGCTGCGACACTTTGACACTTTCACCACGCGCACCATCACCAATAACGTGTAGAGAGAGGCGTCCTTCACCAAGATAACGATGACCCGAGTGCCTCACGGTCTCTCACCAGCCTGTCTGTCAAAAACGGCACATAAAAGGGCATTCGTCACCAAGATACAGTAATAGAATGCCTAATTTTGCTTCACCAGTCTATCAAGAACGGCATATAAAAGGGCATCCGTCACCAAGACACCAAGAATGCCTCGTTTTGCTTCACCAGTCTGTCAACAGTGACAAATAGTCAGGCCTTATCACCAAGATGGAGTGGTAAAATCCCCCGCGTTCCTTCGCCAGTCTATCAACAAAGACACACAACCAAGACGTGAATCACCAAGACCTGTGGAGACAAAAGAGACAAGTGCAGTTGTATCAACCAGGTAGCCTCCACCAGCCGTAAATAATATGAAGTGGGCCGTCTGTCACCATGAGCCAGAGACACAAAAGTGCAAAGACTCCCACCAAGCTGTCACCAACAATAAGCAGCGGGGTGTCTGTCACATTTACTGGGTGCCCTCTAACCTTCTCCTGCCTGTCACCAACAATGGGCTGCTCTCAACAATTTTTATTTTTCCTGTTAGAGTCAGAAGAGTCCACTGCTCACCCCTGCACTCCTGAAGTCCTTGACAAACATATTTCTTAAAGACAGACGGTCTCGGGATCACCAAATCTGTTGGTTCACTGGGAGACATTCCTTTGATAGATAGGTCTCAGGTTCTCCAAGTCAGACACACACATCTGAGGGAGAAGTCTCTCACTTCCTGTAGGTGTGACGGTGGAAGAGACGCTACACTCCCCGACCATCATAAATTCAACAGTTTCACCAGTTTAAAGACCTCCATTACTAGAACTCTGCTTGTGACTGAATATATCATTGACTGTTACTTCAGGAGGTACATGAAAAATGAAAATGTGAACACAAGTAAAGCTACAACAGCTTACCTTATCAACAAATTAATAAAGACAATGAGTCATAGCCATATTCTTTACAGTTTTCATTTATTCTCAGTAATTAAAAAAAAAAGGAATCACATCGAAATCCTCAACAGACTGGAGTTCTCTATAAAACAAGAGGAAAATCGTCGCCAAAAGCTGCTCTTGTCGAGTGAAATCAGCTTAGCAGTGATGACAGGGCGTTCTTTTCCTGTGGCTGCCTGATGCCTCGCACTCCACCAAGCATTACGTCTCCCATCAGAAGAACCTGAACCCAAATGACTTCAGTCTTTACAGTGCTTTCTTTTCAGCAAATTCCTTATATATATTCGTCTGATGATTTATTCCTTCCCTTCCTCTATCTTCTATACACTGTACGTGATATAATAATAATATATTCTAATTATGCCTGATTTTCCTCCCCTGAGCTGCATCATCCACATTTTCACTTATTCTAGTCATGTCTTCATCATTAATTTGTCATGATGATCAGCTTCAACAACTGCGTTTTTACGTTAGATTCTTTAGCCACCTGGCGTACTCACTGGAGGATATATCTGTCTGCCCTGCCCGCCTCGACCAGCCAGCGATCACACAGCTTAGGAACAATTCTCAGTTACTTTCCTTAACTCTACACTAAACTACGTACGGTACCCTCTTACGGATTAACTAACTTAAAATCATGATATTCAGTCATTCAAAAGTGTATGTGTTTGGAATTACAGCTGTAAATTAACCGAAAAAACAAGATGTCCATTGTGTTAGAACCTTTTATGCTGGGCAGTGTCAGGTGGGGCTCTCCGTATTCAAGTGGCAACAGAGAACATTATATAATTTTGCTTACACGATTCATCTATCAACTTTATCAGAATGCTCAGTATAAAAATTCATTTTTACTAGTATTCAGCGTCGTTACAAATTAATAGCTTCCCTTAAACACCTACAGTGACTGAAACATAGTATACTGTACAGGTTCACTCAGCCATACGACCTCTGTCTTCCTCACCACCACGTATCTCTACATCAAGTCATTTACCTCACAACATGAAGAGGAAAACATCACTACCCCATAAAGCACACAAACATAGCCAACGGCAACATCTTGATCAGGCCCACCATCATCACCACATGTTGCCACAGTCCTCCACTACACAACACAACAACAAGTCATACAAAACAAGCAAGCTACAAAACGCTCGCCACAGCTCCGCCCCTGGTCGACATCATATCCATAAATACGTCCGAGACAGACCTGGCACGCGAGGAATAGGCGGGAAAAAAGTACATCACACGTTAATATGGCCATAAAAATATGTCGTATACCTTCCGACCAGGTTTAAACAATCGCCATTATCAAGTTAATCACAAGATGATATGTTATTTTGGTCCATTAAGAGAGGTGTGTGGAGGGGTAATCCACCCCCCCCTCCCCCTAACTGGCTTTCCGCCTCGCACCGCCTTCCTCCCACACGCCACTTTCTTCTTCATCAAGACAAAACAAAGCCGTAGTTTCCCCACCAACTCATAAATCGTGGCCTCTGGGGCAACTGGGTCGCTAACTGAGGTTTCTCACTCCGCCGACCCGTCGACTCCCCGGCCTTCCTGTCTCCCTCCAACGACACATACTCTCTGTCACCGCCACCTCGCACCACCAAGGGATCACTACCTACTTGGCACTGAGTACCACCGACAGGAAAGGGTACCTGCAGATTGTTCCGCGAGCTCAAATGTCCACTGATCAGTACCAATGACCACGATCCGGCACCTGATACCCCACCACTTGACGACCATTTAGTAGCAAAAACAGTTTTCAACGTAACGTCCACAAGTTGCAAGTTTGATATTAATAACATGTTTTTACGTAAGACATAAATCATGGAACTCGCCAAATGTTTCAAAACTCATTTAATAAAGTTAAACTTCTGTATAAAGCGTGTGAGATTTTACCAAGTCTAATGACGTTACCTGAAAGAGGAGGAGGAAGAAGAAGAAGAGAAGGAAGGGGTGGAGGAGGAGGAAGAAGAGGAGAGGGAGGAAGAGGGGGAAGAGAAGTAGGAGGAGGAAAATGAGGTGGGGTAAATAACCAATCACAATTTCTCTCAACAATCATTAAATATTATTTTCATGAAATCGACGAAATTTAGAACAACTCTCTAATTTATGTTACTAGCTCACTATAACTATTGCACTAATTCTTCATAAGTCTTCACAGGTTCATAAATTCCATAAGTTTTTCTTAAAGAGTTGCTGCATATAAATTCGTTGACACAGAATTTTGACCTAAAACAGCACTGGAGTAAATATCACTACGCGTCGTTAAGTAGTGTGGGTCTCTTGGGTGTAGTCCACGAGTGCCTCTGATGACGTCACGTTGTTGGTTATCCTTAATCGAGTCGCCTCACTGTTTACCATTGTTTGTCTACCAGCACAAACAATGGTCTATATACTTGCTGAATCATTGTAAACTTATATCATGATTTTACAGACTACTGCGCATTAGGGTGACAATAGTGCATAGGGGTGAATTTCTAAAATTGATTAAATGACTATGAGCCAAGGGGTCCAATATGCGTACCCATGAGAAAGAAACACAGGCGAAATCACTGGGTCATTGGACAATATTTAGAGGAGCTCAGTAAATTGAAGTTTTATCTTATAGGCAAAAAAATACGAATATTCATAAATGCGGTTTATTTTAAAATTAGTATTGAGCAAGTTTAGTGTACACTGTACATAAAAATGATAATTCCTTTTTAAAAGAAACTGCATTTGACACGCTATACTCACATGGGTGGGAGAGGTGTGGGAACAAATCCCATTCATTGTTTTCTATTTTGCTTGTAAGGTCTGTTTTGATGTCCCTGTTGGGACCGCCTCTGCTCTCAACAACCTGCAGCAGAGTTGGACGCTGTCTTCACTCTCTGATCTTGCTGTGAATGAGCCTGTTCAGGCAATCCTCTCTCTGCAGTGTCGTTGATGACTCTGAGACCACCCACAACTGCGACGCCAGTTTGGAATCTCACCTCAGACCATGTGCAGGTTCCTGGACAAAAAAAGAAGTCTTCATTGAGACTTTCAAATAGAAAGTTTGATCCTTCTAGTAAGCAAAGTTGAGAGCGCTTGTGGGAATGGGAAGAGTGGCAGGAAGAGCCAGCACCGTTTTGGTGAAGCCTCAGTCGCCTTCCTCTCAACGATTGCACGAACTATGTTTGTCTCATGTTGCATAACTTGTGATAGAAGAGGACAAGACCCACCAAGCCTTCATGAGGTACCACGGTGACGCCGAAGACGTGAGACATGTTCTGATATTTGACGTCGTGGTACTCTGACAGGGCTTGGAGGAGCCGCAAATCATTCGCAGGAGCGGATGGTACGGAACGGAGGCTACAAATGGAACACACTGCACTGACATACAATCTAGCACAAAGAATGTGAATCGTTTCAAGCCGATGTATCACGAAGCAGTTAGTTAACTGATTACAAAAATCAGGATCTTTATGACATAAATGAGCTAGCCATCCCACCGTGTCGGTGAAGTGCTCCGGGCCGTAGGACGATAAACTTGTGTCGAGCTCCACGAGACACCTGATTGCGCTCCAGTACCTCAAGGTCAATCATCACGTGTGCTGCTGCTTCTTGCCCAGAGATGATTTCCAGCAAAGATGAGGTCATCTCGTCTCGTTACAAATTGAGGGAGGTCTGGAGAGAGGGCTGTAGCATCTGACTTATGTCCTTCCACTTAGGCTTAAGCGACGAGAACGAGAGTCAGATCTGGTCCAGAGGAAGGCCCCCCATGATTCCACATACGCTTTCTCGGCAACAAGCTCAAGGATGTTTGTGACGACACGGCGAGATGGCAGAAGACGGCGGGTCGAGTTTTCTGCTCAGAATGACACATGCCCGACAACGTGCCAGTGTTTGAAGCTGTTGTGTCAAAATGAGTGCTGAAACACACAACTGATGCTACTGTACCAGTAGACACTGGCACACAACCTCTTCCCCCTACCCCGGACTGACATCCCGCCTCTCCCTACCCTCTGCATTGCCAATAGCTGACCAGCCAAAAAATACTCATTACTCATCTTTAGAAAAAATGTAGAACAAAACCTTTAGTTCCTGAATTTGCTATCTACATATCCCTGCAAAGTTCATAGTACTCGGTTCATAAATAAAGAAATTAGAAAAAAAGCAATAATAATTTCAGTAGTGTTAACTTCAAATGGCTTGAGCCACCCTCTAAATATTGTCCAAATGACCCAGATTTTCGCCTGTGTTTTTTTAACTGGGTACGCACTATTGACAAAAAATGGCCATCTAAAAATATAAACTTTCACTTTTTATTGTCACCCTACTGCGCATCTATCTATGTGAACATAATGTGAAAAATGTAAACAAAACAAGCATTTAAAAATCAAAGCTGCACACACACACACACACACACAGAGACACACACACACACACACCATTTTCTGCCTGTGAGGTGTGAGTGGGGTGGAGGTGGAGTGTGAGGCGGAGGTAGAGTGTCAGGTGGAGGTGGCGTTGTATGAGGTGGAAGTGGAGTGGGTATGGGAAGGTGGAGTGTGAGGTGGAGGTAGAGTATCAGGTGGAGGTGGCGTTGTATGAGGTGAAAGTGGAGTGGGTATGGGAAGGTGGAGTGTGAGGTGGAGGTGTTGATGAAGGTGGAGGTTCTATGTAAGGTGGGTGGTGGAGAAAGTGGAGTGTGGTGTGGTTGGTGTGGATTTACCTGGTTGTCTCGTGAGGGTCATCTGAGACAAGGGCTGGTCTACCGAGGTACGTTAACACACACACACACACACACACACACAACTGTAATTATACTATAACTTGAATTTAATTGAAACAGTTTATCTAACCAGAAAAACACAGATACAGAGTGGATAATAATAACAATATTAACATGGCTGAGCCAGTTGAGAACCTGAGCTCTCCTGTAGGCACCTGATATATACTATACATTTATCTCAAGGAAGTATTGTGCAACATTTATTATCATCTGGAATAGTACAATAGCATGGTGGTAATAAGAACATGTTACCACGGTCATCACTTCAATATTTACTTATTTTATTTATTTATTTATTTTTTTTTATTTTGTATTTATTTATTTATTTTTTTTTATGGCAGAGATATGAATTTCAGTACATTCGTGGTGGTCACATTCGAGAAGTGTGTGTGTGTGTGTGTGTGTGTGTGTGTGTGAAACTGACTTTTTCAATTATCGAATTAAAAAACGATAGATTTCATGCTTATGTTAGCTGCATATAACACATTTTACTTGTTTTTAATTTTGTAAATCTGTTCGCGTTTTGCTTATTGTGTAATTGGAGTAAGAAACGAATTTTGCCCCCAAAAATTATTCCACAATTTTTCGCAGACTAAGTGTAAGCTTTTGACTCGTATGATTCAATTAAAATCGGTCGGCTGGTCAAAAATTAACGGTCTTTTCTCATGAGTCAGCCACTACAGGTAATGTGAGGAGTATTTCATGTGTTTTATTGAACGAATCCTTTTCCGTTGCCATCAACAGTAGCGTTACCTAGTGCAAAATTATACAAAACAAAATTAAAGAATTAAATAAGTAAATTAAATATATATTACTTCTACTAAATAATAATAATAATAATAATAATAACAATATTATTATTATTATTATTATCAATTATTATTATATGCATATCACAAACTACTGTTTTGGTTCAATTGAATTTAGAGCCCTGACAAGTTAATTCGCTGTGATCTATGTTATATGTGACACAGGAACCCAGTAAACAACATTCAGTCACACGGAGGACTTGGTAGAAGGGACATAGTTCTTGCATCAGGCACTCAGCATCTGTTCAGAAGCACTGGAGAACCTGAAGATGGCACCCAGCTCCTGTATCGAGCACCTAGCACCCAGGATCCCACTGTGGCCTTCTCGGTACACCACACATCGTCCTGTACAACTCTCGAGTGGGTTTAAGGAGACAAGCTTAACACAACGCACGGAGTTTAGAAATAAGATTTTTACAAAACCCATTACCATAATGCGGGACGCGAGCGACGAAAAAAATAAAACACATACACACATTCCACCCTCGACTTCCATTGGCACACAAGGCCCCCCCGTCGAGCCCGGCACACACGAGGGCTGGGACGGTCCAAACTACACGTCTCACATAGCCCCAAGATCGACCAACACAACCTTTTCACATGTTTCCACGACTCCTAATAGCCCTTTAACTTTCTCCATATCCCTTCACAGCCCTTAATAAGTCTTATTAATTGATCACAGTTCTCAACGGTCCTTCGTTTCCCTTCAAAGCTCGCCACAAACCCGCTGTTCCTCCTCCACCTCATCCACTGCATGAGATTAGTCTGCCTCCAAAGTTTGGTTAACGACGAGGGGGAACGCGCGGCTCGGCAAGATATAAGAAGAAACTTGGCAGTGTAACCGACCTAAACAATATCTTACTGGGAGTCATATCCTAGAAGTTCGCGGATCCCCAAGATTTATATTGGTCGTGGTGCGCATGAGTGGCTAAGGCTGCCAAGATGATCTGCCTCCCCTTCCCTCCCTACCAACCACTCTCTACCCTCCCCCACCATCTTTATTCTACCATTACCACCATCTCCTCCTCTTCTCTCTCCTTTATCCTTCAAAATAATAACAATAAAAATATCGTTAAGTAACACCATCTTCAAAACAACAAAAATATCCAAGAATTAGCCACCTGTGTCAGCGCTATACTAGTTACGTGTTCTTTGTCAGCCAGGAAGTCAATCAATCAGTCAGTCAGTCGGGATTGGTATTCACAGAGCTGACAGGCGCAGAAACATTAATATCATTCACGTATTCGATAACAGCACTTGACGTATCCTATAACTTTTTAGCTGCTGTTATAATGGATTACTGTACTACGCTTTACTGACTAAGCTTAGTCCCTTCTACTCCATTATGGTTCAACGCGTAAGTCGAGTGTATCACAACATCCGGGTGATGCTGGTGATAAAAGAGCTAACGGGGGCAGACAAATATCAACATGGTACTGGAAATGTTTACATCCATGGAGGGGCCTTCAACTAATCGACCAAAGAAGAAATTTGAATAATGTTTTCAGTCGCCGCCCCCCCCCCCCCCCCCCAAAAAGAGACCATGTGTATGCGAGCGCGAGAGAGAGAGACCCAGGAAGAGCTCGCCACACAGCTGATGTTATTATAATATATTTCTGTACTTCAACATCTTCTAGGGTCTTTATTCACGTCTACTATACCAGTTCGTACAGTAAACAACAACTAAGAGGGTCACATTTCTCTCTCTATTACCCGGCAGACGTCTGTGTAATTATTATTAGTAGTAGTAGTAGTGGAAGTAGTAGTAGTGTTGCTCTCAATATTACAATTATTATTATTATTGTCATTATCAATCTTACCATTGTCATTCTTATTACTATCATTATCATCGCATCAAAATTCTACACACACAACACTCGTCACGTGTCGTTAAACTCTAGCAATACAACTCGACTCCAGATGATTTTCTTTTTAAATGGTCATAAAAGCGATCTAATTCACCCTTAATGGCCAATAAAAGAGTCTTCGTGAGGGAAATGGAGGAAATTGTTGCTTCAAGACTGGTTCTGACTCTTGCCTCGACGAACAAAGTGTTTAGGTCTTGTTGTCTACCCGTCCAGAACGCGAAGTCAACACAATTAATCACGAACACTGCAGCTATCCCAGGCGTCCACTGCCCTCCCACACCAGGATATTCAAAGGTTCCTACTGTAAACATTTTCTCTTAACTGCAGGTATGAGAAGGCATCAACCGTCTCGCTTGAGGTACGACATAAAGATGGATTCTGAAATATTCGGACGTTAAGTTCTCCTCGTTATTAGACACGAGAACACATCTTGCTGGTTCACTTGGGTTACGACACAACGGAGGATTCTGATATATTCGGACGCAAAGCTCTCGTTATTGTAGCTATTAAAGGACCTAGCTGACTTAAGTAAGCTTCAACACAAGGAAGAATCCCTAGAGGCTCGTATGTCACATTTTCTTCATAACTGGAGATGTAAGAAACAATCTGGACGGCTTAATTAACGTACGACACAAAGATGAACTGTTGGTATGCTGCATCTTCCTCCTAATAAGATGTAAGAACGAATGTAAACGGCTTAATATTTAACACAAAAAAAAATTACAACAAAAACAACTTCTAATATGGTTTCAAAATTGCTCTGACTTTACCTCACCTTCGTAAATCCTATAAAAGCAATTGCAAGACAAAACCAAAGTAGACTTCTCGTGAATCGAATGTTTGTATTTGTCGAAATTCAGTGATTTTATTTAGATTTTTTGGTAAACAGTACTGTTTCCTGTTTACTAATAAATACAGATACAGTAACTTACCCTGTGTTGACAGTATTTAAAGAGGTGCAGGCGTTATATTGACCATGTAGTGAAAGTATGACACTCTTGGTGCTTTAACCTAGGAAAGACCTATCCCCTATATCTCGACTGGTTATTATTATTATTATTATTATTATTATTATTATCCACTATTCAGTAGTAGTAGTACTTTAACCCAAACAAAACAAAACATTACCACCTTCTCCAATGACGGACGACTTGTATGACGCACAAACAACACTTGGTTAGGTTAGGTCAAAGTGGGGCATATTTGACCTACAACCTACCATACAAGAACTGACCCTTGGCATTCACTGATTTAAAGAAATTGGTTTGTAGTAAATGCGAATTTTTCCGTAGGTACGCTTTCAAGGACATTCCACCCCGCGCCAGTTCTCTGCAGTATATTCAACACTCAAGTTTTAAAGTTGTCCTCTCTCTCTCTCTCTCTCTCTCTCTCTCTCTCTCTCTCTCTCTCTCATATTCTTTCATCACATCCCCACAGTCTGCATCCTGACGCAACTACCAACACACATCAACTCTGACACGACACATCTTATCCTCAATCCATCCACACCCTCCTTCACACTACATCCACACCCCACACCATTCACATCATCCATATTACATCCACAATATCATTTTCCATCCACATCCCTCTCCTTTCATCCACACTCTTCATCTTTTATCCACATCATCTATATTACATTTACACCCCTTCACTATCATCCATATTACATCCACACATTTAAAATATCCACACCATCCACATTACACTTACACCTCTCCTCTTTCATCAACACCCACCTTCCCCATCTCCTCCACACAGAAGCTCATTCACCCTGGACAAGTACCGGACATTAATTCCTGGCCTCACAGTCTTTGGTCACTTGTCCCAGAAGACCATGATGACTGTATGACAAAACGACGTAACCCACAATGACTCCTTCCACTACGAGAGAGAAGGTGATGACTGAGCTACACCACAATAGTAATTTAGGCTGAAAAACCGCATTCAAAATAGTTGGATTACGATCTTTCTGTCCGTGTGTAGGTGATGAGTGTGTGTGTTTGTGGTGCGGCAGTAGGGGTGAGTGTGTTTGCATATGGTTTTGTTGTTAGTTTAATTTATAATAAAACTTGAAGTGGTGGAAATTTGAGGGTAGTAAATCTGTTATTGTTTAAGTCGCAATATAGAAGGATTTTATATACCGCCTCTCCTTGAAGTGGGATAACTAACCTCATCTCTATACATTACTCACAAACGTACGTACATTGGGAAATAATGGTTACAAGGGGGTACACTTCATACATCAACATCACAAAATACAACACATCACCGTAAGATATCACCATAAGACATCACCATCAAAAATACCTTGAACATCACTACCTCCCTATACTGTACACACACACCACTTGGGGGAGCTTCCTACTAAATATGATATACTCAACAACTTTAGCTGTCAGATGTTAGCGAACTACTTAGTTAGCTCACCAACTACACCCACTTAATTAACAAGTTTGGAGTAATTGTGGTCGATGCAAAGTGGAGGATTTTGGTGGCCAGGGGGAGTGGAAGGGGTGCAGGGTAAATTGAACAGTAGGCCTAACACGACCAGGTCCATTAAAACAGCGCTCTATCAGAATGTCCTCCATTAGAACTAAGCCCCACTAGGTTCCCTCCCTCCAATAAAGGCTCACAGTCAAAATTCTCAAAACTTACTCAGGTTGATTCTTCCAAGCGCCTCCAACTACCCCATAACAAAGCTACGGAATAAACATGGCGGTCAATATGGCATCAGAATTGGCACTGAAACTCTACCGTGACGGGATGTGTTCACTCTTCTCTTCTTTGTACAGGAATAACACACAAAGTAAGAGAACGTGTCAAGTTTGCAGGGTTTGGAACATCTCAGACGCGGTATGTAGATTAGTTGGTTCGTTTGTATCAGGGAGGAGAAACACAGTGTGACATAGGTAAGGGGGGTGACATAGGTTAAGGGGGTGACATAGTGACATAGGTTAAGGGGGTGACATAGGTTAAGGGGGTGACTTAGGTAAGGGGGACATAGGTTAAGAAGGGTGACAGAGATAAGGGGGTGACATAGGTAAGGAAGATGACACAGATAAGGGAGACGACACAAACAAAGTAAACGACGCAGATAAGGTCGTTGACACGCGGGACACATAAGGGAGGGAAGGGGGGGGGGGGAAGGAGTGAGGGAAGGAAGGAGGGAGGATGGGAAGGAGAGAATATGTGTGGTGGGGTACAAGAGCCACCATTGTTTATGCATCACAGATATTTTCGCCCGAGGAAACATAGATCGCCCGTCATTATGCCAGTCATCCTTCCCTTTGTCATATACCACATTTTTGGCAAGGGGGAACCATTGTGTGTTGGGGGGGAGGGGTGGGGGGGGGTGTTGGTCGACTGTAGTGCGGGTGTTGTGTATCAGGGGAGGGGCGATTACACTATATACACATCCCCCCAGTGAGTGTAGTTTAGATGATAAACAACCGAGGGTCATTCACCTGAACCTTTCCAGCTGTTAGTTGTAAAATGGTCAATTACACTTAAGGTTGAGTATTCACAGTGGGTGTAGTTAGGATGATACATTGGTACCTTCCTAGTGGCTATAGACAGAAGAGGAGAACTGTCGTACTGAGGTGAATATCTACTGTCAAAGCTCCTATACTCCCCACCTCAGAGAGTGGGTGTGATCAGAGGAGGAGGAGGAAGAGTGACATGTGCAAGCTTGTTCTGCACGCCTACACTCGCTGACTCACTGAGGCCTTTCTCTATAATAAGTGAAGATTCGATGCTCTCTCTCTCTCTCTCTCTCTCTCTCTCTCTCTCTCTCTCTCTCTCTCTCTGTACAAAGAAGATATATGATTTCAGTCAAGTGAATCCTTCCTAATCCAAAAAGATCTCAATTCTAAGAGGCACCAACCCTCAAGTCTGATTAGGTTAGGTTCGTTCGGGTCAGGTTAGGTTAAGACGCGTACAAACTGAGGCTAAATAAAAATGCGTACCATCTGACGAACAACGTGACCTGATGTGACCTACAACAGCTGATGGCTCTTTCACTCAACGTCATTAGCTTAAATTCACCAGCAATTTGGAGAGTTTTTATATTGTGAGGCGCCGCTACCTACACTTCTGTCTAGCTCCTGTTACTCCGGTCTCACTCTCTCTCTCTCACTGGATTTTCCATCATTCCATCACAGTCTCTCCTTTTCTCTGACTCTTTCACTGTCGATGTTCGACAATGCACAGTGCCTCTCAGGCGTGAAAGAGAAGGGAAGTGACCTTCTCAGGATGTCTCTCCAGATTCATAAACCAATTTGATGAACATTAGTGAGAGAGAGAGAGAGAGAGAGAGAGAGAGAGAGAGAGAGAGAGAGAGAGAGAGAGAGAGAGAGAGAGAGAGTCCACCTATCTCTTGATATGTATACGAGTATACAGGTGCATCGCAGACCAAACTCCAGGGAGCGGGAGCACTAACAACCTTGCACCACAAGCATTAAGAAACAACAACAAGCGTAACCCACTGAAATAACTTTACTGAACAAGACCGAGCAAATGAAACGCCGCCATCAGCTTTACAACAACAGTCAGAAGCTTTCCCAACTAACAACGTGACTACACAGCTACGTGCAGCCGCCTCACATTACCACCACTCGCCAGGGGTCATCCAGGTCACGTCAGGTATATAAACGCACGAGAAAATCATCTGAAAGCAAATCAGCTGAGCGTGACGTAGGAAGAGAGATGAATGACTTTGTTTACATGACGGGGGGAAGAGAATGTCAACACACAGGACAGGGAACCCTCCGAATCACAGAGGTCGTACGTCACGTTTTTATATCTACAACTGTTAATCGTGAGAATGTATGTCAAAGGTTCCTTCGTTAATTTTTTTGTTCTTCCAGTATTGTTGACTGTATGAACGCATCCCATAAAGATTCGTATTATTAAATTTCTCACCTCACTCCAGACAAGAAACGAACATCAACACAGACACATTCAAGCTTACCGCACAGGAACATAATGTGATCCAAACAACGTGGATAAGCGCTGGAACTCCACTGTAACTTGAATACATTAGATATACCTCGTGAAAACTCGTGAAAACAAACATAAGGAACACTAAGGGCCCAGAAGGTCGTAGTCATCCTCGTAACAGTGTTTATTCCGGGATAATTTGTATGTAAATAAAAACTTATACATTATGAGGGTCATTACAACACCCCGCGCGGTTATGGTGACATCAGGAGTGACTAGGGAGATTATGTGTGTGTGTGACGGCACTAGCTGTAGGGGGAGTGTGGCAGTAGAGTGGACTGGTGTAGTGAGGGTGTGTATGAGAGGCTGGGTGTAGTGACGGTGTGTATGAGAGGCTGGGTGTAGTGAGGGTGTGTATGAGAGGCTGGGTGTAGTGAGGGTGTGTATGAGAGGCTGGGTGTAGTGACGGTGTGTATGAGAGGCTGGGTGTAGTGACGGTGTGTATGAGAGGCTGGGTGTAGTGACGGTGTGTATGAGAGGCTGGGTGTAGTGAGGGTGTGTATGAGAGGCTGGGTGTAGTGACTGGATGTAATAAGACCATCACATCTAAGTGTGCCCCTTCATCCCTATCTAGATCTTCCCTTCCCTTCCCTTCCCTTCCCTTCCCATCCCTCTCTCTCTCTTCTACCATTCATCTCTGTATTACACAATAATCATCTTACCAATCCTTCA
This sequence comes from Homarus gammarus, assembly GCA_958450375.1. Classification (NCBI taxonomy): domain Eukaryota; kingdom Metazoa; phylum Arthropoda; class Malacostraca; order Decapoda; family Nephropidae; genus Homarus; species Homarus gammarus. The sequence goes on along the minus strand of CAUDMG010001619.1, from coordinate 1,769,280 downwards.
CTTCCCATTCTCTCGACCTGCCCTCAATAGTGTAAATACCTCCTCATCACCTGACTGTTTCCACACACCTGCCTGTCTCCACACACCTGTTCTCTATATCTGGATTTATTTTTTTTAACCACCAGTATCCTCTTCACTTCATATAAGACCTAAGACACTCAAGTACATAATTTCTATTGGTTTTAGTTTGTTCTTCCTGTCTCTTAATGTCCACAGTCCATCCTACTGACCGGTATACTGGTGTAGGCTCTATTTATTCTCCTTTGTTTATATCTATGTCTCACTTGATGTGCCTCTCTCTCTCTTCTCATATATCTCTGTTGAGTAATGAAGCCCTCCTCTGTTACCTCTTCTTACTTCCGTTGCTCTGTGGTTCAGGTCATCGTTCAATGTTTTACTTTCACACACACACACACACACACACACACAACTCCCAAATATCTAAAACCACTTATTTTTTTCCCTATTCTGTCTCCATTCACGGAAACTATAATTTCTCCCCGTCTCTCTCTCTCTCTTCTCTGTTTATTTTCTTCACACACAAAAATATCAGCATTGAACGATATAGTGTTAAGGACGCATCAGTTGCCCCAGTAAAACTAACCACCAGGAATATAATATTTTATTACAACTACAAGTACATTTATCGAACATAAAAGAGACATGACTGTGTGTTTATCCATGCTCGTGTGTAACTGCCGCCCAAAACGACAAAACTATCGAGTGAAGCTTATGGTGTTGTGTGCCAGATGGCCTTCCCCTCCACCACATCCACACCACCACACTGTCACATTACCATACTGCCATAACAATTCCAACTTACCATTTCCACCACACCACCTCCTCCACACCACCACACTGTCACATTACCACACTGCCATAACAATTCCACCTTACCATTTCCACCACACCACCTCCTCCACACCACCACACTGTCACATTACCACACTACCGCACCACCTCCACACTGCCTTACCGCTTCCACCACACCATCAAACTGTCCCACCACCTCGACACTTCCATACCACTCCCACCACACCACCTCCTCCACACCATCACACTGATACATTACCACACTACCGCACCACCTCCACACTGCCATGCCACCTTCACCACACCACCACATCATCTCCACCACACCAAAATTCCATTCCACCGACACCACACTATCTTACTAACCGCTTCTTTCACCATATTACCACTCTTTTAACCGCCGCCACTACACCACCACTCTCGCACTTTATCTTCACCACACAGATCACCACCACACCACACAGATCACCACCACGTCACTACTCCACCACCACCTACACCACGACCACAGCCCGCCATCCTCACTAGTTTGTGGCGAAACCAAATGATTTAGCCAGAGGGCGTTGGGGAATTTTGTGACCTGAACGACAGAACTAAACTGTGGCGTGAATACTGAAGTAGCGATCACCATGGTAAGCCAACCACCCACCCACACACACACACACACGTACGTTCCAGTTTTAACATTCGCCTCTTGTATGGGCACCTTAACCTGACCTAACTCTATTGGGCTATTCAAAGGACGTGTCGATATCCTATGATTTTTCTTTTCTTTCCTGACCCGAATTGTAACTTTTTTCTGTCTTATTTTTTTAGCCTTTTTTCCCCTCTCCACCGAATCAAATTATTTAAATATTTTATGTGATGTCTTACTTGTTGTTAAATCTTGAATGGTGTCAACTACTGCTCTCAATTCCTCATCACTGCATCAAGCTGTGACTACGTGTTTGCTGGTAATAATAATAATAAATCTACTTTTTTTTAACCTACATCTTCACAACATTCGTGTATGTTATAATGTCTTAGGTATTCGACTTAGTTTATTGTACTTTGGGTCTGAATTAGATATGGATTCACAAGTGTCCCAAAGTAATATTTCAAAATTGTGTACCAAAATAATAGCGCACAACAGCGCCCCACAAAGGCAAACATATCCATCTCCCTGCCTCCCCTCTCCCCCAACGCACGACGAGGCAAAATTCCAACATCGCTGCAGCAAATCACGATTTTTGTTAAGGCAAACTTCAGCCACGCACGTCTCCAACTATGCTGCATCTCATTACCTGGTGTGACAAGCAAACCTTCAAGCCTTTGGTAAATATCTGGAAGAAACTTTGTATTTGAAAAAAGCCGTAAGATATAAACACACACAAAAGAAGAGACTCACAAAAACTACACAACTATAAATAACAATTCTCAAGAATAACGCAAACACTTATTTACACAGTGGGTGTAAAAATTATCACTAGAAACTTGGTTTGTTTACATGGCGGGACAACCATGGAATAACCGAATGTGTCAAGAGCAAACAATGTTGGATCTCACACAGTGTTTCAGTTGTCTGCACAACAAAGATCTTGATGCTCTCTTGTTTACAATAAACAATCTTACGCTGTGATGATTCAATCGTCTATACGGAGGACTCTGAAGCTTTCTTGTTTACTAAAATCATTGTAGAACGAGATATTACCCTTGTCTATTACCCGGACGTTGCCGCTCTCCTGTTCAATAAAAACATAGTGTATTTATAACGAAAATTCTGAAGATTAGCGCCGCCATGGTTCAACAGGACAGTTGTTGGAGATGGAATTACTACTACCAAGAGACTTGTGAAGACAGAAAGACAACAAAGGAACCTAATCGTGTTTCCATTGATTCAATATATTCAGTATAATATATAAACGTATCTACAGGTGTACTTATTCTTGAATCAGGTGAGGGGGAGTTTGATTCTAATCTTCCTACAATTAAGTTATTTTTTGACTTGAGATTCGTCGAGTCCGCGAGTTCTAAACTAACCAAAGTTTCTCTGAGTTTACTGTGTATAAGTTATAGCTTGATCAGACCTTTAGACGCTGACTGACACTGGCTGAGGGTTTTGTGCCCCAGCCAGAAGAAACTCACACGTGCCTAAGGATCCAGTCACAATAGAGGTTAGTTATTACAGCCCCAACCCAAACCATTCTTTAGTTGATGTCCCAAACTAACTGATTCTTTGTGTTTGGTTTAATTAACTCTAAACTTATCACACATGGATCTATCTTGCCCTTAATATTTTTTCTCGTCCTGTCATTTATTGTCTGGTAATATGAGAACTTATTTTAAATGTGGAATCGATACTGTACAACCATTAGCTCTGAAGTTCTTTGGCCTCTCACGATAACGAGGAAAAAAGTAAAAATGTTAAAGAATAAAAAAAATGGATCACGTGAAGATTAGTCCCCCAGGTTTGTTTGATCTTAAGATTATACACCCTAATGCTAACCTAACCTAACAATCCAATCCTAACCTAAACTAACCAAACTTAATCTAATCCTAACCAAGTCCAACCAAACTTAATCTAATCCTAACCAAGTCCAACCAAACTTAATCTAGTCCTAACCTAGCAATCTAATCCTGATATAGTCTAACCTAACTTAATCTCATCCTAACCTATCCTAACTTAATCTAATCCTCGTTTAACCTACCCCCCCCCCCCCCACACAGGTAGTGGTAAGGTGATTAATCATCAGGTGACATAAGCTGTGAAGGAGTTACTATTCTTCAGGTGATAAAAACAAATAGTCAAATGATCTGCCTCTTCGTGTGCATGTAAATAAATCAATTAGTGATCTTCCATATACATAAATTCTCTCTCCCTCCTCCTATCACTCCTATCACAGTTGCGTCGCCACAATTACCAGAATCAATCAATCCTCCTATCACTACTATTGGCGTAACTACTGCCTCGTCAACTCGTTCTATTATTACTACTACTTATAACATCAACTGTTCTCTCGACACTACACCTTCAAAAAAATAAAATTAAAAATCTCCCACATTAGAATATGAAGAGTGGAATTTTCAGCCAGTGTTCCACAATAAAAGTCTGACAACAGTCCTTAAACAGTTGCCAGTCCAACGTCCAACAAGACATAACACAAGAGGATGGAGTTCACTTAAAGTGTTTTGAGATTTTCTTATTCAGATCCACAACACTGTCACTTACAACACCACTCTATGGTAATACAGGAATATTTCAATATAATGACACTCCACAAGTGTCCTATACAACAATAGTTCCCAGGTGTACCAAAAGGGCACCATCCACTGTTGAGAAGTGTCCCTGAAGCCCAGTTTGGGTGAGTGAACGCAGGTTAAGTAAAGGAAGGAGTGAGGGCAGCTAGGGTTGGGCACTGCTGGGCGAGTGTCATGTGATATGCAACAGTAGAGCCAAGAGGCAGCGCATAACACACGCACCTCGGCACTGACACAACAAACACCTAGGACACCAGTACTCTGTATTGTGATAGCTCACTCACCAGCCGCTACTCCCTCAATACCTGCTGGGTAACACTAAGCATCACCAAACTCGGCCGTAATAACGCCCTCACGTGTAGCATGTAGAAACACTGGTATCCACTACCTGCTAACGTAACGCCAGTTCACAAGGTCACGCACTCGCTTATTATGGCACAACTGACATAATAATATAAATAAAAAACCTTAACCAATCTCTTCTCCAGGGGATGATCCAGTTCGCTTACTGTCCCAGAGGCAGCTGTCACAGACACCACACAACTATACACCGACAGACACAAAACTGAACTTGATTGGAGACCAACCCACACCACCAACTCTTGACTCCGGCCCCGTACCGAGGATAATAAGTCATGGGTGTAGGCCACTCACTGAGCACAGGCTGGAATGCTAGCCCGCGGGCACAAGATGGCTTGAGTAAGAGGCACCCAGAGCCCGTCTCACTATCTGTTATTACCTTTGTTTATAACAATAACAATGGTGAGGCACATAACACACGCGTAGTAAAACACACTCCCAGTGGAAATATAATTTCCTCAGAATATGTCCTTTGTGTATTCCTGGCAGGAACCCATACTCTTCCTATCCTCTTAATGCAAATTAGACACCTTCAACATGTAGTCTTACCCCCCGGCAACCTGTAATTACATGCTCAAACACTACTACTATAAAATAACCCCACTTGTCCTCCTCCCACTCCTCTTTCTCTCAGTAAATAATTCAGAATTATTCAGATCGGTATTTGGGAACTTAGAGAGTTACGACAAAAGCGGTGATCATCATACACCGCCAAGAGGCTCGCGGGTTGGTAACTATCATTGCGCTCCACAATTGAGATCACTATTTCCTTACCTCGCCCTGAGAGAAGTCTCCTCTATCTGTCACTCTTAATCCTTAAAACAATAGGAAAGTAAATTTTCTGATGTACTCAGATGATCATCGACGGTGTACCAGTAGTCAACATAAGGTGTGTGTGTGTGATGGCAGGAGAAGGGTTGGGACATCACCTTAAGATGCTGTTTGTTTCTGCCCCGCGGGACTAAAACCTCGGTAATTGCTGAGGAAATTCCCTGGGACTACACGAGACTGCGGGTCCCACAGCTTCCCGGGGAGCCGCGTATGATGGAACTCCCAATATAAGTTATAACCTAAGGGAATCATTCATAACAACCAATTATACAAGAAAAAAGTCTGCTTGAGGAATGGCGCTTGGGGAGTCGATGACATAACAGCCTGGCCCTTGTGCATGGCTCAGCAGGTATTGTTTTATGGTAGAGGCAGCAGCTGTCTCGCCGTCTTGTTGTTGTGACTGGTTTTATGACGATGTCAGAAAGGCCAAACATCACAGTCCAGATTCATAAAGGTTCGTATGGTGAGTGCCCCTAGTAGCTGAGCATGTAAGAATGTAACCAACGGATAAATTCAGACCAAAACACAAACAAATACATCAAAATCAAACTGAGACTTAACTTTAACTATATACCAGTTAGGAGACGTAATTAACATACAGGATTTTCCCGTGAGTTAAGTTTACCTCCTGGTGCTGCTCAGTGGTGGTAACTAGCCAAGGAAGAGACTCAGTTAAATTTTTATGTTATTTTTGGATGCTATTTTTGTGCTCAAGTTACAGTCAACCCGTTAGGTGCCTTATTAATATTTATTTACTTACGAGGAATATATCTCGTACGAACCATTGTGAATCTGGAACCAAGACACCGAGCCCTGAGAACCTGGCCCGGCAGGAGGAGGGGCGGCAGCTCACATTCCTCAACTCTACTTTGCGTTCGTGTCGTTAATATTTCCTGTGTTTGTTTTTGTGTACAGACAACAGGACGTTTTACTCATTAACCATAAGTGACTACAACACAGGCGACGTCATCGCTCTCACTGGCCTTGACGTAACTAATCACAATATCACAATAATGTCTTATGTTGCCTAAGATTTCATTATAAAGTAAAATTTGCAGAAACAAGTCCGGATTTACGACCCCTGAATACTGAGTTCCAGGGTCTTGATGAGGCTTCATATCAAGGATTCAAATTTGACACGATACTGAAGTTGGAAGTTGCCTGTAATATATATATATATATAATATATATACATATATATATATATATATATATATATATATATATATATATATATATATATATATATATATATATATATATATATATATATATATATCCTAACATGTTTCAGTTCAGGTGTTTACATCCGGCGTGACACTATTTTGGGAGGCCCATAGATTCCATTACAAGTAGCTTCATCACACACACACACACACACACACACACACACACACACACACACAAACTGACCTTGACCTCTGAAAATTAAATGTTTCAAGAACAAATGACCCGACCTAAATGAAACTAATCTGTAGGGTGACAGCAGCAGTAGTAATAGTATTAATGTGACCGGCTGCATCATAAGCAAACAGCAATAGTGTTAACTGTAGCAGTGACAGAAGCAGTAATATCATCAGTATTAGTAACAGCAGCAGCAGCAGCAGCAGCAGTAGTGAAGTAGTGGTAGCAATGTGGTGGTGGTGGTGGTTATAGAAACAGCAACACTCAAGTCTCATCAGCGGGAGACAGAGTGAAGTTCCCGACAGGAGAGAGAGAGAGGGAGAGAGAGAGAGACAAACCAACAAAGAAAATGGTAAGCAACGGACTCAAAGGAAATGAAAGGTGATGATGATGATTAAGATAAAGGAAAATATGACACAGATAAAACATCGAGAGACTGAGAGAGATGAAAGAGAACGAGAGGAGGCCAAGAGACAATAACAAAAGATATATGAAAGGAAGGAGATAAGGGTCACAGAGACACGAGGACAATGAAACAAGAACGACAAACAAAGGAAACGACACACACACACACACACGAGAGAGAGAGAGAGAGAGAGAGAGAGAGAGAGAGAGAGGTCAAGGGACGATAAAGGTGACAATACAGACGTAAGCAGGAAGGAGTAAGAAGGCAAGAGAGAAACATGATTCTGAGGGGAGAGAAATGGAAGAATAAAAGTGAAGAAGAAGAGAAGGGGAAGGATAAACAGGGAAGAAAGCATTGAGAAAAATTGGTATTAAGTTAATGTAGAGGGAAGAGAGAGACAAAGGAGGAGAGGAAGAGGGAAAACCGGGATGAACATTAACACTTAATTAAGAGTCGTCTCGTACGATGATCACACACACACACACACACACACACACACACAAACACACACACACACACACATATCACTTACATTAGGTTTAAAAAAAAAATTGGTATTGTCCGCCATATGATTTAACATTAATGAAAAGGATATATTATTTTTTAGAAAGGGGGAGAGAGGTGGAGAAGGTGGCCCATTTATGCACCCCCCCCTTACCCCCCACAGACAGACAGACACTAACCTAATCTAACCCCCACCCCCCCCCACCCCGGGCGAGTGAGGAACAGACCCAGTGGGGTATAACAATAACACGTGTAATTAATATGGTTATGAAAGACATAAAAATATATAATTACACACTACAAAATATTACAGACATCACCCACCTTGTATTTTCCAGTGCTGAGTTATGTGAGCCGATAACTGTTAGGCAGAAAAACAGAACTCCCACTTAGTGCTTTACTCTTACATCTGTTTACTTTGTTCTAGTATGTACAATAATAATAATAATAATAATAATAATAATAATAATAATAATAATAATAATAATAATAATACGATGAAGATGAAAATTATTATAACTTTAGTTTATTTATTATTTTTATTATCTATTTCATTTTGCCTTAATGAAAATCCGTTTCACTCTAACTTCAGGAACACGTCCAGTCCTTGTACGGCAGAACACGTCTCACACCTTCCTCTCACAGAGTAGAGCCTCTCTCTCTCTCTCTCTCTCTCTGTACCAACAATGAACGAAATCTCATTAAAACTTTGTAAATAACACAAAACTGTTCCCGCTGGTGATGATGATGATGATGATGATAGGTTCAGGGTCAGTGGGGAATTAAAGGTGATGTGGCGGTAAACGTCACCCCTTGCTCTCATATCTGGGTTATGCTGCCACCTTTATAAAACTGTATGACTGTCGGTGTAGGTGGAGAAGGTTATGTAGCTTATGGACACATTTCTTATATAGGTTAAGGCATCAGTTTGATTATATCTTCTCATTCATATCTAGGTTAAGGATTCCATAAGAGCAGTACGGCCACAGCTCACCACCGCCTTCACTTCTTTAACTAAAATCTGGCGCCTACTCACACCTGTGCCCCGGACATGACCCACAGACCATTATTATTATATGACCAGGAACTAGGTGTTATATATACTGGTAATAATATTCATATCAAGGTTAAGGTACCACCGTCACCTAGCGTCAGTCCCAAATGTATATATAATTATTGTATAGGTGAACCATGCTAAGGAGATGGGTGGAAGATCAGGGAGGTGGCCGGGTAGGTGGGCATAGATGGCCGGGTAGGTAGGGAGGGAGGTGAGTGGATAGGTGGGCAAGGCGGTGGGTGGATCGGTGAGCAGGGAGGTGGATGGATGACAGCTATGGTGGGCAGGGGAGGCGAGAGATCCAGGAAAGTGAACAATAAAAAGAGAACAGAAATAAAGTCTTGTATAATGGTAAAACCGTGTCCACTACTTTTTTCCCCAGTCCGAGTTATATCATTATTTATTTTTTTTTTACCGTCACAATCCGGCACATGACACGAAGCCGCCGCCTCCCGCCACTCACAACTCAACCTGTACACGCTGCAGTCCTCCACCACCTCATCTGTCGACACTTTATACGTTTCCTTGGCATTAATGTAGTTGCGTATATATCTATCTTACCTTTTATACACACCTACACACACCCACACACACCCACACACACCTACACACACCCACACACACCTACACACACCCACACACACCCACACACACCTACACAACGCTGAGACTCTCCTCCACGAGCTTTGATCACGTTCGGGAGCTCACTATGGCATCATGGTGGACTGGCGTCTTAGGCAGGTGAGCTTTGTATTCAAGATGTGTAGCAAAGATTTGTTTATGTTTACTGTTGCCCCGCACGTCATGGACCAGAGACAGAGATTTGGTGTTCAAGAATTGGTCCATGAGAGTGTTGGACCCAAGTCATGGACCAATTAAAAGAGAGAGAGAGAGAGAGAGAGAGAGAGAGAGAGAGAGAGAGAGAGAGAGAGAGAGAGAGAGAGAGAGAGAGAATTACCCGTCTAAAACACAAGGCAAAGACGAATATTAACACAACGAACGAGGATAAGAAAATACATATAAAAAATCACACATAACCAAACTGACACACACACACACACGATAAACAAACACATGACAACACACACACACACACAAACACACACGTCAACAAACATGCACCACCGAAATATTCCATCTCGCTCTCTCATTTCACTGGACCAAAATAAAAACACAAAACATGTTCTTTTTTTTTTTTTCGCTAAATTTCCGACTGCAACTTTTGGTGACCACTACTTTGTCATGCAGAGTGAGCCGAGGGTTAAAAAAAAATAAACTACGCCAACTCCCCTAATTACTGCTAATATTAACGAATGAAAAGGATAAAACATAAGAATAATGAGGCACTTTGTGTGTGTGTGTGTGTGTGTGTATTGTCATGTGTTTGTTTATCGTGTGTGTGTGTGTGTGTGTGTGTGTATAGGTCGGGTGTGGGGAGGTCCATGGTTGTGTGAGGAGGACCATGGTTGTGTGAGGAGGACCATGGTAGTGTGGGGAGGGCCTTGGTTGTGTGAGGAGGACCATGGTAGTGTGGGGAGGGCCTTGGTAGTGTGAGGAGGACCATGGTTGTGTGAGGAGGACCATGGTTGTGTGAGGAGGACCATGGTAGTGTGGGGAGGACCATGGTAGTGTGGGGAGGGCCTTGGTTGTGTGAGGAGGACCATGGTAGTGTGGGGAGGACCATGGTAGTGTGGGGAGGACCATGGTAGTGTGGGGAGGGCCTTGGTTGTGTGAGGAGGACCATGGTAGTGTGGGGAGGACCATGGTAGTGTGGGGAGGGCCTTGGTTGTGTGAGGAGGACCATGGTAGTGTGGGGAGGGCCTTGGTTGTGTGAGGAGGACCATGGTAGTGTGGGGAGGACCATGGTAGTGTGGGGAGGACCATGGTAGTGTGGGGAGGGCCTTGGTTGTGTGAGGAGGACCATGGTAGTGTGGGGAGGACCATGGTAGTGTGGGGAGGGCCTTGGTTGTGTGAGGAGGACCATGGTAGTGTGGGGAGGGCCTTGGTAGTGTGAGGAGGACCATGGTTGTGTGAGGAGGACCATGGTTGTGTGGGGAGGACCATGGTAGTGTGAGTGGTCAGGAAGCGGCCTTATAACGCGATATTTCACCTTCTCTTTCATCATCTCGTTGAAACATTGAAGTGTTTGTGGACACAGCTTTAAATGGATCCAGCTTGACCTGTGTCTGTTTGTGTGTTTTTCTCTTGGTGTGTGTGTGTGTGTGTGTGTGTGTGTGTTTGTCCACGTCACCGAACACAGACAGGATACTTTTTGTTTGTGTTCTTGTTATGTTGTGCGTATTTCTTCATTGTTGTCTTTATTTCTAGTTTTTTTTTAGTGTTGTCATTGTTGATATAATTACAGTTAAGCCACGTAGAACCGTAAGATATTAGGCGCGTTTATCACAAGTTTGAGTTTCCCGCCAATATACTTGATTACTGGTCGGGTCTGATGTCCAATTATTAAGTACAGAATGGTGGGCGTTAGAACTATCGTATTGAATCGTGTTGTAAAAAAAATGACTTAGTGTTTTATTTAACGGTTTAATGTGGAGGTGACACATTAGACAAAGGCCAAATAGTTTTTTTCTTTTTTTCTGGAAAATAAAATGAAATATCAAATCCCGCCTCTGCCGAGCTGGGTCTTTATATATTGAGTTATCTGTGTATCAAAGTGGGTTTTTTAACGTATTATTATTATTATTATTATTATTATCATTAGCATAATTATTACTATTATTATTATTATTATTAATATTATTATTATTATTTTTATTATTATTATTAATATTATTATTACTATTATTATCATCATCATCATCATCATCACCATCACCATCACTATCATTATTATCATTATTATTATTATTATTATTATTATTATTATTATTATTATTATTATTATTATTATTATTATTATTTTCGCGTTGCTGTTATCTTCACTACCATCGCTGATTGACTGACTACCTGTACACAATAGGAAAAGGACAACTCACAAAATTTCTTCCTTACCGATACAAGAAAATAGAAAATAATAAGCATCTGCCCAGTTATCGATTTTTGGGGCATTTCTCTCAGCGATTTCAATGCCCGACAGATGGTGAGCTGTGGGCATGACCCTTAAAGAGTGAGTGAGTAGGTAGGGGTATAATAAGGGTTCAATGGAAAATATAAAGAGTGTGTGCCATGACCGTTGGGTTAGGTTAGGTTAAATTAGGTTAGGTTAGGTAAAGTGTTTATCAAATGAGTATGATCCCTAAACGCCAGGTAAACTAACTATGGTAAACTAACCTACAGTCAAATAAGTAAAAGTTACTGACACTCTTTCCAATATTCTATTCCAAAATTCCGCAAGCTTTTTTTTTAATAATAAAAAAAAAATTAATTTCTCCCTTTACTAGGATTTGTTTATTGGATTCCTCGCCGTCCCGGAAGAAGGATTTAGGGTAGCCCTCTTTTCACCGTGTTTCCTTCCGTCCATTTGTCCGTCTCTTCGGATTTTGTGAATAAGATGCCTCGAAAAATATAATAATGGATTGTATCTATATTTGGTATGGGGAATATATTATAACAGCAAATCCCACATGGGTCCAACAATCAGAGTTCTCTAGCGTATTGGTCCACAGTGATGACCTCTTGTAATTTGTCGTACTGCAGCTGGTATTTGGCCTTATATCTTGTTGTTTACTTTGAAAAAATATGACACGATGGATTTCACGACAGCTCAAACAGAGCAATATGCGGCTCACATTCACAGTAGAGACTTAATACTTAATATTCGTCGCAATATAAGAGCACAAGGGGGAGGGTGGCTGAGTGTATACAGTGCTCGCCTCCTGTCCTAAGGATAGTTCGTTCCCGGCCGGAGAACCCTTAGTCCATCCAGTAGGGATTGGGAGCGTAAATACAAGTTGAAAAAATGACGGCGATCGAGTACAGTGCCACCCACCTCTGGCCTATGAGACTCATTTCAATGCAAACAGCCCGAATACGTATCAAGTGTTGGGCCGTGGTCGCCAACTCTCAGATCGGAAGGTGGTAACTCAATTGACTAAAATATAGACTGAAGTCGGGCGAACATTCGTCTAAAGGGGAGTCCAGACCTAGTGAACGAACACGAACAAGCAAAAGCCGAATGTTCGTTTCTGTTTGTTCTTGTTCGTTCGTTCGGTGTGGACGCGCCTTAACACAGGTAGTAACAGCGTGATCTCCACCAAGGATATAAACTGGAGACGTCAAGTGCTGACGCTGTTTTTTAGGGCACGAACTTCAGCATCTTAAGACGCTACGTTGGTCGGTAAACTGAAGCGCTAATTGGGTTTAACTCTTTTAACACGATTAACTCTTTAAAAGTTTTTCATCACGGAGCCTCGCCAGCTACCCCCCCCCCCCCTTTCCATCCCTATCTCACCGGGCAAAATTAATTCCCACGGAACCAGACCTGAATTTTCATACAGAACTAAAATCGTGCTTTGGTTTAGCTATGCTATGTTAGGGCGAGTAGGAATCTGTCAGTTTATGTTATGGTAGGTTTGGTTAGGTTTGGTTACTTTAGATTAGGTTGGTTTAAGTTAACTTGCAATAAATTCGGATAAATTAGTCAAGTTGTTCAGCTTAGATTAAGTCAGGTTAGTTTCTAAGTTAGACTAGTTTAGGTCAGTTTTGATTAGGTTAGGTTATGTTAGGCTATGCAAGGTTAAGTAGGGTCCTAACTTCTCCCCACCGCTGCCTCACCTCCAGTCTGCTCCCCGCTGACGAACTGAATATATTTAAGAAGTTAAATGAATGTTCTTAAAGAACGCCTGACGCTTGAGTGGGGTCAACCTGCCGAGCCCCAGTCTTTTATCCCTCGCCCGAAGTCACGATGTCTCTCTGTCTGTCTGTCTGTCTGTAGACATGGGTTGTCCTCCGTGACCTGGCAATAATAACTTTTTACTGAGTACAATACAACTAAGCCTTGCACACCACTTCTTTATATGTGAATAATAAGCCCTATTGATTTTAGACTGGGTTGTGGTGGTGGGGAGAGAGAGGGAGAGAGAGAGAGAGAGAGAGGATGGGTGGGTGGTGGGAGGGAGCGTCGGACGCACCCCTGACGGCTGGTTGTGATTTAATAATCCCAGGAATTATTAAACACTTGAGTCTCACTGTTTGCTTCCCCACACTCCTGACTTTTTACCCCTCCTTCAGGACTCTTCAGGTGAGAAACCCTGCGCCTTGGACTCACCAGAGATTACTTACACTCCCGCTAATCAGGTCTTGTAGTGCGTCTAAGGACAATCTTGTTTGTACACACCTGTACCTGCTCTACATTCTTCCTGTCCGGTCACGTCCTACAGTGGGAGCTATTACCTCTCAGCCTTACTACCATGGAGGTGCTCGGACAAACGGCACGACAAACAGCCCCTGTGTGTGAGGCATCTTTCTTCATCTTTCTCGCACCATCAGGAATTATGCTGACTGAGTGCCAGAAATTGCGCCCCCCCCCCTCTCTACATAACCTTCCCTCTGCTGTCCCCTCATAACCTGTCCTCTGCTGCCCCCTTCATAACCTGCCCCTCCCCCCCCCCCTTCCCACATAGCCTATCCTTTATCACCGACCCCCGACTCTCTCCGCTTTATGAGGGGGACATCCAGTGGAGTGAGGAACTCCCTTTAATTCGCGTCATAAACAAACTATGTGTGTGTGTGTGTGTGTGTGTGTGTGTAACTCGCTGAATCCCTGGATCTGGAAACTGTCCTAACGATCCCTTAACCTAACGTAATTCAAATTAAATTAACCTGTCTTATATGCAACATATTTTAAATTCACCTACAGTATATTAACTTAACCTGTCTTCACCGTAATTTAATTAAACCTAACGTACTCCTACCATAATGTATCTTCATCCTCAACCAACCTCTACCATAACCTAAACTGACGAACATCTATCATAACCTAACCTAGCCTAACCTAACCTAACCTAACCTAACCTAAATTGACCACAACATACCCGTTATTGCAGCCTAAAAGCCAAGACCAGTTTCCTGGGCCGGATATTAGTTTAGCCACGACTGTGTGAACATGATGAGGTTAGTCTGGTTTTCGTTGGTGGTGCAGGCAGCTGTGACTGGCCCCGGCAACATATTAACCAAGTATTGTATTTTATGTCACTATATTGAACACGTCTATCCGAGGTGTGGAGGAACATAATTGTGCAGGGGCGGTATAACAGAGTCTGGTGATACACTGTTTTTGTGACTCAACCGACCAAAACTAAAGTAAAATTGTTTGATGGAATCTGAACTTTTTAATCCGACCTGGCCTGACCTGACCTAAATAAATCTATCTTGATGTAATCTAAACTAACCAACTAATCTGATCTCAACTTAGTATACATTATCGTGCTGTTATCCACACCATTGATGAATCGTCTGATCCCAAAAACCTTCTTTCAACTAAAATACAATCTAATTAAACCTAACCTAAACTAAACCTAACTTAACTTAAACACTCAAACTTCAGGTAAGAATACGTGGATTAAACTATACCTAATCTCATCTCGGATACTCTACACGTTTGAAAATGAAATACAAATATTTATACATCAAATGAACCTGCTATTATGACAAGGGTTTTTTCTTCACTATAAGTCACTGTATAATTATTTCCTGACGAAGAAATTACCACAAGGGGAGACAGCGAGTCCTGGCTTGGCTGAGGTGACGGCCACACTTACCCAACACCCACACCACCACCATGGCAACACTTACCCAACACCCACACTAACACCACCACCACCATGGCAACACTTACCCAACACCCACACTAACACCACCACCACCATGACAACACTTACCCAACACCCACACTAACACCACCACCACCACCATGACAACACTTACCCAACACCCACACTAACACCACCACCACTATGGCAACACTTACCCAACACCCACACTAACACCACCACCACCACCATGACAACACTTACCCAACACCCACACTAACACCACCACCACTATGGCAACACTTACCCAACACCCACACTAACACCACCACCACCACCATGACAACACTTACCCAACACCCACACTAACACCACCTCCACCACCATGGCAACACTTACCCAACACCCACACTAACACCACCACCACCACCATGACAACACTTACCCACCCACACCACCACCACACTCCAACACCCACCACCACCACTATGGCCATAACACCACTTACCCACCACCACCCAACCACTACACACCCACCACCACCACCACCATGACAACACTTACCCAACACCCACACTAACACCACCACCACCACCATTGCAACACTTACCCAACACCACCCAACCCTCACACGAACGCTGCCACCACCACCACCACCATGACAACACTTACCCGACACCCACACCACCCAACCCTCACACGAACGCTGCCACCACCACCACCACCATGACAGCACCTCCCTTTCTCATAAAGTCAGTTATCGCGCGGGAATATGACCGCTTTACACAGTGTCAAACGGCAGTAAACTGGATTACACCTAAAACAAACTTCGTTCTACAATACCTGTGATAATTTGACTCGATTTACCGATAACTTAACTTCATGATGAGTGTCAGTGACCTCAACGTGAAGTGTGACGAGGTAAATGAGTAACAGGAGCAAATGAAAGATGTGTAAGAGAGAGAGAGAGAGAGAGAGAGTGTGTGTGTGTGTGAGTGTGTGTGTGTGTTAAACGGTTCCAGTACATAACATTTACATAACATAACAGCTGAAGAACTTGCCACTAATATTACTCACCATGAGCGTCACCACCACCAATATGTGTCACCACGTACCTGGAAGGAAGAGACATATATGTTAGCAGCTAGACTATATATGCAGACTATATATACTGTTTACACATATTAACAGACATGAAATACCTCTTACCCCTAAACCTGTAGGAGGCCGGTGAGTTAGTGACTATATTACCATCATTATCCACATGCTGGTAACTGTTACCATCATCCACAGCTACTGTTATCATCAGCTACTGTTACCATCAGCTACTGTTACCATCAGGTACTGTTATCATCAGCTATGTTACCATCGCCAGCAGCCAGCAGGATAATCTCATCTGCAGAGGCAAGGTGTAAGACCAGGAAGTCTTCCCCTCAGTGATTTGGTATTGATGAGCGGAGGGGATCACCGGAACTTAAGCCATACACAATGGCACCAGACACGACTTAGAGCAGGGAAAGACTTTCTTCCTAAACATTAAAGGAGATGCTGTAGGGACGGCTTTAAACTGGAACAATACACCAAAATAAACAGCTTTCTGCCTTAATGGGACACTAGTTACTGAAGGAACAGCTCTTCTTCTGAATACTGAACGAAGTGTTGAAGGAACGGGTTTTGTCTTTCATCTGCAGATATTTGGGTCCAATGAGGCGACAGAAGAAGGAAGTGATGCTTCATACACTGTTGTTCTTACCAAGGAATGTCGAACGCCTTTGACGAAACCTCAGCATATCTACCTACGTACAGTACAGTAATGCTATTATTATTATTATTATTATTATTATTATTATTATTATTATTATTATTATTTACTTTTGCGTTTCACTTGCCGATGTTAAACGAGTACCATACCTTAGGATCCACACCTGACCAATATTAAGATTAGTGAAAAATAAAAGCGGTTTACGTTGTCATATATAATACAGTATAGAGGCTGTATGTATGGAGCTAGTCCTTATAATGGTATATATTCTCTGGTCACAGCAAATTGGAAACTGTCTGCACCTAAATGTAACTCTGTAACATTACGTGAGCTTCATAAATGGTCACTAAACATTATTGTGATTCCTTCCAGTCTGAGTTGCCAGTACAGTATATCGTATATTATTATTTCATAAGATATTAAATTATTTTTATTATTATTATTATTATTATTATTATTATTATTATTATTATTATTATTATCAATATTATTAAGCGCAATTCAAATATTACTCTTCAGATACGATAATAAATGGTGTGGATGACTAACAACAGTATTTTAGTATTGTGGATGATGGAACTTGTTGTTATTGACAGTAGGGGAGAAGAAGGATTAAAGGAAGGGAGGAGGGGAGGCTGGGAGCTAGATGAAAGGAGACAGAGGAAGAGAGGTGGGATGAAAGTAGATATAGAAGGGAAAAGGGAAAAGGAGGGAGACGAGAGCGTAAAAGAGAAGGACTATCCACTGGGTTCTTTTTATACCACCGTGAGGCGAGGCTTTTGAGGGTGACGTGTTTACAAAAGAATTGTTGTATATTATTCTTGTATTGTGTAGTGAGCTGGTCAGGTCACCAAAGGAGGGCAGTAAGCCATACATACAGGTCTGTGGGTCACACTTACAAACTTGTGAGTTCTTTTACAGGCTTGAGGGTCATGCTTAGAGATCTGTGAGTCAGTCACAACTTCCCGAACGACTTATATGAGTACCTCAGTTGAACGCCTCATCTGAGCCCCTCACCTCAAGTCGCCACAATAACATGTAAGCGCCTCTCCTGAGCTCCTCGTCAGGACGCAATAATGCTAGATTGTGCCTCGGCTTCACACTACATACGCGATGTTAACCAAGTGTTCCATATTGCCTTTGTCACCTCCTTGTCTGGATTATATCACCACCTGGGGCAAATTTCGCCGTGCAATAATAATCTTGTGGTCGATAATAACTACAAATTATGGAGATAATAATCCCCTGGAATTAACTTAGATGATAAAAAATATAAAGCAAATGGATCCTAATTCCGTGTTATTAACTTGGACAATGATCTCTCGTTGTAACTGACATAGAAATGCTTCACTTTATAATCTAGTTGAAAATCTTCAGGTATTTACTAAAAAAATAATTACAGCGATGATTCTTTGTAAATTAGCTAAGATTATATAAAAATAATAATTTATGGTAATTAGATATGAATGACTTCGAGAAATATGAATAATTTGGCCGAAACTCTCACAGTTGTTAATAAATAATACACACTAAGATAATCCTTTGTTGTGACCTTAAATAACAATAATAAAACAATCCGGCTAATTGACCATTATTTCAATCCTTTAAATACCATTGCTAGAAGTTATGGCTGTTGTTTTAAATGTTGGTGTTTCAACTGCCGCTATTATTAAGCACAGGTGTCAAGGTTTTCTTCTTTTTTTTTTCTTTTTTTTACAAATTATCTGACAGTATGACCAACGAGGGAGTGTGGCTGTTCGGACCAATGGTAAGCCAGAGTATCGAAGACCCTGGGAAAGCTACAGGAGCACTGCCAGTGTTAATAAGACCATAATATGACAGGTGGTAAGGCATGAGTGGGTGCAATCAACCAGATATATGAGATGGACAGGCGCTTGCACTTATACCTAGTACAATGGTTGATGCATTTTGTGAGATGTGGCAGCTCTGTGTTTGTTTACAGCGTTTAAAACCCACAGAATGGTCCTAAGGAACCTCGCAATAGTAGCCAGACAAAGCTTGCTAGAAAAAACATTCCAAAGAATTGCCATATCTCACAAAATGCGCCAGCCATTGTACCAGGTGTAAGTGCAGGCGACTGAACACAAACAACAACTGATCGTTGTGAGCGTGGCTGGGTATAAATGAACGAGTCTCACAGATAAAGTATAGCAGATGTAAACAGACAACAGCTGATTTGTTTTTCGATGAATGTTGTGAGGTACTGAATGACTGAGCCAGTTACACCACCTCAAGTCATCTCCAACCTTCACCACCACCATCCTAATGTTGATGTTATTATTATTATTGCTATTATTGTTATTATCATCATGTAACAGGATATTTAATATTAAGGTAATAAAATGGTGGCGAAGGTATGGCTATTGGGGGAAGCTGGAGGCCATCAAAAAAAAGTAGTAGTAGTAGGAGTAGTAGTAGTAGAGAGAATTCTGAATGTTGATCAGGGCAGCTTCACTCCTCTGGTGTTCACAAGCTCTGGTGGGATGGGACCAAGTACAAGAAGCTTCTGCGCCAGACTCGCGGAGGTGTTATTTGAACGGAAACAGCAGCCCAGAAGTTACGTTACAGCCTGGTTGAGATGTTCACTGTCCTTCTCTCTGCTTAGGTCTGCATTGCTTTGCTTCAGGGGAACGAGAGCATCGGCCCCAAAGCCGACAACGGTTGCAGATATTGACTATGAGGCAACAGTCACTGAATGTCGCATAGATTTGCAGCTTAACTAACTCAACACAGCTAGGATAGCTACTTTTGTATTAGGATATTTAATTTTAAGGCAATAAAATGGCGGCTATTGGGAGAGGCTGGAGTCCTCGTTAAAAAATAAGTAGTAATAGTAGTAGTATTGTTGTTAATATTTGCCCTAGATATTTCAATAACCATGGGACATCAATCGTTCTCTGCCTGACAAACGCCACGAGCCAATGACCATTACTAACGATCCCTCACGATTCACTATCATTTCATCAACATAGTACAACCCCGCTGCCCACATTTCCAACAACATCAACACTGATAATAACTCTTTGAGATTCGATTTCAAATGCATTAAAAAAATAGACTCTCCCTCTTTGCCAACGATCACTTAATTAGAATACCTGTGCAACGTCGCCGGAAAATTATTGCCTTTTTAATTGTCGTGTGAATGTTCATTTGGGTGGACTGGACAGTGGCGTTCATTTAATGTTTATTGAGAGCTAATTTGAATAATGAATTACCAGGACTAATCCGGCATCATGGGAAAACACATCCCAGGGTGAGGCCGCGGGCTATTGTCCTTGTCGGGGTGGGAGGAGGCAGTGTTTGGTATGTGTTGTGGGCGTGCTATTGTTGTCCACTGTGCTGACGTGATGACTGTATAAGGGGGAGAGGGGGAAGGGGATAGTGGGAGAGGGGGAATGGGAGAGAGGGAGAGTGGAGAGAGGGGTGGTAGGGAAGAGGGGGAAGGGGAGAAGGGGAGATTGACTTTTATATACAGACACCATCTCTCTCTCTCTCTCTCTCTCATCATTCTACCTCACAGCGCCCCCCCCCCCTTATTACCCCCTACCATATTTCTCTCCCTCTCAGACTCCTCCAGCCCCTCCTCCTCCCTTTTCATCCCTCTCCCTTCTTACTTTTACCGCTCCCTCACTCCTTCCACTTCTCTTTTTCCACGTCCTCTCCTCTCTCTCTCCATCCTCATTTCCTTCATTTATTCTCCCTCTCTCCCCTACCTAACCTCCTCCTTTTTCTCTACCCGTCCTTCCTCATTTTGTTCCCTCCTCTTACCCCTCTCTTGTTCTTCCTTCCCACCACCTCCTCTCTCTTCCTCCTTCCCTCCCACTCCCTCTTTTCTCCTTCTCTCCCTCCATTCCACTTGCTCTTTCCTCCTTCCCTCCCTCCTCCCTCCTTCTTCTCACTGACCAGGCAACAGTTTGACACAATCTCAGCTTTAAGGACCCAGGCGACAAGGGTCAGAATCCTCTCGAGAGTCACCATGTTTTTGAGACGAGCCCAGCACCCTTCACCATCACTACTACTACTACCACCACCACCACCACCACCACCATCACCACCACCACCAGTACTACACGAGCACCCTCGACCACCACTACCATCACCACCACCACTACCACCACCAGTACTACACGAGCACCCTTCACCACCACCACCGCCACCACCACCACCACCACCACCAGTACTACACGAGCACCCTTTACCACCACCACTACCACCACCACCACTACCACCACTACCACCAGTACTACACGAGCACCCTTCACCACCACCACCACCACCACCACCACTACCACCACCACCACCAGTACTACACGAACACCCTTCACCACCACCACCACCACCACTACCACCACCACCACCAGTACTACACGAGCACCCTTCACCACCACCACCACCACCACCACCACCACCACCAGTACTACACGAGCACCCTTTACCACCACCACCACTACCACCGCCACCACTACCACCACTACCACCAGTACTACACGAGCACCCTTCACCACCACCACCACCACCACCACCACCACTACCACCACCAGTACTACACGAGCACCCTTCACCACCACCACCACCACCACCACCACTACCACCACTACCACCAGTACTACACGAGCACCCTTCACCACCACCACCACCACCACCACCACCACCACCAGTACTACACGAGCACCCTTCACCACCACAACCACCACCACCACCACCAGTACTACCACCACCACCACCAGTACTACACGAGCACCCTTCACCACCACCACCACCACACCATCACTAAACTCAACACCACTTCTACACCAACACCTGCAACCATCACCACTACTACACCAACACCTGCAACCATCACCACCACCACCACCACCAGTACTACACCAGCACCCTCAACTACCACTGCACCATCACCACCACACTCACCACAACTACACATTACCACAACATCCACCACAGACTAAACCTACTACCACTATACCATTACCACCACACCATCACTAAACACACCTTCATCATCACTACTACAAACATCACCAACTACACTATCATCACTAAACCATCACCACACTACCACTACGCCTCCACACCTACCACACATCCATCAATATTACGCCGTGTACCCACCACACACACACGCTATCACAACTACCACCACCACTCACACTACCACAACTACCACCACCATATTCACACTACCACAACTACCACCACCACATCCTTTCCCTTACCTCCCATCACTCCTCCTACCAGCACGGAGACACAACACAAAACAAAGACGAAAAAGAAAGAAAGAAAGAAAGAAAGAAAATAATTAATGAAAAAAATCGTCTTAAGAAGGAAAATTATTAGATAAAGAATAAAATGAAAGATGGAAAAATGGAAAAATAAAATAAAAAAGGAAAAGTGGAAAAATAAAAATGAAAGGTGAAAATGGAAGGAAAAAGTCACCATGAAAAAATTAAAAGAAAAATTGTAAAAGGAAAAAGAGAAAAGGAAAAATAAAAGCGGAAAAATAGAAAAAGGATAAAAAAACGAAGATAAAATAACTTATACGAGGAAAAGTGAAAAGAAACCAATATAAATTTTGAAACTGTGTGACCAAAGAGACAGACGGACGATGTTTTAAACCACAGTCATCAAAGGGTTAAACCACAGCCATCAAACGGTTAAACCATAGTCATCAAAGGGTTAAACCACAGTCATCAAAGGGTTTAACCACAGTCATCAAAGGGTTAAACCACAGTCATCAAAGGGTTAAACCACAGTCATCAAAGAGTTTAACCACAGTCATCAATGAGTTTAACCACAGCCATCAAAGGGTTAAACCACAGTCATCAAAGGGTTAAACCACAGTCATCAAAGGGTTAAACCACAGTCATCAAAGGGTTTAACCACAGCCATCAAAGGGTTTAACCACAGTCATCAAAAGATTAAACCACACCCATCAAAGGATTGAAACCACACCCATCAAAGGATTAAACCACAACCATCAAAGGATTAAACCGTCATTTTCAAAGGATTAAACCAGTCATCAAAGTGTTAAACCAGTCATCAAAGTGTTAAACCAATCATCAAAGGATTAAAACGTCATCATCAAAGGATTAAACCAGTCATCAAAGTGTTAAACCAATCATCAAAGGATTAAAACACAGTCATCAAAGGATTAAACCGTCATCATCAAGGGATTAAACCACAGTCATCAAAGGGTCAAACCGCCATCATCAAAGGATTAAACCACAGTCATCAAAGGGTTAAACCGTCATCATCAAGGGATTAAACCACAGTCATCAAAGGGTCAAACCGTCATCATCAAAGGGTTAAACCACAGTCATCAAAGGGTCAAACCGTCATCATCAAAGGGTTAAACCACAGTCATCAAAGGGTCAAACCGTCATCATCAAAGGGTTAAACCACAGTCATCAAAGGGTTAAACTGTCATCTTCAAAAGGCCAAGAAACTGTAACGCATAAAAATATAATTAATGTCTTCCTTCTCAGATCAAACAGTGATGGTGGTGATGTAGGGGAGAGTAAGGGCGATGGACAGCAGTTCCTCCCCTTCCTCTCTTCCTTCTACTCCTCCTTCACTTCCTCCCCTTTCTTTTCCTTATCCTTCTCTTCCTCTTTTTCCTCTTACTCACTCCTTCTCCTCCTCTTTCCTTTCCTGTTACTCCTCCTCCTCCTCCTCTTTCCTTCTCCTCCTCTTTTTCCTCTTACTCCTCCTCTTTCCTTCTCCTACCTCTTTATCCTCTTACTCCTTCTCCTCCTCTTTCCTTCTCCTACCTCTTTATCCTCTTATTCCTTCTCCTCCTCTTTCCTTTCCTCTTACTCCTTCTCCTCCTCTTTCCTTCTCCTCCTCTTTATCCTCTTACTCTTCCTCCTCCTTAAGTTAGAATAAGATGCTGGATGATTTGTTCATGTGACACAGTACTACTGCTATATTTGTCTGAGGGTATGCTGTTGCGTCTGTGGGTATGCTGCTGCGTCTGTGGGTATGCTGCTGCGTCTGTGGGTATGCTGCTGCGTCTGTGGGTATGCTGCTGCGTCTGTGGGTATACTGCTGCGTCTGAAGGTATGATGCTGCGTCTGTGGGTATGCTGCTGCGTCTGTGGGTATACTGCTGCGTCTGAAGGTATGATGCTGCGTCTGAGGGTATGCTGCTGCGTCTGTGGGTATACTGCTGCGTCTGAAGGTATTCTGCGGCGTCTGAGGGTATGCTGCTGCGTCTGAGGGTATGCTGCTGCGTCTGAGGGTATGCTGCTGCGTCTGTGGGTATGCTGCTGCGTCTGTGGGTATGCTGCTGCGTCTGTGGGTATGCTGCTGCGTCTGAGGGTATGCTGCTGCGTCTGTGGGTATGCTGCTGCGTCTGTGGGTATGCTGCTGCGTCTGTGGGTATGCTGCTGCGTCTGTGGGTATACTGCTGCGTCTGAAGGTATGATGCTGCGTCTGAGGGTATGCTGCTGCGTCTGTGGGTATACTGCTGCGTCTGAAGGTATTCTGCGGCGTCTGAGGGTATGCTGCTGCGTCTGAGGGTATGCTGCTGCGTCTGAGGGTATACTGCTGCGTCTGTGGGTATGCTGCTGCGTCTGAGGGTATGCTGCTGCGTCTGAAGGTATGACGCTGCGTCTGAGGGTATGCTGCTGCGTCTGTGAGTATACTGCTGCGTCTGAAGGTATGCTGCTGCGTCTGAGGGTATGCTGCTGCGTCTGAGGGTATGCTGCTGCGTCTGAGGGTATGCTGTTGCGTCTGAAGGTATGACGGTG
The DNA here is from genome assembly GCA_958450375.1 of Homarus gammarus. Classification (NCBI taxonomy): domain Eukaryota; kingdom Metazoa; phylum Arthropoda; class Malacostraca; order Decapoda; family Nephropidae; genus Homarus; species Homarus gammarus. The sequence goes on along the minus strand of CAUDMG010001619.1, from coordinate 1,744,425 downwards.
TGTCTGAGGGTATGCTGCTGCGTCTGAGGGTATGCTGCTGCGTCTGAGGGTATGCTGCTGCGTCTGAGGGTATGCTGCTGTGTCTGAGGGTATGACGCTGCGTCTGAGGGTATGCTGCTTCGTCTGTGGGTATGCTGCTGCGTCTGTGGGTATGCTGCTGCGTCTGTGGGTATGCTGCTGCGTCTGTGGGTATACTGCTTTTTTTTTGTGGGTATGACGTTTCGTTCTTCGAGGTGCGTCTACAGTTTTTCCATCGTTTCTGCTATATAACCGACTATGCCACGTTAACCACTGTATAAATTACAATATATCCACACACACACACACACACACACACACACGCGCGAGATCCTTGTGGACATAGTACGCGTGCGCAATGAGCCGCAGCGTGAGAGAGAGAATACAAAGTACGAGTAAAATTTTATTTAAGAACGTCAGATTAGGTCATGGTCGGGTCTAGTTGCAGGTTCGTGTCTGTTGTCATTAGTGGCTCTTGTGTAAACGTGTTAATTGACACTGAAATATAGCGCAATCTTGGGATATTTTTAATTATACACGAGAACGCATTATCTGCAGCTGAAATATAGATCAATTTGTGGATATTTTTAATCCCGTAAGCAAACACATCATCTCCCGCTGAAATACAGACTCTATCTCGCGATTTTTATATAAACACAGAAAATATCACAAAAAAATATAGACCCATTTGGGGAATATTTATCGCGACATCTATTGCCAAGAAAATGTAACTATTTTTGCCATATTTATTGGTGGAAAAATGCTTTTTTTTTCGAGGAATATACTCGACAGGAATGACAGGAGGAAATATTTAAGCAAATATTTCATATATACGTCAACAATTTTGAGGTAAAAATTGTTCATTTGCAGGAGTGTGACAGCGGGATGGACGTGTCGCGAGTGTTTCCTGTACGACTATTCATAGCTTGCGAATTTAATACTTATTGTGTAAACAAAACACACATATACATATACACACCCATGAACACAAGCATACATACATACTTACACACATTAGGTAGTAGGCAGCTACCAAACAGGGAGGTACTAGAGCCTGGGAAGATTTTGAAAGCGTAATGTGTCGCCTAATGGTAGGCCCTGCTGCCATATGGCATCACGAAAATTGTGACCAAGTCCCAGGTTGCTGATCTGACTTTCTGCCTCATTTACACACAATTGCAGGGTCTCAATTGTTCCTGTTACTATTGACAACACAACATACTTATATTGCTTCTCACTTTTGACTTTTATTTTTATTATTATTATTATTATTATTATCATTATTACAGTATTATTATTAGTACCTGTAGTACATTTTCGCCCCCCAGGCCCGGGTGGGCTAATATCCGTATAAAAAAAAAAAATACAGTACATACATACATACACACATACATACATACATACATACATACATACATACATACACACACAAACATACATACATACATACATACCTAGTACATACATACATACATACATACATACATACCTAGTACATACACACACACACATACAAACATACATACATACCTAGTACATACATACATACATACATACATACATACACACCTAGTACATACATACCTAGTACATACATACATACATACATACAACCCGAACACGTGTTTTCCTCAGCCCACGAAGAAGCAGAGCACCTAAACCAACAACACAGTACAGTAATAGGACACGCCCTGCCATTCATCATCTTGCTAATTATCCAAAGCCGTTTGCCTAATTAAGCCGGTGAATACCCAATACTTCAACCTCCCCCGCTGGGACAAGTATCATTACGGATACCATTCTACGTAAAGTTTATTATGAGTTACGTAAAACTCTAATTATTGGTTAGGTTAGGGTAGGGTAGGTGAGGTGATATTTCATTAAGTTTACCGTCACCAACTCCCCACACCCCATCACTCCCTACACCTCATCACTCCCTACACCCCATCACTCCCTACACCCCATCACTCCCTACACCCCATCACTCCCTACACCCCATCACTCCCTACACCCCATCACTCCCTACACCCCATCACTCCCCACACCCCATCACTCCCTACACCCCATCACTCCCTACACCCCATCACTCCCTACACCCCATCACTCCCTACACCCCATCACTCCCCACACCTCATCACTCCCTACACCCCATCACTCCCTACACCCCATCACTCCGTACACCCCATCACTCCCTACACCCCATCACTCCCTACACCCCATCACTCCGTACACCCCATCACTCCCTACACCCCATCACTCCCTACACCCCATCACTCCCTACACCCCATCACTCCCTACACCCCATCACTCCCTACACCCCATCACTCCGTACACCCCATCACTCCCTACACCCCATCACTCCCCACACCCCATCACTCCGTACACCCCATCACTCCGAACACCCCATCACTCCCTACACCCCATCACTCCCTACACCCCATCACTCCCTACATACCATCACTCCCTACACCCCATCACTCCCTACACCCCATCACTCCCTACACCCCATCACTCCGTACACCCCATCACTCCCTACACCCCATCACTCCCTACACCCCATCACTCCGTACACCCCATCACTCCCTACACCCCATCACTCCCTACACCCCATCACTCCCTACACCCCATCACTCCGTACACCCCATCACTCCCTACACCCCATCACTCCCTACACCCCATCACTCCCTACACCCCATCACTCCGTACACCCCATCACTCCCTACACCCCATCACTCCCTACACCCCATCACTCCCTACACCCCATCACTCCCTACACCCCATCACTCCCTACACCCCATCACTCCCTACACCCCATCACTCCCTACACCCCATCACTCCCTACACCCCATCACTCCGTACACCCCATCACTCCCTACACCCCATCACTCCCTACACCCCATCACTCCCTACACCCCATCACTCCCTACACCCCATCACTCCCTACACCCCATCACTCCGTACACCCCATCACTCCGTACACCCCATCACTCCGTACACCCCATCACTCCGTACACCCCATCACTCCCCACACCCCATCACTCCGTACACCTCATCACTCCCTACATCCATCACTTCCTGCATCCCATCACTCCGTACACCCCATCACTCCGTACACCCCATCACTCCCTACACCCCATCACTCCCTACATACCATCACTCCCCACACCCCATCACTCCCTACACCCCATCACTCCCTACACCCCATCACTCCCTACACCCCATCACTCCCTACACCCCATCACTCCCCACACCCCATCACTCCGTACACCCCATCACTCCCTACACCCCATCACTCCCCACACCCCATCACTCCGAATACCCCATCACTCCGTACACCCCATCACTCCCTACACCCCATCACTCCCCACACAACATCACTCCCTACACCCCATCACTCCCTACATACCATCACTCCCTACACCCCATCACTCCCTACATACCATCACTCCCCACACCCCATCACTCCCTACACCCCATCACTCCGTACACCCCATCACTCCGTACACCCCATCACTCCCTACACCCCATCACTCCCTACACCCCATCACTCCCCACACCCCATCACTCCCTACACCCCATCACTCCGTACACCCCATCACTCCCCACACCCCATCACTCCCTACACCCCATCACTCCGTACACCCCATCACTCCGTACACCCCATCACTCCCCACACCCCATCACTCCCCACACAACATCACTCCCTACACCCCATCACTCCCCACACCCCATCACTCCGTACACCCCATCACTCCCCACACCCCATCACTCCCTACACCCCATCACTCCCTACACCCCATCACTCCCCACACCCCCATCACTCCGTACACCCCATCACTCCCTACACCCCATCATTCCCCACACCCCATCACTCCCTACACCCCATCACTCCGTACACCCCATCACTCCCCACACCCCATCACTCCGTACACCCCATCACTCCCCACACCCCATCACTCCGTACACCCCATCACTCCCCACACCCCATCACTCCCCACACCCCATCACTCCCTACACCCCATCACTCCCCACACCCCATCACTCCGTACACCCCATCACTCCATACATACCATCACTCCCTACACCCCATCACTCCCGACACCCCATCACTCCCTACACCCCATCACTCTCCTCGTAACATAAGGACATTAGGTTGTTAGCCCGCGACAGTAAAATTAACGAGGGAGGTTTGGGCGTGCCACTATGACTCTGATGGCACCAGACGACACAAATGTAGATCTACCGCACCGTCTGTAGCAGTGGGGAGAGGGGAGTGGGGGTGATTAGGGTGATTCTCGACGGCTAGTTAGCTCCCAGAGGATTTCATTCACCACAGTACTTATGGCTATAATAATAATAATAATAATAATAATAATAATGATAATAATAATAATAATTTTAATCATCATCATATCATTATTATTATGTAGTACACGGTAAAGGACTCAAGCAGCACCACCTTCTTACTTGGCTTTTGGCGGGAACTTTCTTAATATATCGTTTCAATGCACAGAATGCAAAAGGGGAGTCTGGGAAAGGAGGAGACGAGTGCGAACTTCCCACAATTATGTTTTTAATAGGCGGCCTCGTCTGTACATAATAAGTTACAAATATGAATCTTCAGGACTTGACCCTTTTGGCCGTGAGACTCTCCTATGGCTCCTAGGCCTAGGGCATCCAAATATGGGACTGTGGGATCCTTTTATGGGTCCTGCCGCACCAGCAGTAGTAGCGAGGATCAATTAGTTTCTGACTCATCTCCTGCAGCACCTTCAGTCTCAAGGAAAGTCGACCAGTTCCCAGTACATGTCCTGCAGCATCACCGATATCATAGTGGGGAGGGGGGAGTGGCAGACCAGCTCTTAGATAAGGATGTATTGGAGCATCGTCAACAATGAGAGGTCTTCAGGGTAGAAGATGATGGACGGAGGAGATCTCGAGGGTTCTTTTGGAGGGTTCGACGTGGGCGAGGAGAGGAGGAGAGAGTGTTCCAGGAAGCAAGGGTCTCAGGAGGTGAGGATGGTAGGTGGTGGGATGGTGTGACTCATGAGGCTGGAGCTTCCGCCTAGGTCTTCCTGGAGGCGTGGGGAGGAGAGGGCCGAATTTGTAATGTTTTTGTGGCGCCCACCTTGATTATTATCTAAATAACAGGTTAGAGAGGTGAGGTGTGAAATTTGTTGATGTGATGATTGGGATGCGGTTGAAACCTTGCTGGTGTTGATGGTGTGATAACGGAAGTAAGATGCTAATTGATAATGATGGTGATGAAGAAGATTTGGGGGATTACTGTACCACTGATGACATGAGGCACGAAACACACTCTCTCTCTCTCTCTCTCTCTCTCTCTCTCTCTCTCTCTCTCTCTCTCTCTCTCTCTCTCTCTCTCTCTCTCTCTCTCTCTCTCTCTCTCCACAACCTAGGTGTAGTGTTCAATTCTCACCTGTGACACCTGTCCAATTATCCCTTGACAATAAACACTGAAATTAGGAAATGTTCATTAGATACAACCCGGAGAACACTTATAACTTGTCGCTACTAAGAATAGGCCACAAGCTGCCCCTGCGCCCACCTGACGGAACAACGTAGGCCTGACAGAAATTCCTCTCAGCGAGTCTCTTAGAATTAGTATTCCCAGAGTAGGGAAACCGCTAAAAAATATATTCTACAGGAGCTCAATCGAAAACTCCTGCTGCTGCCTCTTGTTATTCTTAGAGTGAAGGTCTTGTCTCACACTTCTGTCTTCGTCACACCAGCAAGACCCTAACATTACTCCTATTTCACAAAACAACAAATAAAGATTACATTAAGATTACAATATTCAGGTCAAATTAATGAGTGGTGTAATCGTACAAAAAAAAATTACAAAACTGTTTTCGTCAGTTCAGGTGATGACTGAGAAACAGGCTACTCGCTAAACGTTTTTCTTTTGAAATTCATTACCAGACCTTAAACACACGTGGCAGTGTAAGATAAAGATGGGTTTGTTGCCTGACAACCACAACCATGACGCCTTCCTCGACGTGTTTTTGGTTAATACAGACTAACAAGTACATTAAGATAGGCTTATTACCTTACACCCGGCGCCTATTAGACGTATGTCTCGCCAACAGTCATTGCATAGCTGGGAGGGAAGGAGGGAAGGCCACCTGGCTCAGTGCCTCGCGTGCCACACCGAGCCTCAACACGACTCACTCCAGAATTAAAAAGCCATAAATCGATCTCTGTGACGGACAAATCCCTGGTGACGGCTGGTGACTCCCATGTGACGTCAAACTGAATAATGAGGAGGAGGCTCTGTCAGAGTTATTTTTGTTGTTGTTGGTGTTTAAAAGATAACACATATTGAAGGGATGAGTTACACACAATAACCATGTAAAGATTAACGTTTTTTCCTGTTCACACTAGACTGTCGCACCAACCCAGACGATAAACAAACAAGCACCTATACACGGACACAACGAAGCCACCAGAGAAATACCAATCCAGACTCATCGTGTGTGTGAGATGCATGGCGACAGGATCATGTTGTTGACGCCCCGGGTTAACTCGTCAATGTTCTCTCAGTGGAGCAGGGACCAGGTGTGACAAGGGTAGGCTGGGGGCATGTCATTCCCGGGTGTAAGGTAACAAGCTACTTATAGTCTAACGCAAAAAAACATTATATACAGAAAGATATATTCCCACATCGTTTACGGGTGGATGAAGGAGTAAGAGAAGCGACAGAGGGGATTTTTGCTAGTCAAGGTTAAGAGATATGGCTCGTGTTAAACTTGCACTCCCTGCCTGCGTCTCTACTTTCCTTATACCGTCTCCCTGCTATACGTCTGCTTTTCTCATCTACCTGCCTGCCTGCCTGGCTGTCTTCACTGCTTGCCTTCCCTGCGTCTCTCATCTGTCTGCCTGTACCTTCCCTGCCTGCCTGTCTCCCTGTCCTGTCTGCCTGTTTTTCCCGTCTGTCTACCTTCTCTATCTGCTAGCCTTTCATGTCTGTCAGGCTTCCATGTCTGCCAGCTTCCATGTCTGCCAGCTTCCATGTCTGCCTGCATTCCAAGTCTGACTGCCGTGATGCATCATGCGAGACGAATCCGAGAGATTTCCTGAGGGAGATGACGGTGGAGGAGCCTGGTACCTCGACCCACCACCAAGGGTAAAAGTTTACTACCGTACTGCCAGCTGGGATATGTGGAGAACAGCAAAAACAACAACGAAACTAATAATAATAATAATAATAATAATAATAATAATAATAAAAATAATAATAATTATGATAATAATAATTTTAGTCATATTATACACCTGCTAACTCTACATTTGCCTGGCGCGCTCGTTGACGTTAACGTTATAATGTTATTACTGAGCTTCAACAATTTAAATCTTTAAGCTCGTAACAAGGTTAATAATTACATTAGTCGATCAACAACTAAAAATTATGATATACAGTACAGGGTTCATTCTGTGATAACAAGTATTTTATGTCTACCTTTATACCCAAGTTTTCTTCTCTAACATCTTACAGTATCTGAAGCAAAAGTAACACCCTGGTGCCGACGTGGATAACAACAAAAGCGTTTTCTTTGGCTCATTACAGCGCTTAGGGACTCATGACGTCATCTCCAAAATTAAAGACACGCTGAAGCAAAGTTTAACTTAAATGTCAGGGCGAATAACACGTATTTTACGGACTGAGAATAATGGTTTTAAGAACAAAAACAAATCATATTTCTCAATTAAGTCTCTTTCAACACATTTTTTTTATTCGCCTAAATAAATTTACTTAAAAAATTCGTTTACCCTGTGTGACATCGATACCAAAAAATCTTTGATGCAAGGATCAGCGTCATTACCAGGCAGGTGATCCTATTATGGCAACACTGGCTCTGCCCTGGCTAAGCGGTGGTAACACTGGCGCAGACGCTAAATCGCTAACAAAATTTAAAAGATCAACAAGATCCAGAGGTTTAGAAGGTCCAGAGGTTAACAAGGTTAAGGGGTTAACAAGGTCAAGAGGTTAACAAGGTCAAGAGGTTAACAAGGTCCAGAGGCTAACAAGGTTAAGGGGTTAACAAGGTCAAGAGGTTAACAAGGTTAAGGGGTTAACAAAGTCAAGAGGTTAACAAGGTTAAGGGGTTAACAAAGTCAAGAGGTTAACAAGGTCAAGAGATTAACAATATCAAGAAGTTAACGAGGTCAAAGATTAACAAGGTCAAGAGGTTAACAAGGTCAAGGGATCAACTATAATAGGTGATATCGCCATCTAGGTCACGGGGAGCCAATAAGGTCAAGAGACGCAACATAAAGTCTGTTTTTTTTTCATATATAAACTCGACGGTTCACAACATTAAAATTTCGCTCCAACAACTTCTAATATCCATGAAAAAAAATATATATAAAACTGATAGTAACTTTAATATTGGCGGATTTTTCACGTTATTTCTAGAGGGTTTGTTTTTAATCTTATTTTCGGTATTTAACACACACACACACAAACACACAGTCCTCTCTGTTTTCCTTGTATCTTTGGTAATATAAATGCAGGGGATAGTGTTGCCAGCCGCCACACTTATTGAAGCCAGGTGCTTTCAAGGAGGTTCGTCGGTCAACCAACACCACAGCCTCAGATTTATCAGCTTGCTGGTCAGGTGAGGGAGTCGGCAGGTGGTCACTATCACCTGGCACACACACACACACACACACACATACACACACACACACACACACGCTTTAGATTAACCGTCCATGAACGCCATCTAAGACACATCTGCCTACGCCGAGGATCTTCCCTTGTCCCTGCGTTACTGTTAAGATGTGTCTGCCACCCGCCTCTTCTACTCGCCACTGCCACCCGTCTCTACCACCCGCCTCTGTCATACGCCTCTGTTACCTCTCTCCTCCCACGTACTGTACATACCTCCGTTATGTGTTTGTCATGCACCTCTTGTTAGCTGTTTCTATTGCCTACCTTTCTCACCTGCTTCTGTCACGCATCTGCCTACTGTTCTCCCTTCACTATTACCCATGTTAGCAGCAGGATCTCTCACCTCCACCACCACGAACATATCTTCACCTCCACCAAGAGCCTGACAACATCTAGTTAAACCTTAATCAATTTATTCGCATCACACACACACACACACCAGTTACCCCTCCTCGCAACACCTCACCTGTCCCCTGTACCGTAGTGACCAGGTAAAGGTTGTTGTCACCGCGTCACAACACTTGGTCGTGAGAAGAACGTACGAGACAACGCTATGCATGAAGGTGTAGTAACATATCGGGAATGCCAGTGAGTACCGACCTAATGAGGTGAACCTGGTGAAGGTAGTAAGTAACTCAGGGGCTGTGGGAGGGGAGGGAGGGAGGGAGGGAGAGAGAGAAGGAAGAAGAGAGGGTGGCAGGGAGAAGAGGAGAGCCTGCCTGGCGAGAATGAGATGGGAAGAAGGAATTTAATGAGATGCAAAAGTAGGATTATATTCCACTTAACGTGACCATAGTGTTGTTGTTTGCTCACCAATGACCGTCTCGCCTCACCCAATCATCACACTTCTGGTCGGGGATCCTCGTCTAGCTGGCTGGCTGAGCAATTTTTAATTTTTTTCCACTTCTAAAATATTGCTTCATTTTGTCTTCAGAGCACACCTCGTGGGGATTAACAACAACACAGTTATAGAAGTTTGTCATCAGCACCAGGCGAGGTTTGGTTATATCAGGAAAGCCTATTTGTAAAGAATTTCGCCTTAGGGGACATTTCAAATTTGTTCAAGAGTATAAATAATGTTGTATGTGAAGAATAATTGGCCTGTTTGGAAAATTAATATACATTATACAAATATGCTTGTAAATAAAAATGTTTATAATTTGTTGACACCATTCTTGTTTGCTAAAGAGAATCAAGATTATTTACGCCACTTGTGAGTCACGGAGATGGATCGTGTAGGGAGATTTATTACCCGAAGCTTCCCACATGAGGAGGAACGCCTCTCTTATCTCTCGTCTTCAACTATTATTCTATTTGTGTGCGAGAGAAATGACAGGACACAGAAACACCCAAAACGGAGGAAAATGGAAAGGTAGAACTGGTGCAAGACAAGAGTGTAGAGTAAGAGGAAAAAAAAACGGCAAAAAACTAGCAGGAATTCACACACACACACAGACACACACACACACACACACACACACACACACACACACACACACACATATACTTTCAATTTGCATAGGGAGTATATTAAACGAATCCTGAAGCTCCCTATTGATTTACAACGCTAGGCATCAATTCACTGGACAAATTGAACACACTACGCTGGGAGCCATTAGTGCAATATACTGCCGGAGAAGAGTCCTATCATGAACCTCCTGGCTACCGTTAGTGACGTGAGCATGAGAACCAACGTTATTAACCACGATATTAATCACGGAGACTGAGGGTGTTAGGGGCGGGGCAGCTGTTTAATATTCACTAGCCTCGGATACCCGGCCAAGAATTATTGAACTTCCTCAGTAATGACTCCATGTGTGTACAGGAATTATGCCAGGAAAATTTGTAGAGTTAATTAAGTTTCTAGTGACGATCTGAACCTGATATATGTCTTGGTGATTACGTGTTAGCTGTGTGAGTTAGTTTTATGGTCGTCATCATCATTGCCTGTTGGTTAACCCCCCCTGAGAGAGATTTGCGTCTAAAATTTCGTTCTGTTCGCTCACTCACCTTGGCCCTCACTTTCTACAATTTACATCTGTTAACATGTCAAATCAGTATAATATAAATCTGGTAAATCCGTAAATAGTGTCCCAATAATATCTCTGCTACTCCATAGATTTATCAGTAACGATAAATATGTAAACATGATGACGTCAGAGGTGCTCACCCAAATACTCTATATGGTAATGTCATCCCCTAACTGGTGCTTAGTGAATCTATCTAGTTAAGATAAAGACTCAAATTGGACGTGAATATTTCTTCATTATATTAAGTCAATCGGTTAGATGCATTCGTATATCTGCAGTTAAGAGGACAGTGGAACCCCGGGACTACAGGGTATTCGACCACTAACCATTTACTCGACTTATTGCGTTTGAAACTCCCAGTCACTACCTACCTCAGCCACAGTTACTGCATAGCATGGTACTTTAGTCTGTTTGCATGCGTGTAAAATGAATGTTTTTTTGAACACCGTACGATACAATGATAATAATGATAAAATGTTACTCCTAATAACAGTAACAACAACAATACTAATAATAATAGTAATAATAATAATAATAATAATAATAATAATAATAATAATAATAATCTGCAACAAGTTGTATACAACTGATGATCCTTGAACTAAATTGGATTTTATGAAGCGGAAGGAGCGAAGGAGTGAGGGGGAGAGGTGAAGGGGGGATAGAAAGGGGGGGAGGGGGATAGTGTACAGCATGACAACGAAAACAATTCCTCGACTCTCGCACAAATATAATATTCCAGGATATATTATATTAAGGTATGTGACAAGAGACTCTCCTTTGTACATAATCAACTGTTCCTTCAACACGATCTGCTTATACTGTACACGTGAGCTTCTGGTGGTTCCTTGACACTACCTGACCCTTCCTTCCTTCCTTCCTTCCTGACTGACTGACTGGGAGTGAAGTTCTCCCGTGTCCCTGGCTTGCCTATGATACAGGTCTCCCCTCCCCTGCACCACTGACATGCGCAGCTCATCACTGCCTCTTGGCCATTCTTGTGTGTGTGTGTGTGTGTCAGGCTACTGGAGAATTCTGTGAATCATTCAGTTTTTCTTTACTAATTTTGTTTGTATATATTCGACTAGGTTGTTCCCTTATTGGCCCATACTGGTCAGTCCTGTTTACACCCAACCCCTATCGCTCATATATCCATCAAACCTATGTTTGAAGCTATCCAGGGTATTCGAGTTAATGATGATGTTTGGTAACTTGTTCCACTCATCCACTACTCTATTTCTAAACCATTGTTTACCTATCATGCGCCTAAATCTAAATTACTACGAGTTCGCTCCTGGTTGGATAGTTTGAGTACCTTTGTTATATCACCTTTGTTTAGCCCTGACTTCCATTTATACATATATATATATATATATATATATATATATATATATATATATATATATACATATATATATATATATATACATACATATATATATATATATATATATATATATATATATATATATATATATATATATATATATATATATCTTGATAAAATCACACGGGAAAATTGTGGATTTACATGAAATATATATATATATATATATATATATATATATTTATATATATATATATATATAGAGAGAGAGAGAGAGAGAGAGAGAGGGGGGGGGGGGACAATTAAATGTCAGCCCTTTCTACACTATTCTGCCAAGACGGGAGAAGTCACTGGCTGCTCTGGGGAGGAGTGGGGGAAGGGGGAGCACCGTCCAGCGTTGCCCTTCTGTCTCTCACTCTCTCTCTCTAAAAAACACCTTCCCTTCCCTTCCCTTTACACAAAGAGAAACTTCCACTGCTTATATACTGTGCTTAAAGAGGAGTCTAATATAATTTTAATATTTAATAGAAAAAAAATTCCTTCTTGCAGTTACTTCCAGAGGAGTTTTGAATTATTTAAAGAAACTTACACTGTTATGGTAATTTTCCCTTCACAGAAAAAAATAAATTTACACTGTACGTCAAGAGAAGGTCTAACTTCTACTAACAAAATCAGACCTTTTTATTTTGTAGTTATTCCAAAAGGTAGTTTTGCCTCCTTCGAATACAGGAATTTCCTTCATAATGTTAGCTTAAAAAAGAAATTCCGTACCACAGAAAAAAAATTGACTTCAATATATTCTTCGACGGAAATTTTTAAAATTTCAAGAATTTCCATTTTGCATGAGGTATTTCCAAAATAATGTTATTCTTTATACCAAATAACATTATAAACATCCATCTATCATCCTTACACAGAGTTCTATCTCTCAAAATTTTTAAATGTTGATGTAATAGTGTAAAAAAATAACCTTGTTACGCGCTTAAAGACCTTAGTTGTTGAAGCGCAGTATTAACATTATACTTTAACAACACCAATGCCTTCATTACCCTCTATAATTTTCATCAACTCTATACGTCAATCAACCCCCGTCATTTCTTTTTCAAGGAGTCGATTTCTGTTCACTTCAACTTTCATTACTCCTATAACAATTCTGCCAACCCGACCTTCTATCAGTTCCACTCAAAATGTCCTCCCACCTCAATATCTGTATCTCCCAGCTCAAATCAATCATCCACAAATATATATTTTTTCAACTCAAATACTGCCCCTTCAATTCTTAGAACTCGTGACTCCCATGACAGTTCTGCCAACCCCCTCTCTTGAGGGTCAGCTGGGGTGATAGGGGGGGGGGAGTGAGGGAGGGAGAGGTACAGTGGGAGAGAGGGAGAGAGGGTGGGGGGAAAGGGAGACAAAGGTAGAGTGGAAGACAGGGGGGGGGGGGGGGAGGGAGAGTTGGGTGAGGTGGGTGAGGAGGAGGGGATGAGTCGAACCTGATCCTCCCAGCTTAATGGAGTTTCTAGTTAATACTGCAGGTGCTCAGGCCAGCTTAGCCGCCCTGAGCTTGGTTGGGTGGGCGGTGGTGGTGGGTTGAGTGTGGGTGGATGGGTGGGGGGGGGTCGATCAGGGAAGAGGGAGGGGGGGGTTTCAGTGTAATCTGCTACAAGTGGTAGGCAACTGATGATCCTTGTGCCAAATTGGCTTTTATTGGGGCAGGGGAAGAGAAGGGTGAAGGGGAGAGTGGGAAGGGGGAAGGGGAATAGAGAAAGAAGGGGATAGAATAAGTGGATAGAGAATGAGGGGGGATAGAGAGGGGGTAAGAGTGGGCTGGAACGTTTTCGCGAAAGTCAATATGATGGTAAGGCAATAACAACACTGAGACCGGGTACACTAAGTGAACCCTGACAGGGATACAGTATTACACTCTTGTAACAACACAAGTTTATAATAGTAGCTGTAATAATAATAATAATAATAATAATAATAATAATAATAATAATAATAATAATAATAACAAGGTGAATGAATTAACACAGTAAACAGCCGGACCACTACGTACACGACGAGCCCCCCCCCCCCCCACCCCTTACCTGTTGCTTCAACGTTAACACAAACAGCGAATAATGGCCGCCAAATCAACATTTTTAATCCGATCAAAAATTTAGTTGACTGGGTAACATAGAGAACTATACTAATATACACTTGTGATAAATATAAATGAAATATATATACTGGTTAATGCACGTAAGACGGACAGACATACGGAGATCAGGTCAACGTTTTTTATTGTTTCAGTGGTAAGGAACTAACAGTCGTAACAACATTAAACTGTGACATAGCATAACAACATAACCTAACATAACATAACAACATACAGCATAACACAACATATACCATAACAACATAACACGTAACATAACACCATAACACCACATAACAACATATAACATAAACATAACATAACAATACGAAACTCATCACGACATATAACTGCATGAAGCGATAAAACAGCTGAGAGGGGAATAACAGTGTAAAAGATTGAAATGCAATAGAATGAACCAATTTCAATATATATTTTCCTCTTTCCAATGGGACACAGACAGAGAGAGAGAGAGAGAGAGAGAGAGAGAGGACGCAATTACTACAAAGATTTTTCCCGTGAACCACTCAATGTTTTTACGAGAATTACATGAGAACTATACACGTTTCTTTCAGTATTTTCTCACTAGTGCTCTGTAAGAATAATTATTTCAAACTCTTATTTCCTTTCTTAATGCCTTTATTCTTTCCTCAGTGTTAAAAGATGTCTAATATTATCATTATACTACGAATGGCTGTACAATATGCCATCCACTTTTTAACGCGTTTTCGTCTTGTAATTTATCTTTGTTTTAATCTCTTCGTCTCCTGCTCCTAAATTCGCTTCGTATTTTTTACAGCAATATTGTTAGACTTTTTCCTGGTTCGTAATTCGGCGAAAAAAGTGTGTGTGTGTGTGTGTGTGTGTGTGTGTGTGTGTGTGTGTGTGTGTGTGTGTGTGTGTGTGCGTGTGTGTAAAATAAGAGCAGAATACTACCATTGAATACTTACCACCAAAATCTAAACACAAACTATAAGACCAAGTGGCAAGGAGTTCATCAGAGAGTGTACAGTACCAACCAAATATGATCACACTGACTTATTACCGGTCAGACACAGTGCGGGGAATGCGGTTGTGTGGAGTCGGTCAGGCCAAGGTTAGGTTAGGTTAGGTTAGGTTAGGTTAGGTTAGGTTAAGTTAGGTTAGGTTAGGTTAGGTTAGGTTAGGTTAGGCCATCAGTATAGTAATATATACGAAACGGAGAAGGGATTTATACATCATCAGTACAATAGTTAGCCCGGGGGTGACGAAACGATTACAACTGCTCGATTCTAGAGGATACTGACACATAAACAGACGTCGTGAGGCTGACTGGTTAGACTGGACGAGGCTGAATGGTTAGACTGGACGAGGCTGACTGGTTAGACTGGACGAGGCTGACTGGATAGACTGGACGAGGCTGACTGGATAGACTGGACGAGGCTGACTGGTTAGACTGGACGAGGCTGACTAGATAGACTGGACGAGGCTGACTGGTTAGACTGGACGAGGCTGACTGGATAGACTGGACGAGGCTGACTGGATAGACTGGACGAGGCTGACTGGTTAGACTGGACGAGGCTGACTGGATAGACTGGACGAGGCTGACTGGTTAGACTGGACGAGGCTGACTGGATAGACTGGACGAGGCTGACTGGTTAGACTGGACGAGGCTGACTGGTTAGACTGGACAAAGCTTTCAAACACAAGAAGGAATCAATCCATCCATAAACGTCGAAAAGATAAAAGATGAGAAGAGATGAAACAGAGAAGAATATTTTCTTAAGAGGAAGTGATGGAAGGAGGAGGAGAGTGTGATGGGTAGGGTAGGGTAGGGTAGGGTAGGGTAGTGTAGGGTAGGGTAGGGTAGGGTAGGGCAGGGAAGGGAAGGGAAGGGAAGGGAAGGGCAGGGCAGGGCAGGGTAGGGCAGGTTATGGTTGGGCAGGGCAGGGTAGGGCAGGTTTTGGTTGGGCAGGGTTAAAAGTTATCATCGTTTTAAAAACAGTTATGAACAATTATTCATTTTAATTTTTTTAATGTTAGAAACAGTAAATTATTTTTTCTCGTCTTATTCAAATGAAATTTACACGAGACTTACAGCTGATAGCGTAAGTCGTAAGTGTACAACCCCATGTAGTTTTTTTATTCTAGCATATATATATATCGCTAGGGCAGTATAGATGCAGGCAGGAATAAAACATTTACAAGAAACACGTAAAATACTGCACACGTCGGAAACACACCAGGAACCTCGCTGTACTGCCGATTATTTTTATTTTTTTTTTGTGATGCCATCATTCTTTATTGTCCTCTCGCTCCCCCTCCATGTGTTTGTTATTTGTTTAATTTACTCCTTTTCCATTTGTGTAACTGTTATTCATCTCTCTCTCTCTCTCTCTCTCTCTCTCTCTCTCTCTCTCTCTCTCTCTCTCTCTCACCTGGTAAGTCTCCCTGGCGTACATACTAGTACCTACATTAACTCTGAGTTTTTCTTTAACTTAGTGGGAGAATCGGTCGGTTTTCATCATGGTGACTGTGACTTGGTCCACACTTCATTAGTCGTCCACTTAGTGTTCAGTCAGCGCTAGAAATCTACAAATAGCATTTTCAAAGAAAACTGATTTCCATTATTCCGCTGATGAACACGGTGATTATCTCTGTAATTAACTCTACGTCAATTAATCCTCATGGTTATTTTTGTATAATGTTCGCGTGTTGCAAAAATAAATATTAATCAGTCATTTCACTTCAGACAAGTGTAATTATTAAAAGCTAAATGGCCAATCTCTTACATATAGAGGAGAGAAAGGAAAGTTTGACGACAACTGCTGTAATATTAACACACTGTACAATACCCAGCCACCAACGACACTTTTCTCGTACTTTGTTTAATATGGACACACCACACAACAACAGACGCCGAGCTGTGTTCTGTTATACGCTGTACACTAATAAACAATCTTGAACACTTGTCCTTCCTTCTGCTGAATACTGATGTACAAAACACAACAACACTATAGTAGGTGTTGAGGTGTGGAATATGTGAGGACATGGGAGTGACCAGCAACAGCCAGGTGATGCTACAACACAACACAACACAACACACGACAACACAGCACAATTAATAACACAACACAACACAACACACTACAATACAGCACAACACAACACAATACAACCTAAACCAAACCATCATCATGAATAAATGTTTTACGCAGACAATATTATACTGCCTGGTGATGTATGAGTCATGTGGTCAATGGTCATTCCAATATTTTGTATTTATTTATTGGACAGTCATATCCATGTTCATAACACTAATGAAATGCACACTCACTGTTGACACTATTTTAGTAAGGCAGTTTTTAATTACAACTGATCATCTTTATTTTTTAGTTTTTATATATAACTTTCCTGGAATATTTTGTCCCTCAATAAATTTGTAAGATATGGTTTTCCGTCCGGCCATACCTACAAATATATAAAATTTATGTTTAAATTTTCATGGGATGGAGCGTGAGTAATCGAGGCGGAACAGGGTAGAAGACAACGGGATGAGACAATAGGGAGAGACAAAGGGTTAGATCGGGGCGGGGCGGGGTGGGGCGGGGCGGGGTGGGGCGGGGCGGGGCGGGGCGGGGTGGGGCGGGGTGGGGCGGGGCGAGGCGGGGAGAATGGGACGAAGGAGGGATGGAGGAGGAAGCATGGCATGATGGGGCTGGAAGGGACGAGGCAAGGCATGGTAGGATGGGTCGTGGGGGGAGGAGGGGGACTAGACTTGTCGGGAAGGAATGGTGCAGAGCAGGACGGGTCACACCACCTGTCAGACTAGTGTAGATGTGAATTCTGGCAACATAATACCTGGTGACGATACCAACATCCTCGGCGCTGCTCCTCGTCTTCCTCCTCCCCCTCACCCTTTATCTATTCTTCTTCCCCTTCACCATTACTCCTCACCTCTTCCTTCTGTACTGGGTGTGTGCTCACAGATTCTTAAACACAATAGTGATGCTGTATCAAGTCTACTCTTTGCCAAAGCAATTAACAAAGTATCTCAGAAAAAAATGAAAGTTAAACAGAATACAAAATGTCACAACATGGATTGGTGACTCACTGATCATAAACAATGTACGGTGGTTAATGGTATAAAATTTCAAGTTTACTTCTGATATCGGTGAGCAGCAAGGTAGTGTGTTAGAGAACCGGTGTCCGGAGAGTATTTACTCATCCGTACAAACGTCTGCTGATGACACTAAGCACAGTATTATGGACCAACAATGTGCAACCCTAAATATTACCGAGAGCCCGAGCAGTTAGTAAGTTTACCAGAGGTGAAGATGACAAGTAAAGTTATCGACATGGCTGTACAAGGTTGGGTCACCACACGCTCAGTAAATAGTCAAGATAAGCGTTTAAAAACTTATTCAGAAATAACAATATAAGAATAGTGCTAAGTTAGCCATATTCAATATATTTTTTGGTCGAGTAAAACAAGAATTAGCTACTTCTAAATTATGGTAATTAGGTGTATTATGAACGAAGGCCTCAGTCGTATCCACTCCTGTGACACATACTAATCGGACAGGGTGGAAGTATACCACATATTATCAGAGCTATGTGATCGTGCTAAATGTTTTTCTCAAAATATACTACGTAACGATTGACTAGTGAAAAACATTTGTACTTAAAGTCTTCAACATCCAGAGAGATCACATGGGGAAATTACGTTACTCAGTGGCGAGTGTTGAGTGTACTGTGCATGCCTTGGTTGTATACTAGTAAAATTGATGTCTAGATAAGTCATTAGCTTCGGTACCATCACCACGTGGGAAGCGCTGTACCTGTATTGTATATCTAATTATATGTTTTCACTCATGTTTCAGATAAATTATTTGAACTTAGATCATTAAATACAGTTAATTAAACAAATAATTGTGTGCGCATTGTGCACTCAGGTCAATTTCTAGTTTTCACCATTAGATAGATAAGTCTTTTACATACTCGGTAATATTGCCATGCATTTTCATTTTGATTCAGCGTAAACATCGCAGTGGAGGTATAATAATGATAAACAGTAGGTTCATTTAGTCAAGAATAGTCCAAAATCTTTGTAATGAGCAGTGTGTGTGTGTGTGTGTGTTGGTATATGTACAGTACAATGGAACAGTATTTCTTCCGTGCTGAAATACATAGTACATGTACTGTATATACTGTATATTTAAATTTAATACCAAAAAATTTTCAGCATCAACATTATGATGGGCGATGATCGCATTGCCTCCAGACAACACTCTATTGCAGTTTGAATACAAATATTTATTTGTTCAATTCTGAAGAGAAAAAGCCAGTCAAAATAATAGATAACACAACATTCACCACAGTATACAGTACAGTAGGCTACAGCATACAGCTACTCACCTGACTTCTATAATGCGGTCAATACCATCGAAGTCATCCATTTGCCCGGGTGGGCAATTAGATATTATATCCAAGTTTTGCTTGGGTTTTCCCAAGGTGTCATTCTTAGGTAGACCAGATATAAGGTCGTTTTGAAGCTGGACTGTGTGGGTGTTGGCAGGCTTAGCGTTGCTGGGTAGTGAGGTTATCCCTGACGGCGAGCTCTTGTGGAACAGAAAACGCCCGGGTCCAACCTCACCTCTGAAAGAAAATAACCATCTATGTTATTGTAGGGCTAATTCAAGTATTTTTGCGAGTAATATACTTCTACACACTACACAGTTATTTTCCACTTAGTATTGGCCCACTTGTTGAAACATTAGCATGATATAATGATCTATACAATCTTACAGTTGTCAAGACCTTAAATGCAGTGAACACAAGATTTAGTTAGTAACATTTATTGACAAATCCAACATCATGTTTATAAATATCCAAATTCATAAAAAAGCAATGCGCATTAAAATCCGAAACAGGATGACTGTTAGGTTGTTAGATTTTTTTCAATCCTAAGTTTCGTAAAATGATTAATATCACTTATTATTGCCATATAACAATTTGAGCAAGCTGAAAAATGTATACATATATATATTTTTACTTTTGCTTTTATCCTCTTCGCCACTGATCGGCTTGTTAGCCGCTTGGGCGATCGGTCACGTCTCTTTTCATTAATATTCTTCACCAAAAGATCGGCTCGCTAGCCGCCCGGGCGATCGGTCACGTCTCTGTCACGCACTGTTGGCAAATACTGGGCATGCACCGGCTCCTGAATGTACCTGAACCCGCAATATATACATATAAATCGTTCAAACTGCATTACACACACAAACACCCTGTATTTATTCTAGCACTGTCAACATCTACGGAATTCCAGTGACTGTTATTCCGGATAAAAGTAAAAGTAAATTTAAAATTTGTACCGGTAACATAAAGCTGACAACTGACAACTTGCACCCCCTAGAAAGTACACTAAATATGTCCAAAGGCAGTTCAAAAGACACGTTTTCTTCCGATGCGCTATTCAGATTCTCAAAGCTTACAAATATATGTTTTAGAACAAACGTCAGAGATGAATACTGCACAATGAACACATTATGACAGCAAAATTGATATTTTCGAACTTCAGACCATGTGAATCACTCGGTGAGGGATGGTGATTCACATACAGTAAAATTCAGTGCATTAAAGAGCAACACAACATGTTGGAAATATACATTACCTGACTTACATAGTTCTCAACGTAACTGTGAAAAGCATTGCCTCATATGCAGTAAGTCCTTGGCAGGATTAACCAGAAGATGTACCTCTCTTAGTTTTTGATTGTTGATGACCAGAGTAGGCTATTTACAAAACAAAAAATTCACTGAATTATGACAAACATGCAGCATTTATCATACAAGTCAACAGACGTGGGAATATATATATATATATATATATATATATATATATATATATATATATATATATATATATATATATATATATTAGTTCTGCTCATCTCTTCACTTTCATGTCATTACGCACAAGACAAAAAGCAGATTCAAATGACAAGTCATTACTCATTTAAAAGGATAATAATAATGTTAAGTTAATATCCATGTAAGGATTTGTGTAATGCTGGTGTGTCGGCTTGACTAGGTAATGAGTGTGAATCAACTTTACTCGGTTATGGTGCATTACTAGTAGTTAATATATACGGTAAAAGGTGTTAGTACGATTGGTTATATTTTTGTATTTATTTCACAACTATCGATGCACACCTGAACCATGCACCTGTGCCACACACCTGAGTTATGCACCTGTGTCACACACCTGTGTCATGCACTTGTGTCACACACCTGAGTCATGCACCTGTGTCACACACCTGAGTCATGCACCTGTGTCACACACCTGAGTTATGCACCTGTGTCACACACCTGTGTCATGCACCTGTGTCACACACCTGTGTCATGCACCTGTGTCACACACCTGTGTCATGCACCTGTGTCACACACCTTTGTCATACACCTGTGTCCTGTGTCATGCATCTGTGTCACACACCTGAGTCATGCACTTGTGTCACAAACCTGAGTCATGCACCTGTGTCACACACCTGAATCATGCACCTGTGTCATACACCAGTCATACACCTGTGTCACACAACCTGAGTCATGCACCTGTGTCACACACCTGAGTCATGCACCTGTGTCATACACCTGAGTCATGCACCTGTGTCACACACTTGAGTCATGCACCTGTGTCACACACTTGAGTCATGCACCTGTGTCACAAACTTGAATCATGCACCTGTGTCACACCAGAGTCATACACTTGTGTCACACACCAGTCATGCACCTGTGTCACACACCAGAGTCATGTTCCTGTGTCACACACCTGAGTCATGCACCTGTGTCACACACCAGAGTCATGCTCCTGTGTCACACACCTGTGTCACACACTTGTGTCACACACCAGTCATGCACCTGTATCACACACCAGAGTCATGTTCCTGTGTCACACACCAGAGTCATGCACCTGTGTCACACACCTGAGTCATGCACCTGTGTCACACACCAGAGTCATGTACCTGTGTCACACACCAGAGTCATGCTCCTGTATCACACACCTGTGTCACACACCAGTCATGCACCTGTGTCACACACCTGAGTCATGCACATGTGTCACACACCAGTCATGCACCTGTGTCACACACCAGAGTCATGTCCCTGTGTCACACACCAGCGTCATGTCCCTGTGTCACACACCAGAGTCATGCACCGGTGTCACACACCTGAGTCATGCACCTGTGTCACACACCAGTCATACACCTGCGTCACACACCAGTCATACACCTGCGTCACACACCTGAGTCATGCACCTGTGTCACACACCTGAGTCATGCACCTGTGTCACACACCAGAGTCATGCACCTGTGTCACACACCAGTCATGCACCTGTGTCACACACCAGAGTCATGCACCTGTGTCACACACCAGTCATGCACCTGTGTCACACACCAGTCATGCACCTGTGTCACACACCAGTCATGCACCTGTGTCACACACCAGAGTCATGCACCTGTGTCACACACAAGTCATGCACCTGTGTCACACACCAGTCATGCACCTGTGTCATACACCAGTCATACACCTGTGTCACACAACCTGAGTCATGCACCTGTGTCACACACCTGAGTCATGCACCTGTGTCATACACCTGAGTCATGCACCTGTGTCACACACTTGAGTCATGCACCTGTGTCACACACTTGAGTCATGCACCTGTGTCACACACTTGAGTCATGTACCTGGATTACACACCATCAAAACTAGGTCAAGTTTCATGACACGTGCAATAGCCAAGTTTAGCCCTGCACTACAAGGGTCGGTGACTGCTTTGCCTGTATGCCACTGGTTTAGAATTATTTTTGAAGGCTGTTTCAGATTCTGTCCATTGATTGTCCAGTCGTGTCATGAACTGGCCAAACTGAGCAGTGTCCATTTTTGGCTATTGTTTGGTGTCTTATATATTTTTTCTCCATGAATATATTTTCTTGTACTGTACATTGTTTCATCATATGTTTTTCATTCTTATTTTTTGTGATATTTTCTTTGTCTGTAGCTATTTTCCCATGATTGTGTGCTATTTCGTATATTCTTATTTATCATTTATTTATATTTTTTATTATTATTTGTCGTTGTCAAGTAAAAAATATTTTATCCAGGACTGCGTTCTATTCCGGAATTTTTCAGCTCGATCTCTTAAAAATGGAAACTGCACATAATATTTTTTTTCATTCAATTATTGTGGTCTTCATCATTTTTCCAATTTTCCTTTCACCACTTTCTTCCTAACAGCTGTGGTTAGACACTAAACACTTTCTATTTCATTTTCACACATTCTCTTTTAATCATTCATTCTAATATTCTTTTTTGAGCTTCATAATGTTTATCTTACTCATTTTTATTAATTTATCTAGTCACTTAATTATTTGTTTATCCATCCATATCTAACTTTCATCTATTAATTTATTAAAACATTTTCGTCTAAGCACTTTCCCTGCGCGGGCACCAACAGGCGAAGTTGATAGGACTGGGAGGCGGCAGATGTGAGTGGCTGACTGAGTAAGGGAGGAGCGATACGTTGCCTCAAGGTGAGAATGTGTTTACCATAATCTTCAAAAGTGAATTGGCCTCGCCTACATATTCACCGCGTCTGCTGCCGTTGAGATGGGGAATTCATCTACACGAGACTGAAGACAAAGACAAAGGGACAGTCTTGACAAAGAGATAAAATAATAATGCTATCTTAATTTTTCATGAGTTCAACGGTAGCCTATACATGATGCTAAACTACGACCACATTTGTTGTATTTTCATTCCAGGTACAGAACATTGAATTGTACAGCTACAGTAAAGGTACAGGTGTGGGTAAAGGTACAGATACAGATATATACTGTAAACCGGTGCTGGTAAAGATACAGGGTGCAAGTACAGTTACTAATACAGGTTCCAGTGTACAGTAGATATTTCAAAATAAAAATTCCATATAAACAATGTGTATGATCTTATAGGTGTACGAGGCAAGCAGAGGCATCTACTAACTTCACTCATTAATACTGCAACACCAACTGGCCATCTGTCAGGAGCAAAATACAATTTACAATATGAACGTGAGTATTTTTTTAAATGTATAAAACTCCATGCCAGATGCTGTTATAAGGTACAGGAAATTCAGGGAACATTTTTCAGTCCAATTCATTCCACCAAAACAGGAATGTGGAAGCTCATACAAGGACAGGTGCAGAAATTTCAACTTAATAGAAACATTACCTAAGTTTACTATAACATCATTTTGTGCAGGTAGAAAGTAGAGGCACTTATATCTATTTACACTGGGCTAGTAAGTTGACAGATAGAGAGGGACACGTAATTAATTCAGATATGAAAAATCTTTCCTTGGTTCCACCGCTTGACGCCGAGGACTCATCCTAGTGACTGGGCCGAGCGCCCCGCAGTGCCGCCAGGGGCTGCAAATAGTCCAGTTTTTACCTGGATTCCTTGTATAAAACGCCCGTCATAGGAGTTATAAGAAGCATTGTCAGGAATTACTGCGACAAGGGAGGAAATATTCTGGGTAGTGTTTGAGTTTGTGGTAGCGCTGGTGAAGATGGCGGTAGTGTTGGTGATGGTGGTTATGGTCGTACTGGTGATGGTGGCAATGGCAGTGGTTGTAGTGGTACTGGTGGTGCTGGTGGTAGAGTTACGTTGCCCCCAGCGCCTGTGTCTCACCCGAACAGCAGGTGGAGATTTTTCACTGGTAACCCGCGGCCTACACCCACGCGGCAACCACGCCTCCCTTACACCCACACTACTACCACGCCTCCCTCACACCCACACTACTACCACGCCTCCCTCACACCCACACTACTACCACGCCTCCCTTACACCCACACTACTACCACGCCTCCCTCACACCCACACTACTACCACGCCTCCCTTACACCCACGCTGCGACCACGCCTCCTTTGCACCCACACTACTACCACGCCTCCCTCACACCCACACTACTACCACGCCTCCCTTACACCCACACTACTACCACGCCTCCCTTACACCCACACTACTACCACGCCTCCCTTACACCCACACTACTACAGCGCCTCCCGTACACCCGTTACCACGCCTCCCTTACACCCAGGTTGCGACCATGCCTCCCTTACACCCACACTACTACCACGCCTCCCTTATACCCACACTACTACCGCGCCTCCCGTACACCCGTTACCACGCCTCCCTTACACCCAGGTTGCGACCACGCCTCCCTTACACCCACACTACTACCACGCCTCCCTTACACCCACACTACTACCGCGCCTCCCGTATACCCGTTACCACGCCTCCCTTACACCCAGGTTGCGACCACTCCTCCCTTACACACACGCTACCACTTGTCTACCAGTCCTAGCTCCTCCTAGCCTTTAACACACCCACATGCCACAACCAATCCTAGCCATTCCCTCCTAGTCCAAAACACCCACACGTCACAACCAATCCTAGCCATTCCCTCCTTGCCCAAAACACCCACACGTCATAACCAGTCCTAGCCCTAGACACCCACACGTCATAACCAGTCCTAGCCCTCCCTCCTAGCCCTAGACACCCACACGTGATGATGATGATGATAATGAAGTAAAGTGGCAAATGACTTTGCACTGGGAAAGAAGAGGAGAGAGAGAGAGAGAAGTAAAGCGTGGAAACGGGAAGCACCCACACGTCATAACCAGTCCTAGCCCTCTAGCCCTAGACACACGCACTACTCCCACAAACCGAGCATCAACTCAGGCGATGGTGGTGGTGGGGCGTTGTCGGCCCTGGTGTAGCGTCCAGCACCGCAGGGGTGAAGACGACGGTTTTCGTACTGAGGCCATGACCAGCCACCCACCAACCCGTCTACTTACCCCACACCCCTCACCCCTTTCAGCTGTGATGTGACCTGTGTTCAGCTCCCCGACATCTGAGTGTTACTGTATCTTGTTTTATTTATTTGTTTTGTGAAGACATTGAAAGTCAGAAGTCAGAAGAAAGGTTTGGTTAGGTTAGGTTATGTTAGGTTTAGAAAGGGCCTATTAAGACTGCGGCCCATTTAACTTTTAACCACTACTGCGTCATGTTCCGCGCTGATGCCTGAGTGAATTTTAGAACTCAAGTCACCGAGCGACGACACTTAATATGTTGATGACACTCCGGCAGATGTTGAGATGTCTTGTTAGGTTATGGTTTATTAAGTTATTACTATGTTCTCGGCCTTTATGTTTTGAATACAGAACATTTATATATATATATATATATATATGTATGTATATATATATATATATATATATATATATGTATATATATATATATGTATGTATGTATGTGTGTGTGTGTGTGTGTGTGTGTGTGTGTGTGTACACAACGCGATTGGATGTATCTGTGTATGTTTAATGCGTGCTATGCGTAGCGTGTGAGTGCTTAGTGTAGGGTAAGTGGGGAGTGCGTGCGTGCATGTCTGCATAGGTAAATTAAACAGCCGGGTAGAGACACCATCACACACACCAAGGATAGTCGCTGTTGATGCTGGACCAAGTTAATTAATCCCAGAGGTATTCACCAGTATAGAATTAATGCCAGGCTATCATCTCAAAATATAAATTAATCAATCCAAGTGCTCGGCACAATATATCGCCATAAGAGGCACAGAAGAGTACTTAGTACAGACTGAAATAACAGGAGTCAGTTATGCGAGTGACTAGCCCTGAGAAATGGTGGGCTCCAGGCTCTGCATGATGGAGGGAGGGAGGGAGGGAGGGTGTGTTCTAGACTGTGACTGCACCACTCCAGCTCTTGAGCTGGTGGTGATGATAGTGGTGGTGGGAGAGGTGGTGGTGGTGGTGGTGGCGGCGACTCGGAAGCGTAAAGGTTGTGGAGCAGTGGCGTGGAAGTGAGACGCGTACTGTAGCTGTTGGTGTGCAAAACCAATTATATATATATTGGCCGTAGATGTATGGCAGGAGGTGTGTATCATGGGCGTACAAGAAGCGTGAATAATGGGCGTACAAGAGGCGTGTATCATGGTCGTACAGGAGGAGGTGTGTATCACTGACGTATGGGAAGAGGAGTGTATTATGGGCGTGTAACAGAATACTCACAACAAAGGGATAAATTACAGGTGTGAAGCACAAGGGAAGCAGAGGCAGCATCATAGACGTTACAGTAGCAGAGAGGATACAGCACCAGAAATGTTGCAGCCCCAGAAAGGGTGCAGCACCAGGAACAGTGCAGCACCAGAAATGTTGCAGCACCAGGAAGAGTGCAGCATCAGGAAGAGTGCAGCACCAGGAAGAGTGCAGCACCAGGAAGAGTGCAGTACCAGGAAGAGTATAGCACCAGAAAGAGTGCAGCACCAGGAAGAGTGCAGCACCAGGAAGAGTGCAGCACCAGGAAGAGTGCAGCACCAGGAAGAGTACAGCACCAGGAAGAGTGCAGCACCAGGAAGAGTGCAGCACCAGGAAGAGTGCAGCACCAGGAAGAGTATAGCACCAGGAACAGTGCAGCACCAGGAACAGTGCAGCACCAGGAAGAGTACAGCACCAGGAAGGGTGCAGCACCATGAAGAGTGCAGCACCAGGAAGAGTGCAGCACCAGGAAGAGTGCAGCACCAGGAAGAATATAGCACCAGGAAGAGTACAGCACCAGGAAGAGTGCAGCACCAGGAAGAGTGCAGCACCAGGAAGAGTACAGCACCAGGAAGAGTGCAGCACCAGGAAGAGTGCAGCACCAGGAAGAGTGCAGCACCAGGAAGAGTGCAGCACCAGGAAGAGTGCAGCACCAGGAAGAGTGCAGCACCAGAAAGAGTGCAGCACCAGGAAGAGTATAGCACCAGGAAGAGTGCAGCACCAGGAAGAGTGCAGCACCAGGAAGGGTGCAGCACCAGGAAGAGTGCAGCACCAGGAAGAGTACAGCACCAGGAAGAGTACAGCACCAGGAAGAGTGCAGCACCAGGAAGAGTGCAGCACCAGGAAGAGTGCAGCACCAGGAAGAGTGCAGCACCAGGAAGAGTGCAGCACCAGGAAGAGTACAGCACCAGGAAGAGTGCAGCACCAGGAAGAGTACAGCACCAGGAAGAGTGCAGCACCAGGAAGAGTGCAGCACCAGGAAGAGTGCAGCACCAGGAAGAGTGCAGCACCAGGAAGAGTGCAGCACCAGGAAGAGTGCAGCACCAGGAAGAGTACAGCACCAGGAAGAGTGCAGCACCAGGAAGAGTACAGCACCAGGAAGAGTGCAACACCAGGAAGAGTGCAGCACCAGGAAGAGTGCAGCACCAGGAAGAGTGCAGCACCAGGAAGAGTGCAGCACCAGGAAGAGTACAGCACCAGGAAGAGTGCAGCACCAGGAAGAGTGCAGCACCAGGAAGAGTGCAGCACCAGGAAGAGTGCAGCACCAGGAAGAGTGCAGCACCAGGAAGAGTGCAGCACCAGGAAGGGTGCAGCACCAGGAAGAGTGCAGCACCAGGAAGAGTGCAGCACCAGGAAGAGTGCAGCACCAGGAAGAGTGCAGCACCAGGAAGAGTGCAGCACCAGGAAGGATGCAGCACCAGGAAGGATGCAGCAACAGGAAGAGTGCAGCACCAGGAAGAGTGCAGCACCAGGAAGAGTGCAGCACCAGGAAGAGTGCAGCACCAGGAAGAGTGCAGCGCCAGGAAGGGTGCAGCACCAGGAAGAGTGCAGCACCAGGAAGAGTGCAGCACCAGGAAGAGTGCAGCACTAGGAAGAGTACAGCACCAGGAAGAGTACAGCACCAGGAAGAGTGCAGCACCAGGAAGGGTGCAGCACCAGGAAGAGTGCAGCACCAGGAAGGGTGCAGCACCAGGAAGAGTGCAGCACCAGGAAGAGTGCAGCACCAGGAAGGGTGCAGCACCAGGAAGAGTGCAGCACCAGGAAGGGTGCAGCACCAGGAAGAGTGCAGCACCAGGAAGAGTGCAGCACCAGGAAGAGTGCAGCACCAGGAAGAGTGCAGCACCAGGAAGAGTGCAGCACCAGGAAGGGTGCAGCACCAGGAAGAGTGCAGCACCAGGAAGAGTGCAGCACCAGGAAGAGTACAGCACCAGGAAGAGTGCAGCACCAGGAAGAGTGGAGCACCAGGAAGAGTACAGCACCAGGAAGAGTGCAGCACCAGGAAGAGTGCAGCACCAGGAAGAGTGCAGCACCAGGAAAGGAGCGAGAAAGATTTAGGAGTAATGATAAGTAGGGATCTTAAACCAAATAAACAATGTGCATTTGCTCGAAACAAGGCTAACAGGCTACTTGGGTTCATACAAAGGAGTGTTAGTTACAAGACTTGCGAAGTCATCTTAAAACTATATCTTGCGCTTGTGAGACCTCACTTGGATTACGCAGTTCAGTTCTGGTCACCGTACTACAGAATGGACATAGAATCCCAAGAAAGAATTTAGTGGAGAATGACAAGACTAATTCCGGGCATTAGGAAGCCTTGAGTATAGAGATAGGTTAAATCATCTTAATTTGCACTCCCTCGAGAGACGTAGAGTGAGGTGCGATATGATCGAGGTGTATAAATGGAAGTCAGCGTTAAACAAAGGTGATATAACAAAGGCACTCAAACTATCCAACCAGGAGCGAACTCGTAGCAAATGTTTTAAATTAGACAAATTTAGATATAAGTGCGAAATAGGTAAACATTGGTTTGGAAATAGAGTAGTGGATGAGTGGAACAAGTTACCAAAAACCATCATTAACTCGAATACGCTGGATAGCTTAGATGGATATATGAACGATAGGGGTTTGGTGTAAACGGGACTGTCCAGTACGGGCCAATTGGCCCGCTGCAGTTTCATCCATTCTTACGTTCTTATGTGCAGTACCAGGAAGGGTGCAACACCAGAATGGGTGCAGAGAATATGCAGCAGCAGATAAGGTGCATCAAGAGAAGTGGTGCAGCAGCAAGGAGGTACATAATGTACAGCCGCAGAGCAGTGTAACAGCAGAAAGGGTGAACAACAGCGAGATGCAGCAACAGAGCTATGATGAGGTATGTGGGGCAGAACAGCACCCGGGGCAGCAGGGTTTGTAGCGGGACTACTACCACCACTACTACTAGTACTACTACTACCCCCCCCCCCCCCTACCTCCCGACACTTCTACCCGCCGGCTCCTCCCATCGTGACGTCATGAAGTTATGTGACGTTACCTATTGTATATTTGCCTAAGAGAGGAAGACCAGATAATGACAGCCCATTTGTTTAGACAAGCGACAAGACGAATTATGACGTCATTGATACGTAATAATATAGAGCTAGACTTAGGCAAATTAACTATGTTTACTTAGTGTGTTAATAACGTAACAAATCATGACTATGACGTCCATACACACAAACAAATTAACCACCTACAGTGTTACTCTCATGTGAGGAAGAATGTGGTAGACATGGCGTCTTACGGACGGTTTTGGGCTCTTCCAGATGAAGGTAAGTACCAGCACACTTCTCAGACACTGGCAGGAGGATACGTCTTTGTACTACACCTCGCTGCTCTTCTAACCTGTTAAGTGATTTCTATCTACAAAGTGACTGAATAATGCATTAGGCTATTTTCATTACACGCTGCTAATGCCAGGCTTACGTAACATGGTTGTACTCTTCGTCTATAATTAAGATCTCTCTCAGAGTTTCCTTACATATAAAACTAAGCCACTACCAGCATCAGGAGATACCGTGATCACGAAGCATCAAACAGGAATAGAAAACAGACTCAAAATTCTATTATTGTTTTCTGTTTTCAGCTTAAATATTCTCATTTGCAAGAGAAACACATTTAACATAATAATAAGTCAATGATTCGTACCCTAAACTGTCTCTCACTAGAGTTAAGTGAACGTATCTAGCCTAATCGACTGACTTAAGATAGCACGCAGTGTTGGCTGAGACGGTGTCCATATATTACCGAGACTCCATCGCATACTAAATGCTTTCTCTTAGTGTCCCCTGGCCGGGGTTAGGTTAGGGCCTCTTGTGAGTGGGGAGGGACCACTCTACCAGTCACCAGTCAAACATCTTTAGGACGGAACGAGCATAAATCAGGGAGTGGAGTGTATAGCTGACACGCCCTTATAGGGGCGCACCTAAAATAATTTATGGCTTAGTATCGGCTAATTACACAGGCTGGTCAATTAATGTTCATTTATCAGGCCTATCATATTTACTGTGTTATCTTACTCTAGTAGGCGGCCAATTTTTTATGGTTCAGTATGGTTCAATAAAGTTAATATAGGGTCATTAGAGCCATTATAGGCAATTTATAGCTACACATGACCGCTTACAGCCAATATTGTAGCGTAACTATACAAGTTTCTTTACAATAACCTGAATATCAACTTTGTATATTATCAAACCAACAGTGACAGACACAAACAAGACACTGACACTGTCTTTAGCTGTGAGTTTCAGAATAAATCCTTTCTTATATTATCCTCTTATATCCCCAGGTGAAGACGTCGATATTGTCTTGTTATGAATATGGGTTTCCCTTTTTATTGTGGGTATGATGTCTAACATTGTCTACTAACTCACAACAGTCTCATTATACAGTACACTTTTAATACACCTCCTACAATGACTTAACATAACCGGCAACCAAGTAAGTACATTGGTGGTTATGAGCTTTGGGTTACAATATTTGGTTAACTGAGGTCATTACAGCAGCTGGTTGATATCAATTTTATCACATGAAGCCAGAAGTGATGTCTAATGACCACATTTAAGTCATGACCGGTGGCGCCATTCCGTCTGGTGCCGTCATTCCTTGAGGTCACTTCGGGTCAACTCAGTTAGGCTATGACCCCCCTATTCAAGATGGCGTCGTCTTGTTACCTGGTGCCCCCACCCGATAACCTGAGATCATTACAGGTGGAATAACCTTGCCAGTACCACCACTAATTCTCGATGGCATAAAAATATGACCTAACCTGCCATCCCGCCACCATGAGAAGGTACTCACATACCTTGACCTCTCTGTAGACCGTCCTTGTGCCACGATGTCACAAAACTCTGGTTATGGTCCGAAATATACCACAATTTAAGGTCATCGGGGGTCAAATTTGGTCATAACCCCGCCGCGCCGTGTAAGGCCAATGCCCCCTCGAGGTCACCCCAACCTCAAACACAACACAACATAACAGTCCATCCGGCAGCGTGACCTTAATAACTAAGCTCATTAAGGGTAATGTTTTCACAGGTGGGCGTCTGAGGTGAGGCGAGGAGTGGATCTGTAATTACCGGTACCTGCCCCGAGTGTTGGTAATAAGCATTCACCACCACCTTCACCAACATTACCACCATCATCACCACAACTACCAGTATCACCATAACTACCAGTATCACCATAACTACCAGTATCACCACAACTACCAGTATCACCACAGCTACCACCATCACCACATTTACCACCATCACCACAGTTACCACCATCACCACAACTACCACCATCACAACTACCAACACCACAACTACCAACACCACATCTACCACTATCACCACAAATACCACCATCACAACAACTGCCACCATCACCACAGTTACCACAAGCACTACAACCACCACCATCACCATAACTACCATCACAATCCTCTCGTTCAGCATGGTTTACACACTGATTTAACCACAGTGCTGTTAAATTCCTCCGCTGATATAATACAACCCTGGGGGTGGGGGGAGGGGGGGCTGTTCACTCATCTATTAGCACATTAATCTCTTATAAAACAACTAGTGTTACCCATACAACTTCATCACGATACAAAACTGAACAAAATAGAATAAAAAACAAATTAGATAAACTGAGAATGATAAAAAGAAAATGTAATGGATAAATCAAATTGTTTATAAATACCATGATAAATTAATTAATACATCAATATAATGCCACCTTGTGTGTCCAGTGACTATAGTTTCCTTCATACTTGAGGTCATTACAATTTATATATCACTCAACAACGTTCTAGAATTCCCATGTTTCCCGGTTACAGTGACGTTACAGTTGTCAAGCGAACGCCTAGCCCTCGTAACCGTGGAGTTTGCCTATTACCAACACAAGCCGTCGATGTGAGTACAGCAACTTGTCCTCACTCTCCACATGTCTCATCACAGCTACTGTAAACAAGGGCGGCTTAGAATCAGTCATTGGCTGTGTTGAGAAAATAAGCTCAGTATTGTTAAAGCTTGGAAGATCTCTCGAAGATTCTCACTACAGCTTATTTCACCCGAAGATTAGCCACGCTAGTGAAGTCAGTGAAGTCACTAGAGAGGTAACGTTATCAATTTTGACCATTTTGACCATAAGGATGCCCCCCTTCCCTTAAATCCGCGACTGTTCATCACCACATTTACCACTGAAACCATTACCCCTTAAGTCACCACTAATAACAACATCATCACCACCATCGCTACCACCACCTTATTACCAACACCACCATTAATACCTCGATCACCATCATCAGTAACACTAAAACCACCATCATCTTCACTTTCATCCCCCACCACCACCATCACCACATTCACTATCATCCCTCACCATCACCACTATCACCACCACCATCACTACCACCATTGTCACTGCCGCTATGCAAAAGATTAATGAACAGTGACACTCCTGTGAATACTTTTTGTGGATATGTTGGTAGACACAAGCAAGGAGATGTACACAAATATATATACAAACTCGAACGCGAATACGTACACACACACACAAAGACACATAAACACGTACACACTCAAACAAGGTCAAGTGTACACACAACAGAGTAAGACCAGGAATACACTTACATTATCCAAACATGAACACGTACACACATATCCAACATGGACATGTACACACACACACACGGGTCTATCTACACAAGGGCATGCAAATACACAAACACCCACACAACCAAACAAGGACACGCATAAAAATACCGAAAACCTCGTACTGTACGTGCAACAAATACCCAAACATATATACCCACACGCACCCTAAACATGGACACGCACACATACCCCCAAACAAGGGCACAGACTGACACGGATCATGGGGGCAGGCTACGTGTCAAGAGTGTAAATTTACCGCGGTAACACATGAGAGAATGGTACCGGAGCCTTCTGCAGCCATCGTACAGGTCCAATTAGCAGGTGTGGGCGGGCAGGGAATAGCAAGCACACAGTTAAGCTGGGTGGAGAGAGGTGGGCAGAGGGGGGAGGGTTGAAAAGTGGGCGGTGGGTTGTGGAAAGGTGCGACAGAGATAGGCTTCGTGACACGCTGATCCACCCCCCCCCCCCAGGTCACTGACCCCCTATGGCACTGTGAGAGGCACTGTGTGTGTGGGGGGCACTTCTCGTATTGGAGATAGATGATAATTATGAATAAGTTCTTTAGAGAGAGAGAGAGAGAGAGAGAGAGAGAGAGAGAGAGAGAGAGAGAGAGAGAGCTTCTGTTTTAAATCCTTCTGTAAGGGATCAAAGCATCGTGACACAAGAGGCACCATTATTGGCCTTTACAACACCCTGACTCGAGATGCTGGACAGAATGATGGTTTCTCTCTCTTCCTCTCTCTCTTTTTTTCACACACATAACATTATATCGATCTATATTTAACTTACTTGTACACACACACACACACACACACACACACATATCAGTAGACGGAGACACCGCACGACTCAGCGGGTAATAGTGGTGCTGTCACTCAGGTCCTTGGTGCGTCCCTCCTCCTCCTCCTCCTCATTTTTTCTCCCAAGCACTGGCGCGACGCTGAACCAGTTTTGAAAGAAAAAGAAGGAAAAGAGGACGCCCTGCAGGTATGTATTACAAAAGAGTTGTGCACTATGTTTACTATGGCGCCGAGAAGCCTAGTCGGCGCCTCTCTAGTTTGGCCTTACGGCAACCTATCATTTTGGTCTTGTAGTGTGACTCGTCTGTGTAGTTCATTTTAATAGCCGCCTCTAGTCCACCCATCCGCCGCCTATCCACTCGCCACCGCCCACTGTATATTCGTCGCCTACCATTAACGCTCACCACCCGCTATCCACTGATAAAAACACAAGAATGGAGGAAACTGGGTAGTCCCGTTTCCACCCAACCCCTATCGCACATATGTCCGTCTAACCTATATGTGAAGCTACCCAGCGTGTTCGAGTTAATGATGATGTTCTACTCATCCACTCAAACACTTACTGCTTGTCATCCTACGATCCATTCGTCATCCACCGCCCTCATCAACCAATTCCTAATCCTCTCTATTGCTGATCCATCACTCGTCACCCACCACCCATTCCTGGTACAGAGCTTATCCACCACCCATCACCTGCAACCTATACTCCTGACCATTGCTTATTCTCCACCGCCACCCAACCCCCGAACCAGAGAAAAACCTATACCGCAGCCTGCCACCCACCGCTACCGCCACCCAACGCCGCCCGAGGTATGCAGATGAGGCAGCATCCATCATTACCCGGGATAAAACATGTGGAGGCTGGGTCACGCAAGGTCACCCACCCGCTCCTCCAGTCTCTTGTTCACTCTCCCGCCATTGTTGCCTCGCCCACCACACTACTGCGTCCGGGTTGCGTTGTCCAGGTCCTGTGTTTACGCTGCACAAATATTCAGTAACATTGTTTTGTTTACAGAGTACAAGAGTCCTATTAAAATTCTTTGTTTCGTCTGTGCAAAATTTTTAACAATTTTGTTCGCCTGTACTGTACAAAGATTGCTAGAATTCTTTCCTTGCGGTGCTTACAGTGTACAAAATTATGTTTACACGACAAAATAAATAAATAAATACATTTTGAACATTGTAAAAAAATGCTTTTGTTCTGTCTGTTTTACCCTAAGCCCCCCCCCCCCCAAATAAATCTGTTTGCACTGTACATAAATGTTTAAACTCCAAAATATCTCGGTTCACACCTTATGTTTACACATCAAAAAAATTCTTATTCACAGTACGAAAATCACATTTATATTATAAAAGTTATCATCAAACTGTAAAAAAAATTCTCACACAGGATTTAGACTTTTATCTATATTACACAAAATTATGTTTAATGCCGTGAAATATTTACATACTGTAGTACTTTACCTTACAAACATTATTAAAAATTTTATGTTTTCATATTTCAAAAAAATTACTGTAATTATTTGCAGAATATAAAAAAAAATTAAATTGAGATGAGTGGAGACGGAACGTTTCCACTGTATAATACTCATGTTTACACTATTCAAAAGTTATGTTTACACTACAAGAATTCTTTGTTTATATAATAGAAAAATCCCATGATTACTGTATGCAAAAATGTTTTTACAAGAAACAAACTACCTTGTTTACAAAATAACTACAAAACTTATGTGTATGCAGGTACTAGAAAAAGTCTCGCGTTTGCTGCATTTTCCCATATTGTATACAGTACAAAGCTTCAACGATTTACACTGTGGTGTTTACACATCAAAAGTCCGTGTTTCCTCTATACACAAACCATATTTACACTGTGCAGACTTAATATACACTCTATATATAGTCCATACCACGAAAGACTGAAGGCCTGGTTTATAAATCAAGGGTGTTTGGTACACAACAATTTATAATTACTAACTGAAAATAACGAGAGGGAGCGAGCCTCATTACGGTTGAGTCTATGGGGTTATTATTACGCCATTTTGTCCCCCATGTTTACACTTAATTCAAACCAGTTATGTGTATTCCCTTATCTCCAGTTACGAGAAAAATCGTAACGCAGGAACCTCTGAGACTCCAAAAACTGTGTCATAGTTATTGTAAAACAGTTATACGCGTTGTAGTATTGTCACTTAAAGGAAAATTTAACTTCCGAACCTACTGTATAACATTCTACTACTGTACCTTAGCTCAAGTAGTCCAGTTACCTTTAAGAATCTGCCTTTGCGTCGTAGCTTAGTGAACCATTTATATGCCAATTATTTGAGGTAAATTCCTAGAGAATCTACCCGTGAACCGTAACTTAGGCGAGTCAGTTATATGCGTTCTCACATCTCCAGTTAGGGGGGGGGGGGGTTAAACGCTGATGTACGAGCCTACGAGAATGTGGATTCTTATCTGAGAAAATCTTTATAACGGAAACAGTAATTAACCTTTACAGGAGATGGCAGTGAGGCACGACCGTGACGCACTACACCCCAGTACCTTCCCTCCCAGTACTCCGGGCGATGCTGTGGGCTGAGATATTGGCTGTGGGGGCAGTGCTGTGGGGGTGGGGCAGTGATGTGGGGTGAGGCAGTAAGAAGAGGAGGAATGTTACTGTGATAGGCATTGCGGGGGAAAGTGCTGTGGGAGGAAGGTGTTGTGGAGGGGAGGTGCTGTGGTTGATGCTGTGGAGGGGAGGTGCTGTTGGGGAAAGGGGTGGTGTTAAGCTGTGGAAGAGATGAGATAATGTGTGGGGAGGAAAGGTTTTTTTGGACGATGAATTCCTTTGTGGGAGGTATGGTGCTGTAAGGGAAGGAGGGGTGCTGTGGGGGGGGGGTGATGCTGTGGGGTTAGTGCTGTGAAGGGGGTGGTATTATAGTGTGGGGCGTGAGGCAACTCCAACCAAGAGTAGCCACAATTATCAGTGTGCTCACTTGACCCATCACGACTCCTCCCCTCCCTCCCCCTGGCCCCCCTACCCCCGAACTACAACGGTACACTGGACAAAATTCCAATAGATGATTTAATATTGAACAAAATCCCACCATTTAATTTCCCACTGGGAAAAAATCTAACCTAGCCTCACCTAACCTAATTTAAGATAACTCAACCTCATCTAACCTACACCTACCCTCACCTAATCTAAATCCGTACGCTTAACCTAAGTTAAGATGACCAAACCTAAGCTTATCAAACCTAACCAAAAACTAACCAAACATGCACCTAACCTAAACAAATATGATCCACTAAACCAACTGTAATTTAATTTTAGAACAATATCTAACTTAACCTAACCAAGTTTAGACTAACCTATCCTGTACATAACATTACCGACTTTCGTTTAGACAAGCCTAATCT
The DNA here is from genome assembly GCA_958450375.1 of Homarus gammarus. Lineage (NCBI taxonomy): Eukaryota > Metazoa > Arthropoda > Malacostraca > Decapoda > Nephropidae > Homarus > Homarus gammarus. The sequence goes on along the minus strand of CAUDMG010001619.1, from coordinate 1,706,204 downwards.
AACATCATCTGGCCTAATATAACCTAAGTAGTCTACAACAAAGGCAATTCCAGTTCACTAAAGCCACGAGTCATCCACCACAAGCCAGAGGTCACAGATGGGTGAGTAAGTCATCCGCCACTAGCCAGAGGTCACAGGTGGGTGAGAAAGTCACCCACAACCAGGCAGGGATCACAGGTGGGTGAGTAAGCCACCCACAACCAGGCAAGGGTCACAACTAGGTGAGAAAGTCACCCACCACCAGGCAGGGGTCACACAGGTGGGTGAGTAAGCCACCCACCACCAGGCAGGGGTCAGGAGGAGGTGAGTGGCCTCTCCTGTGGGTGGAGAGGAGGAGGTGAAGGTGAGCCTCGCCCCGCCGGTGGTGGTGATCAGCGCCATCACCTGGCCTGGGCGGGGTTGGAGGCTGGTGCTGTTCCACCGACCAGAGGAGAGAAGTCTTTGTTTTGCAGACAGGCCGGCGAGGGAGGGCAAGGGGAAGGTTCCATGCGGTATAAACCCCCACATAACGCTGCCTGGGTCGTGCCAGAGAGCCCATCTGACCGAATCCTCGTGTCAGTCTCCCCACACATAAAAATACTCACAGTATAAAGCCGGCAGCCATTCAAGCGTCGCACAGGGTTAGGAACATCTCACCACGTCTCAGGAGGTCCTCTAACTCCACCTCTTTGCTTTGCTTAATTCCCTATGTAAGCGGAGAGGCAAGTTATACTCATACGTCCCTCTACACGGAAATAACCACAGTACACAAACTAAACACTCAAGCATCACTCGAAGCTAGAAATCCTGCTGCACATCCTTATTGTTAAGATGGAAGTCCATCTATTCAGGGCTAATATCAGCGTAAGTGGAAGACTCGTATGGCAGTCATGTCATGTGGAAACCACAAATGAAATCCTGGTGGGGAGAGAGAAAAAATAAACACTTTACCCCGCACACCTCCTGCCTCACCTGTGATGTTTATGGTCATTAACCTGGACGGTGGTTCTTCTTCCCTTCGTGGATGCATATCTCAACTCACGCAGGGCAAAAAAGAAGCAAGTGTAATTTCGTTGACTGTGGCAATAAAATAGCACGCAAGAAATACCTTTAAAGAAATAGAATAAACACAGTGATGGGAGAGTTTACACAAAGTGGTCACGGAGGAAGAAAAAAATACATAGATTCGTGAGATCATTACGCATTCACTAAGGTGTGTTCCCCTTCACGCCTCCACCCAGAACACACCTCAGGCAGTAGGTAATCATGTCAAGAGTACATTTCTCTCTCCCACCTCGATCATTCTCTACATATCTAGCATTACTGTTTTACTCATATCAAACTGTGTGGGATTTTAGCTGTTAATGATCTGATCTTCCCAAAACATTCAAAAGTTTCCTCAGGGTTTATGGGATCACGAGGGCAAATATTTTAGTGTAGTAATCCTAACCTAACTTAATTTAACCTGACCTAAACTTAGGCTAGAAATACACCTTTCATACAAGATACAAGCTTCAAACATCATATTCCCCGAAAGAACAATAGACAGCATTCAGGGATATACACACATATGCACTCCGCTATTCTTTATTGATGTTCTAGTTGCGAATTAAACAGTTTACGAGCTGCTGAATCATCGCGCAGTGACTGTTTCCTGCCCGGAGCAAGTTACTGCCCTCCTCCCACCCACCCCCGTGTTTCACTATTGGTAAGGGAAAAAAAAATAATTTCTGCCGTATATCACAAATGAAATACTGTGATGTATCCTTGCCAACATAATTTTGGTCCTCACGCATAAATACACCTGCGATATATTTTTTTTTATTACGGAGAGAGAGAGAGAGAGAGAGAGAGAGAGAGAGAGAGAGAGAGAGAGAGAGAGAGAGAGCAAACATCAGAATCCTTCGAGCTCTTCTCCGGGTCAGACCTTGACAACAAACGGTCTCTCTGCATTAAATTAAATTGACGATATTAAAGTAATTATAAGGATAACTATTAGCACTAACACGAATGCCAACGAGTTTAACCAGGTCACTGACACGAGTAATTAACTGCAGTCAGATTAAAGGTGCATGATTCTCGTAAACTAAAACAATAACAGGTGGGAATAACAGCAAGAATAACTCTTCACAACTCTACGGAGGATTCAGCTCACATTCAACAGGAAGAGAGGCGTCGTTACCCTTTACAAAACCAGACTGAGAAGTTTCCAGTGGATAAGTTTCAAACCATCTGTCGTGTTATGTAAAATCTATTCAATGACGTACACACACGCACACAACGTCAGCTAGAGAAGGTACAGAAAAGGGTCCGCAGAATCACGCTCGGCACAGAATACTCCGGCTACACCAACGCTCTCTCCATCCTGGAAATGCCATCCCTCAGTGACCTCCACCACCAAGCACTGGAAAGGTTTGGCCGTGGACTACTGCACCACCCTCGCCACCTCCTGCCACCTGCAGCCCCCTACCCAACTCGCGCAGTCCGCCACTACAACAAAATTCAGCCCATAAGAGCCCGCACCGATAGATATAAGAACAGCACCATCCCATCTATTGTTAAAATAATACACAACTCCTGATTTATGTACTGTACAGCCTTGTAAATGTATTCAATGCATATTATATCATTATGTCTAAATCAAATGTAAGTCTGTATATTTTCAGCCACCGGCTGCAACTCTATTACTAAACCGTTTATTATTATTATTACACACACACACACAGAGGCTACGGGACCAATAACAAAAACATCATCTCCACTAACAAAACCTGAAAACTGTGCCGAGGAAGGAGCACCACTCAGCAGCATGACGACCTATACCCATCATCTTGGCATGTGTGGCATGTGTGGTGGTGAGCGGCGCCCTCAACTCCCGGGACTACTACACTTACTATCCAGGAACCTTGACACCAATCCTTCACAACTCCTGCTGTCATGCATGGCCTCGAGACAAACCTCGGCCGTGCATGACTGGCCAACACGATGACGACGGGCTTATTCCAGTTATTTTCCAGTTATCATAAAAAATATACGTATATATATAGTCATAGAAAATTACGGATTCAATGAGTTTTTTTCCTGTTTTGATTTCATATCTCTTTTAGTCAAGGGTTAATGACCTCAATCAGGTGGCATGTTGTGTATTTTTTATTTATTTTTTGATGAGTTCACTACTGTGCTTCAAAGATGTGTCTTAAACAAGAACAAAACACAGACCGATTCAGCAGAAGACAGTGCGGCACAGAGGCATCACAGCAGCAGAAAATGCGACACACAACAAAATAACTACAGCAGACAGTACGGTACGCACACACGCGCAGCAAACAATGCTGTTCTTGGCAACAATGGAATAAGCACCTCGGTACACTGCAGCAGATGGCAATGCACCACACAACAGCAGAAGAGAGCGCGGTACACTGCAACAGATAGTGCTGTGTCACGGGTGGGGCAGCGGGACATACCCTGCAGGCGCCACCACCACCACGGTACAGCAGCCAGCGCGTACTGCACCTGGATGACCAAGCAGGTGTACTGACACGAACACACCTGAGAAAATCCAATCAGAGTGATAACCACACCGGACAGTTTGCTACCGGACAATATTTTACCTGTTTGTTAGGGTTAAGTTAGGATAAGTTACAGTAGGTTTGGTTAGGTTGGATCAAGGTGAAGGCCAGGTCAGGTTTGATTAGGCGTATACTTTTCATATTCTATTTGGTGTGGGAGATGTAAGTGCAATGTGCCTAGAGCCCCTTCTTCATTCTTTTTGCATCCGTTGTGCCTGCAAGGCGAACCTTGATTATATTATGGGCATACATAGGGTACACCTCCATAATCATGACATTGTTTTGCTTTCCTAATTCATCTCTTATTTCTTCTGCATTATTTACCACCACATCCAACTTCTTACATACAAGGGTGAGCTTGGCGCTGTATTCCGTGGGACAATGACCTCGTATCCGTTAGTTTCATTTTGTCCCTGGCACCAGACTTAAGTAGTTTATCAGCATCTTCATCTGTTTCTGTGAGGATGATGTAACCATCTCTCAGATCCACAAGTCTATTTATTCTCACCCTTAGGTCGCTTAATAGTCTTTTTAGCTCTATCTGAGACCCGTGGGTCGGGGTTCTGGAAATCTTCACTCTCACTTTGGTCATGGTCAGTTAAATACTGTACATGAAAATCCTACCTAATCTGTCCAACTCAGTTTAGCCCCATGGGTGCGGCTTCTGTCGGACTGTCCACGTGTTGGGCGAGTAAAGACGGGTCTAGGGGTAGTGTGAAAATGCAATCCCCTGACGGGGCCTAGCCAAGCCCTTACAACTAACAGCGGTAGGTTGTGAAGCACTGCCGAATCCCTAACAGAAAATGTTGCCACCTTTACTGTCTCAACTCAGTAGCCCTCTGAGGGCCCCCTTGTGGCTCTGCCTGCAGGGTTCGTGTCGTTATCAAACAGAAGGGATTCTAGGCGAAAGGACAGGATAGGGAAGAAGCGCAGTGTGCAAGAATAATAATATCCAGCAGCCAGAGCGAGCCCCAACGTAAAAAACAAGGCTGAAAGTCGTAACGGTCAACAAGTTTGAACACGAGCCGGGAGCGAAGCACAGCACGTCCACCCGCTCTGATGGTTGGGTAGCGTTGTTCACAGCTGTCCACAACAGCAATGCTCACAGCTGTCCATAGGCTGCCCGCAACAGAAATGCTCACAGCTGCCCACAACAACGCTGCTCACAGCTGTTCACAACAGCTATGCTCACAGCTGTCCAGTGGCTGTCCACAACACAATGCCCACAGCTGCCCAAAGGCTTCTCACAACACAATGCTCACAGCTTTCAAGAGGCTGCCCACAACAGCAATACTCATAGCTGCTCACAGCTGTCCACAACAGCAATGCTCACAGCTGCCCATAGGCTGCCCACAACAGCAATGCTCAAACCTGTCCTAAAGCTGCTCACAGCTACACTCCACCAAACTTCGCCAGAGACGACATCTATAGAGGAGCAGCAACAACAAGCCCAACACCAGCCAGACCTCCCTCTCTTCCTGCTGGAGCATCACGTCTAGCAAGTACTCCCTTTGCTTGAGCTTCAACACGAACACACCAGACGGAGGAGCACACCATAATAACTCTCGTTACTCACTACAACACCGTGATGTTCTTCTTCAGCTGATAGTTAGTGCGGTGGACCTGCCACACCCCCACCAGCACCACCAAGATAAACAACTGTTACGCCCATTGATGTTTTTATTAAATAATTATTAGCTAAAACAAAATCCACACTTTATAGTCAACTTCACTATTTTTTAATAGTATAAAACTGCAACTCAACTATAATTCTCAAGGGCAATCTGTGAGTCTACCTCAGTGGACTGTTGGTGTCATTATTACACAGCACCGCGATGGTGTACCATAAGGACAAAAATAAGGTGGTGGTGACCCAGGCCGGTAGTGCCGCCTGTTTCCAAATGAAGGAACTGTGTTGGTCACACCATATATATATATATATATATATATATATATATATATATATATATATATATATATATATATATATATATATATATATATATATATATGTATATATATATATATATATATATATATATATATATATATATATATATATATATATATATATATGGTGTGACCATTCAAACTTGGGCTATTCCTTATTAACATATTGGTAATGGTTGAGTCATACTTGAAAACAACATTAATATTTAGTAGCTTGAGGGACCGAACTAACGGGACAAATTCATTACGATAGGGCAGAGTCAAAATATTCTTAAGTGTAGGAACTTGTCTGGTTTGAGAGGAATGAAAGGATTTTCTAGCCCTTTTAAAACAACGATCAACAAACACAGAAGGGTACCCGAGTTTTTGTGCAATGGAACGAATATGTTTCAATTCATCATCAAAAAATTCAGAGTCACAAATACGCAGACATCTTAAGAACATAGAAGAAAAAACTGACATTTTGGTAGACTCCAGGTGATTCGATAAAAAGTGTATGAAACTGTCTACCTGTGTGGGCTTTCTGTATACCTTAAATTTGTAGTTTTGGCCATTTCTCATGATAAACATATCAAGGAATGGAAGGGATCCATTTATTTCTCTTTCAGTCTGTACTCACCCCTGAAGATGTGTATTACACAAAAGCGCTTGGGAACTTCATGTTTTCTTCTTTCCTTGTGGTTATCAACATATATATATATATATATATATATAAGCTGGGATGCTTAATATTCAGGTGGTCCCCCCCCCCCCCCCCCGTAATTGAGAACTGGACGGGATATCACAATAACGGTGTTTGTGTTGATGTTATAATGTATCACTACACTTTAATAATTAGGGCCTTTAAGCGTGTACTGTAGAGTCACTATAAATCATAAAGTACATTAGTCATCAATAAATAAAAGTCAACTGGGATACATCTCTCCAGCTAGGCAGTGCTGTTTATCCTTCCTTAACAAACATCGTTCAGCTGATGACTTCTGACAGACTCGGTGTATCAATTTCAGGCTCAGTGTCGAGAATTCTTAAGGCAGTATCTTGCACTGGTGGTACGCTGGCTAGACTGTGACGAGAGTAAGAGTTAATACTGAAACCAAAATTGACTCTTTAGGACATCTGGCTGACTAAAATGGCTTTAATTAGAGCGCCGGAGCCCAATACCGTGTGTTTGTTTAATAATAATTTACATTTACGATAACACACTTTAATTATGTAAACATTCCTTACCATGATAAAAGTATGAAGATTTATTTAAAGAGATTCATTCTTCAAGTCACATTTCCTATCTTTCTTCTGGTAAGGCAAGTCGAGAGTAAACTCAAGAAAGGAGCGACACATAAGAAGATGTAAATGACACAATTTGACCTTAGGATCACCTGAAGAATCTCCACTCCAGCTTATTTCACCTAAAGATTGATAACCCTGACACTATTTGGGGGAATAAAGATAGGTTAGGTTAGGTTAGGTTAGCGTTGTTCAAATTGCGTTACCTACAAATACGAATAAGATAAAACGGTGTGAGAATGGAAGCCAAAGGTATTATTGTGGTGACAGGAAGAGGTAAGTAAGAGAGCGTCTACTATCATACACATACTGGGATACTGTACCAAGAGAGGAGTCCTCGTATGGGTAACAACAAGAACGAGGAAGTGGCTGTAGAAAATGAGGATAGGCTACAGTCACTCTTTAAGATATGATTTCAATTGGATTTTGTACAGAAATCTTACAAAAGGGAAAAACTAAGAAGGTGTGTATAGGCCAATAGAACAGTGATGCAATGAGAGAGAGAGAGAGAGAGAGAGAGAGCGTGTTTCCAGCCTAAGCAGCAGCCATCATAATTCACTGCCCCCACATATATTTATTAACAGCAACACGACAGTAAATCCTTGTTAGAATTTGCCGGGCCAGATGCTTGACCTCAGGGAACAGAGCATCCCACACGTAAACCTGGTATATACCTTTTTTTTTTTATCATCTCTCTGGGGTCTCATTAGCATATACTCAGACCTTCTTCACCGCGGGCCGCAGTGATCCGTATCGACTCAGGGTATCCTATCCCCCCCTCCTCCCACACGCTCCACACTGCTGCCACTCTCCTACCACACTTTATACTCCCCAACATTGGCTATAAAACACACTAATTCTGTACGTTTTGTCAAAGCGTCGCCTCGTTTAATTGGTTATATTCTACCCGTTTCTTAATAGCGAGGTCAAGGCCCAATTAATAAAGTTTTAGGGGGTGTATGGAAGAGAAGGTTATGTCGTGTGGTGGAGCAGCACCCTGTACGCCAGGTCCCGCCCACTCACCGTTAAGGCGTCAATCAAAACAAATGAATCTCGCTTTTCTTTCTTAACTTCCATTCATTTCTTACCTAACACAGACCCTAATAAACTCTTGATTTTTCCTTCTACGGAAGAATTAGCAGTGGTGTAATTTACATTTGTCTTTATTTCCTTCCACGGTAAGAAAATAAACAAAAAATAACGAGTAATTGAACATAAATTCTTAAAGGTTCTTAGCTTCTTATGTTATAAATTTCCCTGACTGGATATTTAAGAATGCAGCAAACTGAGTTATATGAACTAAGACAAAAAGTGTAAAAGGGTCCTGTGGACCTGTTAGAGATAGTGTGGACTGTGGATACAGAACATAGAAGAGAAGGTTTAATTTAGCCTTCAGTACAGCGTGACCGATACTGCACACTTCTGCCTTTAACTTCCCAAACTGTAAATTTGGGCACCCATACGGCAGCTGGGTCGACTGCGAACGCCCCCCCCCCCCTTCAGTGGCCACCCGTGGGTCAGATAGAGTGATATACCGGTATACAGTTTATACAGTACTGTACAGTATATCCGCTAAGTCGCCGCGCCCCTATGTGATCAAAATATCGCCCAAATTCCAGGAAAACTGTAGACGTTTTCTTATGCCTGGCCCAGATCACCATAATCCGCCTTCCTAATACTTCTCCCAGGATGAACAAAAACAAAGACGTGTTTTTTCACCTTACCAAACTAAAACCTAAGCTATTTCTAGTGATCTGAATAAATCATCCCAGGAGCGCTTAATGATAAGCTACAACTTTTCGTTGCTATTCACCAACAATCTGAGCATCAAACACGCAAAGTTTAACCAGGCAAACCATTCAAAACTGGAATTAAAAATAAACTAACATACATACATACATACTGTACATACACACATACATACATACATACATACATAAATCTTACCCGCTCAGGACGTGCAAAACTTAATTGAAAATGATGATCTGTAAACTAATAATAATTATAACAACAAAAACAATAAAAACAACAAAAACAACAACAACAACAGCAACAACAATAATAATAATAATAATAATAATAATAATAATAATGATAATAATAATAATATTAGTATTAATAATAACACAGCATCTGGCCACATTCTCATTAATCGGGGAGAAGAAGGCGAAAACCCGAGCTAGCCGCCCTCATCCGTCACGGCACCTGGTAATATCTCGTGATGCATCGCGTTCCTCAGTGTTTATGCATCGTTTAATACGAGGCAATTAAATTTAATTAAATGGTAAGGATAGTCGGGTGCGAGCGCGTCCATGCAGTAATGTGTGTGTGTGCGTGTGTGTGTGTGTGTGTGTGTGTGTGTGTGTGTGATGTGTGTGTGCTCGTTGCTTTGTCGAATGGTAGAGCACGCAACAAAATGGTTAGGTGGTGTTAGGAGGTGGTGAGGGGGTGTTAGGGGCTGGTCAGGGATGTTATGGGGTTTTAGGGGCTCGTTAGGGGGTGTTAGGGGCTGGAAGGGAAAAGGGGACTCTAGCTGTTCATTCCTGTATATTGATAACTTCTCACCCATTACGCCTGTCTCCATCTTCTTATGCATATGTCCACCATTGCACTGTTTCCATCAACCTATTAGAATGTTCTCATCAACTCATTTCAGTGTTTCCATCAGCCCATTAGCTACACTGTTCCCATCAACTCATTTCAGTGTTTCCATCAGCCCATTAGCTACACTGTTCCCATCAACCCATTTCAGTGTCCTTTGGCATCAACCCATTTTGCTTTTCATCAACCGTAAACCCATGTTCATTGGTTTCCACTTTACACGTAAGTTCCCACCACCCCAATTTATCAGTAAACCTTACGTGTACGTTCATTAGACACCCACAGCCAGGGTTCAACAGACACTCACAGCCAGGGTTCAACACACTCACAGCCGGGGTTTAACACACTCACAGCCAGGGTTCAACACACTCACAGCCAAAGTTCAACACACTCACAGCCAGGGTTCAACACACTCACAGCCAGGGTTCAACACACCCACAGCCAGGGTTCAACACACTCACAGCCAGGGTTCAACACACCCACAGCCAGGGTTCAACAGACACTCACAGCCAGGGTTCAACAGACACTCACAGCCAGGGTTCAACACACTCACAGCCAGGGTTCAACACACTCACAGCCAGGGTTCAACAGACACCCACAGGTTTGTCTACAAGTTGTGGTCGTTCAATGTCACCAACAAGTTGCCGTTTTGTAATATTTTCTAACATAAAATTTCTGGTTCAAGCAAAAAATATCGCACCTCTGTTTAATATTTACGTCACAGGACTACTCTAGGAAGTATATACCAGTGTTTTGTTCTTGTAATATTTTAGCTAAAAATTCAAAAACCTTAAGACGAAAATAATGATCTGTTTTCATGGACTTATCAAGATTTTTCAAGTACTCTCATATCCGTCGTTGGGGCAGCGTCTGGTGGATCTTTGGTTGGTTCCTGACTTGTTTTGGGCAGTTCCGGGACAGGGGAGGGGAGAGGGAGGAGTGTGGGGGTGGCAGAGGGAGGTCTGAGTTGGTGGTAAATGGAGAGGAGTGAGGAAGAAAGAGAGGGATGATTGAGATGGATGATAAGCTAGTAATGGGGAGGTGGGTGACGGTGTGGTACAGACTGAGGCCTCGCACATCTCTGGAGTTTCATCAACAGCCCTCAGGTACCTCCACCTTTCTTCTTCTTTGTTGATGTTAAGGCTAATTAGTTGTGTAGCTGTCTCCTTTGTGTTCCGAGAATCTCAGTTCTTTTTTTATTTATAAAAAGAAAAATAATTTCCTTAACTCAACTAAATAAAATTCCTGAAAATGTACCTTCCTTACATTTAGACAAATTCTTTTATCGCTAACACAGGAAAGAAAATGATCTTCATTATTTCATACATTTTCTGGTACACACAAGTTAACTCGTTTTGGTGGTTATAAATATTGTTCATTGTGTAAACCTGTTTTTTATCTTGTTCTTTCACTCATGTTAAAATATCAACAGCCGTCACATTCCAACACGACTTAGTCCCTAAAAACAAGTGAACGAGCACAGCTCCTGCCCGGGTACAGCGCATTATGCTCACCTGTTTACCCTCCAGCACCAACAACTACACAAACTTGTACCACGTTACATGTCATTAATCTCACCTGTTTGTTGTCAGCAGAGTAACATAAAGATGGTCACGTGAGTCGTTATGGGGACAACGCTAATACCGATATAAACAGAAATATATCTTGTGAAAATGAGCAACAGATATTTATACGAAATATTGGGCTTATATTGTACACAGAATGGGTTTCACAAGGCGCTGTACTTGTTCCCCTGCTATTCATCAATCTCATAACTGACTTCAACATAGAAGTAGCGTCAACTTATTCTCATTTCAAAAACGAATATATGGACATTTTGTTTATTGAAGACGTCGAAATTATACATTCAGAGCAAGTGAACAGCATCACCGTAGACTCACATCACCGCTGTCACCACCATCAGTAGCGCAGAGCAACACCACCACAATGGGTCGGCAGGCTCACGTGCTCATAGCTCACCAATTACGTCAGGTCACGGATCAGTACCTTCGACCTCTTCCCCATCCCCCAATACCTATCTGTTCTCCCCAGTCCTTCCTCTCTGGTCTCTACCGTATTACCCCAGCCTACCCCTTGACCTTCCATAACCCCCCTCCCCCCAGGCGGCGTCCTAACAGGTCCCTAGAGAGTCCCAACAGTCCCCAGAGAGTCCCAACTTCATGAATGAGGTGGGACGGGATAAATTATAAGACCTTGATCGGTAGGTCAACCACGACTGTCATTACTGTGTTTATGGCGGCTGTAAATATGGGGATTATCAACTTCACACTCCCTGCCTCTCCTCTGCCATCCTTCCTTTTGATTCCTCTTCCTTTCTCTTGCCTCATCTCCCTTTCCTTTGATCGCTTTATCCTCACCTATCTCCTCTTAATTTCTCTTTCCCCCCTCACCTCATTTTACTCCACATTTCAATCAGCCCCATTATCCAACATCCCTCCCCCCCCCCTCACTATAGCTACCCATCTTCAATTATTTTTATGTATATCTACCTGATATTCGGCAGTTTCTTTCTCTCGTCTCTTTAATCATCTTTCCATTATTTTTACCTTTATTGTCCCTCTTTTGTGAATTCCTCTACATCCTTTCATTCCCCTCCTCTTCCTCCTACTACTCCCCGTATGCTTTTGTGTGTGTACGTTGAGGACCTACCTGGAGGAGAGGTGACTGGGTTGACTACCTCATTACCAAGGTTTACTCACAGTACTCGGGTCTGTCCACTGATAAAAGCTCCCTACACAGCTGGTATTAAATGGTTCTATGTCTCTTAGTCTCTCTGTCTGTGTCTCTGGTTCTGATTATCTGTCTCCCAGTCTTTCTGTCTATCACTCTCTCTCTCTTTGTCTGTCTACCTGTATCTGTCTCTCAGGTACGCCATCTGTCTAGCTGTCTGTTATTTACTGTCTCTCAGTCTTTCTGCCTGCTTAATATTCTGTCTCTTTGGTATCTGTTTTTACCCTCAGTCTTTCTGTTTATCTCTCTCTGTCTCTCTGGTGCTTTGTCTCAGTCTGTCTACATATCTGTCTGTCTGTCTGTCACGCTGTCTCTTAAGTTTTGTTTGTTTCTTTCTCTCTGATTTTTATTTTACTTGTTTTGTAAAGTTTCATTTGAATTCGTCCAAGAAACATAAGTAGGACGAATAGACGGAAGAACAAAATTATATTTACTCACTGAGGTGTGTGTGTGTGAGAGAGAGAGAGAGAGAGAGAGAGTTGTTAAGTAGGAAAATGGTTGTTTATTGTGTAATATAAACTGAATAAACGACAAATGTACTTTCTCTTGCAAGTAGATACTGGACCAGCAGGTAGAAGTGAAGGTAAAGTTATTATAGCCAGTGTCCCCAAGTCTAGTGTTTGTGTGAGTATGACAAGATACCGTCTGCTTGGGCTCTAATTTCCTGCAATAACTACATGTTGCAAGTCGGTCACCTGGGGGGAAATAAGCAAACAAACCCACATACGTACAGAAACACCCACATACACACACACACACACACACACACACACACACACACACACACAGATCCTCACAATCATACAATAGTTCCTTGCTGACTGGGGGTGAGAGAATACACACACAGTCATTAAGGTCAAGTTTTAGTGCACTCTGACGCCATCTTTGAGTCGTTGTTTCAGTGAGTCAGTTAGATGTGTTTTCTCTATTATGGATCACGTGAAAAACAGACACCTTGGCTTCTTTCTTCACCTAGACATCATCCACCATAAAGCTAACGTAACTTACCTTAACATAACCTAACCTTACCTCTCTATGTCAAATTTAACCTAACCTAAGCGCTCTTTGTCTAACTTAACCTAACCTAAGCGCTCTTTGTCTAACTTAACCTAACCTAACCTTACCTCTCTTTGTCTAACTTACCTAACCTAACTTGACCCAACCTAATCTAACTTTTCCTGACTTAAACTAACCCCTTCAGGTAGCGTTAGGGTGGTTAAAATTCAGGTGAAATAAACTGGTTTGCCTAATCTTCAGGCATATAATTCGAAAAAAAATGGGGGCAGTTGGTCAAGCAGGCAACTAGTTCTAGTAGGCTTCAACCTGTACTAATTGTCCCTTATCTTAAAGAGTTTCACTCCTGAGTGGCTCCTATTCGAATGGTTAAGCTAGACTCGGGCCTCTTAGAACTGGAACATATTAATATTGGAGCCTAAGAGGACGGGGGACCTACGATGATTAGTGCTCAATTGACCTGCTGCCAAATTTAAAAAAATCTCAAAGATTTCAAGTTGTCTGGCCTACCGCCCCGAGCAGCTGGCCGGCCCTGTTTACGCCCATCACATAGTCTATTATCCCACCTTTATGTCCCCTGTTGTAGCCATTAAATTTAACGACCGCTCCGATTATATTTTTCTACGGCAAAGAGCGAGCCATTTGTTGTCAGGTGAACTCAATTAAGCAGCCAGGCAGACTGTCACTTAAGAGCCGTAAAACGTGACCAGACGTGGTAGTAGCAAACACGCACAAAGGAGGCGAAGAGACACACCGTCAACAGGTAGTGCTGAGTGAAGTGACAGGTGCGGTAGACACACAAGGTGACCGCTAATTGGTCGTTGTCGTGTCACCGCATCTTATCTATGACCTCGAGCTGAATATCCTGTTCGCTGATAGGAATGTGATGAGGTGGCCCAAACCAGGATCAAGTCCTCACCAACCTGTGTGTAGTGTGTACTACTGATGTGGCGGCAGGAAGGAGCGCCTGCCGTCTTTAGTTACAATCTCCTCTCGAAAAAAAAACAGTCCTAAATAATCTTCCTGCGACTTACAAGCACAACGATGACGCAACAAAATACACACTGCATGTCAACACAAAACAGAATCAGATGTATATTATCATTAACAGCTTTCAGTTTGGTACAAGACACACACTACCAGCCTCAAGGTGCAGTAACAAGAATCAAACCAATATTATCATAAGCTTCTCTCAGTTACACAACGTGAAGATGTGTACTTACCCGAGCTTCTGCCTGAGCTGCGCCTTCTTGTTCTTGATTTTCTGAGCACTCATGATAGTGGCGACCTTACACGGCCATCCTGCCTCACTCTAGGTACACACTCCTTCACTCACTCCCTTGCTACACTCCACTATACCCCAACATTTATTTTTGCATATTATGTCTACCTTTACGAGATCACAACAGTTCTCAATTTCTAATCACGGAAATTTTCCTTCGCCACTTATATTTGGGCAGCACTGTTGATGTTATCTTTTCTTATCAAGTTAACATTTCCTCACACGAATGCATGGCAACTGCTGATTTTCAAGAGAGCTTTTTACAGAAACACTTGTGGGGTGATCGTGGCTTTATCAAGGACAAATGTGTTGAAGATGACCATCACTAACTCAGGAACTCATTGCAAACCACCGCTGTCGCATTAGGCAGCTGCAGGTGATATGCCTATAATTCTTCAACACACACCGACGGACGTAATAACACCTGAAAAGTAAAGAGAATATTATTATTACCAACACTTACACAATGTACCACTTTTGGGCAGCCAATGGAAGACTGTGTGTGTGTGTGTGTGTGTGTGTGTGTGTGTGTGTGTGTGTGTGTGGGTGTGTGTGTGTGTGCGAAGCTACCATTATCCATGAACAACTACGTTGGATTGGCCATGTTACCGGCATGGACGACAGTAGACTGCCAAGGCAGCTACTTTAGTCACCTAACGAATAGTAAACGTAACGCTGGCGGGCAACTGAAAAGGTATAAGGATAGTCTTAAGACAAACCTGAAAAAGTGCCAAATCGACCCCCTGACCTGGAAGAAGATTACTCTACACCGTAACGCATGGAGGAGCGCCACACGAGAAGGTGTCAATACTTTCAAGTTAGCCCGACTGTATGCCGAGGCAGACAAACGCCACCGCCGGTATGACGTTGCCATCGCCCCCCATACTAGATGTAACGCCCCACACGGACAACATCTGTGGACGATCCTGCCGGTCCCGGATCGGTCTCTCGAGTCACCTCGAACTCACCAACGAAGGTGACATCCTCAATAACTCATATCATTGTATCATAGCTGGATGGTCGTCATACTCGATTCCGAGTGACAGCAAAGTAGTAGTAGTGTGTGTGTGTGTGTGTTTATTCGATAGATAAATAAATAGACAGAGAATGATATAACATTAGGCAAAATCTAACAAACAAAACGTGTGCACATAAAAAACACAAGAATAAGATATATAATAGAATAACATTTAAATAGATTACTTAATATGCAAAGACTCATTGGAGTTCTTTTCTGAGGCTGGAAGGCAAAAGGGAGGGACAAATGAGATAAGAAGGAGAAGAAAAAGAGGAAGAAAGGGGAGAAAGTTAGGACACGAAGGAGAGAGAGAATGAGGAGATAAAGAAGGGAAGAGTGAATGAGTGAATGAGGAAGAGAAAAGAGATGATCAAGAGAAAAAAGGAGGAGGAGGAGGGGGGATAAGGACATCGAGGAAGAGTAGGAGGAGGAGGAGGAGATGAGAACGTCATGTTATACAGCCAAACAGTGGACATGAACTCTGGCCCCTGACCCAGTATCGCCTCTCATCAGTTCACCCGAGACGTGAAGGTCACAGTCTTGAGCACGATCTATAAGACTCCGACAGGTAGATTTATCGAGTCTTGCACTTTACGGCAACATACGGTATACGTCTAGCAGAGGTTAGGTTAGGTTTAGTTAGGAGGTTAGATTTAGTTAGGTTTGTTTAATTAAGGTTAGATCTAGTTAAGTTAGGTGAGGTTAGGTTAGGTTTACTTAGGGTTTGGTTCACTTTTTGTTAGATTTGACCAATTTAGGTTATGCTATTTTTGGAGATCCTTCCAGTGATTAAAATAAAATCAGCATTTGTATTATTACCGGTAGTCTCAGTGAAGTTACGTTTCCATTTTGGTCGTATTCTGTAATGTCTTTACGTATCTTAACCAGGCATATAGTTATACTTGCATTGTCACGACATACTGGTAAATACATAATCATAGGAGTCAATTTAACAATGGAGAACACAAGAGAAGCTCAGAGGAGAATGGCCGACACATTTATTCACCACAACATTCCCGTGGCAAAACCTAAAGATATTTGAAGCAAGATGTTTTAAGTGTCGGAGATTGTATGATACAGGAACATCACTTTGCGTCAGGAGTTCCGAAAGTTGATTAAGAACATAAGAACATAAGATTGTACGTGGATTGCATGAGTTATGGTAGGCAGAGGATTTTGTAAGTTGAAATGTTGATAGAAAAGATAAGTGTCCTCAGGTGTTCTCGTGGGTCGATGGTGGGTACGGGGTGATGGCACAGTCGAGTACATTTCATTAGGCTTATAACGCCGACTGGAAGTGTGTCAATGTGTAGAAACGGAAGAGTGATAAAATATCCCAGTGTGTATGACATAATGACGATTATCTGCATTACCGTATAGTAACATAACACCAAAACTCAACAAACAGCATCATAACCTTAGAAAAATTACACACCGTTACCATTATATAAGTAATATAACATCGTATAAGTTCATCATAACACAACCAAAAACTGAAACAATTTGAAACAATCTCCCCTAACCCTCATTAGCTGGGTACACTGTTATCTCCCGCGCTATTACGATTCACGTCCACGAGGTGACCTTTCAAGCAAACATCACGTAGACCATCAAGCAGTTGAGGCACACATCATGCACACTCGGCGGCCAGCGTGCATATCGTCGCTGAGGAACTCTGAACTTCATAGCGTTTCATAGCTCTGTGACCCCCAAAGCTACATGTGTTTCATAACGGTGACCCTGAACTTCATAACGTATTATTATTATGTGACCCTGAACTTCATAACGTTTAATTATGTGACCATGACCTTCGTAACGTTTTGTTAATATGTAACACTGAACTTCATATAGTGAATCACGCTGAGCTTTAAAATGTGTTCTTAGCTGAGCAGTCGCGAACTTCATAGGACACCAAAGTAGTGTAACCTTGACCTGACCACAGTTGTTTACACCAGACTTCCAAACATACACATCCGCCTTCCATACGAGGCTTGACAGACAGACAAACACTTTCGTCTCTTCTTTTCATCAACCCGGGAACAAGCACGGATAGGGGCATCTCTCTCTCTCTCTCTCTCTCTCTCTCTCTCTCTCTCTCTCTCTCAGTAATGTGTGTGTGTGTACGTGTGTGTGTTAGATACGAGTGAACACCTGTCGACAGTCTGGTCCACGCCTCTGCCTAATGGTTGGCTTCCGGCGTTTACCCATCAACCCAATGTTCGCAGTGTAAAGGGGCACATTCCAAGAGGCGCTTACATAACCAGGTAGAAAGTAGCCGACGGGACCACATTACCAACGAACATATAAGACACGACAACTTGCATGCATCCGCGCTGACCGCATCTTACACAAGGTTTGGTTACACCTCCAGTTTGTTTTGTTTACAGTATGTTCTAAATTTACGAGTGTGGTGACGGTGAAGTATTACGAAACAGAAAAACGTAACATACTGTAATATCAAGAGGAGGTTAGCCAAAGAGTGGGGTGATGTTAACAGTA
Source organism: Homarus gammarus (assembly GCA_958450375.1). Classification (NCBI taxonomy): domain Eukaryota; kingdom Metazoa; phylum Arthropoda; class Malacostraca; order Decapoda; family Nephropidae; genus Homarus; species Homarus gammarus. The sequence goes on along the minus strand of CAUDMG010001619.1, from coordinate 1,688,257 downwards.
GTGAGTGGAGGGTAGCGGGTGTAAATTAAAAAGGTGACATATGGCAGGTCTTGGTCGTAAAAACTATTACTGGCGTGTGTGTGTGTGTGTGTGTGTGTGTGTGTGTGTGTGTGTGTGTGTGTGTGTGTGTGTGTGAGCCCGCTTGAGTATGTTAAGGTGAGTGGAACAAGAGTAACAAAGACATATGAAAACAATAAGATCATCTTATACGACATTTATATAAGTTTACTGAGGGAGAAACTTTATCGAGTATAAAGATACATAATAATGTCTTGCACACTAACAGAGTCTTCTTCACTCCCTCACCTCCTGAGAAGTACCGTCGCCATCTCCACGGTGATGGAGGAAGTGATGATGTTCTTTGTTTGTGGCATTATAACCCCCCATCCTACCACGGACTTCCTCCCATACTGGCACTCTCACTTACGCCTTGACTCTAGGCACTTGTCTTAACCTCGTCCCAGTATGTATGACACGTGATACAACCTGACCCCCAGTATGACACGTGCCACAACCTGACCCTCAGTATGACACGTGATACAACCTGACCCCCAGTATGACACGTGCCACAACCTGACCCTCAGTATGACACGTGCTACAACCTGACCCTCAGTATGACACGTGCTACAACCTGACCCTCAGTATGACACGTGCCACAACCTGACCCTCAGTATGACACGTGCCACAACCTGACCCTCAGTATGACACGTGCTACAACCTGACCCTCAGTATGGCATATGACCTAATCTTCCCTGGTGTTAAGGTTGACCTGTGAGGGGTCAAAGGGAGTGAGAGGAAATGTAAGGGGGAGGTGTAGAAGGTAGTCACGGTAGAGGGAAGGGAATGGAAGGGAGGGATGGGAAAAGGAGAGAAGACGGATGGAGGGAGGGAAAGGCAGATAAGAAGGAGGGCGAAAGGGAGAGGAGGGAGGAGAAAAAATGGGAGAAGAGATAGGGAGAACTGATCAAGGTAATCACCAAAGAAGTGATAAACATACGCCCTTCGCTTCCCTCCCTCCGTTCCTCTCCAGGCCTGATAGAGGAGGAGGTAGGAGGAACAGAGTTGAGGTGGGCAAGAATAGGAGGCAAGGGGGAGGCGATGTAAGAAAAGGAAGAAAGGGAAGAGTGACAAAAACAAGGATTATCGTAAGAGATTAAAATAAGGAAGAAGGAAGGAAATAATGAGAACAACAAGGATTATGGAAAGGAATTAGGTTAAGAAGGAAGAGTAGTGAGGGATTTAGATTAGGATTCATTATTCACTTTAATTTCGTCTCCTAACTGGTGTTAAGTGAACGGTACCAAGGCCAGAGTCCCAGTGTCCCAGTGCAATTTTCTTGTCATTTTGCATGTTAATTTTCTGATATAACTTTAGTCAGCCAGTTAGGTGTAGCCTCATATCTTTAGATACGAATAAAATTCCAGATCATTTGAAGATTAGGAACTCCAATTTGTTTCACCTGATGATTTACCAACTTAAGGTTAGTTTATAATATGTTAAGTTAGGTTAGGTTAGGTTAGGTTAGGTTAGGTTAGCATTAAGCTGGCTATCCCAAAGGTGAAATTAAGCTGAGGTGCCTAATCTTCACGTGATCCAAAATTCCACATAGGAACCTCTGATAGAATTCTGGTCCAAGGTTTCAAACGCACCACTGCCCCATTGCCCCGGGTGTACAGTATACCAGAGCAGTGTGGCCAGGAAAAACAACCTCCGCTTATTACCATCTGAGGCAAATGAATTTTAAGCGTGTTGCTGATGTGTGATGCTTTGGGTGTGTGAACCAGGGCGCATGGACTAAACCAGCGGGGTCGTCTTGACTTTTGTTGTGGAGGAGGAACACCACAGAGGAACACCACAGAGGAACACCACAGAGGAACACAACAGAGGAAAACCACAGAGGAACACAACAGAGGAACACCACAGAGGAACACCACAGAGGAACACAACAGAGGAACACCACAGAGGGACACCACACAGGAACACAACAGAGGAAAACCACAGAGGAACACAACAGAGGAACACCACAGAAGAACACCACAGAGGAACACAACAGAGGAACACCACAGAGGAACACCACAGAGGAACACCACAGAGGGACACCACACAGGAACACAACAGAGGAACACCACAGAGGAACACCACAGAGGAACACCACAGAGGAACACAACACAGGAACACCACAGAGGAACACCACAGAGGAACACCACAGAGGAACACCACAGAGGAACACCACAGAGGAACACCACAGAGGAACACCACACAGGAACACCACAGAGGAACACCACAGAGGAACACCACAGAGGAACACCACAGAGGAACACAACAGAGGAACACCACAGAGGGACACCACAGAGGAACACCACAGAGGAACACCACAGAGGAAGACCACAGAGGAACACAACAGAGGAACACCACAAAGGAACACAACAGAGGGAGACAAGTACAAACGGAAAATTAGGGTAAACAGTTTGTGCTTGATTCCGGCTAAGCTGCTTCACACCGGAACAAGACTTACTAACGTGAAACAAACAAACATAATTCTATACATAGTCTCGAGCAATACACACTCTAGGTCGATAATGGCTAAACTATGTCTAAAATCTCAATAAATAGCTTGAACAAGGTGAAACAAGAGCCAGTAATAGAATGGTTGATCCCTTTACCGTGACCAAAAACGAACGTGTTAATCAGCGGTGTGCAAAAAAAAAAATAAGAATGTAAAGTTGTAACGCACCAGCATCAACTTAAGTCTTGTGTGAAGGCCAAATATCTTTAACACAAACAGACGGACAGACGACAGACAGACAGACAGAAGGACGGAAGACAACCATGGGATCACCTGAAGATTAACCCTTAATTTATTTCATCTAAACCACTCTAACGCCAACGCTAACCTATCCTAACTTAACCTAACCCCCTATGTAGCGTTAGGGTATTTTTAATCATCTGTTGAAACAAGCTGAGTGGGTACGGTAACTGCCAGGTGATTCTAACCATGACTTACATAGTTATCTTGAACCTACTCGGCCATGGAAATAATAAAAAAGAGCCTACAAATGCTTGAATTTATATAAAATTACATAATGGAGACTATCATTTGTACTTCCGTGCTCAAACCTCAAGCACTTATACAAGTTAAGTTTGGAGGCCTAGTTAGGTTAGGTAGATTAGCCTAAGGTAGGAGGGGTGTAGGTCCCACCAGTCTCCATGTAGGACATACAGGCTGGAGTAAGTAAACAGGCTAACCCCCCCCCCCCCCCCCCCAGGTAACAACACCATCACATTACCTGAGTGGTGGTGTGTGGTGATCAGGTAACACCTCCACCCTTTCCCCATCTCCTCTTCCCTTTACCGCCACATTACGAGTTTTGTGGTCAGATAACATCTCCACAATCAGCCCACCACTGGTCTTCCTTACTAACTACATAAGTATGGTGCCTTAAAATCTGACTCCCACATTCTCTGGTGCACCGATGCCATTTTATATATATATATATATATAATATATATATATATATATATATATATATATATATATATATATATATATATATATATATATATATAATCAACAAAAGTTATGAGCCAAATTATTTTACTGTTCCTGGTGACTTAATGTACTTAACTGTTTGTACCATTAATTGGACGAAGCTGTATAAGGGACAGTTGTTAATAGACTTGAAATAAATTACCCCCAAAGTGGTGGAACCATCCCCTCCAGGGCAGGTGTGTGACCCTGGGCATAAACACAACACGCCAAGAGAGAGGAAGATGGTCATAGACAGATAACTACTGTAATGTTATATTGCTTAAAGTGACTAATGAATACCCAGTGCTGTTATAAAACACGTTGCACCAGTACTTGTGTCTAAACCACGAAAGTTGTCATTATATGAAGCTCAGTGTAGCCAATCTGTGGGGTCTCCAAGAAGGATCATTGTTAAGTAAACTAACCCTGACAATGCTTGTCTCCGTCTCTCAGTGTGCAAAGTAAACCAACGCAGGAAAGACCTAGTCTACCTTCCCCGGAGTGTAAGGTAAACCAGTATACTTCACGTACATTCCCAAACAAGTAAAAGTTCCATGTTTACCACACGCTGCCTAAATCGGTCAGCTGCTCCATCACTGATAACAATCAGCCCCGCTCACCTGCGTGGGACCACTTCCAGCCACTTAATGATTTCCTTTCTCGTCTGCGAATAACCAAAACTTTTAAAGGGAGAAAACAATAACGAATACTATTTAGAAGCAAGAAAACAAGAGAGAGAAAAATAGAGAGAGATGGGAAAAGTTTTTAAGAAAAAATTATAAAAGAAATGGTGAGAGAAAACTTTGCCCAAACATTTAAAGGGAACCCAGTCATAACCTGGGAGTGTTCTGAATGCTTAACAGGAGGCGAAGGCAGTAATTCCCACATAATGACATTGGCATATACTGTAATTGATGCCTTTAGTGATATACGAAACTACTTAAGTTATTTATATAGAGAGAAATAAATAATATAATAGACATGTAGATAGCAAGTAATGATTCATCTTATAAGCCGCTTCGTTCTAGAGAGGTGTCATCCAGAAACTACCCAAACAAAACTGACAAGCATAATTACTGTAGTTGTATATTTAAAGATCTGATGTGTGTTGGTTGGTTGTAATACACAAAATAAACTTTAGTTTTTATGGAAAGCTATTTGTTTACACACACACACACACACACACACACACACACACACACACACACCCTGCAGAATCATGCTCGGCGCAGACTACTCCGGCTACAACAACGCTCTCTCCACCCTGGAAATACCATCCCTCAGTGACCTCCACCACCAAGCACTAGCAAGGTTTGGCAGTGGACTACTGCACCATCCTCGGCATCGCCACCTCCTGCCAGCGGCAGTCCCCCACCCACCTCGCGCAGTCCGCCACTACAACAAAATCCAGCCCATAAAAGCCCGCACTGATAAACATAAGAATAGCACCATCCCATCTATTGTTAAAATAATAAACAACTCCTGATTTATGTACTGTACAGCCCTGTAAATGTATTGAATGCATATCATTACGTCTAAATCACATGTAAGTTTGTATATTTTCAGCCACCTTCTGCAACTCTATTAATTAACCGTTTATTATTATTATTATTATTCCACACACACGAGGCAGCACCATGACAGCACCGCACCCCCCACATCCCTTCGGTCAAAAGGAGGATAAATAATTCCCGTAATGTCCACCAGGTTACTTCCAACCTTTCCGAAATCAACACAACACACTGCGTGACGTCAATGATTACCAGGGCCGGATTCAGGAGTGGGCAAAGTGGGCAGCTGCCCAGGGGCCTCCACAATCTGGGGGCCTCCACATATTACAATATTTTATTTATTTGTTTATTTAGTTGGATTTTTTTATTTTCATTCTATAAAATTCATGTTTATCTATTCCATCACGTAAAACTATGTTCAGCAAGAAGCGTGATAGAAATTAGGCTAGCTACTCCGTGAAATTCATGAATACCTGGTTTTCCTATGAACAGTATATTTTTAATGCATGCTATTGTTTGTGCTGCTAATAATATATTTAGAATTCTACAAACATATATTGATTAAAAATGAACTACATGGAATAACGAAATTGAGATTAACAGAAAACAAATAAAATATTTTTTTCATTATCACTTCCATGACGAACGCCATCAGGGCGCTGTTTTCTAATGTCCTCAATATAACTGCATATGGCTTCAAAATTCTCCAAAGAAGTGTTCAAATTTCAAATATTTCACTCGCCACCCCACCCTCTTGGGTAGTTATAATGAGGGGGGGCCTCCACAAAGAGGCTGCCCATGGGCCTCCACAGGTCTAAATCCGGCACTGATGATTACTTGTACGTGTGTATTTAATGTTTGCATTGATCATTTTCATATAATTTCATGACTCTCTTAGCGTGAAAATATTATATATAAAACCCACGAACTTTCACTCGTTCCAAGACCCAGATGAACCCTGCCACGTACTGTATTACAAGATCCTCGAAGCGAGTCTTGCATGACGGCACAAAACCAGCGGCTACGCTTCACTTAACAGAGGATATTCACATTACATCTTAATGACTGACGTAATCGCTAACTCCACCCAGCACCAGGAATATACCCAATCGTAGGCATTTCATTGTGCTGTTAGTGGGTGTAAGTAAATGACCGGATTCCCAAAACTTGCTCGTTAATTCCTCCCCTGACGCATCAAGTTATTTTACAGTCTCCGTGTAATTTTTTGCGCTATTTCCCGGCTACTTTGTTCTGTACCTTCAGAGGAAAAGATCATCATGTCCTCTCGCTTCCAGTTAGCTAGACCGTCGTTGACACAGACAGGGGGTGAGGAGGCAGAGGTCAGGACGGAAGGTCAACACGCATAACCTCCGAGTTAACCTTTGAACTCAGCTACCCTAGGCGACACCTCTCTTCGGTATATACATCCCGTATATACTGTACAATCCCCGCAACAACACAAAACAAAATACAATAAAGAGTCAAATTAAAAAGATATATTTTCTCCACAACGTAATAACCGCGGCTCTAAGTGTGTCCCATAGACCTGACCAGCCGTTAGGAGCAGCTTGAATACAGCACATTGAATACTAAAGCCTTCGGTACACAGGGATGCGCTATGTGACCGGCACCCCTGACCACACCTACACGACACGACTACACAAGAGGTACAGCTTGAGGCGGGAGCTTCCTGTAACTGATGTCAATACTGATTCCTGTGACAGAGAGACCGAAGTTATCCTGGTCACCACAACTTGTTACTAATGTTCCTGATAATAATGACACTGTTACTAATATAGTTCCTTTGCAGAGATTGATAATGGTGATGATGAAGGGTAGTGAAAATGGTGATATTGATGATGACGATAGTGATAATGGTGACTGATCATGATCATGATATTAATGATAATAATGGTGATAATGATGATAATAATGGTGATAATGATGGTGATAATGATGATAATAATGATGATGATAATGATAATGGTGGTGATGATAATGGTGATAACGATGATGATGGTAATAACGGTGATAATGATAGTGATTCCAGTAAAGATATCTACTCTACTGATCCTGAAAATAATGATGTATATTACCGGTGATGAACGTAATAGTGTTGTTGCTCAAGTTCCTGGGTATTGTTTTGACTGCACTTCAACAACTAAGAGAGCGTAACTAAGTTAGTAACTACACCAGTCCACCAATTACTGCAATAGAAGTCACAACTCACATTTGTAAAGCCGAAAAGTACCAAATAATATTGCCACTTGAATTAACGACATAATAATCATTGGCCCTCATAATGACTGAACGTATTATAATCATTGACACTAATAAGGATAATAATGCATTTACAGTATATTAATATTAATCATAAAATATTGGTATTGATGATAAAGATACTACTATTAACGATATAAGTAATATTGATTCTTATAAAATGATACTTCCTTTAACAACAAGAACAACAGCAATAATAATAATAATAATAATAATAATAATAATAATAATAATAATAATAATAATAATAATAATAATAATAATATAATAATAATAATAATAATAATGTTGACCCTAATATCATAAATATTTACAATAGATCATCTGATATACAGTATTACCAATGTCTCAGTACCTTTAAAAATACCTGTACTGGTAATGATGATAATAATGACCCAGGTGATTGCGACCTTTAAAATAATACCTCTTCAGTGTCAAGGATCCACAACCCCTTCTCTCCATATAATTCAATTTGTGGGTTTGTGGTCGACCACAGCGTCCGTGATGTGGTTGACCTAGCCACAAGGTTTTCATCAGCCTTCCCAGGTTTGAGAGATAGAGTGAGTGTGTGTGTCAGGTGTGTTCTTATCCCATGACGATAGTGCTAATTTATCACCACCACCTAAACCTCTATTCCGTTGCTGCTCCAAAACACGAACCGAGATATGGAATCGTGACAGGAGCGAAAAAAAAGGAAAGTGGCCTTCGGTACTGTACTACTTTGCTGTCACTCGGAATCGAGTAAGGCGATCATCCAGCTATGATACAATGATATGAGTTATTAAGGAAGTCACCTAGGTTGGTGGGTTCTGAGGTGACTAAAGAGGCCGATACGGGACCAGCAGGGTCGATCACAGATGTTGCACATATGGGGGCTACATCTTGTGCGGGAGGGGCGGCGGCAGCGTCTCTGTGGCGTTAGCGCTTGTCTGCCTCGTCATGCAGTCGGGCTAACTCGAAAGTATTGATACCTTCTCGTGTGGTGATCCTCCAAGCGTTACGATGTGTGTTGGGTTTTCAGCACGAGAACTATATAATATTAGCCTGAGGGAGTGGATGAAGTAGGCCTAGGTGATTGGTGGCAAGTGGTAGAGCGATGAAAGGGAAGGGTCGTGAGGTTGTGGTGGCGTACCCTTAGGGGCTGGGCTGGGACCTACCCTGTCTCTCCAGAGTATCGTCAGGAGTAACGTAAAGAAACTCTTACAACAAAGAAACACAGAACACAAATGGAAATAATGAAAAGACAAGATTAAGATGAAATAATGATTACTCTTACGTCAAGAAGACAAAAGTTACAGAGCTGAATGGTAATATAATCTGCAGTTATAGTATGTAAACAACTATAAATGAAATAAACAGGAGCAAAATGAACATAAGCGAATACTGAGAACTACTAGATATTGTAACTGCAAGGAAATAATCTCTCTCTCTCTCTCTCTCTCTCTCTCTCTCTCTCTCTCTCTCTCTCTCTCTCTCTTTCTCTTAATATCAAAAGATAGAATACGTGACTAACAATATTGCACATGTGGGAAACGCTGGACATGTACAGCATAGTATAATAAGTTGTAGCCACAGCAAGCGTGTCCTCCTGCCAACACAAACACTTTCCTCTCTTTAAATGCTACGTACACTCACTCAACACACCACCAACACACACACACTCCTCCTCGGTTAAGCTGCAGGATCTGAACCACAAATACTGTCCGTAATCGTAACAGTTCTCTAAGTGGTAAGAGAGATAACAGCTGCTATTTACAGTATTTCCACGAAGAGATGCCAACTGTTACGAATTTTCTTAATGATAATGTTATGTATAGTTCTTCAATTCAGCAGCTTTAAAACATAATATAAAGGAGACAGGTGCTTCTAATAGTAATAAATATATAAAATTAAAAGCCAGGTCCCCTTTCTCAAAGGTTTGAACCGTAAATATCCCTTGCACCTAAAGATGTAGGAATACACCTGAGTGACTTTAGCTAAACCGTACAAATTGATGTCCAAAAATAGCATCAGAATTATACCCAGACTGCCTTAACTACTGCAGATACCTCCACTTAATGTCAGGTACGTGGTAACATTAAGTTAGTGAACCTTTTCTCAAGATGATGTACAGTACGCTACGTTAACTCTGTCTGGCGATAATTGAACGAAACTAGTGAGGTTAAAGTTTTAGTGTAATTTTAATACAATTTTGGAGAATATATTTAACCTTTAGCCTACACTAACCATTTAGGTATAATCTTATATCTAAAGTTTTGAAAATCTTATTTGTATGAACCTTTCAGACTCAGGACTGAAGGTGATTAAATATTCCACACAAACAATTAGCCTAGCTGGAGTAACTAAGAGTGTGCCCCAGACAATGCATAGCCAGGAAATAAGTTAAAAGCTATCAGGACAAGTAAAGATTTAGGTGTAAATTACGGGTACAGTGGCATCAAAATACTGACTCGTGGACTAGAAGCATTGGTACAACATCACCAGGCTGGCTCAGCGATGAATAATGATTCACTGTGAATTTGGAAAGTTTATTCGGAATTATCAATACAAGTATACATTACGGTTATCAAACCCTATTACATGAGACAAATATAAAATTAGAGAGTTACACAAGCTGACATTTTACTAATATCCTGTCACTAGCCGGCAGTGCGGCGCTTATTAAACTGTTATAGCCAGTTTACCTTGACCAAACTTACATTTTTTACCTGTGGTGATGTAAATTGATTTTTTAAAACTAATATAATTGAAAATGCATAAGGTGTAACTCTCATTTAACACACACACACACACACACACACACACTGTGTGTGTGTTTGTGTGTGTGTGTGTATTTTGTCTCAACGACAGACCAAACCAACATATTACACAAACATTAAAAATCACGACGCTTTTGTTTCCATCTAACATGAACATTAAATTAAGTTTAACAAAAATGTTGTTCCTCCTCTCGGGAACTGTGTTTTTAATGTCTTCTGATGCTTTCTTCTTCCTTCTCCTGCTCAGTAAAACACATCTGCTTCACTAACTGATTTCTAAAGTGCAATTCATCATGACGATTAATTATCTCATGATCCACGTCCCTGTTCTCATAAGTATTCTTCGGCCTCTATTCCAACTGTATCTCATGCTGTATCTCATGTATAATGTACCACCTGCAGTCTTGTTAGAATTCAATCTGTTTGGTCCACAAGACATCTCAAAGATCTCTTGCTTTAGTCTTTTAATTTTAGTTATTTTTTTTAATAATTATTGAGATAACACAGACACACACCACACGTCATGACCGTAGAAGCAGGGAGACCAGATCATGACCTGCTAGGCGTTGAAATCCCTTACAAGCCTTCACAAGACAAACAGTGTGAGGGAATGTTTTGTTATCACCCTCTCATCCTATCTTCCATCACCTTTCTCTCTCTCTCTCTCTTTACCTACATCTTCAATCAGAACTTTCTCTTCATTTACATCTCCATTTAGAAAACTTTCTCTCCATACACCCCCCCTCCTCCTCCTCCTCCTGACTCTTTTCATATAGGTATGTCTTTATCCATACCATTACAACCTGTATACGTTAATAACATCTTTTGGGCTCGTGGTGTTCTCTTTCTTGTCCAGTTACATAGATTATCTCTCCATATAGAGCTTAATATACAGAAAGAACAGACAACTGTAGTATCCCTCAACAATTTTGTTAGTTTAGTTTAAGTTAGGTTAGGTTTGATTATGTTAGGTGCTTAATGTTTAGTTGTTTGGGTTGAATCTGGTGAGGTTACGTTAAATTAGGTTAGATTAGTTTAGGTTCTTTAGGTCAAGTTGTTTGAGTTATGTTATGTGATTTGGGTTGTGATAGGTTAAATTAGGTTATCTAGGCTAAATTTGGTCATCTTATGCATGTTAAATTAAATAGGTTATGTTAGGTTACTTTAGGTTTATTGGGTTTGATTAAATCGGGGTATTTTCGGAGGGTCAATTAATTTTGGTGACATCAAGTCCACCGGGTTAGGTTTGGTTGGGCTTACAAAATTCACTGGAGAATGACCACAACTGGTTTGGGACGGGGACTCCTCAGTGGTGCCCAAAATAACCAATTAACTTGCTTCACTACTATCACAGGAATGACGCTTTCAAGTTCCAGACAAAAGGATGAGAGTCAACAGATGTGCAGCGAGAGCTGTGTGGAGGAGGTGCGCCACCTCCTCCACACACAAGGAATGCTGTCGGGCTGCCCACACTTCCGGCCAGACTGTGACTATTGTTCCAAGCCTCAGCCTTCTTCCATCTCGTACAATAGTTGGCAGACAGCATAAACACTGACCTGGGCTTTATCTTCGCTGTTCGAGTCAAAGTCCTTAAATTTATTTGCAAATTAAAGAACACCATCTGTTTGAACACAGAGTAGGTCTAACCCTCTCTTATGGACACACAATGAACTACTGTGTATCTCACTCACCGGCGAGTAAATCCGAAAGTTAACTAGCGGCATGCCTTTAGTGAGGGAACGTTTACTTGAGTCATGTCTCCATTTTTTTTGAAGGAGGGGGGGGGGGGGGCAAATTCCATCATTGCCACCATGAATTGCTCACATCTATTGTCCATAACAGAACAGTATTCATCCGCTGTTATCGCATCAGGCCTGAGGAGACACCGCTTCGCCATGAAAATTTCTTACTTTTTTTTTTCCACCCTAGTACATAGTGTTCTGCTCAGGATGTTTTTTAAATCTTTTTCAACCATTAACAATAATTTTAATTATATATTTAAATTCTTGAGAAAATGAACTAACCTACCTAAACTAACCTTAACTAAAATATCTTCCATCATCGTTAAGGGTAAGGTTAGGTAGGTTCGTCTTATGTCGTTTAAGTCATATAACGGAGAATGTCTAAATTTCCCTTTTGATCACAGAAACCATGTTTATAGGCATATATATAATCTGAACAGAATTGCGTGCGTTAGGGCAAGTACCCCTCACCAAAGTCAGTAGCGATCGCAGTTAGTACAGGTAGATCACCAGACACAAGCCACGCTGCCTCTGAGCATACAGTGTGTCTATTGGACCAACATTATCACTTTCAGGGTGAGCACATGGCATGAAACCATTTAACTGGGCGAGATTTCCTTAATCTTTTTCCCCCGACAAGGAAGCAGGTGTCCCTGGCAAGGGCAAAACAAGTGCAGGCAGCCAGCCAGGGTCGAGTCTGGCTCATCCTGTTGGGTAGGCTCGCCACTCGAACTGACTTTTCTCAAATATTACCTGGAGTTTTCGCCTATAATTCATATTTATTTGCGTTATATTCAAGATAAGATATTAGTACGAGGAGCAATTTACAATATCAAATTCATCCATCCAAGGGTATCTAGTGTTAACTTTTTTTACAAGTGGAGGCGGTGTGGAGGTTACGTCAAGATGATCTTACTGTAGATTCTGCAACTCCCTGACTCACCCACCTTACACTTGCACCCCCCTGACTCACCGACCTTATACTTGCACCTACTTGACTCACCTACCTTACACCTGCACCTCTTTGACTCAACGACCTTACACCTGCACCTCCCAGACTCATCCACCACACTCTTGCCTCTGTGGTAACTGTAAACTTGTTGGTGAGCCTAACGCCTCCTCAGGGAAATTCGACTTGTAGCCCACTCTCAACTACAGCTCACAGGAGTGTGGCCAAGCTCTGGGATGGGGGCTAAGGACGTGCTGGGTTGAACATTGCCTCGCCCCTTTCCACATATTTGCTTGGTAGCATAGATTAAGTACGGTTATTACGTTAGGATAGGTAGGGTAAAGTCTGGTTGAACTTACCCAGCATTCTGTACGTGCTGAAGGGGTCCAATGTGCTACAGCCCCTGGCCAGAATTGTGGACACAGTTACGTAGGAGAACATTACTAAGTGTAAATGAAAAAGTTAAATTCCTGGTTGCATATCTATATTCCCAACTAAGATAAACCACCATCTGCTTCCATTTTTTAAGTGAACATGACTTCGTAAAGGCATCATCCTCATGATACTATCATCAAACATTAATTTATCTACCTGTACTTTCAGCATAAATTTGTACATTCAATATTTCTAAAAACAAAAATACTGGGTTTGACAGGCAGATCTTCCTGAGCGAACGAGTGTGACGGGAGGAGTTAAGTTCTCGCCTCCTACACAACTGAGGAAAGTGATAGTTTGGTCTTTTGTTGGATAAGTAACATTGTTGGCCATTCACCAATCATACCACTGCTGTTTAACCATGACATCATGTACTTCAGTTAACAGAAGGTCATGATTATGTGGGAAAGTGGATTGTGTATCACACATTTAAGAACCAGTGTAGCCCTGACTACTGAGACTTGGCGGAATATCTGCAAGAACAGGCTTGGCAAGGTAACAAAACATTAACATATTCTACAGTGTGCTCCTGCAAGCCACTACGTCTCACAAAGTCGTAATCAGTCTCCAATATATCCCAACAAAATTACCTTGTACCCCTCAGTTCCCTCAGCATTACGTATATAACTTCAAACGGCTGTCATCTAACGTCCTTGCTAATTCATTTTCACCGACAGAACTCGATATTACTTTGCTAAACAATCACTGGATCGTCATTATATGACTATAATTATGCAGTATATATTTACAAATCATCTTTCCAGTAAGCTTTGTCGACGACAGAACATCGAATCTAGGAAAACAAATCACATGGAAATATTGTAAGCCTCAGAAATTCACCTAAACTAACCTAACCTAGCCAAAATTATGACTTTTTCTTGTAACTTTCTTTTTTCCAGTCACACCGTCATTATCAGCAGCATTAAAGTGATCACCACCGAAGATGCCAATAGTTCCCACGGTGTCTGGTCACATGGGCCTCATTGTGAATGTCCTAAACATAATAAGACACGAGTAAAAGAAAGCAGTGATATTTATCTTATAGTATCAGTTATGGTTAGGTTAGGTGCCTGTGTTGTATGGACTACAGACTGAGTAGGTTTGGTCACTAATGTATGTGCTAAGTGATACTGTAGAAGTGTGGCCGATATGAGGACCACCTGTTAAAGGTATGGGTTAATATAAATATGGGTGGGTTGGGATGGTTGCTTGGATAAGGGTGGGCAGGGGTGGGCATGAGTCAGTATTGGATATGGGTGGGTGGAAGTGGGCAGGGGTTAGTAATGATCATGGGTGAGTGAAGTTTGGCATGAGTTAGTAATGAACATAGGTGGATGGATGTGGGCTGTGTTTCTATGGACATGGGTGGTGGGTATGAATGAGCAAGGACACGGGTGGGTGAGGGTAGGCATGGGTCAGCTTAGACACGGGTGGATGAAGGCGGGCATGAGTTGACATGGAAACATGGGTGGTAGCGGGCATGGGTCAATGTGAACACTGTTGGGTGAGCCCGACCATAGGTCAGTATGGACACGGGTGGGTGACGGCGGGCATGGGTCAATATGGATATGGGTGAGGTCAGGAAGGGTGACACTCGACCTAGCTTGGTCACGGCGCTAGCCACGGAGGAATGCACCAGCTTGGTCAGTTGACAGTTAGCGTCTGTAAACATAAGTTTTTGACGCATAACTAAAAACAGAGCTCGTCACACGTAAACAAATAGCTCTTTCCACTTACTGCACTACAGTGGTGTTCGTAAGTTCATAATGTATATGTCGTCAGCTTAAGACAGAGATGTGTTAAATGAGTGCATAAATTTGTGCGGTGTCTTACCTGACCAAGGTGAGCTGTGAGCAATGCAGGATTAGCTCAGTGGCTGCAACTACCAAATCACAGCAATTTTCAACCAAACTAACACTGACACCACTGAATTTGGACGTCGTAGAAGTCACTGGATATTAATACACCATTTTTTCTCTTCCCCTATTCACCATATATGCAATATTAAGAGTGGACATCCACAAAAGACGGGCACAAAACGAGCTAGTATAGAGCCGTGTGAACACCACCACACCAACAAGTGCACTACCACCACCTCCACCGAGCCAAGCCTTCTCCAAGACGCTACAAAGATGAGGCCAGGGTATGAAATTCAGTTACCACCTACCCTTTCCAACTTTTAATTAAAACATGAATTCCCTCAATTCCTTAGTACCAGCTTGCATAATACTCTTTCTATATAAAAAAAAAACATTAACTACAAATCCGGATAATATATGTAATCGAAAAATTAGTAGTGGGAGGAAATATAACAAATGAATAATGGTGAGGGCGTAGGTAAGGCAGTGGTCCCCTAGCGGGTGGGTGGCTGGTGGCTGTGTGATGCTGTGTGCCCACCACACAAACAATGGCTTGCTTCACACATTACCACACTTACTCCTGTCTCGCCGCATTCACGCTTCCCATTTAATATCAACGGTGAGAACATGGGGAGGAAAAAAATCTACCTTAGATATGGAACGTGCAACCCACTACGCTCAACTCTGTAACGACGATACTGGCTGTCTGGAAAAGTCAAATCAAATCAAACCCACTTCAAAAAATACCGATCGAAATATTTGAATTCCCTTTTTTTTCATTACTAGTTAGGTTTCTTCACTAAAAATGCAAATAGAGGAACTGTAACGAAAGATAGGAGAAACAAAAGACAAGCGATAACACAACTAGAGAGATGAGATGAACGAGTATACGAATTGCCAGATGAAGGAGAGTGTACGGGGATACCCACCATTACCTCTTACGAAGGGGAATTACAAGCAAGAGGAGCGTGGCGGCGGCGCATGCCAGGCCTGTCTGAAGCGTGGCGAGCATCTCTTCTATTATACTCACCCCATGAGCGTTGTTCCTGGAGCATCCTGGGGTGTTTTAGTAGCCGGGGGCATGACAGACACGTTGTTGGAGGAGAAAGGTGATTAGCTAAGGCTAGAGCATACATCATTATAGGTGGAATGGAACATGCGAATATCTATTATGGCCGGAGCAAAAGAGTGGTTGATACTGGAACATTATGAGTTTACTAGGAAGCACGATAGCTGAAGTATACTAGCAATACCAATAGCTTGAAAATACTACAAATCACAACTAACGCATCCCAGTATAGTCTACTACGAATCACAACAGCTGAAGTATTCGTATACAGTGTTAGGAATCACATCAGTTGAAGTATATTAGAAATCGCAACAGTTGAAGTATACAGTTCTTGAAATTGTAGCAGCTGATTTATACTAGAAGTTACAATAGCTCAAGTATCTGGGATTCCTAACAGCAATTGAATGACAACTGAAGCTTTTGTCTTGAAAATTAAAAAATTTATTACGCTTATATATACAGGATGAATAACAACACCAACGTATGAGTAAACAGTAACATATTTATCTGGTAACCTAACAAACCTAAGAAATAGTAATGGTTGCCTCGTCGTGTTCGATGTTGGCCGACCCCAGGACCTATAAACGTGAATTTGTTTACGGTGTAGAAGTTGTCGCCACAACAAACTTCACCCTACAGTAGACTTGCTAAGGGAGTGAAGACTGCATTTAAATCGTGCAAAGGTCTCACTTGGCATAAGTGTTCCTTGGAGCAAGAGGAAAAATTTATCCATAGAGACACTCTGTCTATGGATAGAACCCACTAATTAGCATAAATTATGCTAATGAACAATGTTCGGTGGATTTGGCATCCTGTGTACCGCCGGCAAGGCCGTGGGCTCGTAACACACGTCTTGCCCGCGGTGCCCACCGTTTCTGTGTGGATGTCGGTCACACGAGAATAACCCGTTATAGTACCTCCTTATTTCCTCACAGCCAAACTGTTGAATGCTCAGCCTTCATCTGTGTTCCCATACTTACACAAACTGTCTCACTTTAAAAGGCTAGTTTTCCAGCATCTTCGTGGTGTAGATTAACACAGTATAACCTTTTTCTTCTCTATTTTCAATTTCTTTCTGTTCTTATTTATCGCCTCCCAAGCCCCGTTGTGGGTTGTTTGACCTGTGCCTGGGTGGGTTAATTCCCGTCAAAAAAATTAGCATCCGAAAGAAGGCAATTTCTAACTTTTAATCCATTTCATCTAGAAACATGTGTGATTAGTTGAACCTGGCTAATTTTAGGGTCAGGAATCCATTTGGGGGGTTATTTTGACACTTGGCGTCCATTTTGACCGTCAAATCCAAGATGACCACTGGCTGCCATCTTGCATGTAGGGTAAACTTTACAACTTTTGAACCATTTGAGCTACAAACTTGTGTGATATATCAATTTACTAATCTGGGCTGGGAAATTCATTTATGGCATTACTTTTGTGATAGGACGTTATTTAAAATATCATTTCAAGGTGAATTTCAAGAGAGCTGTTATTGGCTATATCAGAAAGTCATAATGCATCAAACTTATCTAGAAGTACATATTAACATTTGAATTCATTGAGAACAAATTTTATAATGTGTGATTTTTTTGGTATTTTCAGGTTACAGTATTAATTATAATGAGAGCTAGTTGATTCAATATGACCAGTATGGATACATGTGACTGGAACTTATGTTTTATATGTCAGTCAGATACAAATGAAGCCGTATAGATCCTGCATCATCTATAAAATTACGTGGCCATCTCAAGAAACTAGAAGCATGTTACCAAGAACTTCTGGACAATATCTCAGAGCTCTATGAGTTAGGTGAGTTACCCAGCTTCTTAGTATTAGATGACATTGGTGGCGGGGGTGGTGCAAGCAGTATAGTAGAACGTCAACAAACAGAAGGTGGAGCGGGCCAAGAGTAAGGTAGAAAGGAGGAGTAAGCACTGAGGAACCCCAAGGAAAATACGGCGGATGAGCTCTGATAGAGTTTGTGTCACACAAGAGTCCCAGGTTACACCAACAGAAGGCAAGGACTCTTCTGCAACAAAATGGTTCTTTTGTGAAGAGTCTGGAGATAAGAAGGACTTGAGAAATGCTTCCACTCTTGGCCTAAACCAGGGAGCCAATGATGCTGCAAGGACAATCGGTGATGTGAAACTTCAGGGCAAACTGTCAAAAGGAGACATGATTGCGATAGATGCTGTGTACCACCGTGCATGCCTGAGTAGATTTTATAAAAAGGCAGATGCAGTTGATTGTGATTCAAATGAAAGCTATGTTGCCAAAGTAATAAAAGCTCAAGCTTTCAATGAGCTTCTTGATTGCATTGAGGACCACCATGGATCTGGCACTGTTCTGAGTATGGCTAAATTGACAGCACTTTATGATAAGCGTCTCGTATCTCTTGGTTGTCCCCGTAGTCATGGTCACACAACTCGACTTCGCCAAGATATTGCCAACATGCTCCCTGACATTAGGGGCGATAGAAAATTCATCTGGCTGCTGGGAGCTGGTGTTTCATGAAGATCCCAAGTCAAGTTGTTGAGGAGATGGAGGACACCATCTCAACAGACATGAAAATTTTGGCACAGGCAGCCAAGTTTTTCCGACGAAATATCCTAAAGAAAAAGCAGGTGTTTTCAGGCTCCTTCTCAAGCACCTCAGAAGCTGACTCCGTTGTTCCCACACTGAGATCTTTCCTACATATACTGTTAGATGACCCTGGTATTGATGTCGATATCCCATCTGCTTCATCAAAGAAGATCTTGTTATCACTGGCCTAGACCATCATGCACAACTCTGTGGGGAAAAGGTCACCGAATCCTCAGAGTGTGCCTCGTCATCGGCGTGAGCGAGAGACTCCACTGTCTCTGATGCTGGCTATGGAGGTGTATAGGAAGACCGGCAAGGAGAGTCTTGTTGACATGCTAGCTGAACGAGGCATCTGTGCTTCGTATCACCGTCTACGTCAGCTGAGCACTGACATTGCCAACTCGATCATTGCTCATTGGGAACAGGAGGGTGTTGCAGCTGCCTATGATGGTCATCGTCAGGTGATCATCCGCACGAGTGATAGTGACGTGGTCGTGCTGGCTGTCTGGGCAGTGGCAATTCTGCGACAGAGAACTGATCAACTCTGGGTCGCACTCGAGGCTGGCCGCAACTTCAGGTATTCTGTTTTACATGTTGCTCGAAAAAAATATTAGCAATATCTCTGAAATGCATTTCAACACTGACGTGTTGCTGATATTTCAGTGATGTTTTAATACTTAATTTATTGTATCTTCAGGTACATTCCAGCTCATCAAATTGCACGCAGTCCTGAGCCTTCTAAGTCGATGGCTCTGCCGGCATTTCATGCACTCATTGGTTGCGACACCGTATCTGCGTCTTATAGCAAAGGCAAGAAGTCTGCATGGTCGGCGTGGCAGTCTCTCCCAGAACTCACCCTCCCGCTCCAAATGATGTCCTGTTCCAACCCAACATTGGAGATGACTGAGCGGCACACCCCGTCCTCCATCAATTTGTGAAGCAGCTCTATGGTGTTGTGGATGAGGACATAACAACAGTGGATGCTGCACGCTTGATCTCTTCTTGCACAAGGGTCGGAACTTTGATCATATGCCACCCAGCAGTGACGCACTACACCAGCACATCCTCAGAGCTGCTCATCAGGTATAACTGCTCAATAATGAAAATCTTTAGAGCTATGTATTTTTTGATGAATGTGATTTTGTTTATTAGATTTAAAAGATTTAAAATCTGTAGCTACAACTACAGTCCATATATCATATCATATCAACCAGTACCTCCCACCGGATGGGGAGGCAAACAGGAGACCCTGGACACTGCCCCAGTACCAGTTTATATCACAGTACCTACCATCTCGAGGAAGTTACCGGAGCTTGCCATCTGTGGCTGATCCAGTGAATGTAAACCCCCAATTACTGTACCTGCTGCATGGATGAGCAGCCCTGTACAATACTCTGTGGATGTAAGGGTAGCTGTTCACACACAGTGAACTTGAGAGGTCAGAGCAGCAAGAACTGTATGTACTTGTGACTATTTTGAAATCTGCGTTGTGTGCACTCTCAAAAAAAGCTTCCAATGAATTTTGTTAATGTGATGTTTTTGTCTCAGCTGTGACCTCAGAAAACGTGCGTTACAGGAGTTTAAATGCCATCAGCATATGTTTAATGCATCAAGTTTTTCTTTAAGATAGCTAAAGGCAACTATCCTGGAATTCACCTTTAAATGACCTTCTATCACATATGCAGTGCCAGAAATGATTTCCTCAACCCTAAATTAGTAGAAATTTATATATCACAAGTTTGTAGCCCAAACGGTTAAAAAATGTAAAGTATGCCTACATTCAAGATGGCGGGCAGTGGCCATCTTGGATTTGAGGGTCAAAATGGCCGCCAGTTGTCAAAATAACCCCCAAAATGGATTCTTGACCCTAAAATTCGCCAGGTTCAATTAATCATGCATGTTTCTGGGCGACATGGTTTAAAGGTTAGAAATTGCCTTCTTTCCAGTGCTACTTAGCATAATTTATGCTAATTAGTGGGTTCTATGCATAGAGACAAAGTGTCTCTTTGGGTAAAAAAATTTCCTCTTGCCCCAAGGAGCACTTATGCTAAGTGGGACTTTTTCACTATGAAATGCAGTGATCATCCTATTTTTAGCACTTACCAATTCTACTACTAGGGTCTAGGTTAACGAGCTCTATGAACCCAATGTCGAGGTGAACAAACTGACCATTACATCACAATCTGACGTAACCTTCCCTAACCAGATTTGTGAGTAACCGAATGACCACTTCGCAGGGCCGGTGCAAGATGATTTGGCGCCCTAGGCAAGCCTTTAGATGTGCGCCCCCTTGAAAGTTTTGATAAGCTAATGTAGGTACAGTAACCCATGACTACATTGTTTTCATCTTGTGGCTTTATTACTTCACCCATGCAAATAACCAATTATTGTTATTACATTAAGTCAATAAATTCTTGACGTAAACTTCAGAGGTCAGGTAACCTTGCCTCATCCCGACAAAGACAGGGAAGGGGCGGCTCAGCCGCCCTGGCAGTAAGGGAGGGGAGGGGATGGTGGGGTTGGGAGAAGGGTTCCTCAGATGTCAGCCTTCAGGTCACTGCTCGACAGTTCTCCAGGCCGCCAAAGATAAGGACCTGGGTTAGTCCCTCCGGGGGGTTAACGAATAATATTAAAAAAGAAAACACAGTCGGCTACCGTCTACCTACCCTCGCCTCCCTCCGATCCCCCACCCTTCTAACATCCTGCTCCGACCCTCCACGCCTCCACCACAGTGTCCACCACAGTTTTCCCTTCATTTTTAATTTCATCCAAGTTTGCCCTGAATTTGTGGCGCCCCCAGATGTTGGCGCCCTAGGCGATCGCCTAGTTCGCCTAGTGGGTAGCGCCGGCCCTGCCACTTCGTAAAATAAATAATAATTCGTACTCGATACATTATCCATGGCCAAGCCCCAGATACGAATTCTTAACAATTGTTTCCATTAACTGTCGTCGTTAAAAGTCCTATCCAAATGTTGAAAGTGCACAATAAAGGTTGTTCACCGCCCAATTCTCTCTGCAATACATACTTTTAATTATATAATCTGTCGAAATGTCGAAATTATGAGTTCCCCCGCCCCATTTTAAAGCATATTACCACAAAGGTCACACAGTCAATGATTCGTTTATACATTCGCTAAGGAAAGCAATATTTATGTTATGGCTTCATATGAGGTTAAATTGTTGTTTACGAAGACCCCTCTTGGTGCAACTATTGATAAATGTGTAGATGAACTTTTCGAAAACAACGACTTCGTCATAAATTACTAATTCTTCCTGCCAAGGACTTTTTTTTTCAGAGCAACGAGAAAATACACAGTCAAGTTGTTGGCGTTGCAATGGGAATTCCACTTGAACTAACCCTTACTAATTCCTTTCACTGTTAACATGAAACTAAATGGCTCAGAGGTTGTCCTCCAGAGTTTAACTTGTGATCTTTTAACCACATTCCCCTCTTTTTAGAATACTGTACACGAACTCCAGACATAGCACTATACAGTTCACTTCAGAACGTGAGGGTGAAAATAAATTACTCTTTTTTGGATGTACACTTCGAAAAGTCAGGGAACACATTTTGTACCTCAGTTTATAGAAAGCCTCCATTTACAGGAATATTAACTGAATTCTTCTTCATATCGGTTCAATGAAAGAGGAACTTAATATTCATCTTAGTCACCTGAGCTTATAACATCTATTCAGACTATCTTAAACTTCATCTTGAATTACAATCCCTTAGACTCTAAGATAATACTCGTAACTTCATTTTATGTTCGCAAACTCTAAGCACACATTCAGCCAACTACTGTTACAGCTACTAAGCTAAGCTATTGTCAGTAACAAGACTCTTACAGTAACACCCTCAGAAACAAACTGGTCAGGTTATTGAAAGAATTTTGTTCACATATTTCATTACGAGTCGTAATCAGATCAGAGAATACTGCAGAAATGGTATACGTAGGTACAAAAGATAGAATCTCTGATACTTTGCAGTTTTCAGAAGTTTACTTATTCAATTATCGTTGTTCTGTAACGTATGTTAGTCAAACTACATGACAATGGGGGGGGGGAGGCAGCATTGCCGCACATTGGGGTCACTTGTTTAGAACAGCTGAATTATTTACTTATTTATCATTTTACCACATCAACTTACTAGCCGATCGGGCAGTTGACTGTCTAGTATTAGTACAGGAGAAATTTGGTAGGATCACACTAACACCCTTCTCATGTGTGTCCGGGCCAAGCATCATAATTATTTATTTAGTTACCGGAGAAAATAGCCAGGTATGCGAACATCCTTTATGAGAGTCACAATTCACAATACTTACCACTTCCGACGACATGACATGATCACAGCAGTGTGTATCCTCACCTAAAGTTCTTTAATATTTAATCTATAGTATTTATATTCTGATATCTTAAGGAATAATAACTTTTTGAGTTGATCTCTGATAATTTTCGCACTTGGAGTAGCCAATATTTGCTCGTGGAAAGCATTGGTGATAAAAATAACATAAAAGGAATACGAACACGTTGATCCAATTCAGCAATTATATTGATAAATTATGAAAAACTAATTCCTTTGGGGTGAAACCTTTATATGGAACATGTTTTGAATGATACTTTGGGTTACGAATACAACTTTAAGTGATATTTGGAGGTAGAATTCACTTAGGAATCCATTTTTTTCGAGAATAAATATCGTCACCAATAACAGGAACTGCGAACTGAATTACAGGTACTTTAAGCTCCCAAGCTACTTCTGACATCAAGGGTAAAATAATGATTTTTCACGTTTTATTAACATAAATGTTATGAATTAATTTGCGAAATTGCAATAGTTCATTTTTCCCACTAATTCTACTGTAACGCCATGAAAAATTTTAATTGAATCAAATATGATGCACTTCTGTTACGTTGATATAAAGTTACACTTATAGTTTATAGGCCTAAAGGACATTGAAATTTCAAACGATTTTCTAACAACTAGCAATCTTCAGGCAGTTCAGGTAGAGCGGACTCTATCTAAAGTGCAGTACTAAGCGGCAGTTTCATGTAACCAGTAAGGTAGCACTCTCCAGATAGCTATTATCTATCTCTGTGTGAAGCAAGCAGCGGCATCCCCAAGGATAGATAGATAGATATTTATTAAAGAACTTTATAGAAAGGTTCGCGTAACCTAATACGGCGTAAAGTTTCCCTTCACAGTGTTTGCAGTTTAAAAAAAAGTAAAAGTAAACAAATAAGTCCGTTGTCTTCCACTTAACTTAAACCAGTCAGAATTAAAATCATAATTCAGGCGGGTCCTAATGTTTGATACTCGGATATGAAATGTTGGTAGTACGTGAGGAAAATTAAATATATACCCAAGGGACATAAACTAGAATGTATCATTCAGAACACGTATTCCTGAACATAAACCAGAATTTATCATCTATAATACATATCTTTGTTCACAAACCACACTGCCTCCTCGATAAACTGAATCAATATTCCAGTCCTTCATCAGTTGAACACAAACACGGCTCTACGGAGGGTGTGAACTGCCGCCGGTAATGATAAGTATGTTTGTAGAGTCTCGTCTTGACTCTGCCTTACTCATCTTAATTTGAGAATGCTTTATTGGCGTTTGGTGCAGTGATACATGGTGTCCGTGAGTACTGTAGGTGTTAGTCAATATTATGGCAGAAATATATTCCAAATAAGTATGCTTCAAATTCTCCAACATGGTCACATTTCGACACTGACCATCTTATATCAATCATTAATGAGATGCAACTCATAAGCTATGTCAGGTGTTAAAGGTACGCTTTCATTTTTACGGATCAGAGTTAAGACCCTAACTAAAGCTTCAGGCAATGAAAGAAGCACTCAAACAAGTAAATACGTGTGTTGTCAACGATCACTGTCCTGAATTACATAACACAACTAGACTTTAAGGCTTTATCCTGAGATTGTTATTATACCACAACACATATTCTTAATTTTGTATCGGTGCATTTATATGCGTTTCTCTTAATTTTTGTTGTCATGTCATCCACTGTTATTTTTTCTCGAAGTCGCAGAGTCCCATTCTGGCACGTTTACAAAAATAAAAATTACCACTTGACCTTTTTTTGGGTAGGTAGCGATTTTAATCGCTACCACTATTTTTTCACCTTTAGCTTCGAGTGCGCATGAATCGATTCATGTTCGGAGCTGCAGCGTCTGAATTTCAGGGTTTTCCAACCTTTTTCGACAGCGTTCGTCATAAAATGAGTCACTTGTCTCCAGAGCTGTTTAACAGTAAATAATCTTCTCGGGCAGCAGCTACAACAAGACGATCTAGGCTTTACACCATAAGCTGGGAGCTCTGTTTACCATCTTTAAGAGTCCAAGAATAATGATCGAAGATGCAACCTCTCAATATCACAAAACACAAGTATAAAGAAAGGCCAGTCACAATCGATGTGGTTCCAGGAAATGGTATCTATAGTTTAACGTTGTTTTTCTCTTGTCAGTTGTCAGTATAGCTGAACAACGTGAAACCTGCGCCTTTATCTTACGTAGAAGACTGGAGATACTTGGTTTCCTTCAAACCTTCACACAGCAGAACGTACCTTTAGCTCTGATAACCGGCCACAGAGTGAGGGAGGACTGACTTTCCACTACCAGATTATGCGTAGCTTCTTGCCTCACCTACTGATTGGTTACGCTTACGACCCCGAGGAGCTGATGAGATGGGTGTACAAGCAGGATTAGCTGCATCTGCAAGTTCGACCAGTGCTTGATCCTCCTGTGATAGTTAGTATTTGTGTTCCTACCTAAGTTCACATACTGTTCGCACGGTTACTCTGAATACATCTACGGATATTCTGCACCTGCTAGACACTATTGCATACTGTACGTAGGTTTGATTTCGGGGACGAAATCGTGATTCTATCTGATTTCTTATCGATCGAGTACTTTCTTTACTTGCGCCATGACATGTTCCGGAAATATTAAGTCTTACAAGGATAAACCTGTAAGTACTTTACGGTGCTGTTATTGACAAAGACGGGTCTGTCTTTACTACACTGGAAGTAGATGGATCTTCAGTATCGCTAACTTTTTTTCTTTTGAAGCAGACTTCTCTGCTGGTAATGCAGCTGTGGGAATGGTAGAAACATTCTGTTCTTCGTATTCCACACCCACCATGGCGGCGATGTAGCCACTGAGAAGCAGGCGTGACTGTGCATAAAGAACACTCCCCCATTACCAACAACTTTTTGGATCACAACCTTTAGCTAGAATATTGAACACTACATTATTCTGCTGTCTCTGTCCCAAACGCTGTAGCTCCATATCAGTTATTTGGTGTTGGAATTTAACGTGTACCTCGTTGCTATAAAGTTTAAACTTATTCCATATTATAATCTTTACGTCAAACCGTAATGCAATTTGTCAAGACGTTCACTATGTCACAGAAATTTTGGACCCAAGGCGTGGTGGGGGGGGGGGGGGTGGCAACTTTCACAATAGCAAGAAACTACTTCAGAGAGAAACGGCAGCTGATCTCCCAGCACAAACACGTACTGATTCCTTGGTCTAGGCATGGCAAAGAACGACATGCTATTATAAGTTTGCTAAGAATTAAACAATTAGATGTAAAGTCAAATTGTAGGTTTATACAAACTTACTCACTGTATGACAGGGTTCCGCAACCTTTATAGTGATTAGCCACATTACAAACAAGAAATCGGTAACCGGCCGCTGCAATGCAATCATAGTGTAATTTTGTAATGTGTATTAAATTGAGAACAATAAAATATTGAAATGAGCATTAAGACATATAGAAATAAACCATATATTATTCAGACAAGTACATGTATACAGAACAAAAATTTAAGTAACCTAATGGGTGGAAATAAATATTACTGAAACATAGAAATTATATGTCACATTCAACAGTACATAGGAAATGGTTAGTAAGAGACTACAGTAGTATGAAATTAGAGACTGACTGTCCTCTGCAATTTTTGTGAAAGGTTCAAATTTAGCGGTACAGTACAGGTCTTAATCTTTACGTAAGTCTGCTGGCAACAGTTAAGTTGACCCAAACATCGAAAAGATGAACTCTACTGTTTCAGTGTAACCTGATGCACTTTTTTCCCTAAGGTCCAACAATGATTCTGCAGTTTTGTGAGTATGTTTCCAGATATTAATCTACAGGTCCAGGAGCTACAACTGTGTCAGCAAGATTTCCCTAGTCAACATATTAGACCGTGGGGTGACAACCCCCCTCCCCCTTTTGCCTATTTTGCTGATGACATCTGTTGTATAACTTAGGCATATACGAATAGAATTCTGCCTGTAAGCCCCTAGAAAAGTGGTGGAGAAAGTCACGGGAGCATGTTTAATATGGCAAGCTACGAAAATAAAAATAAAATAATAAAAAAATTACGAAGCAATCTAACATTCCCAAATATAATTCGTGCCCAACATTAGTTTTTCATTTAGTTTACCTTTAACAAGTCATTTATGCAATGAAATATGAGCTTCAGCATACTACTGAGCTCAAACTCTTCATGGTATCACATTTAGCTCTGAAAGAAATTACAAACCACACATAAAAAGTACCATGACAGAAAGAATTCCTGATACTGATTTTGCACAGCGTGGTCCTAAGCAGGAATTAATACTCTCTAAAGCTACCAAGGACAAAATCATGGCTGGTGCCTTAGAAAACGCTGAAGTTAAGATGACATGTTCGTTCTGTTCAAAGCTTCTGAAAACATTCACAGAGAAGTAGAGAACTGTAAAGACTGACAGTTTGCCGCGACATTTGCTGACAATGAAACACCCATAAAATTACAGCAACACTTATTCCCCACACCCAGAGGGCATACTACATGGCCTAGGTTTGGAAGTCCTCTAGAAGATCTTGTCCATAACTTCCTCCACCTACAGATTACCACTGGAATATTGTGGACGACTGATTGATGCCAAGCTGCTGCCTTAATCCACCTGCTCCTGAAGCACTGCTTGAACTTTATCAGTGTAGCTGCAAAACAGCATGTAACAGAAAGTCGTGTGGATACCTCAAAAAATTAGTTACTATGTAACAGCTGTGTGCGGGTGTGGTGATATATGCATGAACACTGCACAAGAACAACCTCTTAAAGCAACAGACTAATTTCACATTAACAGTACTGTTTTGGGAAACACAAGTTCATAGCTGGTGTCTTATATTAATACAACACCTATTTTTCTTTATATATTCAACACTTATGTCGCCAGGATCTATACTGTATAATGTATGATTTTTAAAGATCGGAGAAATGATGTGTTGCATGTACTTTAAGTACGCATGCACTACTTTGATTGCAATTTTGTAAATTTTTTAATGTCGTAAAAGTTAAATTAGACTGTAAACAGAGCTGGCTTAAAGGGGGGCCCAGGGGACACTTGCCCCAGGCCCCCCTACTCAAAGAGGCTCTCTGGTGGAAAACAAGAAAGAAAAGTTCATAATATTTCTTTTGAACACTATGAAATAGCATTAACCCCTCCATAAGTGCCCCGCCCCCCCCCCCCCCCAGACCTCAATCCGCCCCTAACTGTAAATCATGTATTCACATTATTTTATAACATTAGTATATATCATCTTGCATTTCATGGCATTACTTTGTAAAATAGGTGTCTATTTTATGAAATTTTGGGGTTCTTAATAATATGCCTTTTTTTTTTAAGGAAGAGGACAAATACACGGGTGGTAACAAGTTGTAATACATTAATTGACATATTCTTAAAGATAAACCACTGAGAAACAAAAGTTGGCAGAGTTTTTTAAAGTACGTTACAACTACTGTACTTACTGACCTTTATCGCACAATATCATGAAAGGTGCAATGGGCTTAACTGTGTTTACTGTATACTTAGCAGCTGCTTGGCGATGCCACCGTCGCAGGAGGTTAAAATATTTACATTGGGTGACTCATTCTAGCTATGGATGTGGATAAGTCGACATTTTGTTCTATTTTAATTGCTTACTACTTGTAAGGAATTACATTATCTTAACCGCTAATTACATTACTTTTCAGGCCCTCTTATTGTGTATCATGAAAGTTCATAAATAAACTTACTATGAATTGGAAAGACTTCCGTGAATGTGATACATTTTGTTTTGGATGAATTGTATTAGTTTAATGTCTGCATTACTAATAATGATTTATGGTATATTTCTTAACTCTCATATACATTGGATTAATTTGTCCTTTTGACAGCTCAAGGGTAGCCAGGGTATGTACTGTACAAGGGGGCAGAGTCGCATCACGTGGCACCACTGTTAACTCTATGTCAGGTTCTAGAGACGCGGGTCTTTTAATAGTGTGTATCACTTGTTGACTCTGGCGGTAAGATAAGTTTGATAAGACAACGGCTTATACAAAAGAACAAACCGAACCTAATCGGCTAATTCATACACAACATGCAACAACTACACAGACAAACATACCCTCGGACTGATGGCAGAATAGTAAGCGGCGCATTAAAGAAGCCAGTGGCGACAAGATCATCATGGGCACGCAGGTTGTGTGTTCGTGAGGCTGTTCGTACTAAGCGTGATGATCATTTAAACTGTGTACGTGTGACCATAAACATGACACAACTATAATGGGAAACAGTTCCTGTTGACGCTTCACAACAGTAAATCTACAACTTCATTGTCCATACATGAATACTTAAAACCGACAACTTAATTTGCGAGTAATCAAATCGATGATTTGAGTTATGAATATCAAAAGTACATACGGTAATTGAAAGCAGTTCATAATAGATTTTTCATATTGCAAAATGTATCAGTGAAATTTTTGGCACGTTAAAACCTGAATCAATAAGACTTGGCTTTCGAAAAACTTCACTGAGGACACTGACGTTGTTCGTAACTGGTAAGTGTTAGAAGGCCGTGGGGTAAAATGTAAAAACATGATCCTGGAAAAAAAAATCTCTCACATTAGTTTTTCCCCTCTAACTTGAGGTACTGAAGCCACCATTTTATTTTACTGCACCTTGGGTAATCAATATTGATGGTGAAAATAATAACATGCATAATAGTAATAATGCAGTACACAGTTATGAAGTGCAATATTACAAAGCAATAATACAAATAAGTAGCAACAGTATAAATAGTAATACTATCAGCAATAGAAATATAATAATAAAATTAATAGGCAACAGTGCAATATTAAAATCAAAGACACTAGTTTGCTTCCATCATTTAGTACAATGAAGTTAATATGTAATAACTGTGCATCAAAATCTATATCAGTCAAATAGTTACTTTGCTACTTTTAGTTATATGACAATGTATGACATAAAAAAGACCATGATGACGTCAATTTGTAACAAAATAAAAATCATCGTTTTTTGACGAACGCTGCATGTCTAAGTTTAAGTGCCTCAGCAGCTTTGAAGGATGGTGGACATGTCAATAATTACAAGAGTCGTATGGAATTTGTAAAATTCCTAAAAGAACAATACAAAACCTATAAATGACCCTGGTTTTTTAGAACAATTTATGCTGCATTACTTATCATCCCTATTAAATTTTATGACATTGCCACGTCTGACATTTCCTGAAACGCATTCAACCCTTGATGACGCACACCAGTTTTATTCATTCATCCTCAAAGTCTAACTCATCGTCATCATTATCTTCCACCACTAATGAAGCATTGTCGCATATTAGGTCTGCTTGACAAGGTCCACATGCTGCTGTGCAAGCGAGTCCGTAGCCCTTGCAACTACACCCTGATGGGCGACATCCTGTAGTGCAATTAAAGTACAAAGTATCATTTTCAGAAGGCTTTGAGGTACAGGATCTTTTTTTTATTATGATTGGTAAAAAATGTTTACCGTGAAGGTTCTATCCCCAGTCAGTTGGGTCCATTCCCTGATTAGTGCCCATCCGGATCACCGGTTGATAATATATTCTGTAGCAGACTCAGGTGGTGGGAGTCGCTTCGGTGTCACGAATAATTTGGGTGTAACATTTCGTTTACTCAGCATAGTGTGTCCTTATGATACATATGATTCTGTTGTTTTGCCTCCAAACAGATGAATCATTGCAAGACGTTCAACAGCCACTACGGTACCGCTGGCCTTTCCGTGTGAGTAGAAGATTAGAGCACAGTTAAAAAAAAAAGAGCCCACGCCATCGAGCAAATCAACGAATATGAAAAAAAGTGAAAAATACAAACCAATACACAGAAACTAAAGATCACACACATTGCCAAAATAAACCCAGCACCAATCACAGTCAACAACGTACCTATACAATACTCCAACGAAGGCAAAATTCTGGGACTCACAATAACAAGAACAGGCATAGCAAAACACATAACACAACGCAAAAAGCTTGCCCAACCGCAACTCACGAAACTACGGAGATTTAGCAAAATGGACACCAAAATTCAACTACATCTATTCAAAGCACTTGTCCTCCCCCACCTACAGTATCCACCAATACCACTCAACACGATCAGCAAAACCAGCCAACTTAAACTTCAATCAGCACAAAACAAAGCTCTCCGTAGAGCATCAAAACAACTCCCGCCATACACCGCCAAAATACAAGAACTTCACGAATTATACAATATCGAACCACTGAACACACGTACACACAGCCAAGCACAGAGAATATGGAGCAAACTTGAAGAGTTGGAGGACCCATTATTCTCCCAGTTAAAAGAAGAAGAAACTACTAAAACACACAGCTGGTGGCCCAAGAGCCTCCATGCTAACATCGAAGAACAAGACCCACTTTACACATATATGTGAACAAATAACACCACCATTTAGCAAACATAAATTAACACCCATTACACTAATGAATGCCTAGCTAGCTTAGCGTCTCACCCCCCTCCCTCCACCTGCCTCCCTTGAGCGGGCGGGCCTCTACTGTGTGTGGCCACCACCCCAACCTATTAACTCATCTCAGCTCGGGAGACAGCCCAACTACTATCACCCCCTACTACTTTACTTCCCGTTTCTATGATTTCCTTCTCTCTCTCCTCTCCTCTCACAGGGCAAAGTTATTTGCCACTTTACTTCATTATCATCATCATCATAATAATCATCATCAAAGGCGGAGTCTTTCTTAACTAATTTCTGAAAGGTTACCTTCTTACCTATCCCATTGATCCTTAGCGTGGTATCACAACCAGTCCTAGAATGTAAAAACAATAAGTGCGATGTAAGTTCTGTGCCAATGCTGTCATAAACATTGCTTTATCTGATGGGAAATATAGGCCCTTGTCTGCGTCAACGAAATGGAGTAAAGGATCAAGCGATCGGAGTCCTTCCAACCAAAGTTGTTGAATGATCTACTGCTGCCTTGGCTATCTGAACAGCATCACCAAATGCTTTCATTACTTCACAGTCCATTTTCATGAGCTAATCGCAATCAGGTCGACCAAAAGCTGCCTATAGCAAGCCCATGAAAGGAACTGCTCTTTTTTTCCCACAGAATTTTGACTCAAAAGTGAAGTTCATTCACAATAGGACATAGATTTTGTCCTATGACGTCTTCGATGTCAAAGGACGTCATCTATATCAACAAAATATCAACATGACGTATTTAAGTCATATGTGTGTATTTTTCAACATTTCTATTAATTTTCTAACTATTTAATACTCTGAATTAGTTTGAAATAAACAATACATTGAAAACAAGCAAATTTTATCTTCTTTTTTTCTGACTGGCGGCTATCTTGAAAATAATCCAGTTTTCGAGACTTTCCCGTCACCGGATACGTGCGGGGTTTTAGTATATCATTCCCCAGGACTTGTAGTACTATGAGCCATCAAAAAACCTTTTGTTGCAATTTTTTGGAAGGTTAGGCCCCTTTTTTCGTAATAAAGCAATGTTATACAGTAGTTCATACACGAAGTTTTGTTGGGTCTTTCAACTTATTTAGTGATATTTCGTATAAATAACTTCATTAAGAACACAGAATATAAGAACATAAGAATAGAGGAAACTGCAGTGGGCCTATTGGCCCATCCTGTGCAGTCCCGTTAACACTCAACCCCTATCGTTCATATATCCGTCCAACTTATAATAAGCTACCCAGTGTGTTCAAGTTAATGATGATGTTCGGTAACTTGATCCACTCATCCACTACTCTGTTTCTAAACCAATGTTTACCTATCTCGCGCCTAAATCTAAATTTGTCTGATCTAAAACAATTGCGATAAATTTGCTCCTGGTTGAACAGTTAGAGTACCTTTGCTATATCACCTTTGTTTAACCCTGACTTCCATTTATACACCTTAATCATATCGCCTCTCACTCTACGTCTCTCGAGGGAGTGCACATTCAGATGTTCTAATCTGTCCCTGTACTCAAGGTTCCTAATGCCCGGAATTAGTCTTGTCATCCTCCTCCGTATGCTTTCTAGGGATTCTATATCCATTCTGTAATACGTGACCAGAACTGAACTGCATAATCCAAGTGAGGTCTCACAAGCGCAAGATATAGCTTTTGGATAACCTTGGTAGTCTTGTAACTAACACTCCTTTGTATGAAACCAAGTACTTTGATAGCCTTATTTCGAGCAAATACACATTGTTGTCTTGATTTAAGATTCCTACTTATCATTACACCTAAATTTTTCTCAAATTCGGATTTCTCTTTATCAACTTTGTTCATCTGATATCTGGTTTCTCTGTTTACATCTCCAAGGGCCTAGGCTAAGTACTTTTCATATACTTAACATACTGCACATACATTACAAAAATATATCTAACTTCCATTGTGTTATTCACTGAAATACCTTGTGAACTAGAAAATAGACAATATTATATACAAACAACTGAACACAGAAGGCAGTTAGCAAATAGAACCGAATGTTGTCAGCAGTTGGATAATATGTCCAAGGGACAACAGTGATCGGGTGATGTAACTAGGTGGGTGAAGTAAGCAGGTGGGTGAAGTAAGCAGGTGGGTGAAGGAAGCAGGTGGGTGATGTAAATGATTAGGTGATGTCAGTCGCTGGGTGAGGTCATTAGACTGTTGCTATCAGCATTCGGGTGTAATGTGTAGTTTGGGAATATTCATAGTTTGTTATGTTGACGTCAGGAGCAGGGTAATGTTAATCGTTTAGTGATTTTGGAACATAAGAACATAAGAATGGAAGAAACTGCAGCGGGTCTATCGGTCCATACTGGGCAGTCCCATTTACACCCAACCCCTATTGCTCATATATCCATCCAACCTATGTTTGAAGCTATCCAGCGTACTCGAGTTAATGATGATGTTTGGTAACTTGTTCCACTCATCCACTACTCTATTTCTAAACCAATGTGTACCTATTTCGCGCCTAAATCTAAATTTCTCTAATTTAAAGCCATTATTACGAGTTCGGTAGTAAGGTGAAATTTTTAATCGGGTAATGGCATTGCTTTGTTGAAGTCATAAATAGAATGATGTCAGTAGTTGATGTCAGAAGTTGGATGATGTCAACAGTTTAATGATGTCAGCACTTGAATGAAATTCGTAGTTGATTGATGTGAGTAGTTGATTAATGTCAGCAGTTACATGTCAGTAGACTGGTGACGTCACCAGTAGGGTGTTGGCAGTGATGCTCACTATTAGACAGCATTTAAATCTCCCAGTGGATAAAGATTTTTCCAAGGGGCCATGAATATAAGTAGAGGTCGGCACACATTTGATAGTGAGGCCATACGTACCAAGACCCAGAAGGTG
This sequence comes from Homarus gammarus, assembly GCA_958450375.1. NCBI lineage: Eukaryota > Metazoa > Arthropoda > Malacostraca > Decapoda > Nephropidae > Homarus > Homarus gammarus. The sequence goes on along the minus strand of CAUDMG010001619.1, from coordinate 1,653,829 downwards.
TATCAAGTACCAGAAATACGGTCACAATGCCGGCCCACGCCCCACCGACCAGAAATGTCCCAAAGGGCGGGAGGAGTGCAGGGTCGCCAAGGTGAAGCAAATCAAGAAACAAGATAGAAGAACATGAACAAGAAAAACACCGAGATCAAACAGGAGAACAATAAGAACAGAACAACCTGAGTTGTCGAAGGCTAAGAAACTAGATTAAGTAATTGTGTAGCCATCAGCCAAAAATACCACTCACTCTCTCTTTGCGGCAGCAGGACGCACACCGCGGCCGTCATATAGTTTTTGTTACTTATTATTCATCCAAACAAGTTACAATATTCAATGTTTGTGGAAAAAATTAACGAAATAGAGAAACTCTTTGTAGTATAAGCCGTCTCCTCCACTACTCCCGTTCTTCTCTTACATAATCCGACCACACACCTTCCAAGGTAAACAACTTGTGAGTGACGTCTAGATATCAACTAGAGGTACTCAGCCTCAGTTAGCTCTTGGCCGCCTCAGACGTAACACACATTCTCTGTGAGCAGTAATAAGGGAGACTACTGAAATTCATCTACTCGTTTTTACACGTTTCTTTCTACATGGGAAGTCACTCAAATCTTGATTAAGGCTCGTCATCAAATGCAAAAGTTCTCAATAATCAATCACTGACGACTCGGAAATACGCACTCTGAAACATTGGTGGAAAAACTGTGAGATTTTAGTGAAAAAGTTGTCAAGTCATAAGAAGTAAAGATCTTTGAAAACGAAGCTAATACGTTATTATCAAACTGAAGAACACAAGCAACCGTCTGCGACAATTCACCAATATTAGCACATACGCAGGTAAGAATGAATTATATAAAATACGATGTGAAGCGATGCAATGGTTAAGGTACACGCTGCTAGAGCTAGGGATGTAATTGCTCGATAATTTTTCATATAGCCTATTGGATTTTGCCGAATGAATATGAAAGTTTTACTGCTGATGGGAATTACAGTGTTTGCGACTTCACACGCTTTTTGTTCGATATTGTAGATATAAATATTTAAATCGGGACACAATAGGAGTGAAAGGTCGAAACAATTACCCAATATCTATCTATTACAACAATATACTATCACAAAATACACCATACTATCACTTTCTAACCAAAACACGTGATCATTTACTTCTCCGTATCTAAAACAAAAGGACAGAGCGATTTCCCTTCACAGTATAACAGAATGCAACATGCAGTAGCTTACTTTCGGATTGGAGCCAACATGACGTATCATTTTTCACAATAGAAGACATTAACAAACCTAATCTAACTTAACGTAATAAAAAATAATCCAAGTTCTTTTGTTTAGGTTTAATTGCTTCGTACCATCACCTATCAGGAATTGTTTATTCCGTAGTCGCTCATCCGATAGTAAGCTTCGCCTAGGAGGCCCTTAGGTATTCCATGATATGTAATACCCTGTAGTATTTGGTGGTATTGGGTAATACAAAATAGAATCTAGCAGATGTGGGGTCGTATTTGGAAGGTTTGTGGGAGACTGGTATTTCCGTCTGGAGTTACTAGTGATTATTGTTTTGTGTCCCTCAAGGTTGGCCGAGAAGCTGTGAAGATTGATCAGCACTAACGCAACAATGTTGGTAAAGCTTAACAATTGTGATTTCAACAAACCTTCTCTGCCAAAGCGTTATTCTGCAATGTAATTTCTCCCAACTGATATACACGTCCTCACACCCAGCGCCCCCAGAAATACTCCTGTAGCCTAACCTAAATAATAAATAAATAAATAAAACTGGCCAACACGTTAACCTTCAGCCAAAAGATCATCCACTCTCACTTTGTGGCAGCGCGCGGCCACCGCGACCTTCACCTACATAATGAGTTTGGTCCCCGGTGGGCTTACTTAATGAAAAAAGGAAATTCGCCTATATTTTTTTAGATTTCTAATTGAAAAAGCACATTATAGGTACATGCTTACATGTCCATAAAAAAATCAACACTGTAATATATGCGCATGAGTGAGGGCATGGTGGTATTTAGGGGCCCATGGGTGAAGCCGTGCGATAATAGGACACATGAGTGAGGGAAATGTTAATTTTGAAGGAATGGAAAATAGTAAGGATTTGTGTGGATATGAGGGTGAAGGGACGGGGGATAGGGTGTACGTGTGTGAGGTGAATGCAGGAATGATAAATCTGCACTGATAGGACTTGAGGTGGTTGTTTGTGGGTGATAAGTATGCGAGACCAGAAGTAGAAGGGAAGTCTGTCAGGACTTTCTTCACAAACTGACCATCAGGGTGTGAGTGATGGGCGAGATAGGACTGGGTACTGCCTTGAGGTCAAGTTATGAATTTTAATGAAACAATGCCGACCATCTGTGTCATCATCCCCTTCTTCAGACGTGGTGAGCAGGGAGTAAATACTCTTAACAGGAGGGGTAGAGAGGAGGTGAAGGAAAAGGTGGGGAGAAGAAAAAAGAGGGACACTGAGAATGGGGATAGAGAGAGAGAGGATAAAGAGGTCTTCACCAACGCGTCGATATATCTCTCCTCAGATGTAGGTTGACACCAACATTACTAAGTGTGCATATGACTAAATTAAGTAAATTTTAAACACGTTTCTTTTCCCACCTACTGTGTATTAAGGCACCGATATTAACTAGGTGTCTCTTACTCGATGAAGTAGTCTGTAGACATTTATTTTCACATCGAGTTTGGCATCAACTATTATACTGTCACCACAAAAGAATTACTGTACATGGTGTTCTGCATGTATGGAACAGGGTAGAGTTAGGGATTAATTAGGATTAGGATTAAGAAATAAAAGCAATTATTTATCTATACGGGGTGCTATGGTTAGGGTGGGGGTTGGCAGCTAGAAAATTAATATATATATATATATATATACACATATATATATATATATATATATATATATATATATATATATATATATATATATATATATATATATATATATATATATATATGGAGAAGTGACAAGAAAGTACTGTATTTATTTTTTTATAAATGAGTCAACAACAGAACACACTTCAGAGGAAATGCTAATGTGAATAGGTTAGGTTATGTTTGTGTTGATCCTAACCAGGTTCCGGATCCTTTTAGTTTGATGAACTGTTAAGCTTTTAGTAGAAATTGAAAATTCTAATGTAGTTTTAGGCAGAAAAAAAGTGGGTAATACCTTAATACGACAGTTGTGGTATTGAACCTCTGACTTTGGAGATAAATTTCAAAGTTACTTCTCCATCACCATTACAGACATAACGGCACGGCTCACTGTCAACCAGATTTCTGACCCTGGAAATAAAAGTATAATGTATACAATTTAATATGTTTAATGTATATGGCGAAGAAAAAATCTAAATTTAATAATTACTACGGTACTATACATGGACATGCCGCTAATATACTGTAAATGCTAACCCCATGAAGATTATGGTCTAGATATATTAAGTGTTTGTTCTGATATATTTCCAAGACCACATTATTCTTAATATTAAAGTTTTATGTTGCCAACTAAAGGGATTAGTGAAGACACTAACCATTTAAAGTTTTAAACAGTTTACGATGAACCAACTGACGTAATAATGGGTCTTGCTGAGTTATTGGCTTGATTCTAAAATACCTAGATCATTTATATGCAAATCTCTGAACCTGACACAGAAATCTTATTATACAGAACTAATCCGACACCTTGTCATGATACAAGGACTCATAGTTTTGTTATTTAGTTAAAACCTCTTTACAAGTTTTTCAAAATCTGAAAACCTGGAATGTAACTTAAACGTTTTTTAATTTTTGTACTGTAAAGAAATTTTAATTGAGAATTATTCAAACAATTCATGTAGTTGCACTTACAAGTTTCCCTGGAAATAGTGTACGGTAATGTTTTAGTTGGGGCAGACGAGCAAAGATCTTGTATAGGGAGAGTCAAATGACTGTAGGAAAAATGGTACTTGGAAAAAATGGCATAATTGTCAAATTCGGAAAAAAAATACAATTTATAATTTTTCACCATTACCTCTCCAATGTATTTAACAGATTGTTTTTTATCTCCTGTAGAACCTACGTTATACATATTCTAAACTACACCAGGACTTTACGGATACCCTGGTATATATTTGACCGTGGTGCGCCTTGAGCACCTACTTGAAGAGATTCCTCCATACACAATACAATCTTTCTTATCTCGAGAAAATATAAAAATGACAAATGGCGTGATAACTATACTGTTTATCAATCAGCTATCTCATCAAGCATAACAATTTACAGGCAATACAAAAAATCTCTTGAGTGCGAGGGACACATACAGTATATGTGTGATAACACACTTACATCAATAGTGTTATACAAAAAACAGAATTAATGCACTGCCACTATTCACGATGAAACATTTTATACATTATGTTACTGTCCAGCATTTCAGAATCAAAGAAATCAAATAAAGTTTACAATAACACTGTATTGAAATACGTGCCTGGTATGAATTACACGTAATTGGAACTCTTTTTCAGTGCAAATGAAAGTGAAATTGAAGACAAAATGCGTGTAGGAATTAGTATGGGCAGACGGATACGCTTTACTTTCGCTTGTCCTCAATAAATGTAACTGTATAAGTAACTGTTGTGTTTTAGCAACATGACCATACAGACATTATAATGATCAGATACTTTCGTATTCTCTAGATTAGTCATTGAAAGTTAGCTTCTGTCAGTGCGTGTAGGAAGAAGGGAGAAAGCGGATTCTTCTATGCCAACAAGGTGTAAGTTGAGAATGTAGGAAAAAATGGCGCAGGAAAAAATGGCACAGGAAAAAATGGCAATAGGAAAATATGGCACAGGAAAAAAAGCATAATCATCAAACATTAACGCACTGTTTTCTAGGCCATAGGTCCGGGCTTACAAGTACCCCTAGGTCTCTTTCACAAGTCGACTTCTCTAGGTTGATGTTGTTAAGGCTGTATACATTGACAGTATTTGTTCTTCCAATATTAAGTACGCTGCACTTGCTGGTGTTGAATTTCATTTGCCATTTTTCAGACCACCCCTGCAGTTTATTTAGATCCTCCTGTAATGCAGTTGCATCCTGCCCTGAATTAATCTACCGCCCTATTTTGGTGTCATCCGCAAACTTGCTTATGTCACTGCTGATCCCAGTATCTAGATCATTTATGTAGGTTATGAACAAGAGTGGGCCTAGTACTGACCCCTGGGGAACCCCACTGGTTACACGGCCCCACTCAGATTTAACACCAACTACGCTTACTCTCTGCGTTCTATTGGTGAGCCATGATTTTATCCAATTTAAGACTTTCCCCTGATACCATGAGCCCTAATTTTTCTCAGAAGCCTCTGATGCGGTACTCTGTCAAATGCTTTGCTAAAGTCTAAGTAAATAACATCATAATTTTCGTCATTATCTACTACCTCGAAGACTTTCCTAAAAAACATCAGCAGATTTGTTAGACAACATTTTCCCTTTGTAAACCCATGTTGAGAGTCGTAGATTAATTTGCTTTTCTCTAAATGCGATCAGATGCTATCTGCTATAATTGATTCAAGAAATTTCCCCACTGCTGACGTCAAACTGATCGGCCGGTAATTTGACGCTGATGCTCTGTCTCCCTTTTTAAATATGGGTACTACATTTGCCTGTTTCCACAAGTCTGGCACAACTCCCGTGTTTAATGATTTTGTAAATAAATTTACGAGGGGTCCGCTAATCTGTTCCCTACACTCTTTCAAGACTCGAGGGAAAATTTTATGCCGCCCTGGGGATTTTGTCTTCTTCAGTTTATTTATCGTCTTAAGAAATTCTCTTTTCTGATAGTGATATTCTTTAATTTCTCTTCTTCCTTTCCCCTAAATATCAGTCCCATCTCTAGAATTTCCTCCCGAATTTCTTCTGTGAAAACTGATAAGAAGTAGCTGTTCAATGCTTTGCTTATTTCTTCACTGCCATTTATCACTTCTCCCCTCCCTGACTTTAAAGGCCCAACTTTGTCCTTGACCTTTGCTCTGGAAAAATCCCTTGGGATTCGCCTTGGATTCTCTTGCTATTTTGATTTCATAGTCTCTCTTTGCTTTCCTTGCATTTTTCTTAACATGCCTAGATAGTTCATTATACCTATTTCTGAGCTGCTCCTCCCCTCCCTTTAATTTCTTATTTTTCCTTTCTTTATTCCTATGTCATGTTTAAGTTTTCTGGTCATCCACCTTGGCTCATTCTTATTTGACCTAATTTTTCTGTCGCCTATCACCTCTGTTTGCTGTATATTTTCAGCCTTCGGGCTGCCATGTTATCGTAATAAACCGTCAATTATTATTATTATTGTTTATTATTAATAGCACCAGCGAAGCAGGCCTACAATCACGTGTTTCCTCTACAACAACACAAACGAAGCAGGCCTACAATCACGTGTTTCCTCTACAGCAGCACCAATGAGACAGGCCTACAATCACGTGTTTCCCCTTCAACATCACCAGTGAAACAGGCCTGCATTCATGTGTTTCCCCTACAACACCACCAACGAGGCAGGCCTATAACCAAGTGTTGCCTCTCCAACAAGTCATTAGTGATTCATACTTATTTTAACCTGTATGTTAACTCTATGTCTCCTTTTGTATTTACAGATTTTGTTAAACAATTCACTCCCCAATGCCACTATACATAACACTGAAAGTCAGTTTTGTCCACTTTCTATGTTCAGCCTCTGGCTGCTATGCTTTTAAATTAACCGCGAATTATTACACACGTACAAAAAGAACCTGTTAGCGATATGAGAGTATAGTAGAGAAAGTTTATCCCATAGGTGTCACTATATCTCGTTGCAGTGAGAGGTGACAGCATCACACCATTTGAGGGAGTGACTAAGACAGTCAGCCGAGGGGTTGACGGGGCCGTGAAGGAGAATGACTTTGTTGAGCAGGGCGCTGCGGGTGATCCCTGTGGCACTCCTACGGCTGCTGGTGGCGACGTTGGTGCGGGAGGCGAACTATGACCATGACTACCGATACCAAGTCGCATCACAATACGACTTCATTATCGGTAGGGCCTCTCATGTGTTAACAGATATGGATGGCAGGGTAAGGGACTTTACTGGGGAAAAATTATTCTTGTGAGGAATACCACATGCCAGTGTTGTCACTGTCTTCAAACAATCAATTATTCCAGTCAATGAAGCTGAAGTGGTGTTTTTTGTTGTGGCAGTGGGCGGTGGGACGGCGGGGAGCGTGATGGCTGAGAGGCTGGCGGAGGTGGAGGGCTGGCGGGTGCTGCTGCTGGAGGCCGGGGGAGAACAACCCCCGGAGAGCTACGTTCCAGCTTTCAACGCCTTCCTGTTTCAGAGCGATGCAGACTGGAACTTCTACACTACACCGCAGACACACTCTCTTAGATTTTTCAAAAATAATGTAAGGAAATTATATTAGTTCTCCATAGGGGACCCAGGGGAAGTAACCATGTGACCTCCATGTCCCTTTGGTATGGACAATGTAATGAGAGCTGGGGGGGGTTGAGATATTAAACTTATGGTGTGTGACCATCATTAAGTTCTGTAGTTAATTTATTTGCCATGTTTGTGTATTGAAGTCCGTATATATATATATATATATATATATATTATATATATATATATATATATATATATATATATATATATATATATATATATAGGCTGATAACCACAAGGAAAGAAGAAAACACGAAGTTCCCAAGCGCTTTCGTGTAATTCGCATCTTCAGGGATGAGTACAGACTAAAGAGAAATACAAACCAAGGTGTATATATACAGAGGAGGGTGAGACCCCTAAAGATGTGAATTATACGAAAGCTCTTGGGAACTTCGTGTTTTCTTCTTTCCTTGTGGTTATCAGCATATACCTAGATCACGCGCACCTACAGTGATTTACTTGTATATATATATATATATATATATATATATATATATATATATATATATATATATATATATATATACATATATATAGTGTCCTTCATTAATTTAATGAACAGAACCTTCATTACATTAGAGAAAGTAGACACCATCATTCTATGTGAGACTAACTGACAGGCAATTCCGTATCCGCGAGGACGCACCATTGGCGGGTCTTCTTGCATCAACTCCATGATCTACGTCCGAGGCAACAGGCGGGACTTCGATAACTGGGAGGCGCTGGGCAATCCCGGCTGGAACTATGACAGCGTCCTCAAGTACTTCAAGAAGTCTGAGGATTATCGAGGCGTCTACACCACCAAGACAGGTGGGTGAACAGCTGCTACACACGACCCTATGGCACTGGTACAGTACATTGTCACAGTTTTATTTCATATAATTGATACATCAATTAAGGTAACTTGTATGTTATTGTGCAACTAATAACAGTACTTACGACTCTGTACTTTTTGGACAGCATTAATTCGATTTGGACACCATCTTTGCGATACAGGATGGTTGAAAAAGTTATTGCATGAGTCTTTGACAGTCCAGTCACAGGCTGTAACTACTCGTTAAGACATTAATACAGCACTGCAAAAGACACATGATACGCCCATTTGACCTGAAACTGTGACTGACTAATAACACAGACTTGAATACTCTATCTAGTGTTGTGCACTATGTTTAGTGATGATACATAGGAACATAACATAAGAAAATAAGGAGTCTGCAATAGGCCAGTTGGCCTATGCATGGCAGCTCCTGTCGAGAGTAACTACCACTCTATCATCCATGAATCAATCTAGCCTCCTTTTAAAACTTTCCAGCGTTCCAGCACTTACCACAAAGTTGCTAAGCTTGTTCTCGTCCACCACCCTATTTGTGAGCCAGTTCCTTCCTATCTCCCTCTTAAGCCTAAACTTGTCCAACTTAAATCCGTTGCTACGAGTCCTCGCCTGCTCGGATATTATAAGAACTTTATCTATATCTCCTTTATTGATTCCTTTCACTCACTTAAATACTTCTATCATATCTCCCGCACTCTTCGTATTTCTAGGGAATGCAAGTAAAGCTGCTTTAACCTATCTTGATATGGAAGGCTTCTAAGTCCCGGAATCATTTTCGTCATTCTTCGCTGCACCGACTCCAGTGAATTGATATCCATTCTATAATAAGGGCATCAGAACTGAACCGCATAATCTAAGTGCAGCCTGACTAGTGCAAGATATAGTTGCAATAAGACCTCTGCACTCTTATTACTTACACTTCTAGATATAAAACCTAATACTCTGTTTGCCTTATTTCGAACATTAACGCACTGTTTTCTAGGCCGTAGGTCCGGGCTTACAGGTACCCCTAAGTCTCTTTCACAAGTCGACTTCTCTAGGTTGATGTTGTTAAGGCTGTATATATTGACAGTATTTGTTCTTCCAATATTAAGTACGCTGCACTTACTGGTGTTGAATTTCATTTGCCATTTTTCTGACCACTCCTGCAGTTTATTTAAATCCTCCTGTAGTGCATTCGCATCCGGCCCTGAATTAATCTGCCGCCCTATTTTGGTGTCATCCGCAAACTTGCTTATGTCACTGCTGATCCCAGTATCTAGATCGTTTTTGTAGATTATCATATAATCATATAAAGTTGTACCAAAACACGGGTTCATATCATAATAAGTGTATTCCTTTGCTCTCCCTGCTGACCTGACTCACCCACCGGCCATGGTGACGCGGCAGCCAAGTACCACGGAAAAGGGGGGCCCTTGACAGTGGAGAACAAGCGTTGGAGCACTCCGGTGGCCAAGGCTTTCGTGAAGGCGGGGCAACAGCTAGGATACCCCGTCGTCGACCCTAATGGACCCGAGCAGATTGGTAACTACGAGAGACAAGGGATTTAGTATGTACTAATGATAATTAAGGTAAAGGTATTATGTATAGTATGCTCATACCCCTCATAACAATTGGTTTTTTTTTTTTTGGGGGGGGGGGGGCGGATTTTCGCTCAAAAATTTGGCTTAATGCATAGAAAATTAATCCGGGGGTGGGGAGAAGGAAACACGAAAGTTACTTTGAAATTTCTTAAGAAGTAGGAAATAGGCCATGGTCTTCAACATTTCAGCGAATTCACGAAAACCAAGCTTGGTACTGTTTAATTGATCGTTCCTGCTTAAATAAAGCTTAGAACACCATTTTTTTCCAATTCAGTGCAGGCGCTGTGGCCCCGGTATACTTGCTGCTTCTTAGGTAAATTTGTTTTTCATTTTGGGTTAAGTTTGGGATTGGAAACACAGGGTTGTGATAATAGTGATGTGGTGGTGTCAGTTTATCTGTCACCACAAAATTTGAGAAGCATTGGCACTGAAAATAATTTCCACTGCATCTCAGCACAGCTTATTGCAAAATTTCTTGGGACTAAAAAAAAGCACGAGAATTATCAGTGTTCCATCCTTTCATAGGTTGTGACTCTGTGTCTTCGTTCAATCATAGAGGAAATAAAATAGCCTGGACCACCTGGATGTCATACCCAGAGGTCACTAATGCTTTCTTTGCTTTGGCCATTCTGGAGAGGTATGTTGTACTGCTATATGACGGAAGTAGCAATGGCGGGACAGTACAGAAATAGCAGTGAATATGACAAGAAAAGACCTCGGGGAGCAAGTAGGGAGGGATGGAGGCAGGGACATTTCTCCGGGACACCCTATATATATATATATCCCCATCACAAGCTGCTCTGCTCCAGCGCACAAAACAGTGGTATATCAGACAGACCACATATGAGGTCTTGTAAAAATAGACATCAATTTAGGAGATATTAAAATTTAAAACAAAACAATATTGGCAACAAGAGGCTGCAGTATTAGTAAATAATGAATTTTCTAATTGGTTCACAGTTATACAGGGCGTAAGACAAGGCTGTGTTCTATCTCCAACATTGTGTATTATATATTCAGAATTCTTAATGAGAAAAGTTATAAGTGACAATGAAGGAATAAAAGTTAATGGTAAAGTAATATCAAATATATCAAATATCATTGCTCTTATCACGGATAGTGAAGAGGCATTACAAAAACTTATGAACAGATTAGTGGAAAAAGGTGAAGAATGTGGGTTAAGAGTTAATGCTGTAAAGACGAAAGTTATGGTTGTTTCCAAATTGGAAATAAATCCGAAAATAAAATTTATAGTAGGCAATAGGGAACTTAAACATTTGGAAAAAAATTTGTATTTGGGAAGTAACATGAGCTGTAATGGTAGATGTACGGAAGAAATCATAACAAAAATAATTCAAGCAAACAACAGCCTTTAATAATATAAAAGAACTAATGAAAATGGGTATTACCTTCAATTTAAGAAGAAAGCTGCTAAAAGGCTATATAAGGCAAGGACTGATGTATGGGTCAGAAGTGTGGACACTTCCAACAAACAAACACCAAAAAGAGGCAAGAGGCCTTTAAAACATGGTGTTAAAGGCTAATGTTAAGAATAAGTTACACTGACAGGACAACAAATGAAGACGTACCAAGATCGGCAAAAATCCCCAAGGAAAAACAGATACTTTGGTCATTATTATTATTTTATTTGTATTTTTTTTCTATTTTATCAATTGTTAATAATTATTATTATTATTAATATTAAAATTATTATTAACATTATTATAATCCCCCACCCCCCCAGGCCCTGATGTGGGTCAGAGACTTCTGCCCGGGTGTGCTGGTCCCCATAATATATATATATATATATACATATATATATATATATATATATATATATATATATATATATATATATATATATATATATATTATATATATATATATATATATATATATATATATAATGAAGGATTAGGGGATAATAACAAATATTAATAGGCAAAGTTGAGGGTTGGAGAGCCAGGGAAAGGCAGAGACTGGGATGGTTGAATGAAATAAATATCTGGGTTCCCAGAGGGATAGAAAATCTTGGAGAATTGGTAAAAACAGCCCGAGAATGTTTAGAGTGGAGGATTGTGGTCGCCAGCCTTCAGATATGAGGACGGTACTCTGATTGATTGAGTGTTTTACACTACAAAGTAATATTCATGACAACGGAAACACAAACAAGCAGACCTAATCTCGCTAACTAAACCAGATAATTTTAGGTCAGGTTTTTATTCTCTATTGCAGGATGCGACTCACTGAGCTTGGATGCTCTAAAAGCCTTGTACACCCACAAAAAAATTATTCGGCACCCGTGTCATATTGTATCACGCCGTAAGGGTGCCGAATAATTTTTTAGTGTGTGTACAACTTATTGGCACACATCGGGATGGCCTCTCTGGTCGGTCTGTACTGTACTGTACACTCACTAAAAAAATATTCGGCACCCTTACGGCGTGATACAATATGACACAGGTGCCGACTAATTTTTTAGTGGGTGTACACAGGGTAAATAATAATGCATTAGCTCCAGGAAAAACACAGACCCGTCACCTGGTCGGTAAAACCACTTCTTGGAAAATAAGACGTTCATCATACATTTGAAAAATTTATATAGGATAAACGATTGAAATGTCTTATCCGATTTAAAGTAATCATTTCTAAGTAGTAAGTAGTCATTTCTGACAAATAAAAATAAGTTGCATATTCTTCTGAAAACTACTTTCTGGTTATTTGCTTTCCACGCTGTGCCATTACCGTATGCTCGAATTTACAGTAGTTAAGTGTCTGTGTTAATTTTTCACCCCCCCCCTCTCTCTCAAAGAAAATTAATCTTTTAATAGGCTGTGTATTTGGATTTTTAAGTACCTGAAGAGGAGTTCACACCAACTGTGACTACTTAAATCAATATACAACATTACTTTCCCTTTTTATCGAGGTAGAGGTTGAGTGACAACTGTGTCCCCTAAAAAGTTGTGTTTGTGTATTATGTGCCATCTACCCATTCACAGTACTGTACATAAAGTTAGTGTTAATTGATTTCGTCTGTTGTTTACTGTATTGACAACCACAGAGAGAGAGAGAGAAGAGGGAGAGAAATACCAAGAAACACAATCACTAAAGTAGTTCAGTCTTCAGTGATGACCTTCTTTGTGATTCATTTAATACATTTGAATATATTGAGATACGAACATGTATTAAATTTATCTGGCGTAGAGGGGGGTGTGTGGGTGTGTGTGACTGTAAATTGTATCCCGCCAGGCTTTTCTATGATTGATGTGACGCTACGAAACGGGCGGCGCTGGTCGGCAGCTGACGCCTACCTTAGACCGGCTTCCCAGGCCAGACCCAATCTACACGTCGTTCTCAACGCTCACGTCACGCATGTGTGTCATATTATACGTAGTAGACGTCACAACGTTCACACAGTCATTCTTCAAAATGATTATTCCTATTGTGATAAATACAGTATACAATATTCACTACATATGTAATTTAGGATTTTTATTAACAAAATACTTGGTCTTTTCAGATCCTGTTTGACGAGAAGAATGCAGTGGGCGTGAGATTCGAGAAAGAGGGGAAGGTATGGTGTGCTGTTTCTTATATTAATTGTAATTAATAGTGATTCTCTGCACAAATTCATTACCCAGACGTAGATCTTTTCATATAGCCACACACACACACGCACACACATACACACACACACACACATAAAATTCATATAAAATTAGTTCGTCGCATTATGATTGGTGAATAACAGTATGCCTCATGAGCCTTTATCAAAAATCTTCGTTCGTGGTGTTATTTTGTTTCGCACAAGAATTGTAAAGATGCATTTTCTACCGAGTGCACGTGATATTTGTATAGTTGAAGGAGCATTTTTCTATCTTTGCAGTCGAAGGTACGCTTTATAATCCTCAAATCTGTTTTTTCTCAATGCTGCCCACACTTGTTGCGCCGCCTTCAGCGAATGATCGCTCTTTCGACAGTATTCAGGAAAGTGTTAACAGAATGGTTGTGATTAGGGTTGTTGTATCCTACGTGTAGGGTCTTGGATTTTGTAATGTTAAAGAGCATTTGCCAATCTCGAAACCATTTGAACAGCTCATACAGGTCATTCTGCATTGTTGCGTCATCGTCTTTACTTGCTACCTTCCCAAATATCTTTGTGTCGTCCACAAACTTGACAACGTGGCTCCATATGTTTTCATTTATGTAGATCCAATATACCTCACTGAGAACCTTTTTCCACTCAGAATGTACTCCATTTATTACCACCTCTTTGTTGCCTGTGTTTGAGTCATTTGTTTAACCATTTATAAATCTTGCCCGTGTGATGTGCCTCGATCTTAGAGGCTAGTCGTATGTGTTGGACTTTGTCAAACGCCTTGGAGAAATCCATGTACAACACAGTCATCGACTGATAAGTCTTGGTCCACGTAGTCTGTTACTGTTTCAATGAACGTGGGCAAGTTTGTTAGCCAGGATTTCTGTTCCATTGAACCGCGTTGTGATGCGTTGATGGGTGTTGGACGATGGCGTCCCTCAGAATTCAGTGTCAAACACTCACACACACACATACTGCATATGCTATATATATACATATATATACTATATATATATATATATATGTATGTATGTGTGTGTGTGTGTGTGTGTATGTATGTTCTTTATATACAATCTGGATATTTTCTCCCGGGCAATACATACTGAATAACTTGATGGAAATGTTCCCTTTAATCTCATGTCTCCCACTGGCATGAGTCAAACCCGGGCTCACGTAAGGAAATCCTCCAGAGAGGAAACATTTGAGGGAGCTATACGTCCGTCCGTGCGCCCTTCTATTGAAAATTTGGGAGTATTACACAAGTAAACGATTCATGTAAATTAACACCAGATAATTATTTACCTACATGTATATGAGGCATGTGGAGTTAAGAGAAAATCTGTAAGAGTGATATGCGTATACTTCCCGGGACTCTATTTGCCTCACCAACTTAGTAATTATGATAATAATCATTGCTAAGGTGCATAGAATGTAAATAGATAATAATATCACTGTGTGTGTTTCCCAGGAGAGGAGTGTGCTAGCAAATCGGGAGGTGGTATTGTCCGCTGGTGCTGTTGGGAGCCCCCATCTGCTTCTGCTGTCGGGGGTGGGTCCTGCCGCCCACCTCTACCAACACAATGTGAGTACCCTCCCCCCTTCCCTTCGTCCACAACTACATCTTTTTTCAACCAGTTCCTTACCGCTGAGGTAATCTGCTTTTGCGATCTTTTTTGCTTTATTGAGCTCATACTATGGGTTGTTCCTGGAGTTTTCTTAAATTTTCAAATTTCTGACATTGTTATCTTTGGGAAACTTCTCTGTAATTTTTATAATTCTCATATGAAAGATGCTCATTCGATGATGTCAATGAACTTCCTTTCAGATCCCGGTGGTGGAAGACGTGCCTGGTGTTGGTCAGAATCTGCAAGACCACCCGGTAGTGGGTGGCTTGGTGTGGACGGTTCCTCGGGGCTCCTCCTTCAACACAACCCTCCTCGCAAATCCTAAAAACGTTTACAACTTTATACATAACGCTGAAGGTTAGTGCTTGGTAGAGTATGAGTCTAGCATATATGTTTGTTATAGCGGCATTAGTCAAACTAGTTTCATGCTGTTTAATACATCTTCAAATATCTACAAGTTCCGCAGGTTCTACTTTACATGAAGGGTGATATTCATAATTCAGGTTATTCATTGATAGCAAATTTGCTGTTGACGTTTCTATTAGCTGGTGGCTACTTCTGACAACTAATGCTGAAGTATCATACAGACTGCAATACAGTGCAGGCCGCCTGGGAGATACACGGCTACCCTCAACGTCTGATGAAACCCTTATATCATGGTGGAAATAATTATTTTAACAAGTTTCGTTATACATTAAATAAGCTCGGTGTTAATTGGTTATGAGGGTAAAACGTACTAGATTTTTTCTAAAGAATTTTTTTAGTAAATTGTAAATTAGAATTTATCAGTCTGATTCGGGTCTTATCTGCTTGATGCAGAAAGGTTGGAATCTAAAACGAAATACACATGTATATTTTCCCTTCATTCGTTGTTTTTAATTCATCCTTAGTGCTGCATTATACGTGTTCTTCTACAGTACTCCCCTTCCACAACATAACGCCAAACCTTGTTTTCCCGTCCCTTCAAATATTAAAAGCGCTTCCACCGACACCATCATCTTCATTCCTTTACGCTCGCTGTTACTTCCTGGACGTCTACCTCCTCACTTTTCGTGCAACCTTCACCCCATATTTCTA
The DNA here is from genome assembly GCA_958450375.1 of Homarus gammarus. Taxonomy (NCBI): domain Eukaryota; kingdom Metazoa; phylum Arthropoda; class Malacostraca; order Decapoda; family Nephropidae; genus Homarus; species Homarus gammarus. Next base: position 1,637,652 of record CAUDMG010001619.1, on the reverse strand, counting down.
TCTCTTTCTAGAGTTTCCCCTCACCCACCTATCATCAGCCCATTAATTTTATACTCCTTTTAACAAACAATTTTTCTTCTGATTTTCTCACTATATCCATACCGCCTTAACAGACCCTAATAGGGTCTGTGTGAGACACTTCTTTCACTTTCTGGTCTCCTCATTTCTTATTTTCTGCATCCTATTTATTCCCAAACACAATATAATTTCTGTTGCTTCGAATTTGCTCCTACTTCTTAACTTAAGACTCCACAATTCACATTTTAGTTATCTCCCTGACACGGTTCTCTCTCTTCATACATTTCTTAGTTCCCTTATTTACTTTCTTGGGTGGTGGTAGGTCCTCTGACGTCACCGGTGGGAACGGAGGGGAACGCGTGGGTGCCATCAGCTGAGGGCGACCCTAACTGGCCCGAGTTACAGCTTGCAATGGTGAGCGGCACCCCAGCACAAGACTTTGGGCTCTTGTCAGTCCAGGTCCTCGGCTATAAGAAAGAGGTAATGTAACACTTGCTTCTAGCTGTTCACCTTTTATATACAGTACATTTTTACATTTTTCTTGCCTTATTCCGAATTCATTCAGACTTTTTTTTTTTTTACGGGATTAGCCCACCAGAGCACAGGTCAATGATCCACAGCAGGGACTGGGGGCGAAAATATAATAATAATACTAATACTAATACTAATAATAATAATAATAATAATAATAATAATAATAATAATAATATTGATAACGATAATAATAATAACAGAGTAATAATAATAATAATAATTATAAAGGAACATAAATAAATAAATAAATAAAAAGATCAATAGTTAAAAACGATATACATATGTTGTGCTGTCAAAGAGAAACAATTGAAACCCTGCACTTGTGTGTAAATGAGGCAGAAAGTCTGATGAGCAACCTGTCATTTTGCCTCGGTCTTTCACTAAACCATTTACTATCAACGTTAAAGCTATCATTCGCTCTGAAATACTCTTATGGAAAACTTCCCAAATTACCTATGTCAAGGGTTCACGTCCACGATGCCTTGAATCAAACCTGTACGATCATTAATAAGAGAAAGAGTCAAATTTACTTTGTCAATGTACCATTTAAAAAATAATAATAAAAATAAATCTACGTCTTTCATTTTGTTGACATTCTATAACCCGATTTTCTGGTTTGTAATTATGCGATGAAATAAATTTCCCTTTAACAAATATATAAAACATAAAACAAAAGACATTAATTTGTCCCCACAGATGCATAAAAAATGTAATCCTTGAAACTCAAAGAAGGGATTGAAAATGTTTAATACAACAGTTACAATTTGTTGGATATTCGGTGTTACGCACAATTGATTATCATCGCTGGTTCTCCTTAATTAATGACTTATAATTTGAGTCACCAAGGACTCCTAGCTATTGCAGCTTAATGTCACCCATACAATGTCAGTCATTATACCAGTGTTGTCATAGTCATAATTACAGCCTCATGACGTCTAGTAGCGAGTCTACAGAGAATATGGACTAAAACCTGATAGGTATCTACCTCCTGGGCGAGGCGCTTGCCACATCACGTCTCTCTCCGTTTTTTTTTTTATATAGATAATTTCCGTTATTTGCAGTAATTCCTTCTCCTGCATTCTCTTTTTACATGCTTATGCCCTGAAATATATAAATTATGCTAATAGTTCTTATCTTCGCGCCGTTTTTGTTTCTTCTGGCAGGAGTACTACGACTACTTCCAAGACATCTTGGGTCAGGAGGGCTTCATTCTGGCACCGTTGCTGACTAGAGCCCTAAGCCGGGGCGACATCACCCTGGCCTCCAGTAACCCCCACCACAAACCCCAAATCAACCCAAACTTCTTAAGTCACCCCGACGACGTTTCGACCTTAGTCAGGGGTCAGTTTACAACTTACACTTCCTCTACCTGACGACAACTGTGTTAACGAGTTATGCTATAGGCCATTTGATTTTTATAAGATTTGTTTATGCTGACCATTGCTAAATCAACGATGGCATGATATACTTGACATCTTATGCAGGCAAAATTTCATAAAATTATTGTCTATTGATTAAACTAGTAAAAATTCTTGAGCGGGGACTTAATATTATAATATTAAACAATGATTACCAATTTCCAAGAAAAACAAAGTGGTGGGCAGTGCATCATGTGCCCTGGAGTCTGGACACATATCCAAATATCTGCAGCCAATCAACACATACGCAATGATGAATTGTATTTCCTGTATTCATATAACTAAGTCTACTAGCATTCGCTTCTCACCCAGGGATCTGACATACGTTAAAGAATATTTTATAACTCTGTGTTGGCGTTGCAGGGATCAAACTGGCACTGAAGGTTGGGGAGGCACCAGCACTCCGGGTCGAACACTCAGCCAAATACCACAGCAAGGTATGTCTTACACCACCTGCCCCTCTCTCACAAAACCTGCCCCTCTCTCACACCACCTGCCCCTCCCTCACATCACCTGCCCCTCTCTCACACCACCTGCCCCTCTCTCACACTACCTGCCCCTCTCTCACACTACCTGCCCCTCTCTCACACCACCTGCCCCTCTTTCACACCACCTGCTCCTCTCCCACACCACCTGCCCCTCTCTCACACCACCTGCCCCTCCCTCACATCACCTGCCCCTCTCTCACACCACCTGCCCCTCTCTCACACCACCTGCCCCTCTCTCACACCACCTGCCCCTCTCCCACACCACCTGCCCATCTCTCACACCACCTGCCCCTCTCTCACACCACCTGCTCCTCTCTCACACCACCTGCAACTCTCTCACACCACCTGCCCCTCTCTCACACCACCTGCCCCTCTCTCACATCACCTGCCCATCTCTCACACCACCTGCCCATCTCTCACACCACCTGCCCCTCTCTCACACCACCTGCCCATCTCTCACACCACCTGCCCCTCTCTCACACCACCTGCCCCTCTCTCACACCACCTGCCCCTCTCCCACACCACCTGCTCCTCTCTCACATCACCTGCCCATCTCTCACACCACCTGCCCCTCTCTCACACCACCTGCCCCTCTCTCACACCACCTGCCCCTCTCTCACATCACCTGCCCCTCTCTCACACCACCTGCCCCTCTCTCACACCACCTGCCCCTCTCTCACACCACCTGCCTCTCTCTCACACCACTTGCCCCTCTTTCACACCACCTGCCCCTCTCTCACACCACCTGCCCCTCTCTCATCACCTGCCCCTCTCTCACACCACCTGCCCCTCTCTCACATCACCTGCCCCTCTCTCACACCACCTGCCCCTCTCTCACACCACCTGCCCCTCTCTCACACCACCTGCCCCTCTTTCACACCACCTGCCCCTCTCTCACACCACCTGCCCCTTTCACACCACCTGCCCCTGTCCCACACCACCTGCTCCTCTCACATCACCTGCCCATCTCCCACGCCGTCTGCCCCTCTCTCACACCACCTGCCTCTCTCTCACACCACTTGCCCCTCTTTCACGCCTTCTGCCCCTCTCTCACAGCACCTGCCCCTCTCCTACACCACCTACCTCTCTATACCACCTGTCTTTATATACCAATTGTTCCTCTCACACCACCTGCCCTTGTCTCACACCGCCTGCCCCTCTTTCCACACTCCTAAAACTCTCCCCTTAGACTCTTTAGAGTATTGACATGTACTCTGGATTTCCTATGTACTCCGATAATCCTTTTAGGAGAGATAAACACACCTATCCATCCCCCTCTCCATGCTTGGCTTTCGTTGTTATCTGTACCTTGAATCACAGTGACAGGTAGCGTACCATGCCATCGTAGCCAAAGGAAATAGCTCACAGAGTCACAGTATTCAGACGGTTAAGACATCATACTCAAAGAAATAGCTCACCATCTTCAGAGGGTTAAGACATCGTACTCCACGGATTCAATCATTTTACTCCGGAGGTTAATTTTTCTCACTCACTGACCAATTTAATTGTACTCAGGGGGTTAGGGGGTTGGCATCATACTCATGAGGTTCAAGTTTCACCTCAGGGTAATGTTTTAGATCCTCTTCAGTGAGTTAAATATAACGAGATAGAATTAAAATACCGGAAAAAATAAATGGTGAAGATAATACTGACACTGATGACATGGACAAGCTACATTGGACGTCATCTTTATACTAGCCGACGTGTACTGACGATGCCTGGGCCAGTCCTTGCTATAGCTGACACTAGTTGTACTAATCATAGGCTAATAGTACATTATATAAGCCCTTCTGAAACATTATGGCTAACAGCCTGCATCTTTTCTAACCATAATGGTTGATCAGTATATGTCTCAATGCTAAATCCTCTGTAGACAGCTTCTACGACCAACTACTGACGGCTGGCTGACACAGTGTGGGCGTATGTATAACTGTGTATGTATTCTGACAGCCATTGAGGGGGTGTGAGCACGAGACGGCCTACACAGACGCGTATTGGGAGTGCTTCATCCGCCACCTGGCCAGCTCCTCTTACCACACCGCAGGCACCTGCAAGATGGGCCCGGCCTCAGACCCCCTGGCAGTCGTAGACCACAGGCTCAGGTAAGACTCTCCTCTTCCCTCCCCAATAGACTCGGATAGGGTTCAGATGACATAGGCAACTGTTGTTTATGAGATTCAGATAATACAGTTAACAGTCATTAACGAGATAGCAGCCTCAGGTGATGTTTGGTAGCACACTGGGTGGATTGAGCACATCAAGCGGTAAGAATGGAAGCGATAGGGAGAGGAGATACTGACGTTGTGTTCTTGGTGCAGATTACGGGGCGTGTCAGGGCTAAGGGTGGTAGACGCTTCTGTCATGCCGCTCGTCGTCTCAGGCAACACGAACGCCGCCACCATCATGATCGCCGAGAAAGCCGCTGACTTACTGAAGGAGGACTGGGGCATCCCAATTACTTCGCTTTAACGAAGAGGACTTCCCATGTTTGCTCATGGCGCTTCATGTAGTCATTTTACTTGGGTTTTACCCATGTTATTAGTTGTTGTTTACTGCATGAAAATTTGATGCACTCTTATTTGTATTATGTAACGTTGTTATGTATCTACTGTACAAATTCCTTTGTTTACAATAAAACGAGATTTCAAATTTTTGAAATTAATTACCTTGCATACGAGCATTTGAACGTAACGGATAAAGTTGTTATTGATTCTTGACAGAAACTGATAATGGGTAAATAAGAGGGATATTGCATCTCTGACACTAGTAGTGTAGGGGCTAATGTAACAATATGTGGTCCCGTAAAAAATTAATGTTAATTTTTGACACCTTACATCATTTTAAACTTTGTAATCTGCAGTTTAAGAAAATATATGGTGTATTTTTTTTCTGGTGTGATTTAAGGTCGCATTTGTCCAGAGAAGTAAACGAGGAAAAAATCGTTCGAGAGGCAAGAGGCGAGTGTCTAAGGTGATAAATTATCAAATACTACCATTTGGGTTTTCAAATTAAGTTCATTACATAAAATGTCAAAATCATAAGGATTATAAAAGAACAAAACACCATGAACTCTCTCTTCAGCTATTGTCATCCAGCAATATAGTGATGTACAGAAACTGCACAATGTTATTGCTGACAGGAGAGATCATTGTTTGCTAGATTCCTAATCATCTCAAGATCCCGTGATGAAATCAGTCTACAAGGGGCGATTGGCATGTATGAATTCCCTTGTCTGCGTGTCTCCTTCATAAATCATCATGCGCATGCGTTCCCGTACACATCCCCAGGCCAATCAAAAGCGTATTTTTTTTTTTTTTTTGGGGGGGGGGGGGACCAATTAACATGATTTGTGGATTAATTAGCTGTATTGTTGGCCCAATAAAATTCGATTTTTAGTTTGGGTCTCTCATATTTCGAAATTCAAATTCATTTCCGACCAAGGAAGTCTGCGATGGGTGTCACTTCAATTATATGGAGCTGATTACGAGTTTTGGGGGAAAAAAAGAAGAAACTATAGCATTTTTTCGATATCATGGTGTTATCCCGACCTCAGTAGTGTTCTAAGTGCAAGAACTAATGTAAATGTCGTCAAGACCATCATATGTGGCATTGTGGTAACTCCAAAGACGAACGAGAGAGAACCAAGAATTAAGCGATTCCATTATATGGTGATTCAGTTTTGTTTTTTTTTAGTTTGTTTTTTTGGGGGGAGGGGGGGACAAGCCCACCCGGGCACAGGTCACTGACCCACATCGGGGCCTGAGGGGCGAAATAATAATAATAATAATAATAATAATAATAATAAAAATAATAATAATAATTAATAATTAATAATAATAATAATAATAATAATAAAAATAATTAATAATAATAATAATAATAATAATTATATTAATAATAATTCAGATGGATCATATGAAGATCTTCCCCCCCAAAGTATCCAACTGAAGATCCTCCCCCCCCAGGCTAGATCATATGAAGATCCTTCCCCCCCCCCCCAAGTAGGTTTGGGGGTTTGGTTTGGTTTGGTTAGGTTAGGTTAGGTTAGGTTTGGTTTGGTTAGGTTAGGTTAGGCTAGGTTTGGTTAGGTTAGGTTAGGTTAGGTTTGGTTTGGTTAGGTTAGGTTTGGTTAGGTTAGGTTTGGTTTGGTTAGGTTAGGTTAGGTTTGGTTAGGTTAGGTTAGGTTTGGTTAGGTTAGGTTAGGTTAGGTTAGGTTAGGTTAGGTTTGGTTAGGTTAGGTTAGGTTAGGTTTGGTTAGGTTTGGTTTCGTTAGGTTTGGTTTGGTTAGGTTAGGTTAGGTTAGGTTTGGTTTGGTTAGGTTTGGTTTGGTTAGGTTAGGTTTGGTTAGGTTTGGTTAGGTTAGGTTAGGGGGGGTGGATCTTCAGATGAGCGCGACTGGGCTTGATCATATGAAGATCCTCCCCCCCAGGCTAGATCAAATGAAGATCCTCCCCCCCCCCCCAAGTAGGTTTGGGGGTTAGGTTTGGTTTGGTTTGGTTAGGTTAGGTTAGGTTAGGTTAGGTTTGGTTTGGTTAGGTTTGGTTTGGTTAGGTTAGGTTAGGTTAGGTTTGGTTTGGTTAGGTTAGGTTTGGTTAGGTTAGGTTAGGTTTGGTTAGGTTAGGTTAGGTTAGGTTTGGTTAGGTTAGGTAAGGTTAGGTTAGGTTTGGTTAGGTTAGGTTAGGTTAGGTTAGGTTAGGTTTGGTTAGGTTAGGTTTGGTTTGGTTAGGTTAGGTAAGGTTAGGTTAGGGGGGGGTGGATCTTCAGATGAGCGCGACTGGGCTTGATCATATGAAGATCCTCCCCCCCAGGCTAGATCAAATGAAGATCCTCCCCCCCAAGTAGGTTCGGGGGGGAGGATCTTCATATGATCCATTCAGATAAGTAAACTTAAAAAAATACAAAAATAGAAATAATAAAATAATAATGATAATAATAATAATAATAACTGCAATAATAATAATAATAATAATAATAATAATAATAAAGAACCATAAAGAAATATAATAAAAAAAGATCAACTATTATTCAAGAGTGAGAAACAATATATGTATGTTGTGTTGTCAAAGAGAAACAATTGAGACCCTTTATTTGTGTGTAAATGAGGCAGAAAGTCAGATCCGCAACCTGGGACTTGGTCACAATTTTTGTGATGCCATATGGCAGCAGGGTCTACAATATGCAACACATTATGCTTCCAATATCTTCCCAGACGGTAGTACCTCCCTGTTTGGTAGCTGCCTATCTACCTACAACCTTACAAGGTTAGGTTTGGTCAGGTTTATGTTTTTCTAGTGTTTTGTGTGTGTGTGTGTGTATTTTGTATTCGCTTAGCCATATTTTTTGTCGGGAAACGCCCCCCCCCCCCCCCTCCAAAAAAAAAGATGAAAAAACGATCAATTTCCTACAGAAATGAAAGTCATAACCGATCTAAACACACCTAAATACAGTAGAAAAACATATTTTTTACTTTTTAACAGCAACTCACCTATAACTTGAGTAATCACCGACAGAAAAACACTGGCCAAAGGGGCGAGGGCCAGACACTGGCCTCATAATTATAGCTCCCGCAGTCAACTCATCAACTGAAGTCCAAGTGAATACGCCCCGCCCCCTTGCTGCTGATTGGCTGATACGTATAGTGAGAGACGAGAATACTTTGAAAAGTGAACCCATTACCGATTGTTACTGTTGTATTAAATTCTTATAATATAATAATGTTTATAATTCAATAAACCGCTGTTGTGCGAAGTTTATCATATTTCTGTTCGAAAGTGTCAAGCTGTCAAAGAGGAAAAAGGTTTAGGACCACCGTTACCCCACGTTCCACCTCCACTACACAAATAGGGCTAATTGCTGCCATATGACATCACGAAAATTGTGACCAAGTCCCAGGTTGCTGATCTGACTTTCTGCCTCATTTACACACAAATACAGGGTCTCAATTGTTTCTCTTACTATTGACAATACAATACACATACTGTATATTGTTTCTCAATTTTTATCGTTTTTCATATTTGTATTTCTTCATGGTTCTTTATTATTATTATTATTATTATTATTATTTTTATTTTTATTATTATTATTATTATTATTATTATTATTATTATTACATTTTCGCCCCCCAGGCCCAGATGTGGGTCAGTGACCTTTGCCCGGGTGGGCTAATCCCCGTAAAAAAAAAAATAATAATAATAGCTTTCAGTAATATTCCTGTAGATAACCTATTACTGTTTAATAACCAAGCCCAGGCAAAGGACTACTGGAAATAAGCAACTGATGACTTTGTCGGCTAACCTTGGTCAAAGTTTCCTTACTGTTTACATTTGTTGTATACCGGCACTCATGCACTGTCTACAGGTAGGTATATACAGTGCATTGGAAACTATATGTATACCTGCGTTCTTTACACATACTGACCTGTTGCATAGCTTATGCTCGCCAAACCAAGTGTAAACTTGTACGGATATTTTACAGAATAAAATTTATTAGAGGTGTCCATGCCAAGAGAAGAAGTCCTACTTAAAAAAGATAAATAATTATTTGCCCATAAGTAGACAAATAATTGTATTTTACTGCAAAATAGTCAATGTGTTGCTTTGAGAAATTATTCCTAGATATCTAAAGTGGGATGTCAATAACCTACTGACTATTATTATAATTATTAATTTTATTATTATTATTATTATTATTATTATTATTATTATTATTATTTAAAACATTCATAGTAAATTTTCTAAAAAAAATATAATCTCCATTTACGGGGTCAATTGAACCCGTGGAGGTCCGCGTAAAACGAGAAGCGGGCGACCGAAATAACAGAACATATGGGATTATTTGAAATAGAGACTGGGCCGACCCTCAAACTCCACTTTTTCCGACACAATACGTACGTTGTATTAAAAATAGTATCTTAATTTTATGATGGTATGCACACACACATAATATAGAAGAGAAATATCAATAAGAAAACAAGAGAATAATATACTGTACCAGGTAAAAGAAAAATCATGGTTTAACACTTACATTAGTAGAAGAGATGGGTCGGCATACGGGGATGGGGGCTGGTTCCGAGGCAGAGGGCAGATTAGTGGCCCTCAGATGAATCACTATCACTATCCACCACAGTTGTCAGGACCTTCCTGACAAACCCCTCAAAGTCACCATAACAGTCACTATCACTGACTTGGGGTGGCTGTTGTGGGTTGCGGGCGAAGAAGTCGGTGATGTTATGCTGACGGCTAGCGTTGATGTGGTCGTGATACATCTTGATATACGGCTCCATAGTTTGGTCTAGATGGTTATTGGAGACTTCATATAGGTGATTGAGAGGGTCTTTGGAAAGGATGAGCTTGAGTTTCTCGGCAAACTCGATGGCCTCCTTTATATCATCATGTGTTAACTTCTGCTCTGGTACTGAGGCACCACCTGCCTCCTCACTGACATCATCGTCTTCCAACATATCGTCGGCAGTCACCTCAGGATCCCTGATTACCTCCATGACGTCGTCGATGGTGGTCTCGGAGAAGCCTGCATCTGTAACACTCTGTGCAGCTTCTCTTGCAAGGTCCACTGCCACTGCAACAGACTGAGCCTCTCCAGCCACAGGTTGAGTCTGCCTCCCACCTAGGATACCCTGCAACACATGCCGCCACGCGTGACGAATCGTTGCCACAGACAGCTGCCCCCATGCCTCCACCAAGAAATCAACAGCTTTCTTGACGTTAAACATTTTCCAAAACTGTTTAACTCGCACTTCATGCTCCGCCAACTCTTGTTCTGGATCCTCGTCCTCGCTCTCTCTATCTGTGCCACTCAGAAGGTTCTGCAACTCATCCTTGGTGTTTGTGTAGTCGTTCAGGAGCTTAAACTTCTTTGCGGAGAATGCAGCCTTAACGTTGCATATCAACTCCAGGTCCATGGGCTGGATTAACGACGTAGTGTTAGGAGGAAGGAAGACCACTTTTACACTGGGGTGACGATCCAACAGTAGGGGCGAGTGTCCTGGTGCGTTGTCAAAGAGCAACAAAATGTTAAATGGAACATTATGTTGCTCGCAGAATTTCTTAACGTCTGGAACGAAACAGTCGTCAAACCAGGAGAGGGACAGACCAGTGAACATCCACGCCTTACGTGCGGTTAGCCAGTGGACATTTAGCTTGGTCATATCCATGTTCTTGTAGGCGTGCGGCTTGCGGGCTGTGTGGATCACCGACAACTTGTGCTTACAGGTGCCGGAGGCATTGGTGGTAAACAGGACGGTGATGAGCTCCTTCTGCAACTTCCGGCCCCTACACTTGCTGGCAGACTTGACAACGAAGGTCTTGGAAGGTAATTTTTTTTCCAAAACAGACCGGATTCGTCCATTTTGAACACCTGGTCGTCGGTGTACTGTCCTTCCTCCATAATGTCTCGTAAGAATGGAGGAAAATCCATGGCGGCAGCACGGTCAGCACTGGCTCCTTCACCAACAATGTTAATGTTGGTTATCTTGTTACGTTTCTTAATCCTTTGCAGCCACCCAGAGGAAGCAGTGAAGGGTTTGGGCTCTGCAATTCCCATCTTGCCTGCCAGGTTCGTAGAGTTCACGGGCGTAGACCTGCACTACCCGCGTGTCGACCGCCATGTTACGTCTTGCCTGACGAATCAAGTAGCTCACCAGTAAATTTTCAGTCTTGAGCAGCACCTTATTCTGACAATACTTCACCATTGAAGCACCTGCAGACTTTGTGATGCTCATGTATTTTTTTATCTTGGCGGCATCCTTCTTGATTGTACGAATCGTAGATTCGTTAACTCCATGCTGGCACGCAAGATCAACTTGTCGGGTTCCCTTTTCTAAGTCCTGGACGATTTTGTACTTTACTTCGTAACTTAGGGCGCGTCGTATCTTCTTGGGCTTGGGGCGGCTTGGTCCAGGTAATTCAAGGTTTTTCTGGGGTGGTGGGGGTCCAGCGGAAGCCATTGTTAAACAGATTAGCGGGCACAAGAAAGAACAGTATACGCGGAGGCTGAGAACAATGAAACTGGCCGGGCTAGGTCAGTGGCTTCTTTCTTCCCGTGGCTGGGCACGTCATATTACATTAGACCAATCACAGCTAGCGGCGGAGGGAGGTAAGGATGCGTGACCCAATCACAGTCCGATACGTCATATGACGTCAGCGATAACGCAACAGCAACATACTGCGCACTAGGGGGCAGTGAAATTTTGCTCAAAGCTGCACTCTTCAGGCATTGTTCCTTATACATATCTAAGACTCCATGCCAAATTTGAAGCTGATATGTCGAGGTTTAGTCTGCCGCATTCTCTACTGAAATTTTTAAATTTACCTACAGTACTAGACAAACAGCCGCTGTGGCGGTGCAATGTTCTGTTCAGTGTTTATCAACTTTTTTTTCATATCTCTTATTTCATTTAAGTTGTCTTGTTGCAGATGAGTATGGTGCTATGTCTATATTGATTATCAGCCTTTTCTCATTTCATTTCTCAATGTTGTGTTACTGTACTGTAATGTAGGGGAGACCTGGGTAAGTTGGCGCACTTGAAATTATTCAAATAGTTACCGTTAAGCAGATAGCCAAAACTATTCACGAGTTTCTGGTGGAGAAAAATCTAACCCAGCAGCCCATTGTGTGTGTTGGTTGTGATGGAACCAATGTAAATGTAGGATCAGAAAATGGAGTCATTCATCATCTTGAAATGTTACTTGGTCACCCGCTCCATTATTTCATATGTCAGCTTCACGGAAATGAGCTGCCTTTCCGCGCAGTTTTTTATCACTATGATGGTAAACCAAGTGGTCCTGAGCATTGGCGTGGTCCCATTGGAAAGCAGATCAAGGAGTCTTTGTCTGAGCTTCCAGTTGTCGCCTTACAGCCAGTCAGTTTCCCTGATTTCCCTGTGTTTAATGATGAAGTGGAGAGAGATCTGTCCTGGGATCAGAAATACCTGTATAGGATTTGTAAAGGAGTTATCACAGGTGTTGTTGAAGATGACTTGGCTGCTATTGAGCCAGGTCCTCCCTGTGTGTCAAGGTGGAACACCTTATGGAGTAGAATCCTCAGGCTGTATGTAGCAACATCAAGACCCAGCCATGAGTTGAAAAGAATTGTCATTACAATAATAAAGTTCAGTGCTCCAATGTGGTTTTACATCAAGATACACCCTTACGTAACACACGGCTCAAGGAACGTATTCAAGTCCCTGCTATATATGAAACACCTGAATAGTGAGGAGGAGACGATAGTGAAGAAGGCTGTCCAGAGAAATGCATACTTCGCCCACACAGATCAACTTCTTCTTGGTATGTGTGCAGATGAGGACATGACTGTTAGAGAAAAAGCTGTCTCAATGATAAGAAAAATTAGAGAGGAGAATCAGCAAAAGGAAGAATGCACTGGCAGATCTGAAGAGGAGGAGGAAGATTCTGATGCTGCTGTTGACGAGAATTTGTTAAACTATACTGATGAGGAGGGTAAAGATGGAGATGGGAATGAGGATGTGCCTCCTGTAGTCAACATGAGAAAGGTGGTGACTCCGAAACTAAAGTGGCAAGCAAAAAACTATCATTCCATGATTAACTGGAGGAATGAACTCAAGACTGAGCCTCCTTACATTGCTTCTCTGTCAAATCTACAGGTTAATGACATTCTTGAGACACCATTAGTGGTGCCCAAGTGGCCAAACAGCACTCAGGCGGTCGAGAGAGGCATAAAAGTGATGACTGAAGCTTGCACTGAAGTGACGGGATACGAATCGAGAGATGGATATATTAGGCAAAGATTATTGTCTAGGAAAATGATGCCAAGGTTCCGCACAAAAAAGAATTTCAATATGAACTTGTAATGATTTTCTATACGGTGTACCTGTAAAATAACATGTGAATTAAATCGATGTCACCCATGTAAAATTTATCATTATCCTGGAAAACATTAAATGACACCTAATTTTTGGTATACACTAAAAGTTGACAAAAAGTCGTTCGCGATGCGGCAGGGTAAGTATGCATGAAATGGCATGAAATTTTGCACAGGTGTTTGTTACAGCCATACAAACGATGCCTGAAAAGTGCAGCCTGCAACTCAAATAAAAGTGTTTTTTCCCTGCCCCCTACTGCGCACCCTCCCTGCGCCGCTTCCCGCGTATTGTATTGTCAAGAATGGACCGCGTGAATCATAATTGGCGCGGCGCATCTGGATCTCTCGCCGCGTAAATGATGCAATGAACCACGTAATTAAAAATTTTCATTCTGGTAAGGTGCCTCGTAAATTACCAAACGCGTAAACCAAATCCGCGTAAATGCAGACTATACTGTATTACATTTTCGCCCCCAGGCCCCGATGTGGGTCAGTAACCTGTGCCCGGGTGGCAGCGGCGGCTCTAGAATTTCTATACAAGAGGGGCTTAGAAGTTAGGGGTGGTTATCTAATTGGAAGAGGGGCTAGGGGACTTGTCTCGGTGCTACATTTGGAGAACAAGCACACTATTTTACTTAGAACGCATATTACATATCAATAAAAATAGCAGTTATCTGAAGATGCATTTATTCACACTTTACATAAGAATGAGAAACCATGCAATTGTACATACAAAAGAATAAGAACAATAATTACATCATGAAATTTCATCAATATGCACGCCATCAAATTAATGAAGAAGAAATTTATTTGAAACAAAAATGAGAGAAACTTAAAATAACTTATATACAGCATGAACGTAATATATTCATTCTACTTTCACATGAAAGGCTCAGTTTAACTGAAAACAAAAGTTATCGCAGTGTGAATCTTCGGTTGTTGTGGTTAGAAGCAAAAGCATCAATGCTGTCTTCAACATTCAGACTCTTGGCTCTTTTCGAATTTATAGATATAACTGCAACATCACTTGTTCTGCCATCACTAATGCTGTTCCTCAAGTAAGTTTTTGTCAGTCGCAGGCAGGAAAAACTGCGTTCTCATGCTGCAGAATTAACTGGCAAGGTCACACTGATGCACACCAGCTTATACAGATCTATGAAAGTATCACGGTATGATTTGAGCAAAGTAGCAAATTCAAGTGGAGAAGTAATAGTATGATCCTGTTGTTTTTTCTCTGAAGACGTCGTACTTGATGGAGCTCAACTCTTAAATTTTCCTCTTTGATACCACAGTGAAATGCATTACTTGGGGTGGCTTTTGGGGGACTAATGGAGATTGTGGGGAGGCAACTGCACCCCTCCCCCCGAAAGCCACCCCTTGGCGCCGCCACTGCAGGGTGGGATAATCCCTGTAAAAATAATCTCTGTAAAGAAAAAAAACCCTCTAGTTTGAAGAAGCCCTAAGTTTAGAAAACAGTAATGTGAGAATCGAAACTTTTGGAACAATCTGCAAGAGACTGTTGTGATGGACCGAGTGTTGCGCTCTTTCATACTTGACCAATTCTGGAGCAGGTTCAGATACATTCAGATTTAAGAAAACAGTGCATGCCCAGCACCTGCCAACAGTGCATAACAAGAGACGTCACCGACCGCCCAAGCGGCTAACGAGCTGATCAGTGGCGAATACTGTATTAGGTGAACGCCTGCTGGACGGTAAATACACCACATCCATATCCAGTATTTACTATGCGAACGCTGGATATGTAAACAAGACAACGTTGAGGTACACAAATTAATATTTCATGTAAACTTTACATATACTGTATTAATACGTATAAGTAGAAATATTTATTATTATGTTAATAATAATAGAAGATTTGTGTATATTCTAGTCAATGATTTTTTCCGTTTTAATCGGAGGGGTCTCTACTGACATGTCCAGACTAGTGCCTGCACTACTGCATCTCACTCTCAGTTACCAGAGAGATTAGAACTCCTGCACTTGCCTAGCTTATACTATAGATGAGCAATAGGCGATTTGGTAAATTTGCACTTCCATCTCCCACTCTGTTAGAAAGTCAAAAATATATTATTATAGTGTCTTTGTGTGTGTTTAGACCGAATATGAACCTTCATTTCCGTCGGAAATGAATTTCAATTTCGAAATATGAGACCCAAAATAAAAATCGATTTTGATTGGGCCAAAAATACCGCAAATTAAACCACAAATCATTTTAATTGGTTGCAAAAAAAAAAAACGCTTTTGATTGGTCGCGTGACGTGTACAGGAACGCATGCGCGTGATGATTTATGAAGGACACCCTCAGGAGACACGCAGTGTGAGAGGTGAGGTAGGCGATAATGGCAGAAGATTAATGGAAGAAAATAGAGGAAATTTTGGATATGCTATCTCCGTTATTATACATTTGCGATGGTAATGTAATGCAGTAGATGAAAATGACCTTATAATGATTAGACATCTTATTAGAATATGATAATAGATTAGTGGTAGGAATGTGGAATGTGTAAATGCAAAAATACCGGTGATTTAGTAGAAGTCTAGGATAATATTTGTTTTGGCGCCCAGTCATTAATAAAAAGTGAATATCTTACTGTAATTGGCTTTTTAAGCTGAATATAGATATATCGCATTTCGGTTAAGATTCGTATTAATGTCCCCGTCAGTATATGTAGAAAGAGTTAATATTCTGGGTATAGGTATAGTTTAGGGCTAACACCAGGAGTTTCTAGAAATCGTTGATATCTTCTCTTGAAGAGGGATTCAGCGAGGTAGACAACAAAAATAACCGAAATTGATTGAAAACAATTATAAAAATGCCGGATTTTCTTTGTTATATTATAGTGGACACTGTTGTAGTTGTGGAAATATGTTAAAGAATGGATATATTTAAAATAATTGCACTTAACATTTGTGTGTATGAAGAACAGACCTAACCAACCAAACCAAGCAAACCTGCATAACCTTACCTAACTTCCCCGGTATATTAAGCAGAAAGATCTTACAATGATATGGTGAAATTTGAGGCATTTTCTGGACTTGAGATGATACAGCCGCATCGGCGCTATGCAACCCCGACGGGTTAGTCCTATATATTAACCCCAAAAATAATTCTTAAATTATACTAGAAAGTGGTCGTTTCTTTTAATATACTTAAAATCACCAAAACAATAAATATAACAAAACTAAAGAAAATCAACAAACTCCTTCTAGTGTTAGCCCTAAACTACACCTTTACCATATTATGCAATTGTTTTATTTTCGGGGAATAGCCCACCCGGGCACAGATCATTGACCCACAACAGGGCCTAGGGGGCGAAAAAACTAAGAATAAAAATAAATTAAAATTAGAAAAGAAAAAGGTTGTATTAATCTACACCACGAAGATGCCGGAAAACCAGTTTTTTAAAGTGAGACAGATTGTATGAGTATGGAAAAACAGAAGGCAGAGCATTCCACAGTTTGGCTGTGTGAGGGAAGAATGATGTACTTCCGTATAATGGGTTATTCTAGTGTGACTGACATCCACAGAGAAACAGTGGGCACCGCGGGCAAGACGAGTGTTACGAGCCCACGGCCTTGCCGGCGGCACGCAGGATGCCAAATCCACCGAACACTGCCCGTTAAGGTATCTGTAAAAGAGAAAGAGTGAAGCAACATTGCAGCGAAGAGAAAGGGAAGAAAGATTATAAAAACAAAAACATAAAATTACACCATGACGCTTTAACAAAGTTGCTTATTTTGATACCAGATATCAAAATACAGTGGTCCCTCGATTAACGAACGCAATTGGTTCCAGTCATTCGTTAACCGAAAATTTTGTTATCTGAATCTATTACAGTATTTCAATAGGATATTGGGTAATTGGTTCCAGTTCACAGAAAAAGTACATACAAAGTACTGTATACCGGTAACGGAATTAACAAAACATTAAATATAAACTAAATACAGTACTGTACTATACAGTATACTGTACAATGATAAATAAAAAACATTAGAATACTATATTTTAACTTACTTTGAGGTATGTATGCAATCAGCTGTTTGATATGTAAACAAAGCTGCCGGGAATACGGCAGAGGCAGTCGGTGATGACATGCCATATTCTTTACACAGTGCATTGTTTCTAATGCCATCTTCATGTTTCATAATAATTTCTGCATTGTATATTATCAATATGTGAACTAAATTTCAGAATGACCAATAATTTTAATATAAAAAATGCAGAAATATTCAAAAGACCAACTTTCTTGATATTTACTCCAATGGAAACGAATGAAAACATAGAACCAATTACTGTAATGGCGGACTAGCCGATCAACTGATGCGCACAACAAAGCGTGTTTCTCGTAAGGATTTCGTTAATTGAAGTTTTGTTTGTTAATCGAACTGAAAATCCTTATGGGAGCTAATTCGTTAATTGCAGCTGTTTTGAATTTGGCGGTATGGTGGCATGGTGCAAATTTTTGCAACGAGATGGCTCTGCGTGCTGCCTCTGATTCATTCCCCCGTCTCTGCACTTGTTTACACTTACTATTTGTCTCCGACTTTGTGCTTTATGCAACCATGCCTAAGCACCCCAGTGATAGTTCCTCTTGTGGTGCCTCTCTTAGCAGCAGCTTGTTGTGATGTGATAAAGCATAATAAGAATGGTGATGGACGAACAAAATTTGGTAGAGACTTGAACTTGGCACCCTAGAGTGTCTCTACCGTCATTAATGCAGATAAATACATTCTCAATTTATGCTTTACATTCCTTATTTAATGCTTATTATGCTTGCTTTATATGTCTGCTTTATTTTATTGCTTGACAGTCCACAGTACAGAGATATATCAAGGGTACATGGGATTTTTTGAGGGGTGGCCGGTCCCTAACCGCCTTAATTTGTTATACAGGTACTATTCTTTTGAGATTAATTGCTTTGATAACCGCTGATTCTCTAACCAACAACTTTTCACAGTCCCTATATTGCATTGATTATTGGGATATGCCTGTATTTTTAGTTTTCTAGTTATTTTTTAGTTTTCTATAATGTAGTTCATAAGAATCCTGGAGTAAAATCTGATAGCTTGTGAACATGATACTTGAGGCGATTGGTCCATGTTTGGTTAATAATTAAATTTTTGATTGATTCCTCATCTTTTTAATTACTGTGCTTATATTTTGTTGGAGTGGCATTGTCACTGTTGGGTTATGTTCTAAATGTGAAAGACTTAGCGTATTTGCCGGCGTATAAGACGCATTTTTTTTTTAAATGTATCCCAAATTACCTTGCGTCTAATGCACCCGTATTACGGATGGCAGGCCAAGCGCCGTAGGCGGAGGTGCCTAGCTAGGTAGACTGGGACGAGCAGTAGTCCACTAAGCACAAAAATTGTTACTAATAATATTACTCTTAATAAAATACTGAAAAACAAGCCAAATTATTACAATTACAAACTTACGGCAGATTTGCAGAAGACGTAAATAATGGCTTACATTGGCTTAACGGCGGAGGGAAGCTCACAACATCTCACTATACCTCCTTCCCCATCATACGTACCGGTAACCCACATCAGATCTTACATTATTTAAGAAACATTTGTTTATTATCTAAATGAAAAATGCCCCAAGAAAGATTAAAGAAATGTTAACAGAAAGTTCAGCTACCAGTCTGCCATTTGCAATGAGTCAATGACGCCAAAACAATAGCAACACCCTGGTGGCCGATCGCGGCAACACAAAACATCACAGCCAAAAATACGAGTTTCACATCCTGTCTGTAATTCTCTTGACCGAAATATAAACAAGCTGCTCTGATCAGAGGTAGAGTTGGGTTAGTATAATGTTACTATACAGTACGTATATGATTAACTACTTGATTCCAGTATACAGGTATATTGCATTTATATGCACAAAATCATATGTTTTCCCCTACAGAACCACTTTAAAATCACTTTCAGTAATTGTATGACTCAAACTTACTAAAAAAAAAATCCACAAAATATCCTTGTAAAATAGGGGTGCGTCTTATGCGGTGGTGCGTCTTATATGCCGGCAAATACAGTAACTGATCTTGGTTATTGGTATTAGGAAAAGGTCTCTGTCCATGCATGATGAGTTAGAAGGTACAGTACTGTAATGTAGCCAGGTGTGAAATTTCATTTTTGAGAAGTTGTTTAATAAAGTGTTGCCTTTAGTCTGGTTGGTTGTTTTCAGTTTACCCAATATATAGGGATGCTGTACCTGTGAATAAGTTCATACCAGAGCCAGGGAACCTCACCTCAGATATTTCAGAAATTTGGATCCTCTAGATCAGGGGTTCCCAAGCATTTATCAGTGCAATCCCATCAAGTGCTGTCATATAACCAGTGACCCCAAGTTATTGCATATAGTATACTGTTCTGTATGCCTGTACAGTATGAGGATTCTTACAATAAATGTTTTTATACATATTTAACTGTAAAAACAAATATTACACAATTGAGGAGTCTAAAAGTAAATAACTGGCAGAAACAGATTACTGTACTGTATAACTCTGTCATGTTTAATGTGACATGTTTATATCATCATTTAATGTTCAATACCTGGGTGTATATTTACATGATTAAGCAGCATAATATACAATTTTGTTATACTGTACCCCAGTATACAAGTCTGTCATATTTTGTATGTGACTTTTGTGTACTATAGTACTGTAGTACTGTATTTTCATTTAATACATTTTCTATTAACTGGAGGTATAATTACTGTATTTGATTAAAATTCATTGCATACAATTTTCTAAATTACAACTCTGTCAAATGTTGTATGGTACAACTGTGTCATATTTCATATCTGATATGTGTGTGTGTCATCATTGATTAATTTTCTATACCTGGGGGTATATGGGGTTAAGCAACATAGCATACAATTTTTAAGTTGGAATTTGAAATATGGTTATAGTAATAATTGTTTATAAGCACCATTAACAAGAAAGCTGCTTCACAGACATGGTACCCTGTACCTCCAAATTGTAACCAAAACCTTGATAATGTACACTAGTTAAATTTTTAACTGCTGAATGTCTCTTTTGATAAAGTAATCCAAAATTTTGTTCTGTCATCATAAATGTCAAAATTCACCCAAAATCAAAATCAAACAAAATCAAAAGACTCAGTAAGGAACTCAGGGAATCTCTCATTGAAATTTCTGTTCGTAACCATGAAAAGTAGAGAGTGACTGAGCTGAGAACAGTTCAAAAGTAGGGGTGTGGAACTTCTGTTGTGAAATGTATCATCAGGGCAAGCCTGACCTGAACTGACCTAACCTGACACAAAGAAAGTCCTTAACTATAATATATAGCCCAGACCAGTGGTGTATAAAAGTTTCTGGAAAGGGGGGCCCAAGACTTGAAGATAGGGACATTATACTGTATTTTATTTCCATAGGGTGGTGTAAGTAGGGAGCCATCTGCACTGAATAGTAGGACATATTTTATGGTCAATATTAGTACGTCATCCCATTGGCAGATTATTCAATCAGTAACTTTTTAATCTGTTTATTTTGTTATGATCATGTTACATGTACAAAGCTCCTTTGATAACTTATTATCATTCGTTATTGTATGTCTTGAAACATAAAAAAAATAAATACTGCACAGCTGTAGTCGTTTCCTATAACTACTGTATAAAACAAATAATATTCCCTTTCACCAAATAACTTTTTCTGATTAACAAATTAATTTATCTGAATAATTATTGATGCAAATTCTGTATTTTTGAATAATGCAAATGTGGCTGTATCATGTATCAAAGATAGGTTATAGGAAGAATTCATTCAGGATATGTTTAAAGCTTTGTGAAGTGAACTAAGTACAGGGTAATAAAGGAGATAGAGAGGGTGAGAAGGACAGAGAGAGCATGGTACCAGTAACTCACTTTGTGAAGTGAAGTCAAGTACAATACTAATCTGATTTTACATCTTAATTCTTTGATGACATCATTAGCATTCAATTCTATATCCATGTCCTCGCAAACTGGTTGCGATGGGTTGAATGAGTTGAGGGCAGTAGCAGAAGGGGGGGGGGGGAGGGCATGGTCACGTGGCCCCCTATATATGCCAATGGTCCGTTGGCCATGTCCTTCATTCCTTGACACCTGGACTAAAAAATCACATGTGTTCGCTGCAAGACCCTATGAGCTCTATGCTACCCCATCGACCCCATGACCTCTATGCTACTCCATCAACCCCGTGATCTCTATGATGCATCTGGGGTCACAACCCCATGTTTGGGAACCCCTGCTCTAGACTATCCCTCCTCCCAATAGTCCAGATATTTGAGGGTTTTACTGTTTATGTTTTATAATACATAATGTACTGCACCATGGCTCATTTTGATGTTGGTGATGAGAAACTAAAATGTTTTATTATCAGGGTTGATTTTCTTTTTCAGAATATAGAGTTATATTGTGATTGCTTTGTCGCAATTACCTCATAATGGGTAAAATAAGAAGACTTAGGCAGAAGTATCATGCCAGTTTGAGTAAGGATGGAAAAGATCAAGAATCTAATGGTCTTGCTTCGGCTCCTAGAATTCCTCAATTAGTGCCTGTGGTTAAGAAGACAACAACTGATGGAGTCGGTTCCAGGTAATTTCTGTTGCACCATCATTATCAGCCTTTATGATCTTATGAATTGTGTAAGTAACTCCTGTATAATCCCATCAAGGCTCTCGGTTAAAAATCAGTTAACTCTAGGTTATGATGACTGACAAATTTACTGATTAGTTATAACTTTCTGTTGCAACCATATATTTACAAAGGGTATTTGAAGTAGCAAAGGTTGCCACTCTATGATGAAAGCTAATGCGTTGTAGTGTTGCTGCAGCTGTGTTCGCTATGAAAGATCCTTGAACTCTTATACAGTACAGGGTATTTTCATTCACACAGCTCATAAAAAATTACCCTAAACTTCCCTAATGGGCACAAGCTAGTTCAACTTGCATTTTTGTTTAAGTAAGCAATTGTCACAATGACTCAAATTATGATAATGAAAAAACAAAATGACTCACCTCTAATTCAAAGCTGTTCAATACCTCTGATTCAGAAACGACTCATTTTCAGTTGGGATTGTGACTTACATGCATAGAAACAAATACAGTACATCCCAAGATCTGACTTTCTTAACTTCCCTTTGGTTGTTGTTGTCTACAGTAATCTTGTATGCTGCAACATCTATATGAAACAATTCCTTTCTTAACCTCCTAACTTTCCAGGGATACTGTGCCACATTTTGATGCATAGAGATTCCCAACATTTGCTACCTGATTGAAGATCTTAATACATCTTAAGAAGGCATATCTGCCTTGCATTAATTTGAGTATTAATCAGTGAGTTCTTTCAAAGATTATGGAAGGCTTGTTCTCACTTACATCTTTTATTTGGAGGAGACACAATGCTAATTGTGAAGGTTAATGAATTATCTGCAGAAGTGTCGTATGAGTGGAGGGAGAGTGGCGTTGCCATTAATTGTTATCAGGCAACCTTAACTCTTTTGCCCTAAAATAAAGCAAACCATAGGTTCTGACAAATGGAACATGATGGGAATTACTTGACCTTGTGCAATTCACCTCCTCATAATACCCAAAATTCGTAGATTTGTTCTCTATATGTTGACCTTAGACCCAAACCAAATGATATATTACTCTTCATACAGTACTGTACTGTACTCCATGTGCGTACATGAGAACTCTCATTCCCTGATACTCTACCTGTTCATGGGTGAGCAAATAAAGAAGTTTAGGTAACAGCACATTTTGAAGACTGGTTTATGAACTGATTTTGCACTTTAGTATTTGAGTGACATTTATGCTGCCCAACACCTTTTCCTTAATTCAACCAGTGGATTCGGAAGTGGTACATTAGCTACTGAACATGTAAAATTAATGATATGAGATGGCCAAAATCTCAGTTGCTTGAAGCTAATGACTAGTCATGTAGTTCTCTACACTCACCTAATGCCAGCCTCTCCTCGTGTAGAAAAGGACAGAATAAAATTAATAGCACAGTGTTCAATTGCTTTTAGTGTATGCATGACAACTTATTATAGAACAGAGTTATCAAAAGAGGAACTTTGGCTGTAGGTGGGAACATAGACCTGCCTTTTTTTACCAATTTTGGCTTATACCGTACAGTACTGTCCTTGTCTAAAAAACAACCATCAGTATAGTAAATGAGAGCAACATTTTTACTTTAGTGCTTCACATTCTTTGTGGCTAACCTTTATTTTCTTCTACACATGTTTTTGTTCATAAATTATCTTTTAAAAGTAAAGAGGATATTTATCTGTCATATCTAATTTAATAATGGTCACATTTCCTCTGATATTACTGCTATTCAGATTTGTTCTTTTTCATGAAACAACTCATTTATTTAATTTTTATTACTGAACTCACTGAACACCTTGTTTCGGTACATCTTTTAGTAAATAGTGGATTGTGGGTTTTTGTATCCCCACTAAAGGTTCCTCAGGTGTCCTGCAACAAACATGATACTGTTTTGTATCAACATTGTGATATGAGTGTGGATTAGATTTATCAAGATTAGATTTAAGAATACTATAATGATAAATTTGTTGTTCACAGTACAGCAGTTGAATTCAGAATTAGCACTTTCTCATTGAATGATTGTTTTAGTATAGGTAACCGTTTGGGGGCATCTTTACAAGGCTTCTGAATTGGCCTTGAAGTAAAATTGAAAATAACTTGCCATACATATGAAATTATGAGAGTTCTTAAAAATAGACTGATGACCACCAGTGCTGCAGTCTGCTCTCAAGGGTGCTATCTGCTTAAGTTATATGTAGTTAATGTTTGTTTTGCATAATGAAAGAAAAGTTTACTACAGTATCCTGTATATATCTGCTATGTTAATAAGTTCTGTATCCTTAACAAGTACAGGTATATCATTCTTCGCTCTACCTTATGCTTTTGTCCCTTACCTTTACTTTGAGAACCCTGCATTATTACTGTACAGGTTGGACCTCGCTTATCCGGGAAGCTTGGGACCAGACTGGTTCCAGATTAGCGAAAATTCTGAACATCAAAGCCGAGGTTAAAAAAATTTAAAATACAGTAATGCATAAAATGTACTATTACTGGTACCAATACAATTTATTTCAGCATAAATCTAGCCCAGGCTTACTGGACCTCTTTATGACAAACTGCTAGTGATATGGCACAAGTAGATTAGCAGAAAAAGCAAAGAAAAAATTGTATATTATAGGCCTACTGATACCTGGAAACTAACGGCAGCCAGATTCAAACTCCATCCTGAGCCATCGAAGCTGCCGGACTATCAGGTCCCGCATTAGCCGGGTCCAACCTGTAGTAGTAACTATTTAACTGTTATTTTTTCAGTGGTAATATGTTTGCTGGTTTGCAAATCAAATTAGGGGAAGCAGAAAGCACACCTCCAACTGGAAGTATGGATGTATCAGACACTATGAGCACCATTTCTTCTGGTCGACGTGATAGAAGTGGTAGCAAGAAGGAGAGAAGAAAACAGAGACACGAAGAATTCATGCAAAGTACGTTTTATTATAACGGTGAATACCTGAAGCAGATCTAAGATATTGTTATTACCGGTAGTTATATTGGCGTTCATGGAGCTGCTTAATGTAACAAAAAATGAAGTTGGTAAATATCAGGTACAGTACAATGATTGTACAACTTGTTGCTTCTGTTCTGATTACAGTCCCAGCTACCCTGAAGATGTGCAATAATCACTTTTCCATTAGTTAGCAGAGAGCTTTAATTTGTTTTCCTTGGGTTCAACCTAGGAACCATAATCCTTAGCAGCCACTCCTTGAGCTTGAGCATCCAGGAGTGACTGTCAGGGAGCCTGAGTATGTACAGGTATATGTTATGTTTTATTTGTGGAATTGGTTATTTTGCAAAATGACCAGCATGCATATTGGTAATTTTGCAAAATAACTTACAAACAGACAACCTAAACTAACCTAACCTTATGGTTGAATAAGGTTAGGTTAGGTCAGGTCAGGATGGTTTGTGTAGCTTAATACACAGTTAAGTGGTCATTGTTTTTTTTTTTTTTTTTTTTTTTTTTACTTTGGACGATGTGCTGTCCAAACCATAAGGTTAGGTTTAGGTTGTCTGCTTGTAAGTTATTTTGCAAAATTACCAATATGCATGCTGGTCATTTTGCAAAATAACCGATTCCACAAAAAATGTAACATATATACAAGTACTGTGCAGGGTAATTCTCAATTGCTTACAGTAAATTGTATATGTGTATAATAATAATAATAATAATAATAATAATAATTAATGTTTTATTGAGATAACATGGCAGCCAAAAGGCTGAAAGTACTGTATACAGTACAATAAACAGAGCTGAAAAGTTTGATATGGTGAAATTGGGGAGTGGGTTACTTGATTGACAAAAGCTTTCAATACAAAAAGCTAAGAAACGTAGGCAACATATAGATTAACTATAGCTCTGTTACTGTGGGAGTTGCTCTTGTTAACAGTCTTGTGATTTATTAGTGGCTCCAACTAAGTCCTTCCCATGGTTCGGATGGCCTTCGCACCTAAGTGCTAAGGGTTGCTCGTTCCCTACAGCTGCAGGTGTGTAGCACATCCACCACGTGGTCTTGGTAGCTCACACAGGATGTTGGAAAGGGTTCATGTGATGTAGTTATGAATTCATAGTTTCTCACTTGGATGAAGTAGGGAGTCTTCATTTCTCTCATATTGTATTTTGTAGTCTTTCCTGGTTTCTCATCCAGTGTTGGTGGTATGAGTTTAAGGTGGACCGTGGGTGTGTGAGGTCTGAGTCAGGTCACCATTGACCACTGATTGTCACTCTCTAACAGTTGCTTATTTCTTTTGAGTTGAAATTGTCACTTTTGTATATCAGTTGGGGGTTGATCGTCAATCTTTGCATTGTATTGCTGGTGGGAAGTTGTTGATAAATCATGCTGGGGAGGAGGAGATGGGGGAAGCTGTCAGTGTGTATATTGTGTTCAATAAATTGGAAAGGATTTGCATCTTCAATAAAATTATTTGGCAAAACAAAGATTACCTCCCTACAGTTTGAGTAATCATAGAGAGGTATATTGCAATGAATTGGTAAAGAAATAATGTTTTGATTTATATTATATCATGTACAGTCAATAAAAAAGAAGTATTGACCACCCTGCTGTGCTTATTAAATATTTTGAAGACTGTAAATGTATACCTGTGGTTACTGCTCATTTGCTCATTTTCTATTCCACCAACCTTGGGGGGGGGGGGAGGGGGGGGTAGATACTTATTTTACTGACAGAACAGTACTGATTGCAATATGGTATTGTGTATTAATATATTGCTGCATATCCAATCAAAATGCGGTCTGCAGAAAATTAAATATTAATTACTTTGTAAGAATAGATTTTCTCCAGTTGTATGTAAAGTTCTGTTCATATTTTTTGTTGTTGTTTCTTTCAAATAGAAATTGATGTTGTACGAGCTTCATCAAGAGCTGAGAAAGAGCGCAAGAAACGAGAAAAGACTGCAGTAGTTGGAGATATGCACCCATTGCTAAATGCACTGCCCTCCTTGGAAGAACTTTTTGCCTCTTCCAACAAAAATAAAGATTCTCAGATAATAAAGGAAGTTAAGGGAACTAAGAAACAGAAAGAAGCACAAAAAGATTTGTAAGTAACTTTTCAATTTAAAACAAATACAAACATATAATTTCCATCAACACATACTGAAGTTGTTAATTGAATATGAGGTTATGGTACACTTATTCCCTCTTTCTTAGTTTCCAGCACTTATTAAATCCATGATAGTTTAACAATATTGTAATTATTACCTCCATTGCTCCTCTGAACTAGGACCATCCCATTTCTATCAAGTCCAGGTATAAAATTATTATTTACTGTATTGTACTGTACTGCATGTATTTCCCGGTGCCCGGAAAATTCCGGGGATGGGGGAGTTTTTTCTGGGTTTGAGAGATGAAAATCAAGCACATTTTCTGGAAATTCTGCGAAAAACTTTCCGTTACCTGGAAGATTCCGAGGATGAGGGATATTTTTCCGGGTTTGAGAGATCATGTACTGTAATGGACAATTTCTGGAACTTTTGAGAACATTTTTCCATTACCTGGAAAATTCCGGGGATGAGGGATATTTTTCCGGGTTTCAGAGATCATGTACGTACTGTAATGGGAAATCTCTGGAACTTCCGAGAACATTTTTCCGTTACCCGGAAAAATTCCGGAAAATTCCGGAGATGAGGGATTTTTTTTCAGGCTTCGAGAAAGTCATCTTGTTACCCGGAAATCTCTCATTCCCGGAAGTGCTCTGCACCAATTGTTCCGGCTAACGGAGATATCACTGTATTAATTTTTTCCCTCAGAATGCAAAAGATAATTATACATATCGAGTCATAGGAAGCTTACTGTTGAAGATAAAAAGGTTGGGTTTGTTGCATTAGCATTGTAAATACTGTACATTATATACCTACAAGTAATTTAATGTAAGTAATCATAATAAAATTATTAAATCTATACGTAAGCATGAGTATAACACAAATTGTAGTGCATGGCTCCCTCTCAAGCTCCCAAATGCGAATATTCCTCGCTTAGGATTTCTATATTGTTCATATAAATTATACATATGAATTGATAATTGTAAATTATTGGTTAAATGTAATGCATAAAAATATTACATAAAATTTTTAACAGAAAATATTGAATTTCTGTATTTACATGTTGTTATATGTTGGAGCAATTGGTGATGTTCCTCCCCACTCCCATAATTGACTGTCTCCTTTTCTTCTGAGCACCACCAGAACTCTCACTTTTACGCTTTCCAGTCATTCTAAAGGGAATTAGAAATGAAAATATTGTCAGTACACAGCAAGATCACTACCAACAACAACGATAGCCAAACACCAACTGAGCGCGCTACGGCGTGGACGCTGTACACCACGAGGCGACCCAGCTCACGCTATGCTCTCGTACGGGACGGAAACGTTTCAGTCCTAGAAAATACGTACGGAGTTTGAAAAATTTTTGGTACGACTGAGGCGGTCGTATGTCCGGATGGTCGTATGTCGAGTAGGTCGTAAGTCGAGGACTACCTGTATATACAGTCAGTCCTCAACTTACGATGGGGTTAGGGACTGAAGACCAGGTCGTAAGTCGAATTGATCGTAAGTCGAAAATGCAAAAATAATGCATAGAGAATCTAAAATGGGTGTCTCTTTTTCTTCTCAGCACCACGAGAACTCTCACTTTTATGCTTGCCAGCCATTTCAAAGGGAATTACAAACGAAAATTTTGTCAGTACACAGCGCGATCACTAACGCCTGGACTCGAAAATAATTAATTTGAAAAATATTTTATACGATTGCAGCAGTCATATGTCCGGGTGGTTGTAAGTCGAGTATCCTTAGTAAAACAATTGCCAAATGGCAATGCAGTAATTTTTCTTTTAGTTTATTTATTAGTATTATTTATAATTATTCTTCACATTTATGGAAGAATACACTAGACCGCTAAGGGATAAAGAAGTGGCGCCACGCTAATCCGTGGATACATAAAACTAAATACCGCGGTTGGTGAAATGGTATACAGAGTGAAAACTGTGTATAAATGGAATCCACCGATAGGAAAGCGGTTGGCGAAGGTTTACTGTATTTAATAAATGTAGTCTTGAATGATTCATATGAATTCCTCCAAAATTTTCCCATTTATGAAGGAGACTAGTTTGAGTTAGCACCATATGTAAGTTTGTATTACAGTATTTACTTTTTCATACACATTTACTACTTATTTCCAGTTATGTTGATGCACATTTTTGTTCCCTATTGATGTCACACCACATCCTATATATGGAGCTACATGATTATATCATGTTGCAGGCATCCACCAGAAGCTCTTTATCATAATCTCCTTTATGATTATCTTATTAAGCATTGTGTAAACATTTACCCATCATTGGCATAATGTTTTATCCATTGTAAATGAGTATTCACACAAAATAAATATTTTATACGTTATGTTAGGCCAGATCAATTTAGGTCCAGTTTTATTGGGGGATATCGTAATTTATAACACTTTAATTTTTTTTCAGCATGTCAGATATGCAGACGTTTATGACAATTCAACAGGATCCTATCTACAGAAACGACCCATTTGGTGCAGTGTGTAAAGGAGTGGAAAATAGAGTACTTAATGAACAAGAAGATTCATGATTATAATCTGAAATGTAAGCATACCTATGTGAATTTTTTGTTTGCAGCAACAGTTGGGTTGGGTTTATGTAAGTATAGTAATGCCTTGTTAGTGCAAAAGATGCATTCCAAAGGGTCTTTGCATTCACAAGCAAATTTTTGGTAAAGAAACAGTTTATAACCTGTACTTAAATGGATTGTCCACATTGAAAACAAGCTAGGAAGTACCCACCATAATTGACAATTGTCGCCGTAAGGTCATCAGTAACTTTACAGCTACAGTACCTCTTTATAGCACTTGCTGATTTAGCAGTTATACAAGTTTTATGAATATCTATGGCATTTAACATTTTGAAACCAACCTGAACTGGCTTTCAAAATTTCTAAAGAATTGCCATCCTCTTGTTGATTTTTCTTTAAAATAGAGAAAGGGCTTTATTGCAAATGACTGCTTGACTAAGGGACATGTATTTCTTAGAACATTTAGAATCAATATCACAACACAACACCAACATTTTCTTAATTTTTTTCTAACAAATGAGTTCATTAGAATATTTAGTATCAATTGACAATATCAGCAATCCCGTCATTTTTCTTAACAAATCACTACATGAAACATGAGGTTCTTCACCGTTGCTGGGGTGACTGATTCAACAGAACCGTTGAACATGTCTTAATTTAATAGAGTTTTATAAATTGTATAAACTGTTATTGTTCTGATATTCTGATTTTTTTCAAAATGCTGAATCACTTAAATTTTTTCTTGAAAATTTGTTTTTCTTGGTAATATAGAATCACTTCCTGCACTTACAGTATACTGCCATCACTTAAATTTTATCTTTTCTTCTTTGATTTAATGCAATTATGTTCCCATAGCTCTTATTTTCATTTTGCACTAGAAATTAAACAAAATACTGTACAGTGTTGGTTGCAATGATGTTACCATTGTTTACTCTGTTTTTGTGACAAGTGCTTTTGCTTTGTTTTTGTAACTGTGAAGTGAGTAGTGTAACTTTAAAAATGTCTGGGAAGGCCAAGACACCCAGGAAAAAACATGTCTCTGGAGGTAAAGCTTGACATTGTAAAGTGGCATGAGACACCCCCAGAGGCTGTGGGAGTCAAAGTGACATCTCCACTCCACCTTCAAGAGCCCTCTTAGCCTCAAAGGGGACATGTCATAATGACTAGGCGTGTTCTTAATGATGTGGTGAATGTTGTTTAATTGTTTTGTCGACATATTATTAGTGTAGGAATTTTTTCTCAGTGATACATGTGGGTGTCCGACTGGCTGGGAATGTATCATATTGAACTCCATGTTATAATGTTCTTGATTTATGATATTTCTCCCTGTGATGTGTTTTTCAGGAACCTAACCCTATAATAAATGGGGGATACTGTACTTGTAATCTTGTCTTTTTATGTACAGTATCAATATTTCCACAAGTCTGTCCATTCCAAGTTCTGTGGACAAGGATTGTGGGTAAATGAGAAGATAGATTTTTATGAAATTTGGCAAAGTCTTTAAGACAGTTGGGGAGCTATGCATGTCAAACATCTTTTAAATCTTATTCATACTGGTTGACTGGTGGCCATTTTGTTAAAGATTTCTGTAACTAAACACAGTGACCCAGGAGTACGCCCTAAAGAGGAGTGAAATTTTTATCAACATTCTTCACATTGGTCTTGTTACCGGTATATCAAATATATGTATATAATGATTGTAAAATATGTTCTGGTATGGTATGTAAGAAATTGTTCCATACTAGAGATTCTTATTTTCCCATGGCATGTTTATTGTGCATTGGACTGGTCTGTGCTTAGGGAATGCAAGGCCTGCAAAAATATACCTGTAATTGGTAGTACAGGTTGTACCTCTCTAGTTCGGCAACCTCGAGACCTGACCGGTGCTGGACCATGGAAATTTCCGGACCATGAAAATTCACCCTTTTTCTGGATAGATAGTGACTTGTGCTTACGCTTGGAAGCACTAGCACCACTTTCTCTGCTTCATGGTCTCTTTGAGGACATATTGAAGGGTTAAATGTCGTACAGTAGCTTCTCAAATTTCGCGAGTTTTTAATTCAACGTTTTCTATTTGAACACACAAAAAAAAACAACACATTTAAAAATTTTGACGGCGGAAACTCGAATTTCGACGGGTTTGAACGGCCCACCAACGTTCAGACGACGTGCACAATCGTGTAAACAGCGTCATTTCTCTTATGTCCAAAAGATTCATTATTGTTTATTACTGAAAGTCTTTTTTTATTTAATTAATGTTTGTGTGTGCAAAATGAGCAATACAATTCATTAATAATACGGAGAATATTTAAACACGAGGAAATGAGACAGCATTGTTTTCGTTGATTACAAAACCAGTGACTGACTGGTTCTACATATATAACTGAAGAAAATAAGACCCTGGTTGTAGCTGTAGTAAAATTAATATGGTTGTTTTAAGTAATGTTATTTAATGTTAATAAATGGAACAATAGAAGTAGCTAACGATAATGGTAAAGAAAAAACGAGAAATTGCGTATGTAAGTGCGCACATGTGAAAACATATAGTCATTACTTTACATAATATAAAAGCAACACTTATTTATTGTTCATATATATTTTAATTAATGTTTCTGAATTTGTTTTTATTGAATTAATGTTTGTGTGCAAAATTAACAATACAATTTATTAATAATACGTGGAATATTAAAACACACGAGGATACGAGACGGCTGCGGGCTTCGTTTTTGTTAAAGCTTACAAAACCAGTGACTGATTGGTTCTACATATAAAACTGAAGAAAATTAGACCCTGATTGTAGCTGTAGTAAAATTAATGTAAAAAAATTAATATGGTTGTTTGAAGTACCTGTAATGTTATTTAATGTTAATAAATGGAACAATATAAGTAGCTAACCATTAATGGTAAAAAAAAAAGTGAGACTGCGCGTATGTAAGTGCGCACATGTGAAAACATATCGTCATTACTCTACATAAGAATATGAAAGCAACACTTATTTACTGCTCATATATATTGAAGGGTTAAATGTACTCTGTATAGACAAGCAGAGAGAGAGAGAGAGAGAGCAGCCGAACTGCCTGATGTAAACAAACCTTAATTTCCCGCTGCTTTGTTGTTGTTTGTTTACGGGGATTAGCCCACTCGGGCATAGGTCACTGACCCACATTGGAGCCTGAGGGGCAAAAATTTAATACTCCTATAATAATAATAATTCAGATAAGTAATAAAAAAAAAAAAAAAAAAAAAAGTGTCTATCTACCTAGTGGACAAACTAAAATCGTTCCGGACCATGGGAGTTTCCGGACCAAAGAATGCCGGACTAGAGAGGCACATACTGTATTTGATTGTATGGCAGCATCTGTGTTCCTGAGAAGCTCTTTTTCTTATGTTTTTTTGTAGGCAATAACTATTGACCATCAGGTTCCATGAAACTTGATGAGGAAAGCTCTTCTGGCAGCAGTTGCCTCAAACTTGTTAATATGCCAGATTCTGGGCTATGGGTAATCTGCTAGTCAAATTTGAGGATTCTATTCCTTCTCTGGCTTTAGCCCATACAGTGTCTAATTAAAATATCAAAAGATGTCTTATCATGTCCCCCCCCCCCCCAATACCCTCTTTTTGACGCTAAAAATGATGTATAGTTTGATGCAAAACACGAAGAATGCATGAAATTTGGTTTCCTTAAGTTAAATCACCCTGTGGTGCCAAGACAATGTGAGGTATACTGTTGCAGTTATTGTGTAATATTATTTTGTGACAATAAAAACGGAATCTTTCTAATTCTTTTTGATGTCATGTATTTTTGTTGAACTATTTATTTATAGTATTCTACAAGAAGATTTAGCAAAAATAATGCAAAAAAAAAAATACTGTACCTGGTATATAGAGAAATTGAAAGTTGATGCCAACACCACAAGCACAATTGTAGCCCCGACAATGGTATTGTTTAGTGCTGAAATCATAATTACGTTGTTATGTAAGTAAATTTTTTTGAGTTTATGTATGCTCTATTATCATATATAACTTCATGAAGTCATCACTGAAGTGTGTTTTATGTAGAAATTACAAATTATTTATTATATTGTTGGAACCTTGTGTATGTATGCATGTAAAACTTACTATGTTTACAGAGGCTGGGGGCAAGAGAGGGAGAAAGATAAAGGAAAGGTGGGCTGATATGAATATCTCGCCTCATAATCGTCTCTTTTTTTTTTTCAGCCTGGCTGATGGCCTACATGGTTGGGGAGTTATGATGTATGATTTTTTTTCACCTCGTGAGGCTATAGGCTTGTACTGGAACTATAAATCTCCACTGGCATTGACACACTGTTCACGACTTTGTCTCGCCATTTATAAACAGTGATGACAGATTATGGGTTATCTTTCAGGCTAAAGGTAAAGTGTTAAACCAATTAATCTGTCTGCAGAAATTTCATGTGGATTGTAATTTAACTTTCTTCTCTGCTTGATTTTAAAGAGGTAGATTAGTTGGAGACTTCTTATGAAGGAACCTGGGTATATCTGATTAGTAGAAATGTTCAAGTATTAGATATTTCCTTGAGTAACTGTGGGACTGACCTAAGAACAATCAAGCCTCTTTGGCTTCACAGTACAGTATAGTTGAAGTAGAAAAAAATAGAGTATCTTGGAGGCAGGCATGAAATTGAAGCCAAAGGCATGGCACCCACTAAGGATTCAATGTCAGTCCTGGCTTCAGATTTTCTTCTTTACACAGACACACTGACCATACTGTGACATCACTGGAGTTGATCCCAGACCATTCTGTTCCCACAATGACCTGACCAACTAAGATAGCCAAGGTAAGTGCTACAGCCTCAGTGATGTCACTATAAACAACCTTGTTACTATAAAAAACCTTTTTCAGTTTATAGGGAGAGTCAAAGCTTACCCCAAGAACAATCAGCTTAAATTAAAGTCAATTTATCTCAAATCCTTGCTGCAACTCAGAATATCATATGTATTCCCATAAACATGTAAGGTAATACAGGTTGACAACCCTTTATCCGAAAACCGAAAAGCTCTGAAAACATAAAGTCTTTTTTGTGGAGCAATTTTTTTTTTTTTTTTTTATGGGTATTAGCCCACCCGGGCACAGGCCACTGACCCACATCGGGGCCTGGGGGGCAAAAATGTAATAGTAATTATAATTATAATAATAATAATAATAATGATAATAATACAGTAATAATAATAAGTATGTATTCATAGTAAATAAAATTTTTAGTTAAAAATAAACAAAAATAAAATAAGAATGATAACAATAATAATAATAACAATAATACTGTAATAATAATAATAAAGAAATACAAGAATGAAAAAAAGATCAAAAGTGAGAAACACGACCTTCAGTAGACCTATGAATTATTATTATTTTTATAATTATTATATTTTAGCCCCCAGGCCCCAATGTGGGTCAGTGACCTGTGCCCGGGTTGGCTGATGCCTGTAAAAAAAAAAAAAAAAAAAAAAAAAAAATTCTGAAATCCGAAAAATTCCAAAAACCGAAATGCATCTGGTCCCAAGGATTTTGGATAAGGGATTGTCAACCTGTACAGTACTTATATTGTGTTATATAAGTAATGGTGTTACAGTTTCATGTAGCCTTGAAAAGCCTTGGCTTCATGACTTTAAATGGTGGGCTTTGGCTTCAATTCTTCTTAAATGGCTGGCTTTGGCTTTGGCTCTGTGACCTTCTATTGGCTTCAGCCCCATGTCTGCTTGGAGGTGCTGAAAAAAATAGGCAAGAAGAGAGGGATTCCCACTCACAGTCTGAAGTTTGATAGGCCTGAGGCTGATTGCTAATCCCAATTAAGTTAAGGTTAGGGGGGGGGGAGGGTAATAATCTTGAGGGCATTATGTCTTCATTGGCCCTTTTGGGTAGGATGTCTATCCGGTTCTTCCTGCAAGTGTGTCTGGTCTGTGGCTAAATCACTTGTAGGCTACTATGACAAGGAAGCAAGGTTAGGTTTCCCTGTGCCTGAGTATTGCAGAAAGTAGGTGTTAACTCATACAGAATGTTATGTTACACTAATAGATGGATCACTTAGTACCATCTCTCTTCATTTTCTAGTTGACATCAGTTATACAAGAAGGCATTAGCCACACTGTAAATGACGAAGTGACCCTGAAATTTAATCTTGAAACATTGTTTGAAATTTAAAACCATAGAATAACACACCTATTAGAACAATTAAAGAGGATTGAGATTGAATAATGGGAAAAGCTGTGTTTCTTACTTTTGATTCCCTATAACCCTGATTTACTCGTATGTAGGTAAAAGATTTACAAAAATTAAAAGCTAAATTTCTTATCCCAATAACAGTGGTCCCCAACCTTTTGTAGGCTCTGGGCCACATTTGTCATTGTAAATATAGTGTAGGGCACCAAAACTACAGGTTGGGGGGACCACTGCCCTATAAGGACGATGGTGACGATTGCATTCACGTTTGAATCAAGGGACTGTCAGGCCCAGAAGACAAAACTTAGGGAGTAGCTGCCGGTTGTGTCGATTTTGTCACACTATTGAGAATTTTAGGGGATAACAACACTGCTCTCTGGCAGTATTTGGCAACTGTAGGCTGGTTGGAGAAAATTTTCAATAGTCTCTCCTTATTGTACTTCATAGGTAATATATTGTGCTCAATAAAGTCTTATTTGTCAGGCACACACATGCCAAGTTATTTGAAGAAATTAAGAACCAAACAGACTGTGAAGAGCTGCAGAAAAATCTCTGTGAGCTTCAAGAATGGTTGAAGATATTGGCTGCTCAGATTCAGTGTCATGAAGTGTAAGAGGATGCACCTGGGACGTACCAACCGTAAGGAGTCGTATCATAATAATAATAATAATAATAATAAACGGTTTAGTAATAGAGTTGCAGCCGGTGGCTGAAATTATACAAACTTACATGTGATTTAGACATAATGATACATGTTCAATACATTTATAGGGCTGTACAGTACATAAATCAGGAGCTGTTTATTATTTTAACAATAGCTGGGATGGTGCTATTCTTATATCTACCAGTGCAGGCTCTTATGGGCTGAACTTTGTTGCAATGGCGGACTGCGCGAGGTGGGCGGGGAATGCTGGTGGCAGGAGGTGGCGATGATGAGGATGGTGCAGTAGTCCACTGCCAAACCCTGCTAGTGCGTGGTGGTGGAGGACCAAATTTTCCGAGGTTGAAAATCAAGATCATTTTCTGAAAATGTCTTGAATAAAGACGAAAGCTCAAGTACAGTGGTCCCTCGGTTAATGAACACAATTCGTTCCAGAAGGTCGGTCATTTACCAAATATTTTGTTAACCGAAACCATTGTTTCAATGGGATTTTGGGTAATTGGTTTTAGCTCACCGAAAATTACATTCAAACTAAAAATAAATGCAGTAAAGTACACTTACTTTGAGGTGTGCATGTAGAAGGCTCCTGGTTGATGATGATGATGAGGAATGAGAAGTGGGGGTGGAGGAGAAGGGAGAAGAGAAGGCAAAGGGTTGGAAGAGAAATCACCCCATGCTTCATGCCGCCATTTCACCCATAAAATTTTAAGTTCACTTGGTGTAATTCAAGATTATTTTCTTTAAATCTACACTGCACTGCACTATATATTGTCAATATGTAAAATAAATTTCTGAATGACCAATAATTGTACTGTAAAAACGTAAAAATAGCTTATGTTCAAGAGTCTCAAGCAAGATGCTTCCTCCACTGAGCAGACACAAACTGACGCCATTCTGGGTGAGCCAAGGGGCTGTTTGGCGCGCTAAAAACTAGTTCCCTGTACAGATACTTCAATTATGTTAAATAATTGTTAAAATAACTAAAAATTTTAATATTACACTTGGAAAATTATTGAATAGTACAACCTTCTTGATATTTACTCAAATGGTAACAAATTTAAGCCCTAAAACCGATTACTGTATTAACTCACTAATACTACAGCTGGTGAGCAGGCGAAAGCAGGTGAAAACATGTTGATACGATTTCGTAAAAATTTAGTTAACCGAATTAAAGATTCTTATGGAAGGTAATTCGTTAACCGAAATTTCGTTAACAGAGGCGTTATGTTGAACACTTACGTTAGTAGAAGAGATGGGTCGGCATACGGGGATGGAGGCTGGTTCCGAGGCAGAGGGCAGGCTACTGGCCCTCAGGTGAGTCACCATCACTGTCACCAACACTTGTTATGGCCTCCCTGACAAATCCCTCAAAGTCATCTTCACTGTCTCTACCTCTGTCACTATCACTGGCTTGGGCTGGCTGTGGTGGGTTGAGGGCGAAGAACTCGGTTATGCTTTTTTGACGGCTGGTGTTTGTGTTGTCTTGATACACCTTGATGTACAGCTCCATAGCCTGCACCAGCTGGGTATGGAAGACTTCATAGCGGTCATCGTTATTGTCGCGGGAAAGGAAGGACTTCATTTTCTCTGCACACTCCATGGCACCCTTAATATCACTATGACTTAAACTGTGTTCTTCGGAGAATGACGCACCTTCTTCCTCCTCTTCACTGACGTGATCTTCTTCCAACATCTCGTCGGCAGTCACTTCAGGATCTCTGATCACCTCCAGGATGTCTTCGTTGGTGGTCTCGGAGAAGCCTTCAGCTGTAATATTGAGCGCAGCTTCTCTGGCAAGGTCCACTGCTACTGCAACAGTCTGAACCTCACCAGTCACAGGTTCACTCCCCCTCTCACCTGGTATGCCATGCAACACGTCTCCATGCGTGACGAATCGTAGCAATAGACAGCTGATCCCATGCCTCCACCAAGAAGTCTACAGCTTGTTTGACGTTAAACTTCTTCCAAAATTGTTTGACGAGAACTTCTTGAGTCGCCACCTCTTGTTCCTTGTCCTCGTCGCTTTTACTCTCGCTGTCGGTGTCACCCAGCTTACGCAACTCATCCTTGGTGTTGGTAGAGTCGTTCAGGAGCTTGAACTTCTTTGCAGAGTACGCAGCTTTCACATTTCAGATCAACTCCTGGTCCATGGGCTGGATTAATGACGTAGTGTTGGGAGGAAGGAAGACCACTTTTACGTTGGGGTGACGATCCATAAGTAGGGGCGAGTGTCCAGGTGCGTTGTCAAGGAGCAACAAAATGTTGAATGGA
Organism: Homarus gammarus; assembly: GCA_958450375.1. Classification (NCBI taxonomy): domain Eukaryota; kingdom Metazoa; phylum Arthropoda; class Malacostraca; order Decapoda; family Nephropidae; genus Homarus; species Homarus gammarus. The sequence goes on along the minus strand of CAUDMG010001619.1, from coordinate 1,598,962 downwards.
ACATTCTGTTGCTCGCATAATTTCTTCACGTCAGGAACAAAACAGTCGTCAAACCAGAAGAGGGACAGAGAAGAGGACATCCACGCCTTACGTGCGGTTAGCCAGTGGACATTAAGCTTGTTTATGTCCATATTCTTGTAGGCTTGCGGGCTGTGTGAATCACCGATAACTTTGGTTTACAGGTACCGGAGGCATTGGTGGTAAACAGGACAGTGATGCGTTCCTTCTGCATCTTCCGGCCCCGAATCTTGCTGGCATTCTTTACAACGAAGGTCTTGGAAGGTAGCTTTTTCCAGAAAAGACCAGATTCATCCATGTTAAACACCTGGTCGTCGGTGTACTGTCCTTCCTCCATAATCTCACGTAAGAACGGAGGAAAATCTCTAGCCGCCACACGGTCAGCACTCGCTTCCTCACCACCAATGTTGATGTTGGTGATCTTGTTCCTCTTCTTAAACCTATGCAGCCAACCAGAGGAAGCATTGAAGGGTTTGGGCTCTGCAATTCCCAGCTTACGTGACACTGCTGCGTATAGCTCACGTGCGTACTCCTGCACTGAGCGCGTGTCCACCGCCATGTTGCGTTGCGCCTGACGAATCAAATAACTCACCACCAAATTTTCCACTTTTGCCAGCACCCTGTTCTGGCAATACTTGATCGTTGAAGCACCTGCAGACTTTGTGATTTTCATGTGCTCTTTGATCTTGGCTGCATCCTTCTTGATAGTGCGGATCGTAGATTCAATGACGCCATGCTGGCGCGCGAGATCAACTTGCCGTGTTCCTTTCTCCAAATCTTGAATGATCTGGCACTTCACTTCGTAGCTTAGACCACGGCGTGTCTTCTTGGGCTTAGGGCGGCTGGGTCCAGGTAAGGAAAGGTCTCTCTCTGGTGGCGGTGGTGGTCCGGCGGAAGCCATTTCACAGAACAATGGATTCACGTATACACTGAGTGGCCTGGAGGGATGAAACTGCCGCGGCTAGGTGAAGCGTCGTCTTTCCTCCCCCCCCCCGGGTGGACATGTCATAATACTTTAAGCCAATTACAGCTAGCAGCAGAGGGGGGGGGGGTAGGGATGCATGGCCAATCACAGTCTGATACGGCATATGACGTCAGTGATAATGCAACAGAGACATGCACTGCGCAACCTTACAGCGCGGCTTGCCCAAGCGGAGGGAGGAGGTGGGAGCAGGCGGGTGGGGCGAATCTAAAAATAGCGTCTCGAGCCGGACACTCGCCGCGTATACGTGGAAAAAACCCGCGTTAAGTGAATGTTCGGCTCTGGCGAGGCACCGCATATACGGTAAATTGCGCTAAGCGAAACCGCGTTAAGCGGGGTATTACTGTGTGTATATATATATACAGTTGTATCCCACTTAACGCGGTCAATAGAACCCAGAGGGTCCCGCGTTACGTGAAATCCGTGTTAAGTGAACAACAGAACATATGGGATTAATTCCAATAGAAACCGGCCCGACCCCCAAACTCCACTTTTTGAAGACACATAACTATATTGTAGTAAAAATAACATCTTAATTTTATGATGGTACATGCACACAATTAATACTTAAGAGAAATACAGTCGCCAAGTTAATGTCCATTCAAATAATGGACTCAACTCCCTCCCCCTCTTCTCACACTACACTGCCGGCTCTTCCCTCTCTGAGAAATTTTTGGGGAAAACTACTAAATTTTAATAAATAATACCTCAAACTAAAGTTAGGATAATACAATTGACATTGCTGGATTCCTTGTAAGACCAGGAATATTTTGAATATAAATGTCATATATTTTGCACCAAAGACAACATAGTTACTCAGAGAAAACATTTTATCTAAAATTTGTATGTCTAAGGCAAAATATATGATGTTTATATTCAAAATGATCATCAAATTATAAGAATTCCAGCAATGTAAATTATATTCTGACCGGGTAATTTGTATGAATTTTATGAGCTAAAATAAATATCTTCAGTTAATAAAAAAAAAAATATTCTTCACGACACTATCTGTCAATCAAAGTACCCCACCTTGCCTCCCCCCCTCTTCCAACCGCGCGGTCAGTCCCAACCCTCTCCCCCACCCCCCACCAATCCTCCCTTCAAGAGATGTTGGGTGAAAAAAATAAATTTTAACATTTTGTATTAAATAATACCTCAGATTAAAGTTAGGATAATATAATTGACATTGCTGGATTCCTTGTAAGACCAGGAATATTTTGAATATAAATGTCATATATTTTGCACAAAAGATAACATATTTACTCAGAAAACATTTTATCTAAAATTTGTATGTCTAATGCAAAATATATGATGTTTATATTCAAAATGATCATCAAATTATAAGAATTCCAGCAATGTAAATTATATTCTGACCGGGTAATTTGTATGAATTTTATGAGCTAAATAAAAAAATTATACTTCACCCGCGTATATGAGTAGATGCATCGCGTAAAGTGGGAATTCCAGTTTTGGCAGGATACCCATAAATGTAGAAACACGTAAAAAATACTGTATATATATATATATATATATATATATATATATATATATATATACTGCAGGTTAGTGATTCAGAAGTGTTTATTTATTTTTGCCACCACGTGGGTAGATGCAGATTATAGAACCCAACATTTTTTGGGATGCTACAAAATGATTCAGGCATTACAGGGTTAATTTTTTTTTTTGAGTATCTAAAACAACATTAAGTGGTGTCAATGACAATTTATTATAAAATTACTAAGTATCTAAAGAACAATAAAACATATACTGTAGGTAGCATCAATGGCAATTCTTTTACAAATTACTTTGTCTAACTTTGTCTAATTAATAAAACATGTCACAGTCCCACTATTGTCAGAATGTCTTAATCAAGCAGTGCCTCACTCCTTTGACTAATTAATTAGGACACACTCTGAAATAAGAGTCAAGGTTAAAGCACACAGGATATATAGACTACACCTTGCTACTGTTGCAACAAAGGTGAGGGTGACCTTACTCAACAGTTCCCCCAAGGGTGAGATCTTTATCATGCCATGTGCCAACACTGCATGCTTACTCCACAGTAGCCAGGACAGGGAATATAGGCAGATTAACAATATACAACTTCTATGTGAATAACATACAAAACACTAAATAAAATGAACATGACTCTGGAGGCCTAACATAAAACACCCCCAAAAATTATGTACAGCATCATCAATTACAATATATGAGTCTAGAAAGTTACTAATTTCAAATACCCTGCACTTACAGGTAAATTTTGTAATAAATTATCATATTCCTCATTCTTCAAAAACGTCAACCTTCTCCTTTTCATCTTCTTCCTCTTCTTCATATACCTCAGAGTCATGCAGCATTCCTGAAATAGACAATTAATATACAGTGTGTGTGTGCATATATATATATTTCATGTAAAGCCACAATGAAAACGTGGATAAGATATATCTTGATAAAATCACACGGGAGAATGGAAACAACGGAGTACCTTAGCTTTCGTCTTTATTCAAGACATCTTCAGAGGCCTCTGAAGATGTCTTGAATAAAGACGAAAGCTAAGGTACTCCGTTGTTTCCATTCTCCCGTGTGATTTTATCAAGATATATATATATATATGTATAATTTAAATTAAAACTCCTAACTTGCTCAATCCTATCAATGAACTTTGTTGTTTGATGACACAATGATACACTTAAAAACTTAAATTTGAAAATAAAAAAAAAATTAGTGATTATAATACCGGTATGCAAGAATTTTTCTCTTACAAAAATTTATTTTAGACATAATATCTGTACAACTAAAACAAATTACAATAAATCTTCTGAAGATAGCACTTGAAATGGCATGATCCAGAAGCTAATAAAAAATTATGAATAGTACTGTACAGTGGTATGTTTTATTACAATATACTGTAAGTACTGTATACAGATAGTACTCCTTGTTTAAGGATGAGGTTGCGTTCCTGAAAAACCTAATGTTAAGCGAAATTATATCTAAACATTGGATAACAGCAAAGCACGGAGGGCAAACAACAGGGTGATAAACACTAAGTACAGTTTCCCGAATAATAATACCGGTATACATGTATACAGTACAGTATATATAAGTGATATCTCCTTTAGCCGGATTCCCTCAAACCTGGAACTCTCTGACAGCTGGAATTTAAATTTTCTAGGAAAATCCTTCCCAAAGCCCGAATTCTCCTGAAAATTCTGGCTTTGGGAATGATTTTCTGAGGGGCACATTTTCTGGAAAATTCTGAGAAAGTTTTCCCAGTACCCGGAAATTTACGGGGATGGGGGGATTTTTTTCCGGGTCTGAGAGATGAAAATCAGGCGCATTTTCCGGAAATTCAGAGAAAATTTTTCCAGTACCAGGAAAATTATGGGGATGTGGGATATTTTTCCAGGTTCGAGAGATGATGTAATGTGCAATTTCTGGAACTTTTGATAATATTTTTCCACTAGGACCCGGAAAATTACCGGGATGATTTTTTTTCAGCTTTGAGAGAGTCGTCTCGTTACCCTGAAATCTCTCATTCCCGAAAGTGCTCTGCACCAAATGTTTAGGCTAATGGAGATATCACTGTATAGGGTGTCAAAAGTTACAAAAAATATTTAATGTTTTTTTGAACAACAGTGATGAACTATGCTAACTTTGAATCAGTGGAGCAGCCTCCAAATTCAGGGCACTCTTGTTAATGTGAAGTTCATTCATGATGACCATCATCTGAAAATGATTAAGACAGCATCAAACGTTAAACAATTATAATTCCACAAATAAAGCATAACCAATACAGGCATATTATATATATATATATATATACAGCTAGACCCCGACTTACGACTGCTTCGACTTGCGACAGTCGGAACTTATGACCGCTGCAGTTGTGACCATTTTTTTTTTCTTCTTCAAATGACGCACGCATTTTCTACACTGACACGTTTCCAGTTAATGTAGTCTCCATGTATAATTAGAAAATTATGGGGGCCCCATGTGCATTCAGCTGACTACATTAAAGATAAGTGCTCAGTCACACTGTATCCATTCCTCATTATTTATTACTTTCACTGTAGGTGGGCTTGTTTGGAATTTTTTCTATAATTTCCAAATTTTTTTCCAATTGACAGCTGCACTCTTTTGACTTTCTCCTCCCACACCATGATGTCTAAGCACAGTAGTCAGTTGACCGAGTTGTAGACTGAGATGTAGCAGTGAACAACACACACGGTAGCGCAGGACACAGACTGAGCGGATGTAAACAAACCCCACGCGCCAAGCGGCGCACTTGGCGTGGAATTTAACGGAATCTTGCTTGACTTAGTGAACTAACGGAAATTCGATTTGGTGGAAATTTCTATTTAACAGAAAGGGGTGACTTGAATTAGTTCATTAAATAGAGAAAATACTGCATTGCTTCATCCTTAACCCTTTAACTGCTATCATCATCTTTGGATGATTTACTGAAATCTTGCCATCTTAAGACGATTGGCATTTGGGGCCATGAATTTAGAGCTATGTGCCAAAAATCATACAAAGAACGTAAAGTCGATGATTGGTAGATGCTAGAGTGAAACACATGGCTGGTGGAGCCTCAAATTAACTTGCTACAACTTGCTATCATCATCTTTGAATGATTTGGAATTATTTATGCCTCATCACTCTCCTCCTGTAGTCAGTGGCCCCACACCTATTATGTCACAGCCTGTCTTACCACCTACATAAGGGTTTACCTCCTACTTTGCAGCACAATCCACTGCTGCACATCCACGTCATTTGTCATCACAACCACTTCTTGAAAAAAAAAACGGCTTTTTTTTTGTGGTACAGTATTGCAAATGGGGTACCTGTACCTCTGATTTCCCAAATGATGCAGTTGTTAGGTTAAACCTGTATCCTGCCCTATTTTGGTCAAACCCAACCCAAGGTAAACTAACTTAAACTTATAGCTGTCAATATTCAATATCTTTAAAGCCCCCAGAATAAAAAAAATTACCTGGTTTGTATTAGGGTGCTGGTCATTCATCATGAGTGACATATCAGGAAGTTGTAATGGATCTTCCATGACTGCTTCTTGCGATGTGTTGTTTTGCGACCTTAACTCAACATCTTGTATACGACTCAGCTGGTGCTTGATAGTGAGCTCCTCAACCTAGCAGTAACAAAAGGAAATAAGTATAATGAGAAAATTATTAAAAACTAAAGTAAAATATATAAAATGGTTTAAGACATTTAATACAGTATTTTTTCTTATAGGATGAGTTTAAAACTTATAATGGTTGCTCTCATTTTGCTATCAAGGCAAACTGAGCATATTGGTACAGATACAGTATACAGTAGTCTGGATTTACGTGGTTTTTGTTTACGTGTTTGGTCATTTACGCAGTGCCTTGCCAGAATGAAATGTTTTAAATACGCGGTAAATTTCATCATTTACACGGGAAGCGGCGCGGGCAGGGTGCGCACAAGGTCGCCCAGTCATCAAAACATTACCGAGTTCTTCATCCGCCACCCACCACAGCCGGCCCAAGTCAGTGATAGTGAGGATATGGATTTTGAGGGGTTTGACAAAGAGGCCCTGCAAGCCTCTGTGGTGGATAGTGATACAATTGATACAAGTGATACAGGTGAGGGCCAATAATCTGCCCTCTGCCTTGGAACCAACCCCCCATCCCCGTGTGCCCAGCCATCTTTTCTACTAACCTTAAGTGTTAAAAAAACCTAATATTATTGATATTTCTCTTAAATATTAATTGTGTGTGCATACCATCATAAAATTAAGATGTTATTTTTACTACAACTAGGTATTGTGTCGGAAAAAGTGGAATTTGGGGGTCGGCCCAGTCTCTATTTCAATTAATCCCATATGTTCTGTTATTTCGTTTAAGCGTTTCTCGTTTTACGCGGACCTCCAATGGTTCAATTGACCGCGTAAATGCAGACTATACTGTACAGTGACCCCTCCGTTAACGAACTCAATCCGTTCCAGAAGGTCGTTCGTTAACCGAAAAGTTTGTTAACCGAAACCATTGTTTCAATGGGTTTTTGGGTAATTGGTTCCAGCTCACCGAAAATTTCCTAAATTCAACAAAAATGGTAGAAAAGTTCACTTACTTTGAGGTGTGTATGTAGAAGGCTCCTGGATGATGATGATGATGATGGGATTTAGAATGGGGGTGGAGGAGAAGGAAGAAGAGAAGGCATTGGGGTGGAAGAGAAGTCACCCCATGGCGCCATTTCACCCATTATATTTCAAAATGACCAATAAATTGCTTGGAAACACAGAAAAAAAGCATTTAGTTGAAGAGAGTCTCAAGCAAGATGTTACCTCCAGTGAAAACAGAGAGAGACTAACGCCTGTTTGCTGTGTTAAGAGGCTGGATGCCGTGCATTAAACTAGTCACTTTACCTTCAATTATGTTCAATAATTGTTAAAATGACTAAAAAATTGAATATTAAACTTTTAAAATTATTGAATAGTATAAACTCCTTGATATTTACTAAATTAGTAAGGGATTTAAGCCCTAGAACCGATTAATGTATTGGCGGATTGATACTAAAGCTGGTTGCCCGGTCAGTGCAAGCGAAAACATGTTGAGGTCGGTTCGTAAGAACTTCGTTAACCGAATTTTTTTCGTTAACCGAATTGAAGATCCTTATGGAAGGCAGTTCGTTAATCGAAATTACGTTAACCGAGGTGTTCGTTAAACGAGGGGTCACTGTACTTGTTTTACAAATTCTTACTCTACAATATAAAGTTAACTAACAGAAAAATGTGAAAAAAAGGACCAAATTAGAAATCCCATTTAATGACAAAGTCTAGTCTAAATGACTTGCATCTCATTAAACCATGTCTATGGGCTTAAAACCAAAGAATCCCCTTGACAATCGTGGTTGGGACTACAGGGGTCCCTGATTTATGAATGTCCGGTAATACGAGCAAGGTTCCATAAGGTAAATTATTTCAAGAATCTGTCATAAGTATAAGTGGTTCGTAGAATTTACGTACAAGAACTAGTTTGCATGACATAGAGGGGAGGCGGCAAGATGCCACATGCCTTGAGGGAGCGTCAGTATGCTTTAACATGTGTGATCAAGTGCAAACTGTTGTTTTTTGCTTATTAACTAATTTTTGGCCCTCATCATGGCTCCCAAATGCAAACCTGATGCAAGTGATAGTAGTGCATCCAAGAAAAGGAAAACAATTACAATGGAAGTGAAAGTTGATGTAATTACGTTGGGCTTCAGTCGGTCAACCGACGGAACAATTTTGAAAGACAAAAACAAAATTCTTGAATAGGTAAAAGTATCTACACCAATGCACTGAACTGTGATAACAAAACAAAGAATGGATTGTTAATTGAAATGGAAAGATTGTTAGTGATATGGGTGGAAGATCAAAATCTGAAATTTCAGAACCAATGGCAGATGATTTCAGGCTTAGTGAAGGATTATTTAAGTTTAAACAGCTAGATACCAATACAGCAAGTTTCACCAAGATTCATAGAGATATTACTGAATATCTACAATGCTACAAAGAGATTTATGACAAAAAGAAGAAAGTTTCAGTTCAACCATCCTAATAAAGCCTCTGTCCCTCCTACAAATGCCCACCTCTACATGCAAGCCAGCCCCAGGTTTCAATGTAAGTGTTAAACTTTAAATTTTACTCTCCTTTACTGTATTTTGTCATTCAATTTCTTCTTTTCTCTTAAATTAAGTGTTTCGAGTTGTATAAAAGGACTTGGGCGATGATATAGTGCACATAGGGTATGTGCTCCGATTTACGTACATTTACAAGTTAAGAATGTCCTCAGGAACGGATCCCATCGTAACTCGGGAACCCCCTGTACCTGGTAATTCATTAACCCTCTCGTGCACGTTATAAGTTACCAATTTCCCCCCCAAAAAAACTTGTTTTTATTGGCATAAACCATATATCTTTGGCATCATAACTGTTTGCTCTGCAACATAAGCCCCCATCCCCACAAAAAAGAATAATACAAATATGTAGCTATTTTTTGTAACGTCTAATAAAATTGAAAAAAATTGCACACCAATGTGTTTACAACCTCATAGCTCAAAATTGTCTCAGCCAACTTTGTAAGTACAGTACTATTGACGATTAGAAGTGGAATTTTATGAGCTTTCCAATGAAGCAATAAAATTTCAGATATGACCTATAGTTTTTTGAGAAAATAGCAAAAAAGTTTATTCTCAAATGATAAAATCTATTTTTTATATATATTTTTTGATTATTTTTGTGCCTATGTTTTATATCGATATAAATTATATTGCATCTTGTAGCCAACACTATAACAAAGAGAATGGTACTGATAAAATACAAGTACAGGGTAAGTCAAGAAAATCATCCTCTTTCAGAGACTTTTTTTCAAGACGCTGTCACTATTACGAGGTTGTAAAGCCTGATACAGTAATGACTTCTGAAAACTAAACACTTTCCCTGTAAATATGAAAACAAAATACATTGCACAACTATCACTTCACTTCTCTAACACTAAAAAGAAATTATTTCAGGGAGTACAGTAAGCACTGTAATCCAGGAGTTGAGGCAGCCTGCACGGAGTGATGGAAATTTAAATGGACAAGCTCACACTCACGGTCTGACTGCTGAGATAATACAGTCTTCCCTTCTATAGGCCTCGAGAGCTGCCAACTAGATTATACGATAGAACTTACTAGCTATTATGACACATCAAAATTTGATGCAATTCTGTTGAAAACTTAATTTTTTGCAAATTTTTTAATGTTTGGTTAACCGATTTGCGTCACCGTGAAGTTGGTCTTATAATGAATATGACGCGAGTGCGAGAGGGTTAATTAAACTATGGACTGAGTGAGTTTTAATAACCCATTATAGAACATGTACGTACTGTACTATTGCTGTATCATACTAATCTTATTATTTTTTGTATTTAAAAATACAAAATTATGTGCAATCAGTGAGTGAGCAATCCTTGGCAAAATTGAGGAATGAGGGATAGACAGTGTGGTGATGGGCTCTCATGTGTGTAATTGGTCAAACTGGGTATTACGGGTATGGTTTGGCCAAGACTACTGACTGGCCAAGGCCACTGGCTGGTTTTTCATTTATGTGGTGGGTAGGTCTGAAGGTATGGGTTTCTCTGTGTATCTCCCAAGACAAATTATGTTTTTTGGTCCTTTCCAGAGACTTCCATTTCCACTTTAAGATGCCATTACAGTATACAAAAATGATATCGCAGTGCAAACACATTAAAACATCAAGGAAATTGTGATAAGGGCAAGCAGAGATAATAAAAATAGCACTGTAATACAAAAGGAAGCTAATACAGTACAGTATTAGACTAAAACAGGAATCTTTTACATGTGTCAGTGAACTCATGTGACCTGTCATCAATGATGTTAACGATGTTAATGTTGAAGTCAATGTTGACATGTATCTCCCCATGTTTGTAGTCAGCCAATGTTGAAGATAAATTTTGACTCTTTAGAACCCATTTAGAGAAAAGGTGATCCCAACCTTTAGATCAGTAGTTCCCAACTAGGGTTCCCCAAAACACAAGGGTTCTGCAAAATTCAGTAATCATAATAATGATAATACTGTAACAAATAAAAGCTCAAACTCTTTTTAGCTTGAGTTTGGCTTAAACATAGAAGTACTGAGACACCATAGTATTTATTTTTATTTTTATGTAATTTAGTTTTTATTTTGTTTTGAGAAGTGGAAAGAGTAAATCAGAGGTGGCCAAATTATGGCCGAGTGCAACATTCACCCCACCCTAGCATCCATGATATAAGTTTGGCCCTCGAATTTAAAGTATTTTAAAATTATGTACATTGGCATTATAAAAGATCAAAAGGATAATACAAATTTATTTTCACTTTTACTTTAATTCTTGAAGAGCCAATATTAGAATAATCGAGCCATGACTTGATTTTAGACCTGGCAAAATGAATGTACAGTACTGTACAGTAGTGGTAAGCTCGGAGCTCAGTATAATTGTGGATGAATTTTTATTTTACTTGTGCCTACCGCCATGGAATTATTGATAGTAATAAGTGTGGTTAAAAAATTTGCTTCAATGAGTTTGTGTTACCAACCATGCCACTCACAAAACCAAGCTGTGATGGAAAAGTGAGAAAAGATCCAGTGGTCGCTGTTGGAGCAGTATGACATCTAACTTTGTCTCATTATTTGTGCAAAAACAGGTACAGTACTGTACATACCTATAATGCCATGATATAGTGTGTCGTCAATCTGTGGAAGTCATTTAATGTCATTAACAACCACCTTAAAGCACTTTTGGTTTTATTACTTTACCATACTGTACTTGTTTATGGTACAGTACAGTATTTAAATAAAGTACAGGTCTGTGACTTTTTCCTAGCCAAATTTTTTACCCTTTTCCAGTCATTCAGACTTAATCCCCCCCCATCCATCAATAATCACAAATCTACACAAATGGCTGCAATTGATAAAGATCTGGGTTCATTAACTCAGAATGGCTTGCAATCAGCTATTAAGACTATAATTTCATTTTCAGTATATTCTAAAATTTTAATTACTGCTTTAACTGATTCTACTCTATGAATATCAATGGCATATGACCGATTCATTTTCTTATCTAGACAACATTTTCACCTGGTCTGCATGGACTAATCTGCATGTATCAGCCCACTATGATTTGGCCTATGGCTAATGCTTCTTCTCCTTTGTATTTTTGTTTTAATTTTCAATGCTCAATACTGTATATTCCCAAAAAGCTGTTTAAAACTTTTTATTGGTTTTATTTCAGAGTACCTCTTTATGCATTCATGCCATAATTCCTGATTAAAAAGAATTTACCTTGAGCTTATAAAGACAATTCATGTACTTATCAATCAGCTCTTTCAAAGTTGTTTCTTCCTTCTGAAGAACAACCAGCTCAGCTTTCTGAAGTCTTTCCTGATTCATCTGAAATTATATTATCATCTATTAGGTTACAATTGTCACTCAACGAATAATTATAGACCAGTGAGCCTGACCAGCACAGTGTGTTAAGTACTTGAGAGCATTATAAGAGATGCCATGATGGAACATCTACTATGAAACACCCTTGTAAAGGAGTACAGCACCAACACAGTTTTATGCGGGAATCTCCTGTTCAATACAGTTACTCAAGGTACTGGATGTTTGGACCAAAATTTTGGAACAGGATGGAAATATCGACAATATATACCTAGATTTTGCAAATGCTTATGAAGGCATACCCCATAAAAGGCTGAGAATTAAAATGGAAGGGTACAAGATTCGGGTAGTGTCCTAGCGCGGTTCAGAGACTTTCTGCATGATTGCAAACAGTGTGTGGTGATTTATGGTATGAAATCATCATGTGTACCCATGACAAGTGGGGTACCACAGGGTAGTGTATCGGGTCTGTTGTTGTTTGTTTGATTCATAAATGATTTTTTATGTTTTATTATTTTATTTATTTATTTATTTATTTTTATTACGGGAAAACGAGTGATATGCTATATAACTGTAAATGACCAAAGTTGGCTCGGATTTTCCGTTTTTATAAAAAAAAAAGTAAAAAAAAGAAGAGAATCTGAGGCAAGTTTTGGTGAAAAATTAATATCAAATTTGAATGAATCACATGAAAACCCATCGGAAAAAGCTAGGTTTTATCTCAAAATCAATTACTGTGCTACCTAACCTGACTTAACCACCATTGTTCAGAATATATATACAGTACTGTAACTGTATTACTTAACCAAGGGAGGCAGATTGGAATCCCCCGGCTGGTGGGGAGGCTCTGCCCCCATGACCCTCCAACGTAGCTCATATTGAAGCAACCAACCTAACATAACCTAAGCAAACTAACTTAACCTAACTGAAAAGTCAGACTATAGTAGTGCATGTGTACAGCAGACTAGTAACAAACATACAAACACACAGGAACTCTCTGAGGATGCAGGAAACATCAACACTGGATTTAGACAATATTTGATGACTTCCTAACAAATTAGTATGATTTTCTCGAAAAACTAATCATTTGCAATGGAAACGTTACTAAAAAAAGTTGTTAAAAATGATGAAACATACCTAGAACTGGACCAAAAAAGGTAATTATTGACGACTGACCCGTGGCCAATTTTTCATAGAAAACGAGTATAAAAACTCCGTAATTCTCTGTTTTCTATAGTGGACACTGTCATAGTTTGTGCAAATGTGTTAAAAAGTGGTTATTTCTAAATTAAACCTAACCTAACCTTAGTTGATATAAAAACAAGCAGCAGAAGCATTGTTATTAGACCTCATTTTTGTGGACGCGAGAGCAGCCGTCCATACCGAACGTTCTTAAACATACACTGAGCATCAACGTTGATCAAGCCCGGGCGGCAGAGTTTTTAAATAAATCAATATCATTGGCTGTTTATATCCTGGGATGAGACGTCACTGCCGAGAAGACAAAGTAGTGCATGCCTAGGCACCTAATTATTTACCAAATAAAACGTTGCACAAGAAATGGTGGTTAATATATAGGACTAACCCGTGGATGAGTTGTTTGTATTACTGTATTGTTTATTTTCTAACTTTATTTTCATCAGTGAGTTCTGATATAGTAATCATTTATTGTGCAAATGTTTCATTTTGTAGATATTAGGCACCTAGGTACACACTAATTTGTCTTCCCGGCGGTAATGAGGCTGTACTCTGCTGTGGCACTTTTCCCCGGACTCGCAGCAGTTTCATTTTCAGCATGATGTGTGAAGGTTGTCGCTGGTCTTACATGGACATAATTTGCGGATTTAGGGATAAAGACAACGAGACCCTTCAATTGTTCAAAGACCACGGCATTGTTCCTTTAAATAGAGACTTTCCACACTGTGGGAATTCATGTGATTTCAAACCGGAAAGAAATTCGTTCATCACTTCCTCAACGCATGGCTCGATGGACTACATAAGCGCCGTCGTGGCCGCATGATCTCACGTCCAGTACAAAAGCTTCAAATTACACCATATCATAATAAGTTCTTTCCGTTGAAATGGGGGGGGGGGGGATCCGGGAGGTTCCAAAGGAAGTTAGGTAAGGTTAGGTAGGTTAGGTTAGGTTAGGTAAGGTAAGGTTAGGTAGGTTTGTTTGGCGCGGTTGATTAGGTTTGTTTTTCATAACCACAATGGTTATCAAATCAGAACTCACTGATGAAAATAAAATAAGAAAGTAAACAGTAAAACAAATAACTCGTCCGCGGGTCAGTTGTCACTATTAACCCCCAAAAACATTGTAGGACATTATGGACAACTTATAAAGAATTACCGAATATTTATCAATTTTCCTAAATGCGGTCACATGTGATGGGATATGGCACGGTAAATGATGTTAATAGTACCTTACATGTGAAGGGCTCTGGCACGGTAAATGGTGTTAATAGTGCCTTACATGTGATGGGCTATGGCACGGTAAATGGTGTTAATAGTGCCTTACATGTGATGGGCTATGGCACGGTAAATGGTGTTAATAGTACCTTACATGTGATGGGCTATGGCACGGTAAATGGTGTTAATAGTACCTTACTTGTGATGGGCCATGGCACGGTAAATGGTGTTAATAGTACCTTACATGTGATGGGCTATGGCACGGTAAATGGTGTTAATAGTACCTTACATGTGAAGGGCTATGGCACGGTAAATGGTGTTAATAGTACCTTACATGTGATGGGCTATGGCACGGTAAATGGTGTTAATAGTACCTTACATGTGATGGGCTATGGCACGGTAAATGGTGTTAATAGTACCTTACATGTGATGGGCTATGGCACGGTAAATGGGGTTAATAGTACCTTACATGTGATGGGCTATGGCACGGTAAATGGTGTTAATAGTACCTTACATGTGATGGGCTATGGCACGGTAAATGGTGTTAATAGTACCTTACATGTGATGGGCTATGGCACGGTAAATGGTGTTAATAGTACCTTACATGTGATGGGCTATGGCACGGTAAATGGTGTTAATAGTACCTTACATGTGATGGGCTATGGCACGGTAAATGGTGTTAATAGTACCTTACATGTGATGGGCTATGGCACGGTAAATGGTGTTAATAGTACCTTACATGTGAAGGGCTATGGCACGGTAAATGGTGTTAATAGTACCTTACATGTGATGGGCTATGGCACGGTAAATGGTGTTAATAGTACCTTACATGTGATGGGCTATGGCACGGTAAATGGTGTTAATAGTACCTTACATGTGAAGGGCTATGGCACGGTAAATGGTGTTAATAGTGCCTTAACGACCGTCGCCTTCCTTCACTTGACTCTGTTTACACTTGGCGTTGTCTCAGGCAGATGTCACACCTTAACACTTGAGAAACAATATCCAATATTCAAGGTACAATTAAAACTGAATTGGTTTTTATCTAAAGTATATCAAATAAATAGATACTGAACAATGTCATTATTCAGTATTTTCATTCGACACCTTTTTAAAAATGACATATAATTGTATTATTATAATCAAAAACAGTTTATTGATTATTTTAAATAAATTAAATAAAATTTTGTTGAAATTTATAATATATACACAATAAATCTTAAATTTTGTATTAGTATTTTTAGTCACAGGATGTATACACCCTGACGATCATGTCAGTGTCACAACCATAGTAAAAACATGGAAGAGGAGGAAGCCACTTCACATGGTAACTAATACATTGTTTCTCCAAGAATTAGTTATTGTACACATAATACTAATTAAATAATAAGATCATGATACTTTATTCTTCCAGCGACGTGCATGTCAGACCGAATCAAATGAATTTACTAAGGTGTAAAACGAGTGTTGGGTTGTCACTAGGGCCTTCATCTCCCCCCGCCCCCACACATCCTCTTACCTCGGTACTACAAGGCTTAACAACTTTGTCTGGTGTGGTAAGCAAGAGATGAGTCACTCTTTAATTTAGTGACCATCAGCTGAGACATCACTTATAATTATGACCAATCAATTGAGACCACTTAATTTAGTTACCAGGGGCTGAAACATCACTTTGTGTGATGATCAAGAACTGGGACATCTTTTGATTAATATTGACGATTGATCTGTGGATGTGTTATTTGGTTTGCTTTTTATTTTCTTGCTATATTTTCATCAGTGAGTTCTGATATGATGATCATTTCTTGTGCAAATGCTTCGTTTGGTTGATAATTAGGCGTCTAGGCGCGTACTACTTTGTCTTCTCGGTGGTAATGCAGTCGTGAAGTCTCATCCCAAGGTGTAAACAGCCAATCATATTGACGTATTTCAAAATACCACCGCCCGGGCCGGGTCAGCACCGACGCTTAGTGTATGTTTAAGAACTCTTAAGTATGGGCGGCTGCTCTCTTGTCCACAAAAAACGTAAAATTACACCATCATAGTAAGTTCTTTCTGTTAAATATACCGGGGGGTCCTGAAGTTAGGTAAGGTTAGGTAGGTTTGTTTGTTTGGTTAGGTTGGTGAGGTCTTCTTACAATGCTTCTGCCACTTGTTTTTCATATCAACTAAGGTTAGAAGTAACCATTTTTTAGCACATTTCCACAAACTACGTCAATATCCACTATAAAACACAGTGAAATTGTGGTATTTTTATAATAATTTTCTATGAAAAATCGGCAGCTGGTCAGTCGTCAATAATTTCCCTCCAGATTGATACACATTACATTTTGACTTCTAACTGTGTTATCAGGGGAGGACTTATAATCAGTCTTGAGAAGTTTTATGATGTTAAAAGATCTTTTGCACGTAACAGTGGAGGCTGGGAGACTTTACTTTAAGTTAGTGACAAAAAAAATTGGGAGTGCTTGGTTGCTCAAAGTCACGAGATGCTCTAACTTTCTTAGCCAGTATTCGTGCATTTCTAAATAGCAGGCACATCTCCACTTGTCATGCCATCAGTGGGTCCTTCATATCTTCTGCTCACCATGTTGAATGCATGTTAAGCACAGATTTTTCGGTACTGTATTAATTTAGTTTCGTTCATCCAGGGAATCTGGGGGGAGGGGGCTTCTGAGGCAGTTAAGTTAGATATAGGTTAAGTTACATTAAGTTAGGTTAGATCGGTTAGGTTAGGTTACACTAAGTTAGGTTAGGTTGTTTGTTATGTTTGGTTAGAATTGTTTGGATATCTGAATACAAGGATAACTTGATTTTAGCTTGTGTACATTTCAGTGATACATTTACTAAAAATTAGGCCAAGTGAACACCAAAATTTTTAGTGCCCAAGTGACAATTTCAGAGTACCTGCGGTAGAATCCAAATACTGTACGTACTGTACATGTACAGTACAGTACTCATTGAAAGGGTTAAATGAGAAAGCAAATTCATTAAAGTCCTATTATCTCTGTATATCAGTAAGTATTGAAGAGTTTTTTCAACTACCTTTTACAATTGATGCGTTTTGACTGCTGGGTTTCGTCAGGCTATAGCTTGTTGGTACATAAATTGTGGATACGTATACGTATATATATTTTTTTTTTATTTACCCTTCTCCATAGTTATTGAAATTAACTTTACTAAATTTTCCATTTCAGATGAGAGTCAAGAGGAGACAACTGAATGTGCAGGATGCATGAACATCATCGATGAAGATGAGTTCTTCTCAGCTCTTGGGCAAGACTGGCATACAGATTGTTTTAGGTATGAATTGTGTTCTTATTCTTGATGTGTAAAACACAGTTAATTCATCAAAATTCTATTCTTTTCAATTTATTTGTGATATATCACTCTGATTGGGTCATTGACCTGTGCCCTGGTGGACTAATCCTGTAAAAAAAAGTACTGAATAGGTGATGACTTGATATTTATTCATTCAGGGGTACTGTAGTGTGTGTGTGTGTGAAGCTAAAAAAAATTATATATTAATGTGTATTTCTCTTGCCAGAATGAAATAGTTTGGATTTAGTTCACCTTTTGTGAAATACTGCATTGTGTTTTCAGGTTAATTCTTATGAAATAGCTTATATTTTCCTAATCTTTTGAGAAATAGTGTGCATTTAGTTTGCTTCCTTGAGATTGAACCTTTCCTCCTGTGTTGCAGGTGTAGTGCCTGTGATGTAACCCTAAGCAGCTGGTACTTTGAAAAGGATGGTCTACTCTTTTGTAAAAATGATTATTGGAAGAAGTATGGAGAGGCCTGCCAAGATTGTGGCCAGGTGAGTTGGGCTCAGTAACTTTTTAATAGGCCTGAGAAAGGCAGTGATTAAAAAAATGTGATAAAGAATTACTGGGTACATTTCTTTGACTGTACAGTAAATATGTAAGAAAGGTGATAGTCTTTATGAATCTAATAAATAGGAGTTAAATATAAACATGCAGTATAATGAAGGTACAGCTGTTAATTCATGCTCTAAAAATATATTTCAAGTTGGTCTCATTTATAGATGGAGATGTGTTCTTAGGTAATGTCAGTGTACAATATTTTTTGATAAATTACTGTATACAGTAAACTTCCTCTAATCTGGACTAATGGGTGGGGAGAAGCCTGTCTGGTTTGGCCGAAATTTTGGGTTGGGCGGGAATGTGTATTATCTGTCTATATTGTAAGGTGGAAAATTCCAGAGGATGGGGCATTTTCGACTCGACTACTTGAGAACACCGAAGCTACTGTGTGGTAATTTTTAGCCTAGACTTCGCACCCACATAAACAATTTTTTTAGCTGCTTCGGGTTTTAACATGGAAAAAATGAAATTTTCCTCGGTCTCTTTTACTATTTCGGCAGCTTGGTTCTAGTGCTCAGTATAAATGTACTGTACACTGAGTCACCAAGCAGTTCGTGTTGCCGGGCGCTTTCACACATCTGGCATTCATGTGTGCTGCCTCAATTGTCACACTCCGCTCTATTCAAGCCTCGTGCCCCCATAAATACAGCTCCTCCCCGACTTACGACAGGGTTAGGGACCCAAATCCAAGTTGTAAGTCGAAAATGCTTGAATAATACATAGAAAATCTAAAATGAGTGTCTCTTTTTCTTCTCAGAACCACAAAACTCTCACTTTTAAGCTTGCCAGCCATTTTAAAATGAATTACAAACGAAAATTTTGTCAGTACACAGCGTGATCACTGACGTTGGGACTCGATAATACGTAATTTGAAAAATATTTATACGACTGCGGCAGTTGTATGCCCAGGTGGTCGTAACTCGAGTAGGTCGTAAGTCGAGGAGTACCTGTACCTGTGATTAATTCTCTTTACATTTGAAGGGAAAAAAAATTGTTCCTGGGCACAAGACTGCCTTATTCATTCTCCGGTAGAATGAAGGGTCAAACTTTAAGATCTCAGTTTATGGCTGCAGTGAAGAATCAAGTGACTCGTACTTGAATGGTTTCCTTAGTACAGTTCGTCCCCGAATTACGTACATCCGAATTACGTACAAACGGCCGATACGTACATCGTTTCTGAAGTCTTTAATTGCAAAAATATTGTCTTAAAAGGGCGAGCAATTTTTAAATTTGGCGGGCGAGCCAGCCGCACCGCGCCGCCACTATCACTGACCATGCAGACGACACGCTAGACGCACCAAAACAACAAGTGTGGTCATTGTGCATACAGTACTTCTCCTGTGAATTTCTGCCCTATTTTGTACACTTTACTCTGTGTGCAATGACTGGTGTAAAGCGTAAGAGTGGTGAAGCCAGTGGGAGTGCTACGAAACGTCAAGCAATCTCACTAGAGGTAAAAATGGACATAATAAAACTGCTTGAAAGTGGTGAAAAGTTGACCAATGTTGCCCGCAAATTTAACCTGAGTCGGTCAACTGTTAATACAATTGATAAGGGCAAAGAAAAGATCAAGGAACATGTGAAATCTGCAGTGCCAATGCAATCTACGATTATAACTGAAAGAAGAGGGAAGGTTCTGGAAGAAATGGAAAAATATCTTGCGCTGTGGATCGAGGACTGCACACAAAAACGTAAGCCTCTGTGTCTCAGTATGATTCAGGAGAAAGCCCTAAGTCTTTTCAACGACCTAAAGAAAGATCACCCTGATGATACTGTGACATTCAATGCTAGCAATGGGTGGTTTAACCGATTCAAGGTGCGAAATAAGCTGCATAATGTTCGAGTGACTGGTGAGGCGGCGAGTGCTGATTGGAAAACAGCACAGGATTTTCCAAAGAAACTCGCGGAAATTATCGAGTTACGTACATTTCGAGTTAAGTACAACCTTTTGGTCCCCATTATGTACGTAACTTGGGGACTTACTGTAGGTAGACGTGGAGGTTGTGGTCTGACACTTGAGGTAATGACTAGGGGGTTTGAATCAAGAGAGCTATTTCTGGGTACAGTTTGATGTACAGTCAGCAAAAGGAGGATCTTCATCCCTGGTCTGATGGCCTTCAAAATGACTATTGGTAGGGTTGGTTTTTTCTGATTGTGTGATGCATTGTGTGGAACTAATACGGTATATCCTGTACAGTATATTATGTACCTTAACGAAAAACAGACACTTAAATTATAAACATTACCCTGTACTAGGTTTTATTACCCACTTACGAAATGTCTTCTGCTATAGGAAATGAGTTTTCATCTAGGAATATCACATATTATGAGATGAAGCGAGGTTCCCGTAATCCTCAGTCTTATGAGAAGTGTTTTGTTTAGAGTAACACTATTGGATAAAACATTAAGACCTCATTTAAGAGGAAGAACAATATAAATAGCTACCTTTTATGAGCCATACAGTATATCACATCAGAGGATGAGTTGCTGTAAAGAATTAAATATTGTACGTATGTTATGAAATGAGCTTACAAAACCTCTATTATAACATATGACAATAAATCATGCTCACTGCTTTATTTGTATTATGTGAAACAAATTGTGCACACTGACAATTAAACACCTTATAGAAAACAGAAGATAAATACTAACTGGCAACTCGACATATGGAATGCAGGGTTACCAACATACAGCATAACTCAAGAGCATTTGTCAGAATTCTGAGTCTAGTGTGTCATATTGTATAACACTGAAAAGGTGAGATACCTTTTTTGCTGAATGTACCTTTAAGCTTACTGGCTTTTGAATCAACCACAGAACTGAGTTCGGGAGTATGGATCTCAAACTCTGATTCGGTTAGGCATTTAGTCATGGAGCAGTCTTGCACTGATGCAAATGAACAGTTTATTGTACTTGCCTCAAGAATACAGGCAGTCCTCCAAAAAGTGAAGGTTCTGTCGGGGTATTCTGACAGGTACTGTACAGTAGGTTCGGGATATATTGTGAGATAGGGTTCAAGGATGTTTGCCATATACTAAATCGCGATATATAATTAAATGTAATCAATGGGAAAATAGGTTAGGTTCTGGAGGCCAATAAAGTGACTAAACTTTACATAAAATGGCACAGTCTAAAGTTTGCAGAATATAAATTACATTGCTGGAATCCTTGCAAGAAAGCAAATAATTTTATTATATGCATCATATATTTTGCACAAGAGATAAAGATTTTAGTCCTTAAACTAAAATGTATTAATTAGTACCGGTACTAAAATTTTTATGTCTATTACGAACTATAGCATGTTTATATTCAAATTAATCACTCTTTGAAGAATTCCAGCAATATTAATTATATTCTCTTAAGACAATTCATTGATATTTTATAAGAGAAAAGGGTAAACTTCCCCTTTATAACTGATAAATAAATACCACACTAGGTAACCTTTGTCTGTTCTCCGGCCCAGCTGTCATAATAAATCACCTCCCCCCCTCCAGTTTTGGCAAGATTATTTGTGGTTTTAGGCTTAAAGTTTTTATCATATATTTTGCAGAAGAGACAAAAAATTTTCCACTCGTATTTTGGAGCCATTTAGGGGATTTTTAGGAGTGTTTCTGACTTTATATGGTTTTTGGCTTTATGTGAGGTCCCAGGAACATAACCCCATGTAAGTTGTGAGTCTACTGTAAGTAAATTTATCACTATATACTGTATTGCAAAATTTTGATTATTTTGGTAGTAGTGGTGATAAGTTTTAAATATTTCCTGCCCTGATTTCCCTCGTGAAATAAAAAAAAATTATAGCTACGGTATATATAAAGGAAAATGTCGATAATTTTGGTAGCCACGATATAAATTTTTTTTTTTGTAAAGTCTCTATATATCCCGACCCTACTGTACAGTATATCTTGCAAGATACTTGAGGATAATCCTTAGGCCATAAAATGAGATACAGTATCTTGGTTAAATTTTTCTTATTTTTATTTCTTTTTGTTGGCAGATTATCACTGGTCCAGTCATGGTGGCAGGAGACCACAAGTTCCACCCAGAATGTTTCATCTGTACATCATGCTCTGCGTTTATTGGTGATGGCGAGTCATATGCTCTTGTTGAGAGATCTAAGTTATACTGGTAAGCCAAGTTAAAATGCTTCCATGAGAATGTTCCACACAGGGTTGTTATGATTTAAATCATGTGATTTAAATCAGAATGAAGAAATTCATGGTTTAAATATATATTTTTTACCAATATTTGAAATTTATGTTGTTTCCTTTGAGATTCATTGTGGTAGAATAGCTACAGTGAATATTATACAACTATTTAGGATATAGGACAGAAAGTTATTATATGTTGTACTGTACTACAGATACAGGGGTATACGTTATTTCACAAATACATTGTTAATAAATATAGGACTGTTTTTAGACATCAGAGTATGTATGGCACTTTATGTATATTTTATACCTCAAAAAGCCAGTTTCAATGTATGATACAGATCATATGAGGACTGCTGGGTTCTGGTGTGTTACAGGTCTAGCAGTCTTTGTCCAGAGATATGGCGTTCCAGTTGCATTTCAGTTTTAGATATTTTCAGTTTTTGAATGCTAAGGTCTACTTACATTACAATAACATCGGCAGGCTAACTTATACATAAATTTCTTGATCTAGACATCAAAGGAGGCAGCGCATACCATAGGGGCATTTGCATAAAAATTAAATTTCCAGATGATTGCATTTAAATGTTTAAATTATTTCCCACCTTGTACACAACAATAGTGATATGCATATAGTAACAGTTTTTATTTATTCTTTTTAACATATATAATTTGCTTCTTTACTTAAAAAAGGCTAAAATTTGCATAATCTCATACAAAAAAATAAAAAAACGATCCCTCCCTCATCCTAAATTCAATACAGGTACAGCATAAAAGTTTTTGCAAAATCAACATAAATGTGTCATTGGGTACTCACTCTTGCTAAAGATGATTCCTGGTTGTGGTGAAGGGTTTGAAATACCTCTGGTGTATCTTCAGTAAACAAGATGGGATCATCTGGGCTAAGATTATCGCAAGAGTCTTACACTTGGGATGATCTCTGGTTGTCGATAATATTACACATTCACTGTTGTGAAGGATATACAGATACTGTAGTATGAGTGCAACCTGTTGGGAATAGTGTCTCCAGTTGCTGCTTGAATGGCTGAGCTAGGGGTTGTGGCAGTACATGGACTCTTGTCTGGTTGATTGTGTTGTGACTGGTACTGCTCTCTGGAATGCCCAGACTTAACTCCTGTTTTCCCAGTTTGATACTGCAACTCATTAGAACAAATGGGATTCTCAGTACCAGAAAGGCATATATTAGCCATTCAGGTATCTTCAATACATGGGGAAGGCCAGGGGAACAGCTTGGTAGACTTAACTTGAAAATGCCATATTGGTGTGTATTGTACGCTCCTGTGGTACAGTATATAATAATAATAATAAACGGTTTATTAATAGAGTTGCAGCCGGTGGCTGAAAATATACAGACTTACATTGATTTAGACATGATATAATATGCATTGAATACATCTACAGGGCTGTACAGTACATAAATCAGGAGTTGTTTATTATTTTAACAATAGATGGGATGGTGCTGTTCTTATATCTATCGGTGCGGGCTCTTATGGGCTGAATTATGTGATGCCTCAGATGTGTTTGATGCAGTTTTTCTGCTTGTACCACTGCTTCCTGTCTCTTGCATTTAAGAAATTTTTATAATAAACATAAATTTGCTTAGATATTCTTCAATACAGTACTTTAGGATTTCATGGAGTTTGGTTTAATCTGTCATAACAATGTACAATACTGTAGATAGGGCATTATGTATATTTTAGCAATGATTTTTCTCTCACCCACTAACACCACTGTTATTTGCCACATACTGTAGTTGTTGATGGTTTAGTTGTGGTTATGTACTCTAGGATATTTTTACAGTACAGTACTGTACACATGATTTTCTTTTTGTATTTTTAAGTATTTTTGTTGAACACTTAGAAGTGATGTGTGAACATAAGTTTGTGGGTTACAGGTTAAGATGTCTGGAGATAGCAGCAACCAGGTCATCTGACTGGCCCACCAGATTCAACCTTCATTTATGTATGCTAATGCATCTTATTACAGCTGTTGTGTGTTTCAAATCAGTCTGTTATAGTTGTGGGTAAGAAGTCAGATAAGATTAGGCTTAAAATGTTATGGAATGTGTTTCATTTACACTGCTACAATGCCTTAAATTAACATTAGATTAAAGTTATTATGGTACAGTAATATGAAATTTTTCTCCCAAAAGGAGTACTTTTCAGTACATTACTTCACTTAAAACACAAAACTTAGAACTTTTTTTCACAAAGAATGGAAGAAAAAGAAAAAAATATGAAAACATCAGAAAAATGTTAAATGCCAAGAATGTCAAGATTTACCCCAGATGAAGCTTTTAGAGATTTTTTTTAACAAAAAAGAAAGATCAGATGAAAAACTATGAAAATAAACAGAAATGATGTTAAACATTCAGCCTCGGGCTCTAGTGATATTCATAGTTCGTTTTTGCTTTTCAAAATGTCTTATCATATCTATTTTCACACCTAAACTATAACACTTTTCCTTTTTGTTCTTCTCTCATCTGTACATGACAACATTCCTATTGTACTTTATACTTGTTCACTGTATCAAGTTTGTGTGGTTACATTTCACCATTTAGTCATAATTAGAGGCAATTCAGAGTAAAAAAAAAAATGGGGGCAAATCTCAATTTATTACATGGGTTTCTATGGGAAATTAATGGATGCTTAACATATGTTCAGTTTACATTGACTGCATTGATGTAAAGTTAGAGTACAGTATCTTTATTCTTTTACCCAAGATACATAGTTGTATGCAGTACTTTAATACAGTACTCACATAACTATAAGGTCTGTTTTAAAAATTGGTTTTGGGATGTTTTTGCTCGACCAGTTTTAAAATCAAGTAATTATGACCAACTGAGTACATCACACAGTGTAAATGATTAGGTTTAGTAGTTTTTAGATACTGTACAAAGTATCTATATTTATACTACATATACAGTATAGATTAACACACTGACTTATACTATAACCATCTGGAAATTACAGTATGGTGTACTTGTATTGATTTCTTAAACATGTACAGTGTATGAATTGTTTGCATTTGAAGCTGATATAATTCATTATATGGAATTGTTATTTTTGTTTAGTAACAATTATTTATCTTTTTGTTTTAGCGGACTGTGTTATAAGAGACAGATGCAACCATTAAACAAGTCATCATCATATACAAAGAAACCTCACAGTATCCAGCTTATTGGTAAGTTTATCTAGATTGATATTAAATGTTCCCCTGTTGTGTCAATTTGCTCAATAATGATACCAGATACCTATAATTCCCTATCCCTCTACTATTCTGCATTTTTTTATTTGACAAAAGATTTGCTTAATATATTGATGTGTTTTGTGTGTGGTTCTAGTTATCTACTTATTTCTTTGGTTGTTCACAGGTTGGCATTCACAATTTTAATCCAATTTTTGCTAAAGTTTTGTAGCTGTTCTAACTAGGACTAGAATAGGCACAATTTTAGACATCAGACAAATGTTGGGGGTTACTCTTCATTGATGAAGGTACTAACTAAAAATGGGAGCTTTGTGCCCTTACTTTTCTTTTCTTTTTAAACACTGTATGTAACTTCTTAAGCACCTTAATTTTTTCACTAATCCAGAATTATCAACAGGGGTAATGACTATGTCTTTCCATGTAACTCTGTCTAGGTATCTGCTGCACCCACTTTTCATTGCATTTGTGAAACATCTACAGCTAGACCCCGACTTACGACGGGGTTAAGGACCCAAATCCAGGTCGTAAGTCCGACATGGTCGTAAGTCCGACATGGTCGTAAGTCCGACATGGTCGTAAGTCCGACATAGATAAATTTTTTTTTTTTTTTTTTTTTTTTTTTTTTTTTTTTTTTTTTTTTTAATAAAAAATCTACAATGAAATACTGTACAGTAAAAGTAATAAATAATGAGGAATGGGTACAGTTCTGTGAAAGTAATAAATAATGAGGAATGGATACAGTGTGACAACACTTACCTTTAATGTAGTCAGCTGAATGCACATGGGGTCCCCATAATTTTCTAATTATACATGGAGACTACATTAACTGGAAACGTTTCGGTTTAGAAAATGCGTGCGTCATTTGAAAAAAAAAAATTGAAAAAAAAAAAAAACGGTCAAAACTGTGGGCGTCGTAAGTCCCGACGGTCGTAAGTCGAAGCAGTCGTAAGTCGGGGTCTAGCTGTATTACTGTATTAGCTTGTTTAATGTGGAACACCACAGTGTGCACTGCAGCTCTTGTTGGCATTGAATACCATTGTCATTATCATCACCATCACATTGCTGGTATTGGAAATATCCTTGAATATTTTTTAGGAAAACCTCATAAGGTAGACTTTTTCTAGTTGCATGGTAATAAAATTTCGAGTTCTTTTAATAAGGAAAATCACAGGCTTAATTTAATTATACATCATTGTGTTTATGTCATAAGGGAAACATTAGGGCCAAGGTTCATTTTATTGGTAATAGTAATGTTTTTTCAGAGAGTTGCGGAAGCTGTATGGTACTGTATACATTTTTGCTTGTACAGTTCCGTTCCGAAGTTCTTTATATACCTGCGGTAAAGGGCACATAACCTGTCGCACCCTTCTTGGACATCAGATCACTATGTCGACCCTACCACCAACATACAGAGTCGAACTAACAATGGAACAGTTTTATTTGAACGAAGACTCGTCAAAAAGAGGTGCGAAGGATATTAATATGAATATTGGCCAACATAACTGCTGATGGATGATGAAGATGTGTTAATATCCTGCTTACGAGAAGAAGACCATTGTGATAGGAGTATTCAATCTAATATTAACACAATTGGGAAATTGGCTTCGAGTGAACACTATAAGAAGTACCGTATATACTCGTGTGTAGTTCGAGTTTTTAAGACCAAATTTTTAGGTAAAAAATTGGGGGTCGACCTCTACATGGGTAATAGTTTCGTTAGGTTGAATCCGTGCATGATGGGAAGGGCGAGGAGCAACTTTAAGCTTTAGACATGAAAAATATTTACCATTTACTGCCAGTAAACAATGGAAATGTAAAATATGTACCAATTAGTAATGAAAAGCTGTGCAGTGCCTTCAGCAGATGAAGCTCACCAAATTACAATAGGCTAAATTACCTTACAACGTGCTTTCAGTAGTCTATGTTGAAGTTCTTAGCACAGGCAAACTTATCATATCATATATATATACGAGAGCAAATTTCTGCCAATTTCAGCTTTCAAGAGTTTTTCCGGCAGTAACTCAATGGTGTGTCCACCCGAACTAGAGCTACACTCTATAGTGACTCTCAGTCAGCAGCAATGGCTAGAAGACAAGACAGGAAGTTTCCTGCTGCAGTAATAATTGCGTTGATGCTAGAAAAAAAAAGAAAGCAAAAACAGAAAAGAAAGTGTTGTCTAAGGCAATGGGTGGAATGACGAGTTGAATTGGGTACTAATAATAGGCTTGTGAGAGAATTACAGTTAAAAGAAACTCAACAACTCTGTAATTTTACGTGCTTGTCAGCAGTTCAGGTAGAAGTGTTGGTGAAATTGGTTGGACCATTAATTTTCAAGAGATGCACACGGATGAGGGAAGCCATTCCAGTGCACGAGTGGGTAATGGTCACAATAAAAAAAATTGTCACTCTCAAAAGTCCTGTCAAATGTCAATACATAGTATTGGTGTTCAAGTGGTTAAACTCAAATAACTTACATCTATTGCTTCAATTAATACATTGTTAATTCACTGTCAGTAATCCAATAACCATACTAGTTAATTAGAAGTGAAATACACCCACAAACAGGGAGGTACTACTGCTTGGGAAGATATTGGAAGCATAATGTATTGTCTAATGGTAGACCCTGTTGCCATATGGCATCACAAAAATTGTGACCAAGTTCCTTGTTGCTGATCTTATTTTTTGCTTCATTTACACACAATTGCTGGGTCTCAGTTGTTACTTGTACTGTTGACAACACAACAAACATATATTGTTTCTTAATTTTGATATTTTTTTTATTTTTTTATTTATGGTTCTTTATTATTATTATTATTATTATTATTATTATTATTATTATTATTATTATTATTATTCCTGTATTATTATTATTACATTTTTACTCCCTAGGCCCCGATGTGGGTCAGTGACGTGTGCCCGAGTGAGGTAATCAACCTAAAAAAAAAAAAATCATCTGTTGGCCTTGAACATGACTTTTTAGAGTGACTGTACGCTTGACATTTGATATATTTATGTAATTTCCATTCAAATCCAAATCACCTTTCAATAACTCTGTTGTGAACTTAGTTCGTATAGTTGAGAGTTACCGTGAGAGTTGTGGGCTAGCATGTGTCCACACAATAGCAAACTCGCAGACAGTAGCACCAATTATCTGACAGTTACTCTCAGATTCATGTCCATTTGATAGGAGCGCTGTTGACAGCACTTTACTCTCAAATGGACACATTCCTTAAAGTTGGCCAGTATTCTCATTACTTGATAATATCCTTCCCATCTTTTTTTGACGTGTCTTCATTCGACTCAAACTGTTCTTTTGTCAGTTCCACTCTTGTGTGTTGGTGGGAAGTTCAGTGTAGTGAACTGACATTCAGAAAGGGTGCTACAGGCTGTGTGTCCTTCACTGCGGGTGTACAACGAACTTCTGAATGGAACTGTACATTAGTGTACCGTACATACTACATTGAACTTTTAGTTTTCAAAAATGTTTAATTTCATGAGGTAGATAATATTTTCAGTTTTTGTTCTAATACTGCTTTGAGCTTACAGAGTATTCTGCTGTTACTGACTCCTTTGAGGAAAAACAGTTGTGATGAAAAATATTTTCTGTTGTACAGTAACTTATTCGAGTGACATCCAGTTAAGTTCTGCTTGAAGTGCTGCAGAGTTTATGCTATGTTCATGGTATATTATTTATTGAAGAAGAAATTGTTTAAATAAACATTATTCATGAGTCTGTTTTTCTACAGAGTTACCTGCCAAGTCTGATAATCAGCGTAGAATCAAACTTAGTGTTGACTCAAGAAAGGGCTTCCCTCTTGCAGGACTCAGTAATTACAGAGGTCTACGCATTGCAGAGTAAGACTACATTTTTGTATTAGATTTAGATTTTAAACATGGGATATTTATAGTAATACAGTCCTTTATATACGGTTTGTTATCTTACAAATAAGCATCTCTTAAGACTGACCAATGGTGCTCTTTCAGGGAAAAATCTGTCCAATTATAAGCTATGTTTTTTGTCAGTGTATTTTGAATGAAATTATGTCAATAAGAATTATCTTTTAACCAAAAATGCTGAGAGCTCAGTACAGGGGTATTTTAGACTGGTTTACATTGGAGTACCTGAAATATACACTGATGTGTTTTGCCGATGAAACGATCATGTTTCTTACTTTCTTTAGCCACTTGGATTCGTATATTGATTCATTCTTTCCAGTGCTACAAGGAGGTTTGTTCAGAAGGAATCTTTGCTGTAAGCTTTAGTCTTACCAACATAAAGTATTTAAATTGAATGATTTCTATATTTTTGCACTTGCAGTGACTTTGTTCTTTCAACATTTCATTGCAAAACTTCAAGGTTCTATATATAAATGTCTTGAAATTGTATGAATTACATATTGTGCTTTTTAACTGTTCTTGGGAAATGGGGAGTTGTGTTTTCTACCTTGAAAGTTCACACGCTGCCAACCCCCCAAAATTAGTGCTCTATGAATTAGAAAAGCCTTCACATTTAGAGTAAAATAGAAATGACATAATGTATTGAGTGAAATTCAGTGAAAAATGTCATCCATTGGGCTGAGGCCTGGGTGAGACAAGATTTTGTGTGTGTGTGTTTGTGTGTGTGCGCACGTGCGTGCCCCCCCCCCCCCCCCAATAACACTTGTAGGACATCGGTTAGAGATGATGTGGCATGAAATGTAATTAAAATATTACTACATAGGTTGAAGGGTGGGTGGGTACAGTTGGGTGGGCCAGGTGAGGTGAGGTTATTGGTGTTAAGCCACAAGTGAGTTTTGTGCGCGTGTGCGCAAGGAGTAGTGACCCTACCTTGCCAGCTGACACACACACACACACACACACACACACACAGAGAGAGAGAGAGAATTATTTATTGTTGAATTCTGTGTTTGTTATATTATTTGTGATAAATAGTTAATTGCATTTTGATATGCTTATTTTTATTGTGCATGCATCAGTGTGTAACTGTTTATGCTTGCGCGCATGTGTGTGTATACTAATTTGCACATTTAAACAAGTTTATATCATTGGAAATTCAAAAATATATTTTGAATTTTTATAGGTAATAGACTGTTTACATTATTAATTATTCTTGCTCCCCTCCCAATTTTGTGTAGAATAGATTAAAGGGAGTACAGAGAACTCCAGGGGAAAAAATAATGTAGGGTGATTCAAGACAAATATAGAAAGAGACAAGAAAGCATGTAGAAGTATCCAATTACAGCATGCCCTTAAAATTTGTGCATTTTAATTTGCGTACCTCGATTATTCGTGGATGACACCCTGGATGTACCCAAGAATGTCTAAGGGTAGTTTTAAAGTTGCTGGCATTTTTGCTGCCGGGACAGGAAGCCATTCATTCTTGAGACAATAATTTCTTTTACCTGTATTGTATACCGGGTATATGTGTGTGTGTGTAGCCACACACACACACACACACACATATACTGTATGTATATACAATGCAGGTAAAAGAAATAATTTTCTTAAGGGCAAACACATAAGGGAATATTCATTTCTTTGAAGGGCATGCTGTACTGAATGTTTTCTGAAATCCTAAAATTGATCTAAGCATCCACATAGAATCACAATACTGTACTCCATATCAGTTTACATTTCAGTATGCAGATTTAAAACTGGAGTAAAAAAAATCAGTTGTGCAATAAGAAATATAAATTAATAATCTGATAATTATGTACAGTCCTAAACTATCATCTAAAAGGCTGTATAAAAAAATATGCTAATTTACTCACAGGGAATCAAAATATGTGAAATCATCACATATTAACAAGAAAAATGGAAAGAAATTATGAATGGAAACAGTCTAATAATAAAGATTGATTTTATTTGACTTTATCCAGCACCTCTCAACCCCCATAGGTGCTGGATAACTGGGATTCTACTTTATATGTACTTGAGATAGGTGGTACTGTATTGTCTACTGAAGATAAACAAAGGAAATTTACAAGAGATAAAATGACCTGGAGAGTCTTTGAAGTTAACTGTTATATTGAAAAGTAGCATCTTTTATAGCTTGTAAAGGAAATAATATGATTAGTGTGTTCTACCAATGTTGTTATATGAATGAGAAACAGGTTGATTGACTACAATAGCTCGGTGAAATTTAAAAAGATTTTTGCAAGGCATAACTCTTCAGAACATTGGTTGAAATTATTTGGTCATATCTCCATTTAAAGTACAATATGAGAAATTACTTGAAAGGCTAAGAAACTGAAATGGTATTGAGAAGACCAAGGCAAGAACAGCAGTTCAGTATTTGATCCTCAGTTGATTCCAAGAGACAGAAAATTACCAAGAAAATCATCTATTGGACGAGCAGATGAAATCAGGAAGTAAGAAGGTTCTCATTGAATGTGGTGGGGATGAGGCAGAAGATTGTGGACACATAAGGGGAGACATTCATCCAGCATTTGGTTGGTGCAGGCATTTAACAATGGTTATGTTTTGTGATAGGTTGTGTTTATATTACAGTACGTATAACCTCGGCAGTCAGGACACTCGTGGGACTTCAGCCAAGTGTCCATTTAAGAGCGATGTCCTATGAATATGGTTATAAAACACATGCAGTAGCTTAGAGCTAGCTTTGACTAGTTAGACATGAGCACTTTATGCTTTACACTTTGATTAGGTTCACTAGCAATTGCATGATTTCACTTTCATGTATTGCATTACCATCAATCAATGAGCAAGATGTCTACATTCCTTTAACTGATGTTATGAAGCACAGTGGAGTTTTACCTTTACTGGACA
Organism: Homarus gammarus; assembly: GCA_958450375.1. Taxonomy (NCBI): domain Eukaryota; kingdom Metazoa; phylum Arthropoda; class Malacostraca; order Decapoda; family Nephropidae; genus Homarus; species Homarus gammarus. The sequence continues at coordinate 1,566,552 of CAUDMG010001619.1, read as the reverse complement.
AGGAAGCTATAAATCATTTAGCATTTCAGTAGTCATGATTCTGTATCAAAAGCCTTGAATTGCTACCACAACACCACTTTAGGAGCACTATCCTTGCACCATGTGGTGCTCACTTCACTACCATCTGGAGTTCAATGACCTTACCAAGGCTTTATTAAGTATACAGTCTCCCAGTAAATATCCCTGCCCACTGTGCTTTACCCTGATTGATCTGGACTCCTAGTTACTTACCATGTCCCTGATTATTGTACAGATGTCAGTCTCTCCTACCCCATCCTTTGGTCATAACCATTGTCAGGGTATGGCAGTAGTCACCTCAGTCCAGTCTTTGATAGTAATGTTTCCCCCACCCATTTGACTACAGACCTATATCTGTACCATCATTTAAACTGGCATGTTCCCAGTTACCTAGTAATGCTATGATTCAGGGCTGTCCAGAACACTGATTATTGTGATATGTGGTGTTTGGGATTGAAAGACATGACTAAACTATCTCGTAAAATTTTAATGAACTGCACTTAAGTGATGTCCTGGATATTGAGTGTCCTGATTTCTAGGCTCCATTGTACTTTTTTATAATTATATGTACAGGTACATATAAAATGTTTTTAACAGTTTGTTGCACTTGTTCTTGGTTTATATATATATATATATATATATATATATATATATATATATATATATATATATATATATATATATATATATATATATATATATATATATTTCATGTAAATCCACAATGAAAACGTGGATAAGATAAATCTAGATAAAATCACACGGGAAAATGGAAACAACGGAGTACCTTAGCTATCGTCTTTATTCAAGACATCTTCAGTTGCCTCTGAAGATGTCTTGAATAAAGACGAAAGCTAAGGTACTCCGTCGTTTACAATTTCCCGTGTGATTTTATATGTATATATATATATATATATATATATATATATATATATATATATTTTTTTTTATTATTTTTTTTTTTTTTAAACTATACCTGTACTACTGTATTATGAGTATATGTAGCATTTATTGACTAACCTATTTCTCTCTTCCTCTCTAAGCCAATAGATGAGTATAGGGAATTGATAATAATCACTACAGTATAACTAATTGTGAAGTTATTATAATGTTTCTTAGATAGTGCTTAATTTTCTTCTTTGCTGGTTAGATAATAAAGCTCTAAAGGACATGTATTGAGAATAAAACTTGCTGTCATAGACATCCCAGTAACCAAGTTCGATAATGGATTGTTTTGTTGAGCCAAGAATTTCTTAAGACTGTTGATAATGAAACGGGTTTACTAACAATAATCCCTATGTTTCAGTGTTCCATCACTCAAAGAAAGGTTACAACAGTGAGTATTTTAATCCAGATGCTTTATACACACTTATTTTCCTTTTGTAGCATGAAGTTGATGTAGTGTAGAGTAACAGAAGTGTGTATTGCTATGTAATACTGTACTGGTTTATGCACAAGTGTTTTAAAGTGACATGTAGTTAATATTTTCATGCTTTGCAGAGGTATGTTATGGATAAGATTGGACCCAGTTTTCAGTAATATTTGAATAACTAAAGTCCACAGGATCCTGTCTATAAACATTTTCAAGTACTGCATGCATGGACAGTTACTGAAACACCCTGATGAGTATTTTTCTCAATTCTGAAAACCAGGCTTATTTGCACCCATGGCTGTACGTAAATGTATCTTTGCATGTACACTTCTCAAGCCAACCTTTCTTTTTTACAGGTTATCTACTGAGCATTATCATAGTACAGAATGTGATCGTAGCTCTTCTAGGGTTGAACATACGGTATGAAAGTTTTTACACTAGTTAATGGAATGACGCTTGTTGTGCTGGATGCATTTGGTAACTTTTATTCTTTTGGTAACTTTTATTCTGTGGTCTTATTTTGTTGTACAGGCATCCCTTGTTATACAAATGTTCAAGGTACGAAAATTCACTTATATGTTTTGTTTTTTTTTTTGGCTAAATTACTACCTCTTTTTCATGTTGCAAAAGCTTCCCCCGCTTATATGAATTTGGCTCCCTCAAAAAATTTTGATCGCACGCCTCCAGAAGTCAGCTGGGGCGGCCACACCCCCCCTAGCTCCCTCCCGATCAGGCTAAAGTAGGAGTTATGGTTATTTTTCAACTTGTAATTTTGGATATACAGTATAAATGTAATTTTTCATATTACAGCACTTTCATTTAGTTAAATGCACACACAATCCTACATACAAAATGTAAAAAAATAATTATCATAAGGTCAAAACATAAAGGGAATAAAGATTTTTTGTGTGTGAGAATGGAAGCATTGCTAAGGGTAGGCAGAGGTGGTCGGGCCGTGTTGCTATGGCAATGCTTGAGGGTGGCCACATGTGAAGCAACCAGCTTCTATGCAAATTGTGCCACTGGCAGCTGTGTTAAACTTTGATTTAACTTTTGCTTAATAGTTTTAGCTGCATATTTTCATCTAAATTGTATTTTATTGAGGTTATTCATGTGTTAAGTAGTAAATTACATTAGTTGTGTATTATTTATCACTAGTTAGGTAGTTTTTTCTTGTTTAGGAATAGATTTTTAATTTTTTTTTGTATGATTTTTTTTTTTTGCCATTGGGGAGCCGAACTCTGTTTTTCCCGTTCTGTTATTCGAGACACAAAAATTCACTTGATGAATGTTTTTTGGAACCTAGCCCATTTGTATATCATGGGATACCTGTATTTATTTGACTATGTACTTGGATTTTATCTTCATGCTGAGAAAAATGCTTCAAAATGTTATATGTATTTTCAGATTACGGATGTACTGTAAGCTTTTATGTTTGCTTGTTGCTCTTGTAGGAGATGGTGCTTACCATGTGTGTAGCTAATATTGGTGTAATATTTTTTCTAATTGCCATCATTTGCAGCTGATTGTTTTTGAAGTTTCTCATTCAAAATGATAAGCTAACTTACAGCAGAGGAAGTAAAATTACAAACTTTGTCTTTGCTCATAATATGGCATCTTTAAGATGTAGATACAGTATTTAGTTAGCACTTACACAAAAAGGCAGTCATGTGAAATGTGAATTTTAAGTGTACTGTATTGATAACACCACAATAACCCGTGTGATATGTGGATAATCACAAATTTTGTAACTGTTGCTATGCTGTGTCTGTTTAGTGTGAATTTGCTGACATTTCTTTATGTGAATGTACAGTACAAACATTAGTATGTAAAAGCATGTTCTTTTGTGAACAGCATTTAAAAGAAAGTTGTAATTAATCAAAATTTACTTGATCCAATGAACAACTCTAGCAAATGTGTGCTTGTTATTATGCTGAATATTGTTAACCTGTTTACAGAAACTCCTCGGGTTACAGATTTCTGACTTAACGGATACTCTTCCCTAATTCCCTGAATTTTCTTTTGTATATCGCCCTTGATTGTCATGCAAAATGATACTAAGAGTACACCTGACTCACTATATGTGAATTTGCAATTCTGCAGGGACTCTACTTCTACCCACAATTCACTTATTGTGAATTTTTTTTGCTATTATTCGTTCTGTGTAAGATATAAGATTGGAAAAAACAGGGGATGAGGTGGTCTGAGAGATGGCATGTTGCCAGTTTTCTTATTTTATAGTTTTATATTATATTTTCCCTTTTCTAAGACACATTTGAATACAGTATTGTAATAAATTTTCCACAACTCTTATAGCATTACTGTTGACATTTAGTGTTTCTTTTTTATGAAAAAGTGCCAGAATTAAGGTTAGGGGAGCTCCATAAATGGTTGTGGAACACATGCTCATTTTTGCCATAAGATTAAGAAACCACTTTATGCGATTTCAAGTTATGCAGGGATTTCACAGAACGCATTCCTAGCAAAGCGAGGTTCAGGTGTACAGAACCTATTTGTAATAGATCTAGAGCAGTAAATGAAAGTAAATCACCAGTATGAAGGTGGAAAACTATTGCCATGCTCTCACGTGAACTTGGTCTCACCATCTCAATCATACACAAGATTGTGAAGGACAGGGCATGTGTAAAGGGACATGTGAAAGGCTTGGTTCCTTTAAAATCCACTGTAATAACAAAGCAGCAACCACTTGTTATTTGTGAGATAGAGATGAAATTACTATCCAAACACTAGTTTTGTAGTTACTTAATTGTATATACTGTATGTACTTATCTTTCTTTCCTATGCCCCTATTGCTACTTTTTAATTAATAAATAAGTATTGTATCATGTAAGTATAGTAATTGTATATACAGTACAATATGTGTACTGTACTACATTTGTTCAATGCTTATATACCAATGGAAAACTCAATTACCTCCACATGAACGTACAGCTTGATAGTGTGTGAAGGCTCAGGTAAGACCTGTGGCACTGCAGTGCCATAGTCAGGGGTGAATGAATGGGCATGAAGCAGTGAAATTACTCTGTTTGCAACAAGATACAAGCAATAAAGGAGGCAAACCGAAAAATGAACTCTCTAATTCATGTTATGCAGCATTGTTGTGTAGCCACAAATGAGTGACTAGGACTGTACTACTGGGAACTGGCAAACAGGGTTATCCATGGTTTCATGGCCATGACTACAGCGCTGCATTACCACATCTTGTAAATATGCCCCCACACACACCAAGGCCATGGGACGTTCATGTGGAGGTAACTGCATCTTTACCAAACTGTATAGGTTCAGAATCTGATTGAGCCTAAAGATTTTTAAGTTAAAAGGTCCACGGTCATGATTACTATAACCTTGTTGATTTCTAGCATTGCAAGGAATAGTACAACCTACATCAGTGTTCATATGACCACTAATATAATTTGGAACTTACCCTTTCATTCACTAAGCTTAATTACCCATTACTCATTTGTGTTAATATGTTTCACATGCACATATTATTTAGGTTTTGTTGTCTTGGAATTATTTTTTAAATTCCTGAGCCATTTCACTTTGGATATAAGTGAAAAGACATTGGAATCAAATGATAAGAGTATATTGTACTATTTTGGTAATATTGCAAGTTTGAGGTAGGTTTAAGAAAGCTCCCCCATCCTCATCTTTATGGGTTCTATATCTGTGGGAACATATCTCGTCAGTGCTTTAGTCTGTTTGTATCAGGTTTATTACACTGATATGTTTACAATCATTTGCTGGGCTGATGTCACTTTGAAAACTAATTTTTGTTTTTGTTTTCAAAGTGGAGTTATTAGTTTTAGGAGATATAGTGGAGTCTTGATAATTCACAGGTTAGGTACCAGATGACAATCTGAAGTATCAAATTGCAAATTACAGAGTAATTGATTTAAATAGAAATAATATTGTACATAATTCTTAAAAAAATACAGTAACACATAGAAATTGTACAAAAATCGGTTCTATATTACATAAACTGCTCCTTTCTTTCTCATAATTTCGTGTAAGTTGCACCAATGCACCAACATGGACACATGCAGGTAGGTGCACAGCTGGTTGTGACCACACTACATCAACAAAGAACCAGGAATTTAATGCCATACAATAACTTATCTGGGGTTGAGTTTGGGATTTTTTTATTTATTTATTTTTTAATTTGCATATTACTTTTACCCCCAAAATATTAACCACCTACCAAATGAACCTAAATAACATAAGGGAATTATGGTGAAATTACATAATGTTGTAGTAAGGAAGTTGGATGTGTGCTCAGCTCAGGAAGGGGGAGGGATGGGGTGCTCAGTTTCCCCCCCCCCCCCCCACCCCCCCACCCCCCCACCCCACCCCACCTGGTCAGCAAATGATATTTGCGGATTTGGCTATTCGCGGCTATTTTGAAACCCAAACCCCCGCAAAATTTTTAGGGTATGCTGTTCTATAATTATTTATTTTTGTATTGTGATAAATATTGGTAACATGCACACCTACAAAACATACCTTGATGTATCTAAATAATGATTGGAACAAAGTAAAAATGAGGAAAAGGAGGTAAGTACATCACAGTGTGGGTGGCAGTGATCACTTGAGGTCTTCACTGTGTGGCAACCGCTATGGGCTTTGCCATCTGCCAGGTGGTAGAGGGAGTGTTGAGAAGCGCTCCAGAGAATTGGCATGTTTTTAAAACACATGGAGAAGATGAGAAGACAGCATTTATTAGTATTTATGTTTTGTTTGACTGCAGCTGAACATGTCTAAAGATAAAAGAAGTGTTTTGTTTCTAGTTGATATCAACAGTTCATCAACCACTTTTCTTCACATATGGGATCCACAAGTCTTCGCAAAATACAATGAGCTTTATTATGTCTGGGTAAAGATCCTCAGATTTATTCCCCCAAAGAAAAGTTTAGTTTTAAAACTGATATTCTAAATATTACTTTAAACTTGATTATCCTTCTATTAGTAAGTCCTCACTTAACGTCATTGTTACTTTCTTGAAAAACACAACGTTAACGGAAAGAACATGAACGGAATCAATTTTCCTGAAAGAAATAGATAAAATACGCTAGTTTCGTTCCCCAGCCTCCCTTTGCCCCCCATAAAGTACATTACATATACATAAATTCAATGGAATTTTTAGAGAAAATAGTGAATATTATACATCCAAAAAAATGAATAAACTAATTCATTTTGTATTGTACTCGCTGATGGGCAGAGGTAAAGCGAGTGGATAGTGGAGAAGAGGAGGGTGGCGAGTCACTGAGACCCTGAGGGTTTAAAACCTCCATTTTCATATCAAGGCTAATGGTCTTACGTTGCTTCTTCACAACACTAGCATCACTAGCACTTGATGGGCACTTGGAAGCCATTTCGGATGGTTACAGTGCAGTATTTAGAACAAAGACGCTTAAACGTACGTACGCTCTGGAAGCCTAACAAAGACTGGGGACGCTGTGACGCTCCGCGAGAGAGCATAGTATGCCAAGATGAGAGAGGGTGATGCACCATACAAAGTAGTCTGTGACGACGTTAAAACGAATTGGTCGGGACTTTGTCGGAATCACGAGTATCTAAAGAATAGCGATGTTATAACGAAACAATGTTGTCGGGAGTAACGTTAAATGAGGATTTACTGTATTGTATTTTATTATATTCATCTAGTTTTATTTTTGCATCTGAATTTTTTCTCAGGACAATTTTCAGTTATGAAAAGCAAAATTATTTTAAACTAATGTGCTGCATTGGTCTGGGATGATATGCATTTTGATAAAAGTTTTGGAAGTACAGTACTGTACTATAACTTTTTTATTCATTAGTGATCATTTTTTTCCAGATAATATTTTTATAGTGCCTCACCCTTTGTGTTGCAGAATTGAAGCACTTATGCTACTTTATGATAATGTTTCCTGATACAGTAGACAGTTTTTGGAAATAAAAATTTGTGGTAGCTTTGAAGGGATCTTGTTTGTTCGACAATGTCTTGATGGTGCCTTAACTAATTTGCTTTAAATTTTGGCACTTTCTCTAATATCATTATTTTTTCTTGTTGTATTAATGTTCGTCTTGCTTAGAAGATTGATTTACAAAGTGATATCGATTTTGCTCTTGTCTTGACTGTTTCCTTCTGTTGGAGATTATTAAATGGGTTAATAATTTTCAATATGTTACTGTTTTGTTGTATTATAGACTAAATATTGAAGTTTTCTTAACCCTTAAGCCCCGGGTTAGGGTGCTGCTGGCAGTACCCCGCACACGGGGTTAAATCGAGAAAAAAAATCAACATTTCCAAAAACAAAACAAAAAAAAAAAAGACTGGAAAATAGGCGGACGTTCTTGAACGTCACCCGGGGCCTAAGGGTTAACAATGTGGGCTGTCTCTGCCTTAATCGTCCATTGACATTCTAATCATTTAAACTTTGTATGGATTTCTGTGACATTTTATGAGAAGCCGTTGGAGCATTTTAATGTCTTGTATTGAGATTTGCCGTGTCAGTCGAAGTAAGTTGAAAGAATTTGTGTAACATGTACATTTCCCTAATAAAGGAATTTTTAGCAAATTCATCAGCATCGTGTTTGTTTTAAAGTAAAAAATCAAAATTTGTATTGTTGTTGAAATGTTTTAAAATGATTTGCTAACACTTATTGTGCAGGCTTAAGACTGTCAAACAAAAATATACAAAGAAAGATATGGTAATCTTCAGTACACCTTTGAGTATAACTATTTAAATATAGCATTATTTACTTTATAGTTCAGTACAGTGAGTAGAGTACAGTACTGTGTTCTTAATTCTCAGCATTTGATAGTGATGAAGTTAATACAGTACTCGTAAGGTGATAAACAAAATGGTCAATTGTAAACCAACAGTGTTTATGTTTTTTTGAGGCCTAACTGTAATATAGGAAATAATTTTATATTATGAGAACATTTGCATTTTCAAAAGCTAGGAAGTTATATTTGCTGCTTTGACTGTTTTGTTGTAATTTTCATGTAATACATAGCTTCTGAACAAGTCAAGGAACGAAACTTTACACAAATATGCAGCTTGATCAGAAAATGTGTCACATGTAAAATTCAGGAAATGTTTGTAATATGTTAAGAGTTCAAAGATCAATTGGTTCATCTTTCAAAGAATTTTATTTGGTTCCACTGATCGCTTTTTATTTGTGAAATATGATAATTCAATACTGTGTATCAATTTCCGTGAGATATGGATATAGGAATTTAGAAAATTTTTAAGTCATTTAGCAGTTACACAGCAGACTAGGATCACATCCTTGAAGATCATGTTTACAAGCTTAATGACCAGTTATAAGGAGATCAAATTAAAATTTCATATGGTATAACTGTTCAGTATTCCTTAGTGTCTTCTTTCATGAGATTTTTAGGGGAAACATCTCCCACAAAGTGAGTTTTCCAGAATATTACAAAAAATCAAGTGAATGTTTATGCATTATCAAATCTAATTAGTTCAGAATCATAATTCTTACCATGAGGGATACCTTTCTCTTCTTCCAAGCCTCAATGTACTAGACCACCACTCTGTTAGATACTAAGAAAATCCAGAGACATTATATTCCTTCACTTTAGTTTGATTCAAACTTGTAAACATTAATTGCAGTCATGTTCACAGCTCACATTGTCTCGCAAATTTTGTGAGGTATTGCAACCACACATTTCGCGTTTTCTTTTGCATTTTTTAAGATTTCCTCCAATCATAGACTTTTAGTGAATTGTCACTGACAATACTGAGGCTAGTAGTAATACTTGAATATTTACCATTAGTGTGTAACATAGTCCATACTGTCATAAAGAATAGTACATTGTGATAAAAATGCCGAAATTATTACATACAGTACAGTATATAGACAAGTTCGGAGCAAAAGCCAGAGAGCTAGTGAAAAATGCCAAGGAGTGGCAATTTGGCTGCCAAAAAGGGAATAGGGATCAAATCACACACATATTGTACATGGAACCACATGCTCAAAGACTGCTGAGTCAATGTAAATGATTTCTAGTAAGTTGTTGTAGCATTTTCTAAGGAATGCACTGTCAAAAATAAAGTACAGGACAATCTCTCCTCGACAAACAAAATTTTTGTCAGTACACACCGCGATTACTAAAGTCGGGACTCAAAAATACGTAATGAGAAAAATATTTTATACGACCATGGCCGTCGTATGTCTGGGTTGTCGTAAGTCGAGGAGAGACTGTACTGTGAAAGTAGTGATTCGTGGTTGGAATTCCTCTAAAATGTATGTCCAAGACTGCCTTTACTACTTTTTTCCAAAGGTATGACAGTACAGTACAGCTACCACGGCTAAATTAGTAACCCCTGCTACTCTGAACACTAATGTTAGCACATAGGGTTTCTCGAAGGCTAAAGAAAGCAATGAAATGAGATAGTCTCCAGTGGTGACTACTTTAATTTACTCTAGCAGCATCACTATTCAATACTGTATATACCTTGCCATAGTTTGGGTCATGGAAAAGGTTTGCATCTGCTAGGATGATGTTTTATTTTTTTGTGAGGCTTGATACATCTATATCACCCATCATTTACGAGTGAGAGTTAAGGTTGATAAGTTGACTTGAAGTGGTGTGTGTGTCTGTCTGTCTGTGTGTCTGTCTGTGTGTCTGTCTGTCTGTGTGTGGAAAATATTATGAGAAGGTTTTAAGAGTGCATGTAGGCACTCCCACTCATGACTGTTAATTGAACACTTTTAAGCAGTAATTTATATACAATTCCATATGCATTATTCTATATATAGCTTTTAGGCATGTGGGACCAAAACATGAAAATTATGTATAATAAAAAACAATATTCTTTACATCTCAGGTTGGATTCTGCAGCAGACTTAATGTCTCTGCATGTTGGAGATCGAATTCTTGAAGTGAATGGAAGACCTGTTGAAGACCACTGTATTGCTGATATTGAAAATCTTATTACTTGCTCTCAGGATGTGTTGCAGGTTAGTGATTGAATATACAGTGGGGTATGCTATAACGAATCTAATTGGTTCTAGAACCTTGTTCGTTATAGCATTCGTTCGTTATAGGATTAATCCGTTCCAAGCCCCCAAATACAACCACTTAACACTGAAAAATATAATATAAAATTGAAAAAAAATTGTAAAAAAGTGCATAAATATGCATCTAAACCCCTGAAATAAAGAATATAATTAATAATTGTAATAAAAAACAATAAATTAGTAAAAAAAAACAAAAGAAAAAAAAATTTGTTGTAGGAGTTTTGTTCGTTATAGCATTCTCAATTTTATAAGTAAAACCATTCGTTATAGGAATATTCGTATAGAATCCATTCGTTATAGCATACCCCACTGTAAATAATTTTTGTTTTAGTCTGGTTATGTAAGGTATCTCTTATCTTTTTCTGGTTATGCAAGTTATTAGGACTATATCTTCTTTTTATTTTTATTTTTTTTGCTGTCCTATTTGTAAAGAAAGACTATTCTTCAATAAGTTGTTTCTTCTTTCCTCATACAGTAGAATATGTGGTTTATTTTTTATTAAGGCTTGTAGTACCCAAGCAGTTACAGTGCACAGTTAGGTTCCAGTCTCAAAATGATCTTTCATTCATCCAATAACTTAATATACTGTACTTTAAATACAACAGAATTAAACAGTTTTAATGATAAGTAAATTTGCCCCTCACCTTTAATGGTGATGAGGATGATGAATTTGATTTATTGTTAATGTTGAAGTCAGAAGCACTAGGATTTGCCTGAACAATATGGAAGGTGTGGAGTGAAGGTGTCAATGGCATTGACAAGTGTGATACTTGCAGCAATGCTTGTTCTAATTTTTGCCATATTTCTTTTCACTGTAATTACAGTCAACTCATTTAGGCTGCAAGCTTTAGGTACAGACAATAAATCTTCATCCGTAGCAAGTCTGTTCAGTATCTCCTCTTTCTGTATTACAGTATAGTGAATGAATTTTCAGCTTCTTCACACATGTTGTATAAATTCTGGCAAGGATTGCCAGTTTGCACTCCGATAGTGCCATAGTTGGCTTTAAGAGGGGGTGGGGGAGGTGGTCGTGCCCAGGTTGATTTAATAGAAGACCCCTAATGGGTAGAAATTGAGTATGAATAGTGCGAGGGGTTAGATTATCTACAAAGTTGCACGTATATTGAGCAGTGGTCCTCCCCACCCTGCTATATGGCAGAGAGACATGGGTCACATACAGGAGGCACCTCAAGGCACTTGAAAACTTTCACCAATGTAGTGTACGTTCCATCCTCTGAGTTTGTTGGGAAGACAAGAGAGCAAATGCCAGTATTCTCGCTGATGCCAACTATAGGAGCATCGAGGCTACCATTATCCATGAACAACTACAGTACATTGGACTGGTCATGCAACCGCATGGACAACAGTAGACTGCCAAAGCTCTTACTTTACAGTCACTTAACGAATGATAAATGTAATACTGGCGGGTAAATGAGAAGGTATAAGGATAGTCTTAAGACAAACCTGAAAAAGTGCCAAATCCACCCCCTCACCTGTGAGACGATTACTCCACACCGTAAAGCTTGGAGGAGCACAACACAAGAAAGTGTCACTACTTTCGAGTTAGCCTGACTGCATACCGAGGCAGACAAGCGCCAATGGCGGAAAGACGCTGTGGACAACTCTGCCGCTCATGACGCTCCGAGTCCCACTGAATCACTCACGTCATGCCTTCTTCACCAGTGCATTCGCCCCAACATTGGATGCAGAGGATGACATCAAGGAGGCTTTTTATGCCGATCTTGACAGAGTGCTATTCTCTATCCTCAAAGAAGATAAGGTTGTGCTCCTTGGTGACTTCAATGCCAGAGTTGACAGAGATGCTGACAATTGGCAGGAAATCATAGGGAGAAATGGATTAGGCAAGTGTAATCCCAATGGCCTAATCCTCCTCAGCATGTGTGCTGTACACAATCTCCCTATCACTAATACCTTGTTTAGGCAGGCCGACAAGTTCAAGGGTTCGTGGCAACACCCACGATCCAAGCACAGGCATCTCATTGACTACATTATTGTTAGCAAAATAGATTGCCGTGATGTCCTCATCACCCAAGCCATGCTTGGCTCAGACCACTGCGACATTGATCATCGAATCGTCAAAGCCAAGCTCTCACTTTGTGTCGCTCCAAAATGGCAAAGGCAACAAGCCTCTAGAAGAGGTTTTAACACTAAGCGTCTGGAGGATCCAGCAGTAGCACTTGCCTTCAGAGAACAGCTCAAACATGGGCTGATAAACAACTTGACAACAAACAACCCAAATCCCAGTGCTGAATGGGGTATTCCTGACACTGTCATGACAAAAACCTGCAGAGAGACCCTCGGCTTGATCGAAAGAATACACCAGGACTGTTTTGATAAAAATGACCCAGAAATCAATGTACTCGTCAATGATAAATGTGCTGCTTCAACTCACTTGCAGAACAACCCTCAGTCTTGAACCAAAGCTAATACCTTCCGTAAGAAGAAAGTGGCGGTCCAGCATGAACTTCGCTATCTAAAGAACGACTGGTTTAAAATTAAAGCATATGAAATGCAAAAACTTGCAGATCAACACAAGCTGTGCAAATTTTTCAATTCCATTAAAACATTTTATGGGCCAATCACTAATGGCGCAGCCCCTCTACGCTCATCCAACAGTAACTCACTAATTAAAGACAAAGAAGGCATCCTTCAGTGCTGGAAAGAGCACTACCATTCGCTGCTCAATCGAAACACCGATGTGGTTGTCTTGACTACCCAGCATGTCCCTCAGCATCCAGAGCTGATCCACCTCAACTATCCTCCATCCCTGGATGAGACAGCTACTGCCATCAAACAGATGAAAAATAGCAAACCCTCAGGGCCTGATGGAATCCCATCCGGGGTGTATAAAGCAGGAGGACCAGCTGCCTTCACTCTCTCCTGGATAATGTATGGGAAAAGGAGGAAATCCCCCAATCTCTTCAACATGTCTTCATCGTCAATATTTATAAGAACAAGGGAGACCGGTCAGACTGTGGCCGCTACCGCGGGATCTCGCTGCTGTCCGAAGTTGGCAAGATTATCGTCCAAGTTCTCCTAAACAGACTTCTTCCTGAGGTGGAAAACTTCCTCCCAGAATCTCAATGTGGCTTTAGACCATCACGTGGCACCACTGACAAGATGTTTAATGCCCGCCAGATACAGGGAAAGTGCAGAGAACAGCGTCGTGACCTGTACATGGCCTTCATTGACCAAACCAAGGCCTTCGAATCAGTCAACAGGGAAGCCTTCTGACTGACCCTCAGTCGTTTTTGCTGCCCACCAAAATTCATTGCTTTTGTGAGACAACTCCACAATGGCACGAATGGCAGTGTCTTACACAGTGGCACCCAGTCTGAGTTCTTCCCCATGCAAACGAGGGTAAAGCAAGGATGTGTACTGGCACCAACTCTCTTTTTCATTTTCTTGACTGCCTTCCTTAATTGTGCCACTTCCAATTTGGGGCAGGGTGGACATACAGTACCAGATGATGGGTCTTTTCAACATAAGATGACTCCAGGCAGGAGCAAAGGTGTCGGCAACTTCCATTGCTGAACTTCTGTATGCAGACGACCTCACCCTTGTCGCTCACACTGAATGGGACCTACAGAAGATCCTGACACCTACGCAGATGCTTATGCACACTTCGGCCTTGAGGTGAATGTTGGCCACACACACGGTTGACGCATGTTTTTTTTTTAATGGAGAGGGCGCCCCCTCCCCAATGTGATAACTGCCTGGTCCCATTGACTGTTCAATACCTCTTGGTGGAGTGCCCTAGTCTCAGAGATCTTCGTAGTAAGCACCTCTCCCAATGATGCGGGGAGATGGGTCTTACCGTCTCTCTTTGGTGTTGGGTAATGTTGGAGAGGATGTCCTCTCCATTGTGGAGGAAGCCGGTCTTCTACACAAGCTTTGAGTGTTATCTATTAATGTTTAAATGTTTTTTTTTTATGAAGTTCTATGTTACAGTATTTGTTACCAATGTTTTTTACTATGCATTACAGTCTCTCCTCGACTTACGACATATTCGACCTACAACAACTCGGACATACGACGGCCATGGTCGTATAAAATATTTTTCACATTATGTATTTTCGAGTCCTGACGTTAGTGATCGCTCTGTGTACTGAAAATTATTTTGTTTGTAATTCCCTTTAAAATGGCTGGTAAGCATAAAAGTGAGAGTTCTCGTGGTGCTGAGAAGAAAAAGAGACACCCATTTTAGAATTTCTATGTATTATTTTCGCCTTTTCGACTTACAACCTGGTCGTCAGGACGGAACCCTGTCATAAGTCGAGGAGAGACTGTATTTGATTTTAGTCTTTTAAGCCGTTATTTTAAATCAATCGATCAATCAGTAAGGTTAACCTACTGCGAGCATGTCCCGGGTAGCTATTGTACACCATGAAAATAGGTGAATTTTAATCTCTCAAAAATACTATGTGTATATAGTTCGTCCCCTTACTGTTTTCATAAAAATTTGATTAAAACTTGAATTGTACTCGAGTTCAGTATATATGGTAATCATGATTGTAATTGTAATACAGTATTGTATATGAAAATGATTTTGATCATAATCGTAATAAGACTACTGTACTGAAACTAATGTAATCTTAGTTATATTGTAATTGCAATAAAGGAAATACTGTACAGGTAAACCTCTATTTTGCAATGGGATTAGGTTCCTGAAAACCCCATTGCAGGTCAAAATATGGGGTTCAATGGGATAGGTTCCTGGTCAGTCGGACACCCTTATGTATCACCCAAAAAATAAGAACTCTACAATACTACAATCACTACAACACAATTAAACAACATTCACCACATCATTAAGAACAATTCTGGTTGTCACATGTCTCTTCAAGGTTAAGTGGACTCTTAAGGTGAGTGGAGACATCAATCTGACTCCCACACACACTTTGTGGAGTTCCATAAGTGGGGACTGGCAATGTAGCCTTCATCCTGGCTTTAAAGATGGCGAGCAAAGCTCTTGCCAGACATTTACAGAGTTACACTGCTTACTTCAGTCACAAAAACATGATAACAATACTAAGGAAAAGAAAAATGTAAGAAATGTTACGATGTAGGATCTCATGTTATTGACCTGCCCTGCTCAGTGTCAGGTGGAGGTGGGGTGGGGAAATAGTGGTATCCTATTACTGACCTTCTGATACAATGTCAGGTCACCCATTGTCAGGGTGGGGGATAGTGGGTTTCATGACTTGAGGATGTCTTCGATAAAGACAAAAGCTAAGGTATTTTTGAGGCTGCTAGCAAAAACATGTTTAATAATTAATTCACAATATCTGTTCTAATTGTGTTAGAGAAATTAATTTGGTTCCATTGCATATATGGAGATTAGTTCCTGGTGACATTGTTTTTTTACCTATGAGATATGTACAGTACAGTACTGTATATGAAGGGTACAGGTATTAATAAGCACAGATTATTACAGTAACGTATCTTTACTAATTAATGAATAACAAATATACAATGTTGCATCATGAATGACAGTTCTAGTAGAATGAGCGAGAGGCAGAAGTTGGAGACACACAATGGGTTGGAGGGATGGAGGTAAATAATATCTCCGTTAGTCAGAATCCCTCAAACGTGGAACTCTCCGATAGCTTGAATTAAAATTTTTCCGATACCCGGAAACTTCCGGGGATGGGGGACTTTTTTCCAGGTTTGAAAGATGGGGTAATGCACAACTTCTGGAACTTCCAAGAATATTTTTCCGTAACGCGAAAAATTCAAGGGATGAGGGATTTTTTCCAGCATTGAGAGATGAAAAAATTAATTATTCTGGAACTTCTGAGAACATTTTTCCGTAACCCGGAAAATTCCGGGATGGAGGATTTTTTTCGGCTTTGAGAGAGTCATCTCATTACCCGGAAATTTCCCATTGGGAGAAAGTGACCGCACTATCCCTCCCTCACTCCACCACCTCCTAACCCGAGCAAAAAAGTATGCTATAAACTTTTATTAACAGAATCTGTGCTAATTGTGTTAGAGAGATGAATTTTATACCATAATCATCCTGAATAAAATATCTACAAGACTTCCAATAAAAGTTCTTTAAATATAATTTTTGACATGATATAATGATGGGAATCAATTCATTTATGAAAAAAAGTTGATACTGGAGTCTATAAAATCAGTTCTAATTGAGTTAGAAGCACCATTTTTTACTCAAATAATCCTGAATAATTTATCTACTAGTATGGTTAAATAAATATACATAAAAAAAAAAAATCTATATGATATAGGTGTGCGATGCACTCACCGACTTGGCAAGTTGGAGGGAAGATGAATATTGTTAATGAGAGTTTGTTTACATCGCAAAAAGGGGAGTGATCTTAATATATCAGCATTGTTAATGCATGTTTTGTAGATGGGAACATTGTAAGTTGAGGTTTACCTGTAATTGTAATAATAACCATAATCCAGAATATGTTACACAGTAGTACATCATTATGTTAATGGAAAATTTTAATATTTGACAATTTTAATTGTAATCATAATCATCACTTGTACAGCCACATGTGTGCTACCAGAATATATTGAAGGTGGGTGCTTAGGCATGATGAATTGGAAAATGGGAACTCAGTACAACCACTGCGACAATATAATGAAATAAACAACACAGAGATAGTTGTCTGCGCATGCCATGATATGGTGTGTTGAACCCTGGTGGAAAGCTGATGCACTAGGCAGAAAAATTTTCCATGGCTCACCATTGCATTGCAATGCTCACATTATTGTGTTTTGGATTTGCATTAATACATATTAGTGGGTGTAAAAAATAGAGTGTCACATTATCACAAATCAGTACATTAACATGTGCCTCTACTGTAGTACTGAAACAGTTGATATTTTTTAATTTTAATGTTTAGATGATTTCTCAAAAACTAAATGCTTTGCCAGCAGGTAGCACACAATGGTGCATGACAGTATATGTTTTTGGGATGATGTTCCATTCATGGGACAAATTTCAGTTTTGATCATTTCTATACTAGCAAAATCATAAATGTATTTTGATTTTCAGTTAACCATTGAGCATGATCCAGAGCAGGTGTCGACAAGACGACAAAGTTTTCCCTTTGTGTCACCATGTCGGAATGTCTCGCCCATCCATGACCAGCAACAGAAAGAAGGTAAATCAATCTCAATCTGTGCAGATAATTTTTCATGATATGCATAGTTTCCTTGATAAGGAATTCTTTAGTTTTACATTTATTTTTCAGTGTGTGTGTGCACGCATGTGCATGTGTGTGTGTGTGTAATAATAATAATAATAATAATAATTAACGGTTTATTGAAAAAAATTCTGCAGCCCGAAGGCTGAAAATATACATTGGACATAAATGACTTATTACATACATTGGTGGTTTAACAAAAGCCTTCATTAGAGAAAGGTAAAGGAACATACAGATTAATGTAGGTGTTGAACAGCAATCTTGTAGTGTAGTAACTTCCTCCCAGATGGTGTTGGGAGGAACTCGCGTGTGTTTGTGTGTGTGTGTTTTTATAATGTTCACACTGCATTGCAATTGCCCTAGATACTTGCCTTAGCACTGCAGCAGCGTCCTTAGCATTGGTGCTCCGCCGCAGTTCCTCTGACCTCCACGTACTCACCACATGGCTCCGTGGTGGAAACCTGTAGATCCACAAAGCTTTTTACTTTATGATAATAATATTTTTTAATTCTTGTTGTACTTTCTGTATGGAGAGTTTGTGTGTACAGTAACTGTGCTTGTAACTGAGTAAAAAAAAAAAAAAAAAAAAAAAAAAAAAAAAAAAAAAATTATGTGGATTGTATGTGTTGAAAAATACTTTTTTCTTCACTTTCTGGATGTAGGACTGAAGTGTGTATGTAACTGAGTAAAGAAAATGATGAAAATTAATATAGTGTATCTACCTGAAATTATGAGTTGCAAAATAACCATAACATACAAGTCACGGGTAGGGAATGGTTGGAAATATCCCCGCTCTGCAGTGGGACTTACTTTTGATGCTCATTTTAAATAATTTTTTTTTTCCAGAACATACTTTAGCTGGTTTAGGGAGCGTTCCGGATACTGGAACACTGAATAAATGGTCCGATACCTGTGTACAGGTATTTCTCTGTATTTAAGAAACAACTTAAAGAGGATATTAGCACAACTTATTTTTATCTTACTTGGAACCTGGCCTGAGATTGTAGGCCTTATTTTTTATCATAGATCAGACAGTGTGCTTTACAGGGATTTTTTACAAGAAGGTAAAAAATCCCTCGGTGGCATACACTATTGTACAGTATATCCATTTGCTTATACAGTGGTCCCTCGGTTAACGAGCACAATTCATTCTAGAAGGTTGCTCGTTAACTGAAAAATTCGTTAAACGAAACCATTGTTTCAATGGGTTTTGGGTAATTGGTTCCAGCTTACTGAAAATTGCCTAAAGTCAACAAAAAAGGTAGTAAAGTACACTTACTTTGAGGTGTGTATGTAGAAGTCTCCTGGATGATGATGAAGATGAGGGGAATTAGAATGGGGGTGGAGGAGAATGGAGAAGAGAAGGCATTGGGGTGGAAGAGAAGTCACCCCATGGCGCCATTTCACCCATAAAATTTTAGTTCACTTGGTGTAATTCAAGATTATTGTCTTTAAATCAACACTGCACTGCATTGTATATTGTCAATATGTAAAATAAATTTCAAAATGACCAATAATTTGCTTGGAAACAGAAAAAAACGTTTATGTTGAAGAGAGTCTGAAGCAAGATGTTACCTCCACTGAAAAGACACAGAGACTGATGCCTGTATGGTGTGTTGACAGGCTGTTTGGCGCGCTAAAAACTAGTTCCCTGTACTTGAATTACGTTAAATAATTGTTAAAATGACTAAAAATTTTAATATAAGACTTTTAACATTATTGAATAGTATAAACTTCTTGATATTTACTAAACTAGTAAGGAATTTAAGCCCTAGAACCGATTACTGTATTGGCGGACTAATATGACCGCTAGTGTGCAAGCGAAAACATGTTGAGGGGCGCTCATAAGGAATTCGTTAATCGAGGGAATGCTCGTTAACCGAAGTTAAGAATCTTATGGAAGGTAATTCGTTAACCGAAATTTCGTTAACCGAGGCGCTCGTTAACCGAGGGATCACTGTACAGTAAGTATTCGTATAACATCATCCCGCTTAACGTTGTTTCGGTAATATGTCGCTAAACTTTAGAGACCAAAATATTGTTTAACGTCCCAGTGATCTGATACTACGTCGTTTTGCGTAGTCACAGACTACTTTCTCCAGCACATCACCCGCTCTTGTCTGGCCGCACTACGCTCTTTCGGCTCAGTGCGCTGTCTTCATTTGCGGAACGTCACAGCGTCCCCAAGCGACGCTATGCCAGTCTCTGTTACGATTTCACATCATTCATGTGTGCTTAAGTGATTTTGCTCTGAAACTGTACTCTAACCATTTGAAATGGCTTCCAAGTTCCCAACAAGTGCTACGAAAATTAATGTATTAACCCGATTTGAAAAAGGGGAACATGCTGTGGACGTAGCCACTGTGCTTGATCTAACCCCTACAACAGTGGGTACTATCCGGACCAATGCTGACAAGATTAAGGTTAGTGCTGGAAGTTGTACTACTCTCAGTGCAACTAAAATAACTCGTACTAGAAGTACTGTGATAGAAAAAGTGGAAAAGATGGTGGCTATGTGGATGGAGGACCAGAATCAGTGCAATTTGCCTGTGAGCCTTATGGTTATCCATAATGAGGCCAGATCCTTGTTTGACGACAAAGGACGAAGAGGGTGAAGGATTGGAGGAAGAGACTTTTACGGCCAGACTAGGCTGGTTTCAACGATTTAAGCGGAGGTATAACTTCCACAATATTAAGATGACTGGTGAAGCTGCCAATTCATATACGGTTGCTGCCGAGACATTCCCACCTGAATTCAAACAGATTATCCAGGAATGAGGCTACTCATCAAAGCAAGTCTTCTGTGTGGATGAGACTGGTCTCTTTTGGAAGAGGATGCCTGAGAGGACCTTTATCTCCAAGGAAGGGAAAAGAGCACCAGGCTTTAAAGTGGCAAAAGACTGCTTGACGCTGCTGCTTGGAGCGAACGCTGCTGGCGACTTCAAGCGGAAGCCTATGCTGATTTTCTTGCACTGCTAACCCACGGGTCCTGAAAGGTTACTCTAAGGATCACCTTCCTGTCATTTACAAGGCAAACAAGAAGGCATGGATAACCGGCGCCACATTTAGCCAGTGGCTAAACATGTACGCCGTCCCTGCAATGAAGGAATACTGTGCCAAGGAGAACCTTGACATCAAAATTCCTACGATTGTTGACAATGTTCCAGCTCATCCTCCCAATCTCGACGACTTGCATGACAGTGTAAAAGTTTTCTTCCTGCCTCCCAACATGACAGCACTGATGCAGCCTATGGACCAAAAGGCGTCATCGCCGCATTCAAGGCGTATTGATTACGCCGTACCATGGCCCAGCTGCTTAAGGCTACAGACGGAGAAAATAAAGCCACAGTACGAGAATATTGGCTTGACTTCAACATTCTTCATGCAATTGACAACATTGGCAAGGCTTGGGAAGAGGTTTCAGAAAGTTGCCTGAATGGTGTGTGTGACGTAAATTGTGGCCCGAGTGTGTCAACGGTTTTACGGGATTCACGGACTTAGTCCCAGTTGTGAATAGGGACATCCTCAGCTTGGCTAGACAGGCAGGCTTTGATGAGCTGGAATCGGAGGATATTGAGGACGTCCTGGCATCCCATACTGAAGAGCTCACTAATGAAGATCTGCAACAATTAACAGAACACAGTCCTGTTGAAGACGACGACGACGACGACGACGACGAAGAACTTCAACGAACGCTAACTTCCAAGAGGATGGCAGAATCATTGAACATGTTCCAACAAGCAATGCAAATGCTTCTAGATGACGACCCAAGCAGAGAACGTAGCTCAAAGTGCAATGCAGCATTGAGGACATTCTTGGTTGTTACACTGAGATCTATAAGGAGAAGAAGAAGAGTAGCACCAAGTGTTCAACACTGGATTCATTTTTTCGTCACAGAACGGTAGAAGCAGCTTCTTCACAACAGCCGGCAGCCAAGGAGGAGCACAAAGCAGCCGAGGAGAAGCAAACTTAAACGGAGGAGTAGCAAACGGGCGGAGAAACCCCAGTCAGAATAGGAGGAGGAGGCAACAGCAGAGTCTCAGTGACTGACCCTCCTCTCACGGTCTGCTACGCTCCCACCCTCCTCCGCTCCCGCCATACTCCTCCCCCACTCCCGCCATACTCCTCCCCCACTCCCGCCATACTCCTCCCCCGCTCCCGCCA
This sequence comes from Homarus gammarus, assembly GCA_958450375.1. Taxonomy (NCBI): domain Eukaryota; kingdom Metazoa; phylum Arthropoda; class Malacostraca; order Decapoda; family Nephropidae; genus Homarus; species Homarus gammarus. The sequence continues at coordinate 1,544,742 of CAUDMG010001619.1, read as the reverse complement.
TACTCCTCCCCCGCTCCCGCCATACTCCTCCCCCGCTCCCGCCATACTCCTCCCCCACTCCCGCCATACTCCTCCCCCGCTCCCGCCATACTCCTCCCCCACTCCCGCCATACTCCTCCCCCGCTCCCGCCATACTCCTCCCCCGCCATACTCCTACCCCACTCCCGCCATACGCCTCCCCTCCTGCCGTCCTCATCCTTCTCTCCAATACCCACCACACACTCGCCCTACCACCTTCGCCCATCGGTAGTATTAATGCAAACTTAGTACTCTTAGTTCTATATTATATTATTTTCTATAGAAATGGCAATGATTTTCTGTATTTGGAATATTTTTCGTGGGGCAATGGGAGGCTCAGGAACGTAAATCCCATATTTTATATATTTCGTAGGGGGGAAATTTATCCGCTTAACGTTGTTTCGTAACCCCGACGTTAAGGAGGAACTTACTGTAGATGGCATTTCTGTCAAATATTTTTAGATGAGAAATCTTACTACAGTTATTAACCAGTGTCTATTTAATTTGTGTGGAACTATAGAAGCCTGTTTATTGGAGATTTGACAGAATTTCTTTTTCATATTTATTGCAGGTTTGCGAGAGCGTCTATTTAAGCGAAGGGATGAAGGCTATGTATCCGGTACACAACGCAGTCGTCAGTTAAGACGTGGAAGAGGGTGCAAAGAGAGAGCATCCTCCCTTCCTAAGTTATTAGATAAGTAAGTATTAGGAGACAGAGGGAATAACAACAAAGGTGCTCTTATAATGTTTGTTTTCTTTGGTGTGTGTGTGTGCGCATGAATGCGTGCATGCATGCAAAAATTTCTGACATAAAACTACAATAACTAGAATGCTTTTTTATCTGGAATTGAACCAAAACATGAAATTGTCTTGCCTTCACTTGGATATTTAATTGGTGAGTATGTTTCGTTAAATATATCTTCTTATAGGTGTTTGTACAGTACAGGTTGTACCTCTCTAGTCCGACAACCTCAGGACCTGACCGGTGCCGGACCATGGAAATTCACCCTTGAAACACCCTGCATAAAGCATAAAAACGTAAGATCAGAAATAAATAAACAAGAAAAAGTAATACTGTTAAAATACTATTTCATTTACCTATAATGCTACCATAATTATTCTTCCAAAGTGAAATGATGGTACTGGAACTAAAATTACAGTTGAGGTACATTAGGGATGTTGGCTATTGGGCAAACTAAAATCGTTCTGCACCACGGGAGTTTCCGGACCACAGAATGCCGGACTAGAGAGGTAAAGCCTGTATATAGTTTTTTATGACATTAAGTACAGTATTGTTTATGTTTTACTATTTTCAGACAGTACAGAAATACATTACTACAGAACATTAATATGGTGTCCAATTATTTTTGTTACTCCTTCCATCAATTTGCTGGTTAATGTGACATGGCCAGAAATAACAGCCAATGCACACATTTTCTCATTCATTGTCATTTATTCATTCTTACTGCTCTCCACTCCATTTATTTTTTTTGCATTCTTCACTCATTCTTCCATTTTCTTCTTGGTCTTCACCTTTCTGCTCTATCATCCACCTACAAATTTTACACTTTTTACTAATCTTTCACTTAACGTCAGCGGCATATCCTTCATGATACCACCGACCGTAAACTAACCTCCAAGAAATATGAAATATATTCATATACAGTAACCTTTTTGTTATCCGGAATCCCTGGAACTCTCCAATAGCAGTACAGCTCCTCCCCGACTTACGACGGGGTTAGGGACCCAAATCCAGGTCGTAAGTCGAAATGGTTGTTAAGTCGAAAATGCTTAAATAATACATAGAAAATCTCAAATGGGTGTCTCTTTTTCTTCTCAGCACCACAAAACGTTGGGACTCGAAAATATGTAATTTGACAAAATTTTGGTACGATTGAGGCAGGTCGTAAGTGCTGGTGGTCGTAAGTCGGGGAGATGTACAGGTAATTAAAATCGGTCTGGAATTTTCCGGAAAAATTATCTTAATTATGGGTCTATAGACGCATTTCCGGAGATAAAAATCAGCTGCATTTTCTGGAAAAATTACGAGAAAATCTCAACAAACCTCTCCGTTCTGAGCCTGGGAGCAAATATCTGAGAGGTTGTATCATACTCCAATGCCACCCCACATACCAGGTGCAAGAGTGGCTTAGCTGCTTGGATCCTTAGTTCATATTCTGCTGCCATTGTAGAAGGTTGGAAGCTCATTTAAGTCATTCATTCCAGAACATAGCTGGTGGTTTTTGGAGCATTCCAGATACTGGGACTCTGGATAAACGGTCCCTTACCTGTATATAATAACCATACAGTATTATGAATTGGCATGTGTGGTGCTTGTAACTTACTAAAGAGAACCATTCAGAATTACTGTATCCTTTTACTATTAACCATTGATGAGATATATAGTGGCTTGTACACAACATTTTATGTGCAGTGGAGTTGTTACACAGGAAGCTGAAAATTTTTATGTTTAGGTGGATAAGTATTTAGTGTGGTTATGATGTTTGCAAATTTGTATTTATTTATTACTGTATCTAATTCAACCATGCCTAACTTACCTAAATTATATCTATCCATGTAGACTCAGCCAGATTTTTATCAAATTCAACCAAATCAAACCTGTCATAGCAAACCTAATACAGTACTGCACTGTAAAGTTGAAATGTGGAAATTCAGTAAAACAATGAATGACAACTTCCATTGTGCTACTTCTTTCTCTCATCACTTTATTTATCCTCTCCCTAGTGACTCTCCCCGTGAATCTGGCTACTATGATCTGAGTAGAACTAAGTCATTCCGTGTAGAACCAAAGAATCATCGAATCTTCCGTGCATCTGATCTCACTCAGGGAGAACTTCTTGGTAAAGGTTTCTTTGGACAGGTGAGGTTAAAATGTCAATAGTTTTGAATGTCTTGGGGAGTTTTAAAGTGTTGAGAGCTCTGCAGATGTTGATTTGTTTAACACATGAAATACTTGAATTTATATTGTTTAAATAAAAGCACTTGCTCTAGTGAGTTAAATTTTTACCTACACCTATTTAACAGAAAATTGATTTCACTTATTATTCAGATTTTGCATTGGTTTTATAGCACCGTACTGCATATTCATCACTTATGCAAACATTGTTTGGGAGCATTCCATAGATCTGAGTTTTTATACATAGTTGTTATGTTTCTCAAACCAATATGATACAGTAGGGTCTCAAGTTTAGTGAGTTTTAGATTCGCTATTTATATGTTTCGCGTCACTTATAATTTCCAGTCTCTCAAGAATAACGATTTTCATTACTGGTTTCATGAATCATTGTGGACAGCGCTCATTGTCAGGGTCTTTTGTTATCCGTCGACCCGCCAAGTGCTTTTTGTTTACGGCGTAACAGCAGTTAGTTTGAATGAGCGAGCGGTGCAGTGACGTGACCTTGGACTATATAACCCATTGTGCTTATGTTTCGCTAGATTCTTGTGTATTAACGATGAGTGAAGTGCGTATTGTAAATGTCTGGAGCAGTTCTGGTGGTAATGATGGCCATAGAGAAGGTCAACAAGGAAAGCCCCCAAGCCAAGCGTGACCACTGTAAGGGAGTCAAGAAGAGGAAATACACCCTTAAAATAAAACGAGAGATGCTTGAAATAATCAAAAGTGGTGCTCGTACCTGTGAAATCATGCGTAGGTTCAACTGCCCCGAAGTAGCAGGACGATCTCCTATACTTCACAATGAAACCTACTGTTAGTTATCACAGAACATTACCTTCACAAGTGGGTGGAAAGAAGAAACCGTGAGCAAGGTGACCTGTTTGGACCACAGATAAGGCACGTGTTTATTACACTGCAGTTGCACAGAAGAAACGTATTAACTCTCCACCACCATTCAATGCTTCTATTGGTTGGTTGGCTGCTTTTAAGAAGCATTATGAGGTCAAGTTTGCCCACTACCATGGGGAGAGTGCATTGGCTGATGTCATAGCAGCAGAAAAATATCTACCTGTCTTTCAAGCTCTTGTGAAAGAGGGTGGTTATTGCCGAGACCAGATCTTCAATTGTGACGAAACTGGTATTTTCTGGAAGTGCTCATCTAAGACCATTTTCATTGCTCAGGATGAAAAACAGGCAAAGGGAGTAAAGACTTCAAAAGACAGGATTACAGTTTTATTCACAGCTAATGCAAGTGGAGATTTCTTGATGAAACCCCTGGTTGTTAACCGTGCTGCCCGTCCTAGACCCTACCGTCATGCCAATATGTCGCAGCTCAATGTTTATTGGACGTCTTATAAGAAGCTTGGGTTACAACGTCTTTATGCACCGATTGGTTGGACAAGCACTTTGTTCCTGATGTCCAACAGTACTGCTGGAGGAAGAACATTGACTTCAAAGTGATCCTGGTTTTGGATAATGCTCCTGGACACTCTTAAGTTTCTAATTGGATGCCACCCTAATGTACAAGTTATCTTCTTTCCTCCTAACACCACATCGTTTCTGCAGCCACTTGACCACGAATTCATCAGTAATGTTAAACTGTTGTACTATCAGTCACTATAAATATTTTTGTCAGAAGACAGACTCATTAGTTAAGTTACAACAAATCAAGGCAGAACTCTGTGACAGTGACCAGGCTCTACCAGCTAACCAGGAGGAGGAGATGGCAGACGACCTGACTCCTAGCACCTCACCACCCCGCGACAGTGAAGTGTTTTCAGTTTGTGAATTTTGGAAGAAATATAATATTAAAAATGTAGTTGACAGATTGTTGAGGCATGGCGTAAGATTAATGTTGCAACAATGCTACATGTATGGAAGCCTTTGTTCGCTAACTCCGAGATAAGTGGGGCAGAGCAGACCGAGGCAAGTGGGGAGAGGCAGTCTGTGGTGGCAACACTAATGGACACAGTGAAGGCAGCACGGTCAGTCCCAGCACTGGGATTTTCTGATGTTCAGGTTGAAGATTTGCAAGAAATCGTTGGTCAACATCAGCAGCAACCGACAATTGAAGAAATGTTGGAGGATGATGAAGAACAAGAAGAACAGCAACCAACACAAGAGGATGACGTTAAGCCTGGTGAACCTACAACACGCCAGCTGACCGAGTTGCTCACAAACATCACATGTCTCAGTGAACGGCTAGAAGAATACGATACCAGGCCTCATCCTCAAAACCTTATGTGTTCTGCACCTTGATAAGGGTATGGAGGAATATAAGGCCTTGTTCATGTCCCGTGTTAATGCTCGTCAGCAGGCCCTTATCACTCTGTACCTGTGCAAGGCCCAGCCTGTTAATGCCTTGGCAAATATTGCTTTAGGAGATGATGATGACACCACCAATGATGATATTGAAGTGTTGGGTGACTTACTGGTGGAAGAGCTGCCGTAAGACTTTGAGGGACTTGATGCTGAGGCTAGAGGAGTTGTAAAGGAGGGAGCAGGGAGGAAGCAGTAACCAGCCCTCCTTGCCTTGGAACCCATCAACCAGCCCCATCAAGCATTTCACTGACTCCATCAAGGTAAGTTATTCTACAGGATGAGTGTATATAAATATTGTTATCAACAATATGTACAATATAATATGTATGAATACATTACAGTAATGTCATTTTCTAGGTGGGTTGTTGGTCATTATAGGGGGGTTTGGGTGACACCGTGGAACTGATTAGGCTTATTTATATGTATTTCACTGTCATTCGTTTTGTGATTTTAACTTTCGTGACTCTAAAACCGGTACCAATTAGTCGTGAAACATGAGATCCTACTGTATTGTAGATGAGTTATTTATAACTAAAAGAAATAGGCATATTCAATTGATTGTTAATGCTGATTTTGTTTCTTTTGTTGTTTTTTTAGGTTTATAAAATGACACATTCAGAGACAGGTGAAGTTATGGTTTTGAAGGAATTGTACAGAGTAGATGAGCAAGCCCAGAAGAACTTCCTGAAAGAGGTACAGTATTTGTGTTTTTGTGGCTTTCTCTGCTTGTAGTACTTTTAAGTTCCTACCGATACAGGTTGCCTGAGATCAAGAGTAAACACAGACTTTCCATTCACTTACTGTCATCACTTTCCAACTACTATAACTGATATTCTTTACTATGCTGTTCCCCTTCCACAACAAGGCCCTAGTATCCCTCAGTTTTATTCCTGTGACTTCACACACCCTAGAATCACTCTTCAGCATCATGTTCATCCTCAAAAACCTATTGCCATCATTCATGCACATCACTGCTTCATGTATGTGCATTCCCTCTCTTCCAGTGACTAACTAATTCCACCCTTCTCATCTTCTAACCATTGCAAGATTTTACTATTTGTGTACTTATGTACTGTAGATGTAATCCCATTGAAAGACAGATAAGGTTATGTTAGAGATATGGTTACTTCACAAGTAATTGTAAAATTTATTATGTATTCTTGAAGGCCAGTTATATACCGTATACAGAATTTTTTCTTTCTGAAAACTCTCCAAAAAATTTCATAGAGAAAGTATTGCCTGCTCCAATCCTAAATCTAAATATCCTTATTTCCCAAGAATAAAGGGTTTTATTATGTTTATCATATGTTAATTTTAAACATCCTCATATTAAACTGGACCTTTCCAGCAGGTATAATTCGTGTAGAGGATACTCATTCTTTTGTATTTCTTAAGAAGGTACTGGTGGTAATTTTTTATACACACAATAAATAATTTAATAAATTTGAAAAATGAAGGCTTACCTCCTCATCCATGTCTCCAAAAGCCCACTTTTCTCCTCTAGACTATCAGATATTGAGCTTTATTGCAGGATGAGAATGTGAATCTTTAATGAAGTTCTCAGAAGACTTAAGCCATTGTTGATAAAAGTTACATTCAATCAATTCAGTAAACGTAAAAGAATAAGCACTCTCGATTCTCGTTGTGATCCGTGTTGTTAGGGTGGTGAGTTAAGCAGCTTTGCTGGTGTCTTGCAGGCTGCAGGCCTATTTCCCTACCAAAAGTTCTGGAACCAGTCACTGTTCGACATGTATTTCTAAACTAATATATTATTTAAAGGTCTACTCAGATAACTCAGTGTTACTTCTTATAATTAAATGTTATTATACAATGGTGGAGCATGGCTGTTGAAAGGATACAGCGCTCGTCTCCTGTTCCAGGGGTCACTAGTTCGATTCCCGGGTGTTTTCAGTTCATCCAGCTGTAAATTGGCACCTAAGCTTAGAACATGGGGAAGAGTATGCAGTGTTGTGAAACTACTGTACAGTGGTCCCTCAGTTAACGAGTTACCTTCCATAAAATTCTTAACTTCGGTTAACGAGCAATCCCTCGATTAACAAGTTTCTTACGAGCCGACCTCCACATGTTTTAGCTTGCCTTTGGCGGTCCCCCAGCTGTAGTATTAGTCCGCCAATACAGTAATCGGTTCTAGGGCTTAAATTCCTTACCCTTTTAGTAAATATCAAGAAGTTTATACTATTCAATAATTTTAAAAGTTTAATATTAAATTTTTTAGTTATTTTAACAATTATTGAACATAATTGAAGGTAGGGTCACTAGTTTGTGGCACGCCATCCAGCCTGCCAACACAGCATACAGGCGCCAGTCTTTGTGTCTTTTCAGTGGAGGTAACATCTTGCTTGAGACTCTTCAACTAAATGCTTTTTCTGTGTTTACAAGCAAATTATTGGTCATTTTGAAATTTATTTTACATATTGACAATATATAATGCAGTGCAGTGTTGGTTTAAAGAAAATAATCTTGAATTACACCAAGAGAACTAAAATTTTATGGGTGAAATGGCGCCATGGGGTGACTTCTCTTCCACCCCAATGCCTTCTCTTCTCCCTTCTCCTCCACCCCCATTCTAATTCCCATCATCATCATCATCATCCAGGAGCCTTCTACATACACACCCAAAAGTAAGTGTACTTTTCTACCTTTTTTGTTGAATTTAGGTAATTTTTGGTGAGCTGGAACCAATTACCCAAAAACCAATTGAAACAATGGTTTCGGTTAACGAGCAACCTTCTAGAACGGATTGTGCTTGTTAACCGATGGACCACTGTACTGTATTAACAAATTTAATTGTCCAGCAGCCAAATGGCAATACTGTACAGTGTTTTTTGTTTGTACTTATTTATTGATGTTTTAATTATTCCTCACATTTACTGGTATTGTTTAAGGAGGCTACAAGAGGAAAATATACAAAAAAATTCCTAAATATTCCCTGCTAATATGAAGGGTACATCTTATATGTCTTAAAATGTAGTAACAATCATATCATGCATAGACATCTAACAGGCCACCTCATCCTCAGTGTTTTTCCCTTCCAGTGAGTTAAGCTATTGCTAAACCCAATTTTGATCTAACATTAAGCAAGAATGGTGTCAAAAATGTTTATTTGCTAATTTGAATTAATGCTAAATGAAGGATACCTGTGTACAGTATACTGTATGTGTAATCCTGTTACTTGGAGTACTTATGTAATTTTAATATTTACAGGTTGCAGTTCTTAGAAGTTTGAGTCACAAGAATGTCCTAAGATTTATTGGAGTCCTCTACAAGGACCGTAAACTTCACCTGCTCACCGAACACATTGGTGGGGGAACCCTGAAGGAGATTATACACAACCTAGAAGAGTCTTTACCTTGGGATCAACGAATTAGTTTTGCGAAAGACATAGCCTCAGGCATGGCGTACCTACATAATTGTGATATTATTCATAGGGATCTTAACTCCAATAACTGCCTAGTCAGAGAAGTAAGTGCTGGTAATGTAAGAATTTCATTTGGATTATACTGTACAAGTTTATTGTCTTGTGTGAGTCCTTTGGACCTACCCAAGTTGGATAGGTGAAGTAATACTCTCATTTATACACTCTTATTGCAATCACGTGGTACAATATAATATGGGGTGATAATAACTTTTGGTGGCTTTTTTGGAAAACCTTTAGCAATAGCTCAGTATTAGTATAAACTATTTGCTTAAAATGTGAAGTGTATGCCTTTTTGTATCACAATTTGTATTACACTCTTTTTAGCAGAAGAACTTCTGCACTACCTAGGTGGTGGTGATCTCATTGTTGGCATTAACAATTGTTAACTTTTTATAAGTACATGTAAAGTAATTTTGCATGGATGAAGCACAATTCCAGCACCAGATTTAATGGGCATGGTCATCAAATACCGAACCACCACTCTGGCATCCAGGTCATTGTGACTTATTTTGTGAAGAAGTAGAGGTCATGTTAATTTTTGTGTCCTGCAGTGACTCTACACTAATGCAACATAACAGTTACCAAATTTCATAGGCTTGATCATCTAATAGCTGCTGGTCATCTCTTTGAAAATTAGGTTTTGGGATATTAATTTGGGGAAATATAGGTAACTTTTTTTTTTGCTTTTACAGTAGTGTAGGGATATATTGCGAGATTGGGTCCAACGATGTTCACTATATAGTAAATTGCGATATATAATCACATGTAATCAATGGGGAAAATAGGGTTAAGTTCCGGAGGCCAATAGAAATGACTAAACTTGACTTAACGAGTGTATTTTCTTACTAACTAAAGTACCAATGAACACTAGACTCGGGGAAAAACAGGCTGTTTCAATATCAGTATCAATATTAAGGAATACCAGACTCCGAAGTTGACGCGCTATTCCACGCTTCATGTTGGGAACACAGACTCGACAGCTGATGTGCCATCTTAAGCGCCATCCCGGGCACACCAGATGCCACACTGCCCCCAACACCTAAATAAGCGAAAAAACTAAAATATTAGTTAGAGTACGTATTAAAGATTTTCCATAAAGCCTTCCATTCTCTGCACTTCACTTTTCACTATCACTAGCAACTAATTTAACTAAAGCACCAATGAACACTAACACGGCAACACCAGACTTGGGAACACCAGACTCAGGAACACCAGACTCAGGATCACCAGACTTGGTAGTTGATGCACCGTATGAGGAACACCAGATGCCACATGCCTCCCACACCTACTTAAAGGAACAAACCAAAAATATTAGTTACAGTATTAAATCTTTTCCCTTAAGCTTTCCATTATCTTCATTTCATTTTTCATGTCACTAGCAACCCATTTACACTCCTCTAAAAGTCGGAATCTGCTGACTCATAACTCGTGCCATCCGACTCTCAGCCAATGTCCTCTGCATCATGCAGCAACTGCGTGCCTAAACACAGAATTGTAAATGAAACAGTTCATGTTTTAGTGCATGTTTTCATACATATATTTTTTTTTCACATAGAAATATGAAATAAACATGCCTGAATGAATGTAAATGTGATAACTCACTAACATCATCTGCTACCTCCTCATCGCTTGAGTCAGTATGCGTAGCGCCTGCCTGCTTCCCTGACGTTCCTGCCTGCACACCTGACGGTCCTGCCTGCACCCCTGACAGTCCTGCTTCCTTCTCAGATGGTCCAGCCTCCACTTCACCTGTAAAAAAATAACATGCACAGGAATCATTAAAACTTAATTTTTATCTTTGGCATAATGCACTCAGTCGAGACTCTATGCAGACAGCTGAGAGGGTGGGGTGCATGTTCACTGAGTCTCGTGACCACTTGCCACCACTGCACACAATTATAAAACTCATCTTTTTTCACTTTTTCAATAAAAGACACAAACCTAAACTTACCTGAAGAGTCAGAAGTAGTCACCAAACTTCATGGTTATGATTTTGCAATTACTGTATATTTTGTCATTACCATGAGAATTACTGTATTTTACAGTATATAAGGCGCATTTTTTTGTCTGAGAAATGGCTAAAAAAAATTCAGCCTATGATCTCTCGTAACCTAATGAGTACCCAGTTGCTGTCTCTAGTAGGCTAAATTCTACTTAACCCAACTCCAGAGTTAATAATATGTTATTGCTTACTTAAACACATTAATATTATTTTTAATTAGTTAAAAGAATCATTATTGTTAATATAAAATTTCAATTTTTAACTACTGTACTCATGATGATAATCTGAGACAATTAACATCTGTACGGCAGACATCCTACTCTTTAGAGGTAGCTAAGAAGTAACCGTTTTTGACTCTTACAAGCAATACAATCTATTAATGTTATACCTGCAACATTTATTTTTAAATCTCCATACAATATAATTGATACAAATGAAGATTTACAGATAACTTTCTTTTCACATTTGAGTCTGTTAACATCGCTGGCAGTATTGTAGTCAGGTTAGATTTGTCACTGTAACCACCAGGCTGCTGGACCAAGCTGTGAGGTGTTATGGTTGTTTTTCATCTAATATTTTCGGGTAGATATACGTAACTTTTTAAATTTATTTTTACTCTGTTCCATGCACACACCATCCTACATACATGTTGTAGAAAAAGTAAAAGAAATAATTGTCCTAAAGGCAAACACATAAAGGGAAATATACATTTCTTTGCACATGAGTTAGCTGGCTCAGTGGGGGAGGAGGGCATGGCACATGGGAGAGTTAGGGGTGGGGGGAGGGGGGGTGTGTTGCTAGGGAATTGGAGGAGGTAGTATTCTTGATGGTCTCCGTTCCCATGGTGAAGTAGGGAGTACAGTAGAACTTTGATAAATCGTACTAATTGGGGCAGACCCCAGTCCAAAAAAAGCGAATACAGTACGCCCAGATAATTCATAGATTTTTATTTCATGGTCCTCTATTTTTCGCGGATGACACCTTGGATGTAACCAAGAATGTCTGCTGGTATTTTTAAAATTGCTCGCATTTTCGCGGTCGGGACAGGGAGTCATTCCTTCTAGAGACAGTAATTTCCTTTACCTGTACATTATTGCACATAGTATAATAATAATAATAATAATAATAATAATAATAATAATAATAATAATAATACAGTCATGCGTCACTTAACGTCCTAGATACTTTCTTGAAAACGTGACGTTAACCGATTTGGACGTTGTCCGAACGTCACATTGTGAACTTTGTATTTATATTTACGTGTATGTGGAATATTGCAGTGTATTTGTACTGTACAATATTGACTGAATTCATTAGATAACATACACAACTAATGAAACACAAGAGGTTAACAACATAAACCAGTAACATAGGCATTTCTCATATCTATCAAAACATATTATGGATATATAGTTACTGTACTGTATCATCATACGCCTGGCAGCACAATCTATAAGAACACGCGATGCATGCATGAGCGTGCACCCTCTGAGGCCACTTACGTCCGCCATGTCCCGTTGTCCGAACGAGTTTTTTTATCCCCATTATTTTTATGGGCCATGGACGTATATGCGATCGGACGTTGTTTGGACGGACGTAAAGCGACGCGTGACTGTAATAATAAGAAGAAGCAGTTTATTGATAGAGTTGCAGCTGGTGGCTGAAAATGTACAGATTTACATTTGTTTTAGACATACAGTGGGGTATGCTATAACGAACGGATCCTACTACGAATATTCCTATAACGAACGGTTTTACCTATAAAATTGAGAATGCTATAACGAACGAAACTCCTACAACGAACAGTATTTAATTTTTTTTTTGTTTTTCTAATTTATTGTTTTTTATTACAAATATTAATGATATTCTTTATTTCAGGGGTTTAGATGCATATTTATGCACTTTTTTACAATTTTTACAATTTTACATTATATTTTTCAGTGTTAAGTGGTTGTATTTGGGGGCCTGGAACGGATTAATCCTATAACGAACGAATGCTATAACGAACAAGGTTCTAGAACCAATTAGATTCGTTATAGCATACCCCACTGTATTGATATAATATGCGTTGAATACATTTACAGGGCTGTACAGTACATAAATCAGGAGTTGTGTGTGTGTGTGTAGAGACACATAAAGGGAGTATACATTTCTTTGTACACAAGTAAAAATCCCCCCCCCCCCCCCAGCAAATGTTATTTGCGGAGTTGGCGATTCGCGGCCGTTTTGAGAACCTAACCCTTGCGAATTTGAAGGGCATGCTGTATATGGGGGCGTGGAGATAACATTGCCTTTCTGAATTGTTGCTGTTATGTTATTACTGCACTTCAACAACTAAGGTCTTTCAGTGTATAACAAGTTTATTAAAAGAGTATTTCATCAACAGTAAAGAAAAATATAAAACATAACTCTCTGGGTTGCAAATCAGACTTCAAGTCTGGTTGTCAACAACTGTTTTCACTGAGATGATTGTTACTTACTGTCAAGTGTTATATGTAAACAATAACAGAATTTGTCTTATGAATAAAGACTACACTGTATACTGTACAGTACTATAAAGATAAAAATAAGAACAAATAATTGTAAGAGTGTATATTGTGTGTGGAAGATGAGTGTATATCTGGGAGCAGATGGGAGGGGAGGGGGTAGCACACATGGGTGCCCCCCCCCCCCCCCCCCGAAGATTCCTTTAACACATCTTTATGCAATTCAATTCCACCACAATTCTCATATAATTTAAGATCATTTGGTGCCAGGCTGATAAAATATTATCCTAAAAGAATCACCTTTCCTGAAAAAAGAATCCCACACTCAACACCATAAGTCATTTGTTTACAAAGGGCAAATAGCTGATAGGCTTAGCTGCTTACCACAATGTCTGTTTTCGATACTTAATAAATTATTACAGTACAGTACAGTTGTGTATTTATCATCACTTAAAAAAATACTATTGTAGTGTAATTATCACCACTTAATAAATATTTTTGTAGTGTATTAATCATCACTTAATAAGTAATATTGTAGTGTACAGTATTATGCATTTGTTTATACCCTGGTTTATTCATTAATCAGTTAAGTGTACAAGTATCCAAGTTCAGCCATCATGTGTCATTCAAAGGTAGTAAATAACATTGTTAGGAAAGTATCTTCATATCAAATACTCTACAGTGTGTCGTAGTGACCTTGTTGTAATCTTATTTGCTGAAACCTCTCACACAAATGCATCTTGAGTAAATAACCTTCTGATACAGCTTATCCTTTTACTCTCAAGTCATATTACACATTACATACAGTACTTTCTTTTTTCTCTCATACTGAAGATGTTATATTAATCATGATGAACACAAAACCATAAGAGGCCAATTGTATGAGAATATAATACTGAATCAATACATAAATTAACTGGACAAATGCGGCAACACCTGATCAGCCCCAGCCTGCTCACTTACTTGAGTATCTAAGTTCTCAGTAGGCCTATAGTAAATCTGATTAGACCTCTGTACAGTATTCAGTGTGCAAGTATTGTTCTTTTCTTATTTTTCTAAAATTTTTCCCCATTTCTTAACACATGTACACATGAATTTGTTTGTTTTTTTAGTATTTCTGGTGACCAGAGCACCTCAAGAGCCCCCCAAAAAGTTAATTCCAATAATACTGAAGACTGATTTATCCAGGTATTACTGTACTGGCATCCCCTGGGTTAGGGAAGGTAGGTATCCTTGAAATTTTCTCCGTAATGTGAAACCAATTTTCCCATTGACTTCCATTATATAATTGGAGATGTGTTCCCAAGGAAATATTTTCGGCAAAAGGACGTAATACAAGAACATTTTGAATGAAAATAAATTACTTTTAACACAGTACATGATTATTTATGATATAATATGATAATAAGTATACAAAACACTTGAACTTAACTTACCTCAAATGATGTTGAGTGCTGCATTAGGTGAGGTGGTGAAGTAAGGTGGTGCAATTAGAGTTATTGGGAGGGACACGGAGGGGCACTACTGGCTCCTGCCTCTCCCTGTACAGTATTGTAACAACCACCAAGAAGTACACACGATATAAATTTTATAATTTCTGTGAATTTTTTCTAATAGTATTAAAAAATTTTTTTTTACAAAATCCGTAAGAGCGAATTTCCGTAACCAGAGTTTCTGTAACCCGGTGGATGCATGTACTGTATATACAAATGGCGACTGTGTTAATCTCTCATTTGGTTTTTAAAAATTGGTTTGGCAATATAGTATTTTTTTTTGTAACTTATTTATTTGTATTTTTAATTATTCCTCACAGTTACTGGTACTGTATATATTATTTTAAGAAAACTATGGGTGCTGGAGGAAAATACACCCAAAAATTTTTTCCTAAATTCTCCCTGCTAAAATGGCTATGCGTCTTATATGCCGTAAAATACGGTAGTTCACTTTGACTTGATTCTTGTAAAATTTTACACTATTTCCTTCGAACACCATACCTAAGGACCAGAAATGACGTCCCTTTGCCTTCTTGTGTGTTTTTTCCTTTGTCTTCTGTGATTACTAGTTCACAATGTTACCCCATACTGTAATTGTATTCAGAATGGGAGGGTATCATTAAAAGCTAGGATACCATTTAATCTGACTTATTTAAAATAAATGGTAAATGGACTAAATTAACTAAAATTAGGACTGCTCTCCAATATCAAAGGAGAAATAAGGATTAACACTTATATGCGTTGACCTGATTGTTGCGCTTGTGAGATCGCACAACCTGAACCATGGTTGACCTCCATCTGCTTCATCCTTAACCAAACTTAAATTTAATATCAAAGTTTTCACAGAGCCATTCAATGCTGCCTTGGCCACTGTCCTTAGCCAATCACACAGCATTTTACAAACTCATGAAGGCATTTCACCATACAACTGCTTAAGCTATGTCCCATGTGTGTGTGTCGTACCGCATTGAGCGACCACACGATTAAACGTGCTACCTTGGCGTAGCAGACAAACATGTGTTTTCTTTGATGTGTCCCACTTAGACGAGTGAAGCATTCACAAGTGACCAGGAAGCGGGAACTAGACGCACAACCTGGAAGCAGCGATCAAATGTTTTGTTCGTCGCTTCCTCAGTCGTGCAAGTCCTCGCTTTCTACACCAAGACTAAAGAAGGTTTTACATTCATTTTCCACTGTTAACAGCTTGATCTTACCAAGAAATAGATCCTTGTGGACTATTGAAGTAGCTGCAAAATGTTTCTCTCACATTCTTTACAGAAAAATGTAAAGCATTGTTTATTCTAGACTTAGAGGGTGCTGTGTTATTCTCAACTGTACATTCCTATGTTTTTTCTTGGCTACCTCTGCAGGAAACGCGTTGAAAAACATTATTTTCTAAAAGTACCAGCAAACGTCTGCACTGCGTAGACGGCATGTTTATGCTGACAGACGCTAGCAGGTGGGATACAGGTCGCTGTGGAATGTAGGTCGCGCGTGTACGCCCTGGTTGCTCAATGCTGCAGGATGCTCGCACATGGGACATAGCCTTACCTTTCAAGACTTGAGGGTAGCCTTCATTGTGCCATCCTTGGGTAACAGGCACCTTATGTCCATAGTTACCAATATCTGGTTTTATTGCAGAATGACCTTTCTAACCTAATAATCATCCAGTAGAACCCATGTCATTACACCAGCTAACTCTAAGGATTAATACCAAGTCTAGCCCCCAATTAATATCCATACTTTTCTCCATCCCCTTATAACCAGAGCTCTCAGAAAGGTAAGAGCCTCCCATTCATGAAGGTTGTCGGAGTAATGCCACATAACCAGTGCGCACATCTAATTCCTTGTTCTCAGGTACAAGATGTTACTCAACATTATATAACCCATATTCAGTCCCAGTTGTTTGCTGGCAGGCTGTAGATGTGTCTGCTCCATTTCCATCTGCTATAACTGGATTCAGATAATTGGTTGGTAAATGTATCACCTTCATAATTTTTTTCTCTCTCAGGATAAGACGGTTGTAGTTGCAGACTTTGGATTGGCGAGAATTATGCCTCAGAACAACTGGACTGCTGAGAGGAAAAAGTTTGGGAAAAAACATGCGAGAAAGAAAAGGTTAGAATTAAGTGGTGTAGTTAGTATGGTACTGTTTTGATATGTATTCATGGTTGAATTTTGTCATACTTACGTAAAACCATACTTAATTTTTGGTTTAGTTTTATTTGTTTTACTGTATAATAATCTCACTCTAGAAATAACTTTGCCTATACGGAATGTGCTTGTGTTGAAGTGTGTGTAAAATATCCGTGAATTACCCAGGATTGTATTGTACATTTAGTCTTCCATGGAACTTTATTTTTATACAAGTTATAGGAAAGATGGGTGTAACTTATGCAATTCTATAATAATTGACAGGGTGATCATCTTTCTATAATTTTAACAGATATACTGTTGTGGGTAACCCGTACTGGATGGCCCCAGAAATGATGAAGGGAAATAAATATGACGAGAAGGTGGACATCTTCAGTTTCGGTATTATCTTATGTGAGGTGAGTCAGAAGTTACTGTTTTGTAGTAGTTACTAGTTACTGTGACTTTTGGAAAACATTTCACGTACTGAAGGGTCGAGTTAAAATTTTTATTGTCGTGTCTCAGGGGTTGAACAGTTACTGACTAATGCAGAAAGTGTAGTGATTAAGCTGTTTATTATTATTATTAACTAATAAGAATCAGTACAATAACAAACTAAAGAGGTTTATATATTTAACCGATAAAATCAGTATAGTGACTAGACTGATTTATACAATAAAACCCTCTTAATCTGTACTAAATAGGGGGAAATCCAGTCTATATTAGGTTAATTTTCTAATATAGTGATTTCTGGACGGGGTTTCTTTAATCCGGAAAAAGTCTGAATTTAGCAAAGAAATTCCGGATGGCAATCTGAATTAACATCTGGCGCACCTGAACGCCAGTCCCAGCCGCTTTGTTTACAAGCCAGTCACACTGCTATTACTTTAGTGTGTGCATCTCTAAACTCCTGTGGACTATTTGTGATTTTGTGGACTAATTACCATGGCTTCTGAAGGCGAGACAACTTTAAAAGAAAGTCAGAATATGGCCAGAAAGGAATTTAGTTTGAAGAACAAGCAAGCACTTCTGGAAGTTCATGAGAAAGGTGTGTCTACAAAAGTTTTGAAGGAGAAATATAACTTGAAAAATCAACCATCAACAGCATCACTAACTTTATGGTTAAATCCTGAATGTCCAGTACATCAGTACAAGCAGTCCCTGGGTTACGTACGAATTCTATTCCTATGGGCGTTCTTATGTCGAAACACATACCCTATGTGTATACAGTACTTACAGAACAATGTTAAAATCCCACTACAGGTATATCATAGCCTTAGTCCTTATATACATCTAAAATCACTTAATTTAAGAGAAAAGAAGAAATAGGTAGACAAAATACAATAACTGAAAGTAAAAAATATATCAGGTAAAGGTAGTAGGTAGAAGGCAGCTATCAAACAGGAAAGTGCTAATGTCTGGGAAGATATTGGAAGCATATTGTGTTGTCTTATGTGCCTAGGTGAGCTAATCCCCGTAAAAAAAGAAGAAGTAAATTTCAAGTTTAACTTTATGGGACCTCATTCGTATTGGTGGATGTTCATAAGTCGGATGTATGTAACCGAGGAACCCCTGTACAAGAATTATATATATATTACGGTGGTCCCTCGGTTAACGAGCACAGTTCGGTCCAGAAGGTTGCTCGTTAACCGAAAAACTCGTTAACCGAAACCATTGTTTCAATGGGTTTTGGGATAATTGGTTCCAGCTCACCGAAAATTGCCTAAAATCAACAAAAAAGGTAGTAAAGTACACTTACTTTGAGGTGTGTATGTAGAAGTCTCCTGGATGATGATGAAGATGATGGGAATTAGAATGGGGGTGGAGGAGAAGGGAGAAGAGAAGGCATTGGGGTGGAAGAGAAGTCACCCCATGGTGCCATTTCACCCATAAAATTTTAGTTCTCTTGGTGTAATTCAAGATTATTTTCTTTAAATCAACACTACACTGCATTATATGTTGTCAATATGTAAAATAAATTTCAAAATGACCAATAATTTGCTTGTAAACACAGAAAAAAGCATTTAGTTGAAGAGAGTCTCAAGCAAGATGTTACCTCTACTGAAAAGACAGAGACTGACGCCTGTTTGGTGTGTTGACAAGCTGTATGGCGCATGTAAAACTAGTTTCCTGCATTTCAATTATGTTCAATAATTGTTAAAATGACTCAAAAATTTAATATTAAATTTTTTAAATTATTGAATAGTATAAACTTCTTGATATTTACTAAAATAGTAAGGAATTTAAGCCCTAGAACCGATTACTGTATTGGCGGACCAATACTACAGCTGGTGGACCGCCAAATGCAAGCGAAAACATGTTGAGGTCCGCTCGTAAGAAACTCGTTAATCAAGGGATTGCTCGTTAACCGAAGTTAAGAATATTATGGAAGGTAAATCGTCAACCAAAATCTCGTTAACCGAGGCGCTTGTTAACCGAGGGATCACTGTATACTCAGATTAGTGACCCAAAAGTGTTTATTATTTTTGCCATCACGTGGGTAGATGCAGACTATTTCATATTAATCCAAACCTAATCTGGACTAACAGAAATTAGTTCGGAGTCACTTACCAGTCCAAATAAAGCAGAAATCTGGATAAAAAGAGTCTGGATTAAGAGAGTTTTACTGTATTATTAACTCGTGTTATAAGTACAGTGGTTAAGCCAGTTGATATAACTGACTGACTGACTGACTAATTAATTAATTAATGGATATTCATCTGTTTTAATCTTGCTAACCATTTTTGTTTTATAATGTAGGGTGGCCCATTGAAAACTTTTTTCTTGTACTGTGTATCTCCATATTAACATCATTGCTCTTGGTCTTACTTCCATCTGTGATTTTGCCTTTCAGTTTTCAAGCAATTTCAGACTTTTATTTATTTAGTCAGTATTTGTTGTTTCCACATTCTGCAAAGTCAAGTCAGTGGCATTTTATAACAGAAAAACCTTAAGTCTAAAACCACCTTCACCCTTTAAAATCCTTATTGCCTTCTGGCTGGGAGGAGTGGGGGGGGGAGGTGAGGTCTTGACAGCCCAGGAGTTACAGCATTACTGTTGATTACTAATTTTCCCCATAAGATTACTGTATTTTACAGCATATAAGACCCTCTGCCATATAAGATGCACCCCCCATTTTAGCAGGGAGTATTTAGGAAAAAACTTTTGTGTGTATTTTCCTCTTGTAACCCTTGTTTCTTAAAACAATATATACAGTACCATTAAATGTGAGGAATAAATAAAAATAATATCAATTAATAAGTTAAAAAAAATATACTGTATTGCCAAACCAGTACCGTAAATAAAAGCCAAATGAAAGTTTTACACAGTCACCTTTTGCAAATACATCTCTACTCCCTGTTTACGATAGCAACGGCAACACTACCTCCGCCAATTCCCTAGCAACGTTCCTCCCGCTCCCATACTAAGCCAGCTAAATCGTGTGGAAAGAAATGTATATTCCCTTTATGTGTTTGCCCTAAGGACAATTATTTCTTTTACTTTTTTCACAATATGTATGTAGGATTGTGTGCATGTATATCAGTAAAAATAAATGAGGAAAATTATGAATATCTACCCCTAAATACTGTACCAGTTGAAAAACAACAGCTTGGCCCAATAGTCTGGTGGTTACAGAGACGAGTCTAACCTGGCTACAATGCCGCCAGTGATGTTAATAGATACAGATGTGAAGAGAAAGTTATCCGTAAATATTCATTTGTATCAGGTATTTGTAGATATAAAAATAAATGTTGTAGGTATGGCATTAATACTGTAGATTGTAATGCTTGTAAGAGTTCAGAAATGGTTACTGATTAGCTACCTTTAAAGAAATGGGTGTCTGCTTTATGGACGCTAATCGTCTCAGGTTATCGTCATCAGTACAGTACAGAGTACGGTAGTTATATATTGACCTTTTATATTTACAAGACTTATTTTTTAATTAATTAAAAATAATAATAATGTTTAAGTAAGCAATAACACATTATTAATTCTGGAGTTGGGTGAGGTAGAATTTAGCCTACTGGATACAGCAACGAGGGGATTCATTAGGTTACGGGAGATCGCAACTTCACATATAGGACACAGGGTGATTTTTTTAGCCGGTTTTCAGACAAAAAAGTGCATCTTATATGCCGTAAATTACAGTAAGTATTCACTATGGGTGTCCCGAACTATCGAAGTTGCTGGACTATTGGGTCCTGGATTAGTGAGTCCAACCTTTACTGTAGTATATAATTTTTTAAATTTTAATTGTTACTGTGTATACAATTTAGCCATGTGAACATTTTGATATGCTTAATTTGTTGTGAACTTTTCTTTTACAGTCACATGGCATTTTATATTTATAAGCATGAAATCATGGGCAACAAAAATATCTTGACAGAAAAAAAAGGAGGGGGAGGTTTCTATGCATAGTCTTGCATGAGATTTCTTAATGACACTAATTTAAGGTGGTAATAGGGGTGATACGATGATGTGAAAGATTATGAAAGCAAAAACTTCTGTTTTATTCTCATTATTCTTGTTGATGGCTATCCTAATAAATGTTTTACATGTATAAGATATTAGGATGTTTCATTCACAGTGTCACCTAGTAAAGTATATATTTTTGATAAATAGGGACAAGGAAGTTGACTACTAAAAAGTTGAGAGAATTATTAAGAATTGTTGACATAGATGAGACTTAGGAGAAACTATGAATGTGTTAAGTGTAAATCTGTACCTCAGAGAAAATCCAAGGTTAGAAGATAGTTTGAGTATTATATATTTATTGTTGAGGGAAGAGGATGAACTGAATTTGATATAAAATTATTTTGTTATGATTTTTTGTTGGAATTTGTTGACTTCCTGACTAGAGCTTTGCACTACAGTATTCCCAATCCTCAGATTATCTCATTGCCTCCACCAGCCCCCCCCCCTTCCTTGCTGCATTTATATATTTTTTTTTAATAGCCCACAGGCACATATCATGTCTTCTTTGGCCTTCCTCTTCCTGTTTATCCTCAGATTTTCCTTTTTTGCTATTGTTGGTAATCTCTGTTTTTCCATAATTAGTATGTGTATTGCTTGATTTCTTTTACAATGTTATCCTCTACCTAGGCCATGTGCTTTATTATTATGCTTTGTGTATATTCTGTCTTGATTTTCTGAAGATTTTTGAGGGATGTCATTTTAAATCTTCTATTCTTCCTTATCATATCCAGCTCTCCCATTGTCAGTGTGTCTGGATTACTGTACTCAGTGTACAGTTTATGGTAATGGAGTCTATGAATTTTGGAATGTCATTGGAGGTGCACTAGTTGGTATAGATGATGTAATTATTCTCAGCACTTCCTTTAAATTATTTAAACTTGCTATTCTTGTCACAGATCATTGGACGAGTGGAAGCTGATCCTGATTACATGCCACGATCCATGGATTTTGGCCTCAATGAGACGGTGTTTTTTACCAAATATTGTGAAAACTGCCCTGAACCTTTCTACAAAATTGCCTTTATGTGTTGCAACATAAATCCTGACGATAGGTTGGTTTATACTAAATATGAATTTACAGTGTCAAATTATTTTTTGTGGTTATAGTGTTGCTTGATATCATTCAATTAGCTATTAAAAAATATTAAAGTATTTATGAGATACCTGTACTTGTAAGCCTGAAGGTTCCTGAAAAGGACATTACAGCTTAAAAAGAGGAGAACATCACAGTGGTCATGAGAATGGGGTGTATTTCCATCGGTTTATCCAAAATAGCTCAAATATGTTATTGTTGAATATGGCTACTTTTTCATGTGAATGGGGATTTTTTTTTTATGGTTGTAATGCTGATGAAATTATGATATTCCTAAAATATCTCTTTGAATTTTGATTCTGTGCTTAACTGATGAAAAGTGTATCTTTGTGCAGAAGGTCCCACTGAACAGGTACCCCATAAACAAGAATTTGGTTAAACGAGTTTAGTATTTTTGGTTTTGAAAAGTCAGTGAGCAAGCTTGTATTTGACTTAACTGGCAAAGTTCCAAGAGATCCAGCTTGCTTGCAGTCTGGCTGAGTGGCCAGGCAGGCAGGCTATCCTTTATCATCATGTAGTGTATACAATAGTATATTTAATTTATTTATAATATATTGCACGTGTACAGTAGTGTTTACATAAATAATAACTGTACAGCTCTGAGTGTCCGATGTAGTAGCATTCGACAGTGCCATGAAAAATTCCATGGATGAGAAAATTTATCTCAATACCCTGAAATCTCTCAAATCCGGAAACGATCTGCACCAACTATTCTGGCTAAAGGGGAGATTACTATTATGAAGTGTTATACTGTACTGTGCATTTTCTGTGATGAAAGTTATGGTATTTGTTAGTGAGAATGTTTAATAATATGGGTTTGAATTTTACAAGGCAGAATTTTCTTATGTTTTTCAGCTTTGGTACAGTAGAATGTCGATTTAAAGCGATGCTATTTAAGAGTATTGATTTAAAGTGACACCCACATTTAAGGACAATGTTTTAATTTAAAGCAAATCTTTCCTATTTTGCGCGAGTCAATCTGGCGAATCATATTTTAAAATTCGCGCTTAATGTTTCTCTGGGCATGCTACACTGTTTTAAGGGCAAAGCTGTACTGTTCATGTACTCAAAATAATGTACTAAATGATACTAAAATTTTTGTCTCGTGTAAACTATAGCATGATTGTATTCAAATTAATCACTATCTTATAAGAATTCCAGCAATGTAAATTATATTCTCCCTGGTCACTTTTGCGACATTTTGTAAACAAAAACTCAATATAAAGGACATAAATAAACAAATAAGTACTTCACTAGACCTTCAGCCCCAACTGTTAAACGTGTCACTGTCACACCCCCCCTCCCCCCTCTTCCCAGCCAGGGTTGGGTGGTTGTTATAGGCTTACAATTTTTATCTTATATGATATCACAGACTAAAGTTAGGAGAATATAATTTGCATTGCTAGAGTCCTTGCAAGACCGCGAATAATTTTAATATAAACGTCATATATTTTGCACAGGAGATAAAAATTTTGGCCTTTGTAATAAAATTAATTAAAACTAAAGTTTGTATGTCTAATGCGAACTATAGCCTGTATATATTCAAACTAATCACTGTCTTATAAGAATTCTGGAAATGTTAATTATATTCTCCCATGACAGTTCAGTGACATTTTATAAGAGAAAAACTTAGTCAGATAAATAAATAAGCACTAGACCTTGGCATCAACTGTCAAGCATATTACCCCACCTCTCCCCCTCTCCCCTCCCATCTTCCCATCAGCTGATCGCTAGTAAACAGACCATTTCATGTCCCATAATTTTAGCTGTGTTTATTTATGAGTGTTTGTTTTAACATAATACTACAAAACACAATGTTTTATTTATTTTAGAAGATGGGCTGAGGCGCATCTGGGTAGACAATATTTTTAGTATTTTGTGTTTCACTCAAGTACCAAACTAAATTATTCCATTGAAACAACACCTTGATTTAGTGCGAATTCGGTTTAAAGTGGTCTCTATTCAAATGTATTTCGTGTTATATCGACGTTCTACTGTACCAGAAACAGAATGTACAGTACAGTACAGTATGGGAAAAGCAATGTGGGTTCAAAACATGAATAGGATGCCTGTATAGATTAAGTTTGTGTATTGAAGAGAATAAATAAATAGGTGCTGGAAAAATGGAAGAATATTTTTGTAGTACATTAAGTCCTCGTTTAACGTTGCCCCCAGTGACATTGTTTTGTTATGTCGCTACTCTTTAGATTGCAATAATTTGGTTAACGTCCCGACGACTCGATATAACTTCGTTTTTAGCAACGTCACGGACTAGTTTTTACGGCGCAACACCCTCTCTCGTCTTGGCGCGATTCCTCTCACTCACGCAGCGTCACAGCGTCCCCAAATAGCTTCAGTTTTCGTTTGGCTTCCACAGCGTTCATGTGTGTTTAAGTGTTTTTGGTCTTAATACTCTATTCTAACAATTCGAAATGACTTCCAAGTGCCCATCGAGTGCTACTAATGCTAGTGTTGTGAAGAAGCAACATAAGACCATTTGCCTTGCTACGAAAATGGAGGTTTTAAACCGGGAGGAGGAGCCACCCGCCGGGTGTCAGTGACTCGCCACCCTCCTCCTCCTCTCCCGCCCTCCTTCGCTCCATTACCCACCACACACTCGCTCCACCACCCCCGTCCATCAGTGAGTACAATACAAAATGATTTAGTTTATTTATATATATACTGTATACTATTTTCTATAAAAATGCCATTGAATTTCTGTTTATGTAATGTATGTCATGGGACAAAGGGAGGCTCAAGAACGTAACTCCCGTATTTTGTCTATTTCTTATGGGGAAAATTGATTCTGTTAACATTGTTTCTGTTAACGTTGTGGTTTTCAGGAACGGAATCACGATGTTAAGCGAGAACTTACTGTACAGCATGCCCCGACAATTCACAGACCTCGATTATTTGCGAATGACACCCAGGATGTACCCAAGAATGTCTAAGGCTAGTTTTAAAGTTGCTGGCATTTTCACTAATGGGACAGGGAGCCATTCGTTCTAGAAACAGTAATTTCTTTTACCTGTACTATTGTATACATGTGTGTCTGACTTGAGGGTAGACCCTCACATTTTTAACACATTTTGTTGTCTTGTTACTGATTATTTGTAAGAGGATTTTCCCATTATTATTTACAGTATTTATATGTGTTTTGTGTGTGTGTGTCTACACACACACACACACTCACATATATACACTCACATATATACAGTACTGTGCAGGTAAAAGAAATATTTGTCCTAAGGGCAAACACATAAAGGGAATATACATTTCTTTGTACACAACTAAAAATGTACCCCCCCCCCCCGGGTCAGCAAATGTTATTCACGGCCATTTTGAGAATCTAACCCCCGGGAATTTTAAGGGTATGCTTTAGAGTAGGTTGAAAATTGATTTGGGAAGTATTGAAAATGTTTGTATTAATTTAGATATTGTTGAATATTATCCAAAGATTTTATAGAAAGAACATTGATTAAATTATAAATTATAGAGAAAAAGAACATATTAATATTAAAGAAGGTGGGGAAACTGAGGTAGTACGTGAGGTAGTATTTCCATATTTATTACTCCTACGTGAAGGAAGCCGGCCTTTTATAAAAGCTTTGATTTTTATCTATTAACATTTGGTTGATTTTTATGAAAGTTCTATGCTATTTTTTATTTATGTTTTTTGCCTTGCATTATTTGTTTTAAGCCTTTTAAGCTTTTAATTAAATTTGGTGCCATATAATCTAAGTTGTTGCATCGCCAGGGATTTAATTACCACAATCAATCAATCCATATTTACTTTTGAAATTCTTCCTTATTTACCCATACTGTATATTGCTCACTGTCAATCCTTTTTCAGCACACATTTCTATCGGTCTCTCTTCATTCCAACTCATTCCTGGCACTCTGTACAGGTTGACCCTCTTTTATCAGGTAACCTTAGGACTAGGGCTGTGCTGGATGATAGCAATTCCCATTGAATAGAAGGTTAATAATAATTAATGGTGCATTAGCCGAAGCTACACTTAGCCTAATGCCCTTAACATAATAGATTTCTTTGTACCTGGATAAAAAATTTACACTACATAGTTAATAAATTTATTAAATAACAAGTGATATGAAAATAATATTTAGTCCTATAGAATTCACTCATCCCAGGCCATTCTGTCAAAGTTGGGCACTTTTAATCACAACACTCATGATCCTATATCCTCAAACAATTTAATTTTATTTATACAGCCATGCCACCCAAAAGAATATTTTTGTACAGAAACACTTTAAGATTGATAGAAATTACCAAGTAAATGTTATGCTGTACAAAGGAAAGGTGTGTGCATAATATCCTATCTCATAGCTATTATTAACCCACCTGCACCAGCTAGTTATCTACACCCATTATTAAGACAACAAGCATTTAATAACTGTAATAATGCAAAAATGAGTCACTTATTTAGAAGCTTGTGTGTTTTCAAGCTGAGGGGCAGCTGTTGTTCTCTAACTTCTCAAGTTTTTTAATAATGTTTAATTTCACCTTTAAAATGCGATGCTTTCTGTGTTTCTCGATAAAAAGTGTTTTTTGTGAAGCACTGAGAAGTTGTTTTTGTACTCATTGTGCACAATTTGGGGTGATTTGTAAGGAAATAATTGCATACACATGTAGACAACTCTTCCTGAAAGCATTTCTATGCATCTAGAAGGTTCCAGTTGAAATTGCATGTTCAAAGTTTTCCCTTTTACTGCATTTTGAATTGTGAAGTCTCTGTACTTCATTAGATATTTCTGACTTCCCACTCTTCATTTATCTCCAACTCTACACCTTTTTCAATTAAACTATGTATCACATAAGACAAGGACATCTAATCACGCTTTGTGCTTATCACTCATAATTACAACTATGCACATTCAAACATCCCATTTATAAGCTTTTGTTTATAGTAACTGAATATATGAAGGTAGGGTGATGTAAGGTATATTTTTGTTTGCTTATTTCAGACCAGCATTTGAGGTACTGGAGGTTTGGTTGGAAGGATTGGCAATGCACTTTGCTGTTGGAGTTCCTGTCCCAGCCAACCTACTGGTCGACATATATAACTTTGATGGTAAGGTTAAGAATAAATGGTTCCTTAACCCTGTATGAATGTAACAGTAGCATTTTCTACTCTGAGCTTCGGGTGAGCAACTCATGTGTGGCAGCTCCTTTGTGCGGTGTTTTCACCTAATGCATGGCTCAGGTGTAGTCACCAAGTCTGTTGGTTGAAAACCCAGAGTTCCCAGGGCCCAGATACATGACTGGAAGTAATCTGAAATTTAGTTTTACCTTTCTCTTTTAAATCTGGGATTTTAACTGAAACCTTGAATACAGTTGTTACCACTGAAGGCTAAAAGAAGTTAGTCATACCATCCCACCAATACCAGTGTGTTCTTTGATCATCATATGCTTGGCTATGAGGTGCTATTTAAGGGATGACCACTTCAATTCTGGTTATACATTATGAGCAAGCTGTGTGGACATCATCATGCTTACTCTGCTGTGTTGGCAACCAAGTAATTCCCCACAATGTTTTTGGACACATCTCGGAGATTGATTACTGCCACATTGTCAGTCATGTTTGTAGTACAGTAAGCCCTCGATAACTCGGCATTTGATAAATCGGAATTTCATATAACTCGACATGGATATGGTCTTGGAATGTATTATAGTATAACTCGGGAAATGTTGAGATATATAAAATTATTTGGGAAAATCTAGTCATATCTGGCCAACTGCATCACCTACCATGCATCTACAGTTGGTCCTCATATTACGCGGTTAATGTAACCCTGAGGGTACCGCGGAAAGTGAGAAACGCGTAAAGTGAATAACATAACATATGGGATTAATTGAAATGGAGTCCGGGCCGATCCCCAAACTCCACTTTTTGACGACACACAACTATGTTGTAGCAAAAATATTATCTTAACTTTATGATGGCATGCACACACAATTAATAATTAAGAGAAATATCAATAATATTAGGTTTTTTAACACTTACATTAGTAGAAAAGATGGCTGGGCACACGGGGATGGGCGGTTGGTTCCGAGGCAGAGGGCAGATTATTGGCCCTCACCTGTATCACTTGTATCAATTGTATCACTATCCACCACAGAGGCTTGCAGGGCCTCTTTGTCACACCCCTCAAAGTTCATATAAGTCCATATCCTCACTATAATTATCACTATCACTGACTTGGGCCGGCTGTAGTGGGTGGTGGGTGAAGAACTGGTCATGTTTTGATGACTGGGCGACCTTGTGCGCACCATTTTCGCGCCTCTCACACAACATGGCGGATGGCGGGAGGTTTGGATCCAAAAATGGCGCGGCTTGCCAGCCGCTCTCTGCGTAATGGGGTTCACGACCGCGGAATGTGAAAATGTTAGGTTCTGGCAAGGCACCGCGTTAACGGTGAAACGCGGATTGTGGGACCGCGTAATAGGAGGACCAACTGTATTTGCAGTGCTGGTAAGTGTTACTTTTTTACATTTAGTAATTACATGTACTGTACACATCTATGGGTTGATCATTTTTTACTGTTGTATTTTTATAGGAGGGGGGGAAAGTGCCTTGATAAGTTGGAATTTGGGATAACTTGGCAAGGCCAGAACCCCATATGTGCCGAGTTATCAAGGGTTTGTTGTACAGTGATCCCTCGGTTAACGAACGCCTCGGTTAACGAATTACCTTTCATAAGATTCTTCACTTCGGTTAATGAAAAAATTTCGGTTAACGAATTCTTTACGAATTTTTCCCAACATGTTTTCACCTGCTTTCGCCTGCTCACCAGCTGTAGTATTAGTCCACCAATACAGTAATCGGTTTTAGGGCTTAAATTCGTTACCATTTGAGTAAATTTCAAGAAGGTTGGATTATTCAATAATTTTCCAAGTCTTATATTAAAGTTTTTAGTCATTCTAACAATTATTTAACATAATTGAAGTACAGGGAACTAGTTTTTAGCAAGCCAAACAGCCACTTGACTCACCCAAAATGGTGTCAGTGTGTGTCCCTGGTCAGTGGAGGAAGCTTCTTGCTTGAGACTCTCTTGAACATAAACTATTTTTATGTTTTTAC
This sequence comes from Homarus gammarus, assembly GCA_958450375.1. Lineage (NCBI taxonomy): Eukaryota > Metazoa > Arthropoda > Malacostraca > Decapoda > Nephropidae > Homarus > Homarus gammarus. Next base: position 1,515,264 of record CAUDMG010001619.1, on the reverse strand, counting down.
AGTACAATTATTTGTCATTCTGAAGTTTATTTTGCATATTGACAATATGCAGTGCAGTGTTCATTTAAAGAAAATAATCTTGAATTACACCAAATGAACTAAAATTTTATGGGTGAAATGGCGCCATGGGGTGACTTCTCTTCCACCCCAATGCCTTCTCTTCTCCCTTCTCCTCCACCCCCTTTCTAATTCCCATCATCATCATCATCAACCAGGAGCCTTCTACATGCACACCTCAAAGTAAGTGTACTTTTTTGCATTTATTTTTAGTTTGTATGTAATTTTTGGTGAGCTGGAACCAATTGCCCAAAATCCCATTGAAACAATGGTTTCGGTTAACGAACGACCTTCTGGAACGAATTGTGTTCATTAACCGAGGGACCACTGTATAAGGATAGGTGTATTTTATTGCACTGTAAGAATGTTGACAGTTACTTTATGATCTGATTCAGGGTTGATTTGTGGGTTTGTGACCAAAAGCTGCTACTCACAAGACAGTTATAGGATGATTTTATTGCAGTTGAAAGATCTGGCCTGAGGATATACCAGTTTAGTCGGGATTGGAATTTCAGAAAAGTTCTTTTTCAGAGGATGGTTTGGCAGTACACTTGTTATCCTACCTTAGGAATGGTCAGATAAACTAGTAATACAGTCTTAGTTGAGGGTTTGTTAGATTCTCCTCTTAGTGCAATTTATAGTCTTGGACTACAAGTCGTTGACAGCTGTGCGGAACCTACGTGGGTGACCTCTGGCAAGGGGGAAAATTTTTAACTGCAAGAAGGTTACTAACCACATACGATTTTTAAAGTACAGTAGTGTTTATGTAAGTTAAATATTAATTTTGAATCTTATTAAACTTATTATTTTATTTATATCATATCATATAGTTTTAACTTATGATTTTCTTCAATGTCAAAGGTAACTGTGTAGGTTCCATGTGGCTATCCACGACTGTAGCCCAAATAAATGTCACTATTTCCAGAAACTTTCAGTCCAAAAGTGGTTCAGTGGAGTCTTGATAATTCATGTGTTAGGCAGGGCCGGATTTACATACTTGTGGGACCCAGGCCAAACTCATCAGTGGGCCCCCAAATTTATAGAAATGTTTGCATGTTTCAATAATCAGTGGGCCATGGCCCAACAGTTGAAGACCACTGCGGGCCTATACTTATTGTACAGGGGCCCTTATGGTTGTGAATATATTATATAATGAAATACTCGGTGTACACTTGAAACAAGGTTATACGCTGGCACGCTGCGAGACAAATTATTTCAGTGGGCCCCCAGATACCAGTGGGACCTAGGCCAATGGCCTACTTAGCCTATTGGTAAATCCGGCCCTGGTGTTAGGTACAGTCTCGTTCAAGATTCTTCGAACACTACTGGAGACAGGTGGCAACTCAAGGCAGTTTGTTTACTCTAGTACGTCGTGTAAAAATTATGAATAAAAGTAAAAGTGATCGGTGATTGGTTACTTAGTTCCCTGTTGCTTAATTTACTGGTTGGTCTTTGTTGTATCATATTATATTATACTACGTACTATAGTAAACAAATGACCTTGAGTTGCCAGCTGTCTCCATTAGTGTTCGAAGAATCTTGAACGAGACTGTACCAGAAGGCATCATGAATTATCAAATCATGAATTATAATATAGAGGTTGGACCCCACTAATCTGGGACCTGATAGTCTGGCACCTTCGATGGTTTGGGACGTCTGTCAAAGCTCACTTCTAGTGGCTATTGCCACTATTTTGCCTTCAAATACTTAAAATTTACCACGAATATGCCTCCTAAGAGACCAGCAAGCAGTGGAAGTGGTTGTAATGCGGCAAAATGTAAGCATGTAACATTAACTATTCTAGAAAAGGTGTCTATACTGAAGAAATTAGACAGTAATAGTACATTGTCGGCATTATTTTACTTTTTTCTGACATCAGATTCGATGGTTCGGAATTTTTGCTAATCCGGAAGCGGTCTGGTCCCAAGCTTCCCGGATTAGCGAGGCCCAACCTGTAATTGATTTAAATGGAAATCATTAGTTAGGTACCAGAGGCCAAAAAATACATATAAAATGTTCCAAAACTGCTTTCATAAACACTAAATATTGCACATAATAAATAAAAAATACAATAACACAGGTATTGTGCCAAAAGTAGTTCTGTATTACATAAAACAGCATTTCATTATCATCCTAAGGGTGACACCATTAAACCAACAAGGAGATAGGCTTGCTGGTTGGCTGGCTAGTCTGCTGTTCACCAATGATGTAAACAAACCACCAGGAGTTTAATACAACTCAGTAACTTATCTGGAGTTGAGTGTAAAATTATTTCTCTCTGGAAAATTTATTATTTTATGATAATTTTTTATTAACCCGGTGCTAAATGATCCTAAATGATATGGATATTATGGTGAAACTGCATGCAGTACTGTTGTTATAAAGGTGCTGTGGCTTGGGGAATTTCTCATGAATTCAGCCAGCCACCTGCCCTGCTCCCTACTTCTCCCTCACACTGAATTTATTCCACTTCATTTTTATCATATTTTATAGATTTACATTATATTTTCTTTTTTTGTAAGTAACATTAGAGCATTGAAATGATATTTATTTTATATATTCTTTATTTATAAGTCATATTACAACATTAAAATGATATATCCACAACATTTATGGTTGTCTATTTGAATAAATATTGCAGCAGTCGGCACTCACCTGTTAAGTATTTACAATATTTAATTACATATTTAGTGATGATCTGGTTTGATTTATTGAGTTTTTATGTCATTTATATTTAGTTTGATTATATTTGGTTATGTAGGGTGTTTGGTAATCAGCCTCCATAAATGTGTTCTCCTACTGTTATACAGTACTATGTCTATGGGAAAATCTTCATCAACTTTTTATTGCTATTATCCACAATTTCGTGGGTTAACCGAATAGCCTGATGACAGCTTTCCATGCTGCATGGTCTCTTGCAAACCTCTCTTCTTAGTTTCTTAACTACGATGTCATTTCTACCCCTACACAGTCACGATACTTTTTTTTTATTAAGAGCCACTTCCTCAGGATGCATTCTTTTTAAATAGTACAGTACTATACTGGGGACTGCCTGTATTTCACTTTATGTACAGAGTACAAGTATAGCACCTATAACTATACTGTACCCTGTACAGTACTACCATTTATAAAGCATGTCTCAGAAATATATATACATACTGTATACACTACTTTACTGATTTTTTGTGGAGATCGCATGAATGCATGTGTTACAGCATAAACATTGTCCTAACTTTTTGATGTGCACCCACTTCATTGAGTGAGGACAATGTTGCTCTTGTAATACAAGCATTCATGTGATCACAAAAAATATGTAAGACAGTGTGTATACATTATTTTGAGACATTCTATATATTTTGTGATTAAAGATGATTTGAAATAAACAATTACAATTATTATACAGTACTGTACAGTATTTATTTTTTTTTCTTTAATAAAATTAACATTTCGTTAGTATGGGATTTTAATGTACAATTATTATTATTGTTATTATTATTATTATTGTTATTATTTTTATAATGTATCCTTAATATATATATAGGGTACATTTCAAAGAGATTACAGATAAGTAATAAAGAATTTACAAAAAAATTCAAATTATCAAATTGTATCATATCTTTGCAGGAAGAGGTCAAAGTAGTTCATCTGAAGCATCTACTCCAGAGGCCCCAACACCAGATTCAAGACACCCTCCACCTCTCTTACGCACTATAAGTGAAGGAACTTATTCCACTATTGATAACTTAAGCCATGATTCCTCATCATCCTTTTCTGGAGTGGACCGAACATGCTTTGATTCTCAAGAGACACTTCTAAATGACACAAGTTGGAAGACCTTAGATTTAGGTAAATTAGATATTTTGGAACCAAGCTGGAGCCCTGGTAATAATGTAGCTAGAACAGATTCTGTGATTAATAATTCAAGTGTGACAACTGAAGGAAGTTTAGAGCAAAATTCCATTCCAGATACTCTTTCTTCTTTCTCTCGGTCAAAGGCTAGCAGCTTGGTGGGGGGGGAAGTAGAGTGTACACAACTATGATTTTTTTTTTTTTTTATTCATTTATAGTAAGAGGTAAGTTATGTTTGCAATAATGTACAGGGATATTTGTTACAAGAGGTTAATGAGTTTTCCTATTGAATTGCATTGGAAAGTATTTAACAAAAGATTGGTACAAAGTTGACTTATAGCATTCCTTTTATAGTGATGTTAGAAATACCTTTATAGGTAGTGGAGTAGAATTATAATGACTAAGCAGTTATTATTATTATAAATAATTTTTCGCTCATGTTGTTTCCCTATTTGTTGGAGAGCTACAGCAGAGCCTCTTCCTTGGACTGGTGATATCTCATACCTGCAACAAACTGGAACCCATCTTGGAGTTAGGTCTGCTCTCACTCTTGTTGAACTACAAGGTAAAAAAATGTCAGAGGCAAAGATGGCCTTTTATCAAAGTTCCTGTTGCTCATTTCTTTCCAAAACATAGCATAATAGGGGACAATAACATTATATGCTTTACCAAGAAAAGAAAATTTATATTTTTGGTGTGATATCTAAATGCCGTTATTTTCCTTATTGTTAATAAAGGTAAAATAATGTTTTGTCAGTGTGCCAACTATATTCCTCCACTAAACAGTTCCTTCTTCTACTTCCTCTTCTGATATATTATATTTCAATGTCTAAATCGTAAAAAAAAAAATAAATAAAATAATTTTGACAATCAAATCTGGCAAGTTGATGAAACTAAGTTACTGAAATGAGGCTTTGTTTGTTAAGAATGTAAATAATATTAATATGATGTGGCAAACTATTATTAAATGCATTGCAATACAGAGATGTCATCAGTTTATATTACAGAGACAGTATAATTATCAGTATACTTATTTATCAATAATGATGTAAAATTAGTATGCTATTATTAGGCAGGCGAGATATAAATAATATAGGGTAGAATGACAAAATATTCAGTAACTAGTCTTTAATAGTTTGATGTTAAAACAATAGACTAGGGTTAGATGATGGTTATTATGAATTGAGTGATTGTATATGGCACATGAATGCATCCTTTGTGATTGTTTACCAAATTACAATACAGTGAACTCTCGAAGATCCGAACTAAAAGGGGGGGACCAACCTGTCCGGAAAAGCCAATTGTCCGAATTTTTCGGCGAATAATAAATGATCTGAGAAACACTAAAAATACAGTACTAATGTAGTGATAAACAAATTACTGTATATAAACCATGTATTTACCTATGATAACATAATAAGAAGCATTGTATCATTACTAGAGCGAACGAAATAATATTCCCACAAGCAACAATTGTCAACTGTGTCTGTGTTTATGTTTCCCACCTCCTCGGGCACCTGTGTCCAAGCAACTGACGGGTCAAGCAGCGCCCACGGGCCTAAAATGTTGTTTGCTCTGGTTTGGGAATGTTTCTTGGGAAAACTTCTAGGATGCTTCTCAGCCCAGAACCCCTAAATTTTTTGTCCAGATCTTCCGAAATCCAGATTTCCTGGGTCCAGATCTTCGAGTGTTTACTGTATGTTGTTATATTTGCATTGGTTAAACTTGTATATGTCTTTGGGGATGAATGGAATGTGACATAGTGGTGGGCAAAACCAAACATTGCTAGATGAACCTGAATTCTCCTTACTCTTGAATATGAATGTTGTTGCCTCATTATGTTTAAGCCAGAGCAAAGAAATACGTAGTACACGTTTTTCACTTAAGAGAATTCTCAATTTAATGAGAAATGTAAATCAAATTAGTTAAGGTTAGTCAGTGATAATAATTTTGCCCAGGTTGAAATAGAATCTTGGAAATGGTGAGTAAATATGTGCTTAAGCCTTTTCCTATTCCATTCCTTAGCAAGAAAGCTTAGATGCGAGTGTTAAGAGAAATTATCATTAGTGTGACCACCTTAATAGCAAACAGTGCCCTGTCAAGTCTGTTAGGGACCTAGGATTAAATTTAAGTATCCTTTCCTATCCAGTGAATTGAAATGTGTAACAGAAAAATAGTTTGTTATTGTAAATTAGAATACTGTAGTATCATATTATTTGTGTCCTGAATTGTTAGGTTTCATGGGCCTTAGCCCATGTGAGAACATTAGAAAGGGACAACAATTAGAGTGAATCTGGGCTGCTGCAACTCTAAGTACTGGAGAGAGTTTGTACATCAAACTACGTAGTTAAAAGTATCTTAATCATAACTTCTTTTGTTATAGCGGGGAAGTTTCTAAAGTCTGCATTTCAAAAGAAACTTGCTTGTAATGGTCGATGGATATTGACAGGAATTACAGTTGATGGTAATGGCAGGAATTGTGGATCATTTTGTAGCAGAAGCCTTATCGATGTTCTTAACCCCTTACGTACGCTCGCTCGCACCCCCCCTCCCCCAGGTGAATAAATCGTCTGTTATTAGCCAAACAAAATGTTAAAATTGGCATCCCTGTAGTTAAAGGGTTAATGAGTGCGATAGTTTATTGGTTGATCGTTATGTTAGGCGTCCTAATTAATGATTTTGATAGTTGTCTTGATTGATAACTGTAGTATTGGAGGTTTCAAAGTTTACGACTGCAGAAGTTTTCTTGATTATAGATTTAACAATATCTTCACAAATCACTCTTGAGTTATAGTAGTTGTCATACATGGTTGATGGTTATGTTGTTTGAGGGTTGTAGTGATATACAGTAGTTGGTGGCTGGCACAGGTGTTATGGTTGATAATTGTAACATGGTTTGGTTGATGGTTGTAACACTTGTGATTCATTGGTATATTAAAGCAGATGTCTCAGTTGATATACCGCAGCAGGAGTCTTGGTTGATATAGTAAAGCAGATATCACAGTTGATAAGCTACAGCAGATGTCTGGGTTGATATACTGCAGCACATGTCTCAGGTGATATACGACAGCACTTGCCTCAGGTTGATATACTGCAGCACACGTCTGCAGCAAATGTCTCAGTTGATAACCTGCAGCAGATGTCCCTCTTGATTATGTTGTGGTGATATACAGTACAGTACTCGAGTGAGGGTTGTATGGTGTTGTATTATTTAATGTTTTGGTGCTGGTGGGGAATTTGGCTCCTCTGCAGTGTATTCAAAGTAAAATTATTAATGAGTATTATGTAAATTGTGTAAATATGATGCTGAGAACCTTTTTTTTTTGGAGACAACACCGACACCTGTAAAATCCCTTTTTAGTAGCTATAAAGAATAGAAGCAAATCCTTAGTAGGTATAGAGTTTTTATGATAGATTAGAACTCTTGTTTACTTTTTCATTTGTAATGCTGTACATTTAGCAGTGATATCATCTTTGGTAATATGCTTTTGCTAACCTGGAAACAGGGAACACGGCAAAAATATGTGAAATGAAGAACCTGGACAAAAAGTATGAGAAATAGAGTCACTTAGCCAGAAGAAATGTGAAATAGAGGTTATGGCTTTAAAAAAAAATTAAACAAGGAACTTTTTTAAATTCAACTTAACCCTTAAGCCCTGGGTGACATTCCAGAGTGCGTGCTTATTCCCGCCACTGTTTAAATGGCCAGCGTGGGTTAACAGGTTCCAGTGTGACTATTTGCCTCTTACACCACTCACTCAGCCACAGGGAAACTTCCTGAACATAATTACCTACTTTTATTTGTTTCATTTTCATTGTTTGTCCATTTTATCATGTTGTGTCAAAGTATTATTGCTAAAAGTAGTGTACAGTAGTTGTATTATAGGGTAGTATTACTGTAAAACAATGCTGTGATTATGTTATAAATGTATTTATTTGTGGAATTATTATTATTTTATGCACTTCTTGCTCTACCAAACACAAAAATGGCCAGGCAGACTGGCGAGTGTTGCCAAGGACTTTTTTTATGAAAAATTATGCAAATAAAATATTCTAAATGAATTATTTATAGCAAATAAGTATTAAGATCAGTAAATACATACAGTATTGGCCACCTCGGGCACAAAGGTGAGCTAAGAATAGCTAAGTGCTTAGGGACCACAAGTGTCAGCTATCAAACCAACACTGTCTCCTTATCCCCCCCCCCCCCTTCCCTCCTCCCTCCCTCTGTGCAGTCAGGAAAGTTTCTAGAGCATCAATATATTGTGCTTACTTAATTTTTATTGTTTTATTATTTTAAAAGGTTAAAAATTATTTTGGGAAAAGTTGATTTTTCTCGATTTACCCTCGGGTGGGGAGGTACTGCCACCAGCACCCTAGTCCGGGGCTTAAGGGTTAACAAGGAACTAGGAAAAAAATGAAAAATTGGGAACTGGCAAATGCAACAGAATAGGGAATTTGGTTTAAATAATGTCAGTTTTGAAACCCAGCCTCTAAAAGAAAGTGAAATTGTGAATGTGGCACAAAAATTCAATTTAGGGAAGTTAGCCAAGAAAAAATTAAAGTATGAGGAACCTGAGTTAGAAAGAATATGAAATTATGCATTGTAACCTTATGATAATATCCAGAGGTACAGTCAACAGCAAAAATTTCTTCACCTTTATGGTGTTATACAATATGACACACTGGGTGATTCCTGTTAATTTTCCTGTATTAACTATATGTGATTTAAAAAAACAAAAAACATACCGGTTATACAATGCATCACACAACCAGAAATACCAACTTTACCAAATTAACATGGCCTCGGTCAGTGATCGTTGCAGAGGCCATGAGACCAAGGGGTGCAGAATTTTTTTTTGCTGACTACAGCAGTATTGGAAATAATAACATCTTAATCATTTTCTTTCTGTACTGTATATGTCAAACTTAAGTCCATTCGATATATATACATACATTACAAATTGTGACATCTTCAATTGTGTGCCAATTTCTAAAGTTATCAATTCACTGCCCTGTGTATCAGTATTATTGGAAAAGTTTTACTGATGACTGGGATGGCCTTTTTTACATTTAATACCAAGCTTTACATGCTTGCCATTGTAAGGCATATACGTAGTGTTCAGGTTGCCAAGCCCAGAGATCAAATCTTATTTTTTATTCTTATGACTCCTATATAATTCATCATCATCGTTGTTTTCTGGCCATTTTCCCTGCTTTAGGATTTAGCCATGGTTACCTGATAGCAGCTCTCACCCAGCTGCACAGGCTTTGGCAGTTATTTCTGAAAATTATTAGTGTACCAAGGTAGTAATTTTATTAACAAAATTAATCGTGTAGGAGAAAATATGGGTAAAAGAAACGGACATACAAGCAGTTGATGTGATAAATTAAAACGTGAGATATGTATGTAAATACAGCTAGATTCGTGGATGGAAAAATTTGTAATACAGCATAAAAACCTTTAAGTATTCGATTTAGGACTCCTATATACTGTAGTACTGTACAATAGCTTTAGTTTTACCTAGGATCCATGAGATATTTGTGGGTCATGTGATAAATAAATCATTACACAAATGTGCTCAAGGAAGATCGTCTTACTGAAAAAAATTTCAAGTTATCTTTTAAACTTACTGTAATCAACAACTTTATCATATTTTGATATGCAGCACATGATTCAAACTGGAGAGCTCTGCATTCAATCACTGGAATTTTCATAAAAGGTTTCTCTTATGCAGAGCTTTCCTAGATGTTGAAAGTACTGTACAGTACAGTACTAGATAAAAAAATTATAAGTTTCATAATTAGGATGTTAAGGTCTTGATGCATATTTTTTTGTGTTATAATTTGAGGATAAAAGGTATAAAAGCAACATTGTGTAAGCCTGAATCTTTAGTAAAAGCTGGTAAAGTTGTGCAAAAAGTAATTTGCACAAAATATGACTTGTTATTTTGCAATTTTTTTAGCATATTGAGTAACTTAGATGCATTTACTTCACTCCAGAACTACCTCCTATTCAGTAAGTAATTTGCAGAGTACATGAACGTGTTGCATGTACTTAAATACACATCTCTTTACATTTTGATGATAGATATTACTTCAATGTACAGTATTTTTCATCCTACTATTTTACTGCTCAGTATTTTTCCTTCCCATTTATTATTACCTGATAATTAGTATTGAGGCCCAGTAGGATTAGTATCCATTAGAACTAGACCCCAATCCTAATTGTTAGAGTAAGTTTGGGACCCTTTAAAACTGGAGTTCATTTGACCAGTCATCTAACAGATTAATTTGCATATTTTATGGAGTAGGATCAGACACAGAGTTAAATGAACAAATATTTGGAAGGTTATGATTTTTTTCTCATTTAACATTAATAAATAAAACAGAGAAATTATAGAAATAACAGCACTAAAATATGCGCCAGAAATTTTTATCTGTGCTGTATACTGTATCCCAAATTTCTTTAGTGATAAATCTTAATGGCCCAGAAAAAACCCAAACCATCTTCTGTTAACCAGAATTGGTGCCTATCACTCTTATGATTATATAGCAACATGAGTTCTCAGTCTTGATATAAGATGGACAATAGATAAAGTAAGATAAAATTTTAAAGATAAAATTCTCCACTTAGATTATTGAATTGTTTTTCAATTACTGTACTACATGGCCATTTATCAGAGAGACTTTTTGTTGTGGAATATGTTTTTATCATTATTTTCATAATCTAATTGGCCTTTGTATATTAAAGACAGCTATCAAGTACAGTATACTTTGTGACACTTGGTGTATCAATTGCAAGATAAATAAAGATGTATTTTTAATAAAACATCTTACAGATAAGAAAACTCAGCTAAGGCACTTGTGTGCAATTATCTCAAATGCAAGTTGTTAAATGCCTTGTTGGACTTTTATTATTGCAAATTTCTAAATTCATATATTTAATTTTATGTCCATATTCACTGTGTAATTTTTTATATTATATCACATTTGTTGGGAAATGCCAATTGAGCACAATCTGCTAAGAGACCACTTTTTGGGGCATAACCAGTAAAGAAACAATTAACAAAGACTGTACAGTATAGTCTCGATTTACGCGGATTTGGTTTACGCGTTTGGTCATTTACTCGGCACCTTGCCAGACCGACAATTTTTATTTACATGGTTCATTCCATCATTGGCGCGGGCAGGGTGCACACATGGTCGCCCAGTCAACAAAACATTACCGAGTTCTCCACCCACCACGCCAGCCCAAGTCAGTGATAGTGAGAATATGGACTTTGAGGGGTTTGACAAAGAGGCCCTGCAAGCCTCTGTGGTGGATAGTGATACAAGTGATACAGGTGAGGGCCAAAAATTTGCCCTCTGCCTCAGAACCAACCCCCCATCCCCGTGTGCCCAGCCATCTTTTCTACTAACGTAAGTGTTAAAAAACCTAATATTCTTCATATTTCTCTTAAATATTAATTGTGTATGCATACCATCATAAAATTAAAATGTTATTTTTACTACAACGTACGTATTGTGTCGGAAAAAGTGTAGTTTGGGGGTCGGCCCAGTCTCTATTTCAATTAATTCCTTATATTCTGTTATTTCATTTACGCATTTCTCGTTTTACGCGGACCTCCACGGGCTCAATTGACCGCGTAAATGAAGACTATACTGTATATACATCAGTCTAAATTTCTGGAGTCTCACAGGTATTATGAAATGAGTCTTAATAATGATATGACAGTAATTTCCATACCTTCGTATTTTGCGTACTATGTGTACGTACTGTATAGCACTTTTGAGCATTTGTTTCCTATATGTGAAACTGGAGAAAAGCTTAGGTTTGACCCTGTCTGTCTGTCTGTATATCCATTTGCTTGTAAATGACGCCATGATTATATTTACCACAAAGGTAAAGTGCTATAGTACTTGAGTATTTGTCAAAATAGCTTTTGGTCAGAAGAAATAATGGTTTACTAGTAATTTTTTTTTTCCATACTGGGATTGCAAGGTAGTGACAAGGTTTATAAAAAGGCCTTTTGTGAAAGGGATATTGGTTTATAGACTGGCAAAGAGAGTATTAAAGTAAGGTAAATTTGACCAGTTTAAAGGGATGGGAAATGGAAGAATACTTAAAGTTTTGTGAGGATGTAAAGGTAATGGAGGACATTGTGAGTTACTGCATTTGAGGAAGCCAGTCTTCATGGGGTCAATCAGAATATCATCTTGATAAATTGAGCAGTAATTTAAAATTGCATTCATTGTGTGTGTGGTGTGTTCACATGTTGAAACAGTACAGTAGAGAGAATGGCTAAAATTGTCTTTAGATATCCAGTTTTATAATTAAACTTAAATGAAATATATTAATAGTGAAATAATCCGCTGCAATTTTGGGTGAATTCATTAATAAAGTAGACATTTCTCAGAAAATGTTGTAATACAGTATTGTACTTTATAGAATGTCAAATATTACAATGTCAGCTGTTGTAAAATGACATAAAAACATAAAAGAACTTGAAAATGTCCTAAGAAGTTTGTTTTCAGAAAAACATATTACACTTGCTTGGTTTTAGAAATTTATATTTCACTACCAATAATGTACCAAGTGAGATAAGCCCAGCAGTCCTAAATGCTGGCGTCAAGAAAAAAATTTCAGTCAGTGGTCCCTTTCTTTTTTGTGAGCAAGTTGCTAGCCAGTCATCATTAGTACTATATAATGAATAACATTTTTTATTTATATCTAGTGTTTTGACTCTTCTACTATGTTTTTTTGTAGGAAGATCAAAGGGTTCAGAAACCGGGGGGGGGGGGTAATTTAAGGGAGTGGTTAACCATTAATTCAAAACTCACCCATGACAATAATTTTAGCTTGTCTATTTCCCAATTAAGTACAGTGGAAGAAATGCATTAGTGTTTTTAAGAATCTTGACAAGTTGAATAAAGTCTTCCACATTCACTGCTTCCTAAGTTGGATATGTTTGTTTTGATTGACTTACCGGTATATGCCTGTTGTGAAAAAAAGTGGACACCATATTAAGGTATTTCACAAAAAAACTTATTCTACATTATGAACTTACTCAATATTTTTGCATGACTAATTTGCATCTTCCTTATGTATACTTACCTATGATTGCTTACACATCCTTGTCATCTTTTATCAGTTTCCTATCCAGTTGGATGGTTGAAAACTTTTTGATTACCATATGTACAATTGTTAGATACTGGTCATCCACAGGCTCGCAGTAACCTCTTGCTGCCTTTACATTGAACCTTTTAATCTATTAACTCCTTCTACCCATTTCATTAGAACATACTAAATATCTCAATACTATATGCTGTACATACATACTGTATATTTCCTGAAATATTGTAAAGATTTACTCTTGCTGTATATACAGTACAGTATATAATATCACTCCCTTTAGAGTGCAGTAGCATATATCCTTCAATTTTATATTTCTCACCTAAGAAAATCCCTGAGAACTTAAGCAACCATTTTGCAAACCTTGGTCATACTCATGTTAAATTTGTGTTCATCCATATTTAATGTGTATAACTTGTATTCTTCCATATTTAACTTGCACTGTATTCATTCATGATTAATGTGCAGTAGTTAATATTTTACTTCATCATGTTTAAATTGTATTCATCCATATTTACCTTATACCTGTTGAACTTGTATTCATTTATCTTTGATCTGCAACCATCAGTATTTAACAGGCAGTCATCTATTTTTAACTTGCATTCATCCATGGTTATCCTGAAATCATCCACATTTAACTTACGTTCATCAACTTGCAGTCATCTTAGTTTAACATATATGTCTGTGTTTACTGGCATTCAGTACAGATGACTACAACCAGTTTTTCTACAAGTCTCATATGCTGTTTCACTCAGACTTTACTTGGGTAAAATTTTAATAACTAGACTCCTCAAGATGTTTGCTATCAGTGTTATATAAGTGCACTTCAATTTTAAGTACTGTACTGTAATTAGGAATTTTGTTCCTGAAGAGCTGGTAACTGAGATGACTATTTTAAAAGCAGGGTGTAGTGTGTGGTGTCTTTATCGAAAACAGTTCATTGTTGATGATGTATCCTCAAGCTGCATTTTTATTTAACTTTGGGGATTTTACATAATCAGTGCTATTCATAACATTGAAATCTTGGAAGTGTTTTTAGTAAATATTAAGGGCACTTTCATTTTGATTACATTGTTATTGTTTTACAATCTTCAAAGCTTGTTCTGACGAGAGAATTTTTTTTTTAATACCTGTACAGTATTTTGAATTTGAGAAATTTAGCCATAATTTGATCTGTTATGTTTTATTTGGTATGCACTGTGGTTTTTAGGCCTCTTAGCTGCTTCACACCAAGATTTTGCAATTCATAATTAATAATACCACACTTACCATTGAGGAGTCTGCTGTGTTCATGCAGTTATTGCCAACTTTTATGAGAGAGGGAAGGGGCAAAAATTATGGTGTTATTTACATACAGTATATATTTTTCAAAAGAAAAGATAGATTGAAACAAAAGAGTTTCTGAACTTAGAAGATGAGGAACAGAAAACTAAGATTTCCAAATGGCTGTACTGTATAACACTTTTTCAAGTGCATGAAGTCCTGTTTTTAAGTAAGGGCAATTTGAAATAGCACTGTTAGACCTGAAAAGTAGCACAGTGCTAAAATAATTTATTGCAGCATGCAGGTTGACTTATCAGATTTTTAGGGGACACTGATTCACAAGTGATTCTTTAATAAGTCCTTTTGGGGCTACTCAAGAAAAAGGTTGTACTGTATCATCATCAAAATTTATAGTAACCAGACATCATAATTTGGAAGTAATTATTGTAAAAGATATAAAAGGTAGGCATTTATTTTTTTAAAGAGACTGTCTTCTTTTTGGTATTTATTGGTTTATTTGTATGGTTGTATTTATGTATGACAAATTTCTATACAGTTGGTCCTCATATTATGCGGTTAATGTAACCCAGAGGGTACCGCGGAAAGTGAGAAACGCGTAAAGTGAATAACATAACATATGGGATTAATTGAAACGGAGTCCGGGCCGATCCCCAAACTCCACTTTTTGACGACACACAACTATGTTGTAGTAAAAATATTATCTTAACTTTATGATGGCATGCACACACAATTAATAATTAAGAGAAATATCAATAATATTAGGTTTTTTAACACTTACATTAGTAGAAAAGATGGCTGGGCACACGGGGATGGGCGGTTGGTTCCGAGGCAGAGGGCAGATTTTTGGCCCTCACCTGTATCACTTGTATCAATTGTATCACTATCCACCACAGGCTTGCAGGGCCTCTTTGTCAAACCCCCCAAAGTTCATATAAGTCCATATCCTCACTATAATTATCACTATCACTGACTTGGGCCGGCTGTAGTGGGTGGCGGGTGAAGAACTCGGTAATGTTTTGATGGCTGGGCGACCTTGTGCGCACCATTTTCACGCCTCTTACACAACATGGCAGATGGCGGGAGGTTTGGATCCAAAAATGGCGCGGCTTGCCAGCCGCTCTCCGCGTAATGGGGTTCACGACCGCGGAATGTGAAAATGTTAGGTTCTGGCAAGGCACCGCGTTAACGGTGAAACGCGGATTGTGGGACCGCGTAATAGGAGGACCAACTGTATTGCAAAGACATTTCTACTTGAAACTGCTGAGAGTTTATCATCCATGCACAATCTTTATTAATTATTAAACACTTTTGTCTATACTGTAGGTAAGCTGACTTTTTTTTTTTTAGGGATGTGACAATGGAAAGTTTTCAAGTGTTACGAGTTCGATTATAGCTTGAGTGGGAAGTGACAGTGGGTCCCATTTGCCTGATGGTCCATATACAGTACCACCATTTTTCTATAATTTTTCCAACCAGTAATATTGTGTTTTAAGCTAAACTGCATTTTGAAGAATATTGTAAATATTTCCCACTTGGCCAACGTTTATATTGTACTGAGGAAGAAGTGCAAAGTATGAAGTTGACTTCTTAACACTAGTCATCAGCTTTGGTTAAGTTTAGTGATGAGGCTGCCTTTCATATATAGATACAGTACCACAGTTTTAACATGTGAAAATATTTTTGAAGGATAGTCAAAATGTATCCAAAGTGCTTCTTTATTTCACACTTACATGTTACATGATTGGAAAGTCTCTTATTTCCATACAATTAACCTGCTTGTCTACACACTTGGTTCAGTAGTGCACAAGATTTTGTATACCATCAGAAAAAAAGGCTTTTAGCTGCATATGAAGCCACACATGCACTGCCTCACTCAACTATTAGCAAACATTCTTTCAGAGGTCCAAACAGGTGAAAATCAGATGGGCCAAGGTCAGAGCTGTGGGATGAATGATAAAGAACCTCAAACTTCAACTATTGCTTAACTTTACCAGCTTATGGCTGAATTCTGAACTTCTTTGAAGGAGATGACATGTATTTCTGTTACATGCACTGCTGTTTGCTTTCAGTCTTAAAATGGTGGCTTACTTCAAGGTGTCAAGTGAGAAACATTTTGCACACGTATTCAGTTTTATCATTAAGTTGTCAATGTGAATAACAGCCCTTAATGAACTGTATTAGTGAGACATTTTCTTCCATTTATGAAAAGTTCAGTTCATTTGAACATGGTCTGCTGTCTCAAAACTTGATCACCATGCTGTACAAATAATCTGTGAATTACAGTCCATGAATAACATGATAATATACTGCTCCTCTTTAGTTTATGTCAAAAAGGGTGTTGCCATGTAAGCAGTGTGTTTATAACTGAAAAACTGAGTGTCAAGGCATGAACTGCTCAAAGCAGCGATCTGTTTACTCAGTGATTGCAGTGCCATCAACAGTCAGCAGTGTAGACAATTCTGAAAAAAACACAGTCAAGCAAATTGTGGATGATTTTTTTACTTACCTTTGTACATGATTTTATTTGCAAAATAGAAATGAAAATGTTCCTAAATGTTAACTGGCAGGGAAGATTTTTTTGGCTATAGAAAACCAGAATATAGATTTATAGCCAATTTTTTTTTTAATACTGTGCAGTTGAATGTGTACATACAGTGAAAGTTATTTAATTTATGCAGTGATTGGTTATAAAGAAGTATGTGGACTAAATTCACATCTCTAAAAATAATTATTCTTTATTTGGATATAAAAAATTACAAGTTTTAAATAGGAAGAAAAGAAGACTCGGTTGTTAATGTCCATCACATTTGGTGAAATAATGAATCATGGTCTCATTTTTTTGTGATATTACAGTAGGTCACAAAATGTTTATCAGAACTAGTTTCATGTATTGTATTTTATATAGAGTGGAGTTATATGATTAATAATTACTTAGCTTTGAAAATGTTACTGGAAATGTTATATTTATTAATTCGCATATGCATATTTATGTACATATATTGTATATATAGTACTGTGTATATTCAGCAACTAATGTATTTAGATTCTCATGGTCATTACTGATGTTCTACTTTCTGTGACATAGATTATTTGTTTAGGCATTATTGTAAATGCTTCCAGAGATTTGTAAATATTTATGTTAATCAAAATTTTTCTTTTGTACAAAAAAAAGTGAATGTGCTGAAACATATTGTTATTACCTGTACTAACTTTTAATTTTGTGAAAAGGCAGTGCTTTCAATGATGATCACTTAGGATTCTCCTGAAATCATATGACTTCTTCAGGATACGTGAATCAAATTAATCCCAGTTTAACATAACCATGCTGCTGAGCTTGGTTGCCCTCTATATAATGACCACATTAACCCTTAACCTAACTTAAGCTAACTGAAGTATGCTGCCAAGGTCTTATGCCCTCTTTAAGCTAATCAAATTAAATCCTAACCTAATCAAATTATGATAATCTACAGTTACTCATAACTTATGTTCTCTGCATTAAAATATAATGTGCACTAGTTTATCAAACACTTTTGTACTTGGTGTATGGTTATTTTTTTACCAATACAGTACTTTGATGTGCGAATTGGTTGTGTGCGCGCATGCGTGCTTCAAGATTGCCACCAGGTGTATTAAATCAAAACTCCAGCAAAAAGTGCCACCAGAAGTGAGACATTGAGCTAGGTGAAAGGCGTACTCATTGCTGAAAAAAGTGGTGGAAAAAGGGTATGTGCTAAAAGCCTAACCATTGATTCTTACTTGCATGGAGGTATTATGTGGGTTGAGAGGCTGGTATGAAGAAGCTAATTAAAAGTATTACCCAGAAAAGCTTCCTCAGAAAAGTATTTATTAATGATTTCAAGAAAGGCAAGCATAAGGTGGACAACATCCCCCCAAAAAGTGCTTTCAGATAAAAGATTTAAGAGATGTGATCTGTGCTGCACTGTACAGGGAAGCTATAGTAATTGTGGCCAGAAGGTGGAAGTATGGACTAGAGAGATAAAATATGTTTGAATAGTGAGTTTGAAGTAATGTATGCAGTGTGTACTGTGCACATTACAGTATGTAATTGAAAATAATAATAGGATTCAAGGAAGTTGTCTTAAAAGAATAGAGGGGTGGTTTAGATCTTTTCCTACTTCACATTATTGAGTAAGGTAATTAAGGCAAAGTCACATCCAAGAATTTCTAAACTGTACTGTACATACTTGTGAAATGCTTGCATTCTACACCCTTCTAGCATTAATTTTCTTTTGTTCATATACCTCCCTGCTTTGTTCTTTCTTTTTTTTTGGGGGGGGGGGGGGGGCTTTTCCTTCTCATTGTATGTTCATCTTGCTCTCATACATGTCAACTTCAGCAGGGATAGTTAAATTTCAGATGATAAATTATAGTTTCGATTTAACACTTATGATAGAGAAAACTTCTATATTTTATCAGATGGCAAGTGTCCCAGGTTTGGTGTTGATGCTGTTGATGGTAACATTAACCAAAGTTTATATATAGCACTGTGTGTTTAAGTAAGTTATACTGAAGGGCTTTAATACACAAGGTAGGACATACAAGTACTGCATTTGCAATATATTGGAAGCAATTGGTTGAAGGTTATAGTTGGAACAAGAATATGTTGTAGTTGCATCTGCATGGTTGCATAATGTATACAGTGATGATCAAGTGAAAGAGGTTTTGACTTAAAAAATAGTGCTGTAAAATTAGAGTATGGACAGGGTTGGAAGTTAAAGGGTGTGGTCATAAGTTCAAGGTGTATTGAAACCCCAGGCACCTGAAACACCAAACAAAGACATAAATCATGTACCTTGGGGGTCTTGATAATTTTTGGATTGGCTGTAATTGAATGATACATTGATTGTGACACTGAAAAGTTTTAGTTATAACGATTGCGTGATTGCTTTCATCTGGTGCCATAAGATTGATTAATTACATATAAAAATTAAATTAATTATGACTAAAGTGAGTCAAATTGGCTAAATTATGCCTATAGTAAATCCAATATATAAAAGATAGAATTTAAGTTATGTTAAAATCTTTTAAATGCCATATACAGGTACAATAGAAGAATGCAAGGAAGCCAGGCTACTCATTAAATAAAAAAACTGTACTTTCAACACAAATTAACATCTTCGCTGAGTATTGTACAGTACCGAGGAGAGAAGGTATGTACCATCTCTCATGGAGCTTTGTAAGGTGATAAAATTTTATGTTTTCAAGACTTGGACACTCAACCAGCATGTGTTGCATAGTCAAAGTAATAGTACAATTTACAAAGTAAGGTTACAGCATTGCCCTTTTTTTCCATTAAATATCCATGAGTAAGTTAGGTCTGGCATATACTGCATGTAACTGGCCAAGGGCTATTTCCTTTGCCCATGACAAAAAAGTGATACATCCAAGAACATGTTACAGCCACAATCCCATTGTTGTTACCAGACCACATAGGTTGTAGTACTTATCCCTGGCAGGTAATCACCAAAAGGGGTGGGGGTGTTAAAGTCGATGTGGCCGCGAGGTTTCACTGCTCGATATGCCATTTCATTACCCCATATTCTTTTATGAGCTGGTACACAGCAGAAATCTTTTTGGCACCCCCATCATCTAACTAAATGTAACCATTTTAAAATCTCTATAACTGGGGAGAGTAGAGACTAAAAATTCAAGTGTTTGTAATGCACTCAAGGAATCACTAAAGATGCAAAAAATTTGAAAGTGGGGCTGAAATGTAAAAATAGTAGGTAATGTCATTAAAATAGCAAAAATGTTGGCTATGAAGACAAATTCAGCAACCAGTCGACTACTACTAGTTAGCAAAATTCCGACAGATGGCTGCAAGTCCCTTGTCAATAGAGTATCAGACTACAGCCAGCAGAATATTTTGAAGTGTACCAGAAAAGAAATACTAAGCTTAAATAATGGCAGTTGCATATTACGAAAGAGGAAAATTGAAATGTGAAATGTTACTAAAGAAGTAAGTTGGGGAAGTTACAAGACTTGATATACTGTATGCTCTGTACTGTATGGTGAGATTTTCAGAAGAAATGACAAATGATGACAAGATATCAAAGACTTTCTAGTGCATGAAAACTAATGGAACTTCAATAAAACATTGGGGGTAAATGTAAATTATTATGTTTAAGATAGCTTTTCAAGTACACTGCACAGTACTGTATTATTCATCATAGTAGTCGCATTATTATATGCTAGTTAAATTTTCATCTATAACGGTTGAGTGCCAACATGGGCTAGAAAACTGTGTTAAATGTAAGTGATTAACACAATAGAGGGAAATATAGTACTGTTGGTCGATGTAACAGGTGAGCTTCTTGTATAGTGTTGGTATGGGTTGAGCTTTGCACAAGAATAATGAATAAAATGAATATGTTAAATGGGGAACAGCAATTCAGTAATAGTGAAAGGAAGATGAAAGGCCAGAGTGAGGTTTATATACTGTAGTATACCAGATTGAAATTATATTGATGTCATGGTACAATGTATTAAAAATATGTAAAGCATCATGATCTAACATGAATACTGTATGATTATTTTAAATTGTTGAAGATTTTAATGAAGTATACCAATCACTGCAATCACCAACATTACATGAACTGGACTGATTAATAGTAATTTGATGTTTTAGGAATTGGTCATTTTATGATACCTAACAGTCCTGTGTACAAAGTTCTGTGTTTTTTCTTTTGTGTGTGAAGGGTAACGAAATTTAATATATTTTGGTGTTGTGCATGTAAAAGAATGTGTGGCAGACATAGTGAAGATGTAGGTGATATTTGAGTAATATTCAGGGAGTGGTAAAAATTATGTACCATAGTAATTCTTTATTTGTTCTTGAAAGACATTATATGATATTGCTCACTAATTTTAGTGTATAAATATGAACTAATTTTTTATAATTGATACTGTAGTTATATTTTATACCCTTGTAGCTGTGTTTTAGATAAAGAGAGGATTGGTCCCTTATAATGAGTTGGACCTAACATCCAAAGCCAATGTAATTTATTTGTATGAAGTGCCTCATGCTCTTTAATCATCAATTTATTACAAGTTGTAATAGTTTGCCAAAATTATGTTAGTCATTCCCTAATTATTTGATTAGTCATTTTATTAGAATTAATGTTGACATTATTCAAAATATGTCATTAACACTTAAAGGAATATCTTTCCTCAGAGTGGAGAAAATCAAAGAAGAAAATAAAATTGTATGTGCTGTGTTGTACGTACCTCATTTATACTTCAAAATCATTTGCAGTACTACATGCATTTTTATGAAGAAGAAATATATCCATGTTTTTGTGTTTTAGCTATTTGGTGGCTTAATTATACTGGAATTGTCTTAAAGTACAGTGCTGTATCATTTTCAAACTACGTACAGAAATCATATTTTTTTTCCTGGTTTATAGTACAGTACTTTACTGTATTGTACTTAGTTGAGTACGTATTTAGTTGTTTGATAGACAAAAATTCTTTTGAAATTTGTAGTGACCCTGATGGTTTGTTTGTTTGTTTGTTTGTTTTCATTACTAGGTTGGGACTTTGTCATTTATGTTGTACTTAACTTTTCCATTGTCATTTATTTATTATTATATTTTGTAAATATGAGTGGTATTTACTTTGTCAAAAATAAAATCCAATTACACTAATATTCTTTTCAATTTTGTTCTTTGCATGATATAGCAAGAGGAATGGAAAGTAAATAGTCATAATAACTTCCCATCAATCAATACGAAACAGAAAATGGTTCATCAGGAGGAACATACCTGTACATTGAAGATGACAGGAAGATGGCTATCAAAAACAGTGAGGGGGATCCTCCTTGCTGTCGAAGTGATTTCAAGTTGTCATGATCATCAGGGAAATTAGGTAGGTATATAATTATCTGTATAGAAAATGGATGATAAAGATGAAAACCTAGTCTAAATGTAATGCAGAAAGCACATCATAGGATACTAAAAGACCTGCAGCTGCAGGTCATTTTGCTTACGATCTAGGAATTTCATCATGATTTGGCCAAATACAAATGTGTTTTATTAGCTTTGGAAGTTTAATATTTCTTGAGCAGTGATTTCCAAGCAATATTAAGAGGATAAGAAGAGTCCACTTTCCTGCAACCAACTAATTTCTAGCGTCTGTGTGCACAATTGTTTATAATCTTATTTTTTCTGCTTCCCACCATTACCTACATGACACCATTCACTGTGTGACACTTTTCCAAGAATGATGTCCTTTGGCACCAAGGATTGTAGTGTGAATCAGATGTATAGTCAGCCAAAGTTCCGTTGACCTCGCCCTGGCACTTGAACTCGCAATTTTACCTTGCAATACTTGGCTAAGTAAGGCTGTATGCAATGGGGATTGTGACAGGTGGATCTATTTTTAGTAGTATCACTGTCAGGATCAATATTAAATAATCCAAAGGTAGCATTTTTATAATAAACTATTCATCGTTAATTAAGATCATGAGAAGTTTCTATATGTTCGTATATTTGCTTAAATAATCAAGAAAATTATATTTATGAATTGGCAATGTAGCTACAACCACCGCTGCCTCAAGATTCTCTCATAAAATTTCGGGAATATATGTTTTACATTTAATCTTGAGTTAATGCAGTGGGCAATGGTTTTGGCATTGTATGAGAGATCAAGAACATCTGTGACAGTAAAATTATGGTGAGGGGAATTAGGAATTTGTCAAGAGTCTGTCTTGAGCCTCCTCCTGTTTATCATGGTGCTAAAGGTGCCACTACTGTATTCTAGGATTTGAGGACTGGTATGCCCTTGGAGTTATATGTATGCTGATAACTTTATGTTGATAAGAGATAGTAATGAAGAGGTAGTGGATAAATTTAAGGAATGGAAGGATGGAATAGTCAAGGGTATGAGAATGAAATTGACAAAAACAAAAGGACCAGTGAATATGACTATGTGCTGTCTGTAAGAAAGGTGTTGGCAGCAACTAAATGATGTGAAATAAGCATGGAAAATAGGTATAGACAGTACTAGATACGTAGTGGTGTAAAAGGCAGACTACAGGATTTTCCTTATTTTAATTGTACTGTACTCTATGTACAGGTAATCTTGTGGCCTTAGCAAAGCTGAAGAAACTCTACATTGTGGATATATACTTGGACTGTGTCGTTGAGTTCAACAACCTTGGTGACATGATCAGTGCCAAAGGTGATACTGAACCTAGCTCGGTTACATGAGTTAGATAGCCTGGAGATGGCACTGTATTGATGCAGGACTGTAGCTGTATGTATCTTACCAAAGTTCTGATGTTTTATAAAAGATTTTTTTATGATATTCTCATGGCATACTCTTTGTAAAGGAATCTTCATCATATTTCTATTTTCAGTTATGTGTAAAACTAGCTAGGGGTACACTCTGTTGTCTTGGTTTGTTTTTGATGGAGGAGAATTAACCAGAATGGGTGCAGCCGTAAAACTTATCATCTTGTGACTGTGAACCAGGTGGTATTGGCGTCTATGTCTGGCTTCCTGTACGATAACATCTTCAGGCATACCCTGATAACCCACTCATGTGGGGACTGTGAAAAGTCATTGGTTAGTGAATCAATGGTTATTGAAGCAATTAATCTCATAGTATAACAAATTCAGGGGATTAAGGACCCACCACCCCTCAAACACTCCCATCTACCCTTGATATATCTCTGCTGTGCACACTGTCAAGCAAAAAAATAAAGCATACATATAAAGCAAGCATAATAAGCATTAATTAAGGAATGTAAAGCATAAATTGGGACCTTTATTTACCCGTGTTGGTGTTGAGGATGGTAGAGACGGTCTAGGGTGGCAAGTTCATGTCTCTACCAATCTTTGCTGGTCCATCACCACTCTTATTATGCCTTATCACATCACATCAAACTGCCCCCTTGAGGAACTATCACTGTGGATTTTAGGCATGATTGCATAACACATGAAGTTGGTAATGAAAGAACACGCAGTCAGAGACACCTGGTAAGTGTAAACAAGTGCAGAGAGGCGGGAATAAAGTGGCCCATACATAATCAATAAAATTTACTCAGTATAATTGACAGCAATTATTTGTCAAAATGTGTCTGCCACTAACAGTGCAATAATATTGTTCAATGATCAGTTGCGGACTTGTCTTTGATGCATGAGGTTTTGTATCACCAACCATGAATATTGACAGTGACGCTTGTATAGCTCTTGCTCTCGCAGTTTTGCTAGGCAAGGACAAGAAAACAAGGCATAAACAGATATGATGGCCAAAACATGGCTGAAGAAGCGGAATCATTACACTCTTGAGAATCTTGTACCTGAATTGCTATCAATGAGCCGATCAACTACAAGAATTTCCTGCAAATGGATGGAGAATGTTTTGACAAGTTACTGCAGATGGTCACGCCACTCATTGAAAAAAAAAATACAGTAGCAGGAGAAGCCATTCTTCCAAGTCAGCGGTTATCAATAACTTTGCGGTTCCTGGCCACTGGGAACTCATATGAGGACCTGAAATTCTTAAGTGCTATATCGCCACAATCAGTAGGCCAAATTATAATAAAAACCTGTTAACTATAATACAGTGTCTCAAAGATTATATACAAGTAAGGATACAAATACAGTATTACTTAAATGAAAAAAAAAAAAATTGAGGATGGATTCATTATGGAAATGAAAAGGTGTTGCACACAACATCACGTTAATAATTTCCTAAGATCGATAATTAAGTAAATTAGTACAGTATAAAAATTGGCATTGATAATAATGACATCCACCAGAGGCTTATTTTATATATATTTTCAACACCAGCATCAGATTTCATGGATTCAGACACTGTAAATCCATCCTGAAGTTTGTCCACAGGAAATTCAATTTCTTCTTGTTAGGCCTTGGGCGCACGGGTTGGGTCGTGTTGCGTCTCTGTAACAAAGCGTTTTCGGCATTCAGGCCTTTGTTATTGGGAGGCAGAAATTGGACAGTGATTACATAAGATCACTAAGATTGTCTTAGTGATGTGAAAGTGTAAATCAATGTAAGATTTTTAGTGCTAGACGTGATTGTACTTGTGAAAACTCAATCTCCACCGAGTTGGAGGTACAGCCCAGGTCAAGAGGCCTACAACCACAAAATCATTGCCAGGAGCCAGTACTTGCCAACAGTGCGTAACAGAGATGTGACTGATCACCCAAGCGGCTAACGAGCCAATCAGTGGTTAAGAGGATAAAAAAAGGGAATTCATGGCATCATCATTATTTTATCACAATGTGTCATGCAAAGATGTAAGCTTTAAATAGTGGACACCATTACTCTGTACTGCATTGTGCAGTGGCCACACGTTAAAAAAGTAAACATTCAAGTTAGTTAATGATACTGTATGCTCGATCCATGCTCCTCACCCTTCAATTATGGTCACATGAAGATTGAAGTTGTCAACAACATGCTCCAGCATGTCAAGTGTAATCTGGATGATATTGATAATGTTCTGTTTTAGGTCTCAAATTTGTATTTATTTTTTTTTCTCCAATGGTGTGTGGGTGCTTATGGTACATGCAATCCTTAAGATAACCCCAGAGAAAGCAGTCACATGGGTTTATATCTGCTGGACACAGCGGCCAAACGTTAGGAGTCTGTTTGAGATGAGGGGATCACTATTGAATGCACCATGTAGGTATTCTAGTTTGGCTTTTAATATGTGGGGGTGGTGCTCCATGCTGCTGGAACACCACCAACCCCATCTGCACTTTTCTGCATCTCTTCAGTGCTGGCAAGAATTTACCTTGGATGAGATTTTGGTACCATTCATAATTGATGGTAAGAGAATTGTCAAGCTCATCTTTGAAACAGAAGGTCCCTGTGATGCCCATTTTTGCCAAAAGCACACCACATTTTAACTTACTATACACTCGGTGTTTCTCTGTGGAAACATGGGTGTCCTCACTGTCCCAGAACCACATGCTTGTCTTATTAGTATGTCCAATAAGTTGAATGGGATTATCCCATTATTTTCGATCCTCATTGATATTTCCCTGCCAACTCTCAGTCTGGTATCCTTGTTGTCTTTCATGTCTTTATGCCTTATTTTCATTATGGTTGTATGTGGGTGTAAAGGCCTGGCCTTCGGGATATAAATCCCTTGCCAGCCTAATGAGGATCTTATAAAAAAAGGAAAGTCAAGAACCATGGGTTTCCAAGGAGTAATAAACAACCATTAGAGATTGACATTTCTTTACTACGAAAATAATCACAATAATTTAACTCTGACACCACTCACACAAATATTAAATAAACAGCACTGGAGTCAAACAATTACTTAAAACAAAACAGTCAATACAACAAAGAACAGGTACTTCCTATGGCTGCCGATAAATCTTTCTCCTAACCAGCACAGTGAAATGTTCTGGTAACGCGGTGATATACTCAGGGGGAAGGTCCAGGGCAGCTTCCTCACTTGGCACCAGCATTGGTGGGCGATGTCTTGCCACACAGGAGAGATGCCAGGGTACGAATGGTGGATAGGGCGTGGAGGAAGTGGCAATCATGTGGCAGCGCAGCAGTAGCTTGAGTAGGTGACCGGAGTTGACAGCCGTATAGTGAAGGACTGGGAATCAGCCCACGAGCCCCAGGAACCTCAGATGAGTACACAGCCAGAGTTGGAATCGAACAGCGGGGTGAAGTACAGCTGTGGTGATGGCTGTATCGTGTCTTGCGTGCGACGAGGCAGCAGCGACCTTTTCACCTCCATTTACCCCTCTAGCGGGTCCGTGAACAAGCAAACGAGCGGTGGACAACCATCCCGCTCATTACAGCCCTTACAGTGGGTTCCCAACTTTTGTGATATAATCACTGTTTTGAATTTTGTAGAGAGCATCTAAGACTTGTTCTGAGTCGATCAATGTTTTCCTTATTCCTGACAGTTTTTGACCACCCATTGTGGTCTTTATCATGATTTTTAATACAACCTATTGTTTTCCACATGTCTAATATTTATAAAATAGTAGTTTTGGTTGCTCGTTTGCAAACATGATACTATACTTAAAATTACATTGAATTTGTGCCAAAGAGTTCATGGCTAAATGCCATTCCACAGTGTTCATTCAGTGCCACACAGTCAGCTGACCTGGCATGATGAACTATATGGCTAGCATAACTGTGGGATGTCTTAATTATATACCCTGAAATTTAAAGATATGCATTAGAATACTACAGTATGTAAATTACTTAAAATTCCAAATACTGTAGTGTGTATTAATTTGGACCACCCTATGCATGCTCCTATTGCAGAAATACCTAAGTAAAGCAGTATTCACATTTCAGATAATAAAATACCCAGTACAGCTAATTACTTTTTTCCCTGCAAAAGCCACTTGGGAAAGGCCTCCGTGATAAAGACAAGTCCTGCAAGACCAAAGCCCAAGAGGAGGAGCATGTATGCTCCCTGCAGGTGTGTGATGGTGAGAGCCTTGATGCCACTGCCTGACTCTGTCTCTTTCTGTGACTCTTCCTCCTCCTGTTGCTGCTGCTGCCTCCTGCGGCTGTTCATCTGGACTTGGAACAACAGGTCTTTGCTCCATTTCTCATAGAGTCCAGCCTATTGACCAGATTAGATATGAGAACCCACACTTATCCTGAGTCATGATAAACAAGCCTGATAAATTTGCATTATGTTTATTGTAGTCATATACAAAATATATGGTTATACAGTAACTAAAATGAGGAGAAATATAATTTTTTTTAATTTGTTGTGAAGACGGCCAGTTAGAATGATCAAGGAATGAGCAGAAGACAGAAATGTAGTTAGGGAATGTAAACATGGAGGGGTGTAAATAGGTCTGATGATCCAGCTTCAGGTGCAAGTGAAAATTATTACTCTTAAGTTACGAAGTCAAATCTTCTGCCACTAAATCAGTTTAACAATTACACAAGTCATGTCAGTTCATCAGATACATTCTTACCGGTAAGCATTATTTGACAAACCTGAGGTGCTTCATACCTTTTGGTAGGTAGGCCTATCATGGTTAACTTCACCATTTTCATTTAGATTTGCTTATAATTATATGATGTCCTTGAGCTCCAGGTCCATCTGGCTTGGATGATACAGTAGCACCTGTTTTGGGTCTCTGGCCCAGGGCACAAGTGGAGATCAGTGGTGAAGTTAGTGAAAGCAAAGAATTTGGACATTTGTAGGGAAATTTAAACATTAAAGAAAATTAAATATAAAGAAGAGAGAGAGAAAAAATGCTCAAGATGTGAAAAAGAACAGGGTATGGCTGGGCAGAGGAAAAATGTAAAGTAGTTAATTGGTAAGGGAAGAAAGCAGTTGGTAAAGCGAGGTGGGAAGCTGTACAGGAATTGCACAACAACATGGAGAGAAAAACATCTGCAGAGGAGCAAATGCAAGACTGATGAAAAAGAAGAATTTAGGAGAAAGTGAGCGTACCGAATGTGGAAAATAAAGAGACAAGTCTTTGCAGAAATAGTGGCAAACGAGGGACCAGTGATGGATATGCAGAAAAAGGACAAGAGGATGGAACTAGAAAGTATGGACAGAGGGAAGGCTTGTACAACATCGGCGGTA
Organism: Homarus gammarus; assembly: GCA_958450375.1. NCBI lineage: Eukaryota > Metazoa > Arthropoda > Malacostraca > Decapoda > Nephropidae > Homarus > Homarus gammarus. The sequence continues at coordinate 1,486,355 of CAUDMG010001619.1, read as the reverse complement.
GCAGTAGAGGTAGTGAGGGTGTTGGGTGATTGATTAAGGGTTGGAAATGTGGATGGACGAGAAATTACAGGCGATAGTGATATCTCCATTAGCCAGAACAACTTCTCAAATCCGGAAAAAATCTTACATCCCCAGAATTTTTCTGGTAAACTGGGAAAATTTTTCCAAGAGTCTAAACTATACAGTATATCTCACATGGACAGACACTGCCATTGTGAGAAGAAGGTGAAACAAGCAACTAAACAAGTGGGTCTTAAAAGAAGGTCAGATATCTAGACGGTCCGTCCCTCGTAAAGATCTTCAAGAGTGAGGTGCTTACCCGCCTGGAGTATTGTCACCCCATCTGGTCCCCGAGATATGCTAGGGACTGTCTGTTGATTGAAAATGTCCAAAGGAAGGCCATCAGACTGGTGCCTGCACTTTGGCATCTCAGTTATTCAGAGAAATTAGAGCTCCTGCAACTGCCTAGCTTATATTACAGATGGGCAAGGAGTACCCGAATGGAGGTGTATAAACATCTCAAAAGGAACTACTCAGTCGAGAGTCCATACCTAGAGCTGGCAGACACCCACCCCACAAGTGGTCACAGCTCAACGTTGAAGAAGCCACAAAGCCAGAAAACTGTGAAGGTAAACTTTTTCGGACTGAGAATTGTGAACTCTTGGACCACCCTGCCAGAGAGTGTTGTGACGGCACCGAGTGTGAGCTCATGTAATACCAGACTTGACCAACAGTGGAGCAGGTTCAGAAACATTCAGGAGCCAGTGCTTGCCCAGTACTTGCCAACAGTGAGTAACAGAGACATGACTGATCACCCAAGCTGCTAACGAGCTGATCAGTGGCGAAGAGGATAAAAGTAAAAGATAAAACTCAGAATATCACACACTCCCCAGAATGTTTCTGGGTGCTGAGGAAAGTTTTCTGTGATTATAACTACACATTGGTGCTGGGAAAAGCTTTCCCGAGAGTCTAAACTACGCAATTTGCATGGACAGACACAGAGTTGTATTTATTTATGCAAATGCCACTGTTCAAATGCAATATACTGTAAAGAAACAAAATGATGTATACAGTACTATTGTGTACACTATACTGTACAGTACAATGGTCCCTCGGTTAACGAGCACAATTCGTTCTAGAAGGTTGCTCGTTAACCGAAACCATTGTTTCAATGGGTTTTTGGGTAATTGGTTCCAGCTCAAGGAAAATTGCCTAAAGTCAACAAAAAAGGTAGTAAAGTACACTTACTTTTATGTGTGCATGTACTAGATGATGATGATGGGAATTAGAATGGGGGTGGAGAAGGGAGAAGAGAAGGCATTGGGGTGGAAGAGAACTCGCCCCATGGCACCATTTCACCCATAAAATTTTAGTTCACTTGGTGTAATTAAAGATTATTTTCTTTAAATCAACACTGTACTGCATTATATATTGTCAATATGTAAAATAAATTTCAAAATGACCAATAATTTGACTGGAAACACAGTAAAAAAGCATTTATGTTAAAGAGAGTCTCAAGCAAGATGTTACCTCCACTGAAAAGACACAGAGACTGACGCCTGTATGGCGTGTTGACAGGCTGATTGGCACGCTAAAAACTAGTTTCCCTGTACAATGTACTTAAATTATGTTGGATAATTGTTAAAATGACAAAAAATTTTAATGTACGACTTTTAAAACTATTGAATAGTACAAACTTCTTGATATTTACTAAAATACAGTAGTACTAAGGAATTTAAGCCCTAGAACTGATTACTGTATTGGCGGACTAGTATGACAGCTAGTAGGCAAGCGAAAACATGTGGAGGAGCGCTCATAAGGAATTTGTTAATCAAGGGAATGCTCGTTAACCGAAGTTAAGAATCTTATGGAAGGTAATTCGTTAACCGAAATTTCTTTAACCAAGGCGCTCGTTAACCCAGGGATCACTGTATAAACAAATAAGATACAGGTATAATACTGTACAGTATACACTATAATTATAAATAAGCAAAATATACTGTACTGTACTGTACTGTATTGTACTGTACTCACCACCAAATGCTGCTGTCTTGAGTTTCTGATGCAGGCACGCATGGTACCATATGTACGATGCTTAGGCTACAGAACGCAAACACTGTTGTCCACTCTTATGCATGATACCGTAGGTATGATTCTCACACTAACAATGTTAATTTACAGTAAAATACACACTGTAATCATTGTTTATGTCTTAACACTGGTTTAACATTGTACAGGTATTTTTAGCTGATTGTGTCCTGGTACAGTAATGTACAGTACCGCAGAACGCAAATTTTTGCAAAAACTGCAGCGAGAGGGGGATCAACCTTGTACAATGACAGAGGACTACTGTACAGTTTGAACAAAGTGTGTCATGTCATGATGCTTGGCTTAGGGGGTAATAACCTGGGAGATGCATCAGCCTATCACAGGCATCCAATGCAGTCCCATGACAGAATTAGCCAATTGCAGCACATAAACCTCCAGCCCATCTACCCACCTGGGCACGAAAGGATGCTGCAGAGCATAATGCAATCTCTTGGAACTCACAGAACATTTCATCCCATTCTTGGAATGGAAATGTTTGGAGAGATTTTCTCTGGATTTTTCCAGAAAATGCATCTGATTTTCATCTCTGGAAACTCGTTTGCAGACCCAGTTGTTTTCTCGGATTTTTTTGGTCCTGATTTCCATTCTGGCTAACAGAGAGTTTACTATACAGTAGTACCCCGATTTACGCGGTCAATTGAACCCACGGGATACCGCGGAAAGTGAAAACCCCGTAAAGTGAACAACAGAACATACTGGATTAATTCCAATAGAGACTGGCCCGACCCCCAAACTCCACTTTTTCCGACACAATACCTATGTTGTAGTAAAACAACATCTTAATTTTATGATGGTATGCTCACACAATTAATATTTAAGAAAAATACAGTCGCCAGGTTAATGTCCATTCAAATAATGGACTCAAATCCCCCCCCCCCCTCTTCCCAGCTCACTAGCTCATACCTCTTTGAGAAATGTTTGGGTGAAAACACTAGATTTTAACGTTTAGCAATAAATAATACCCCAGACTAAAGTTAGGATAATATAATTGACATTTCTGGATTCCTTGCAGGTCAGGGAATATTTTGAATGTAAACTTCATATATTTTGCACAAAAGATAAAATATTTGCTTTGTGTAAATCAAATTATTACATTAGATCTAAAATTTGTGTGTCTAATGCAAAATCCATGATGTTTATATTCAAAATGATCATCATATTGTAAGAATTCCAGCATGTAAATTATATTTTGGCCGGGTAATTTGTATGAATTTTATGAGCTAAAACAAATATCTTCAGTAAATAAACAAAGAAATATTCTTCAAGGACACGATCTGTCAATCAAAGTACCCCACCTTGCCTTCCCCCACTCCTCACACTCACGCCAGCTGGGTGGTTGGTCCCAACCCTCCCCCCCACCCCCCACCTTTCCTCCCTACCAGAGAAATGTTTGGGTGAAAACACTAGATTTTAACGTTTAGTAATAAATAATACCTCAGACTAAAGTTAGGATAATATAATTGACATTTCTGGATTCCTTGCAGGTCAGGGAATATTTTGAATGTAAACTTAATATATTTTGCACAAAAGATAAAATATTTGCTTTGTGTAAACCATATTATTACATTAGATCTAAAATTTGTATGTCTAATGCAAAATCCATGATGTTTATATTCAAAATGATCATCATATTGTAAGAATTCCAGCAATGTAAATTATATTCTGGCCGGGTAATTTGTATGAATTTTATGAGCTAAATAAAAAAAAAAATTATACTTCACCGCGTATATGAGTAGATGCACTGCGGAAAGTGAAAGTCTGGTTCTGGCAAGGTACCGCGTAAATGAGAAATCGCGGAAAGTGAAACCATGAAAAGCGGGGTAATACTGTACATAAGAATCTGTGGAAACTACAATGGGATTAAACTGATGGAGCATCTTATGGAGGCACTAGAATGAGCAGTGGACTGGAGGTTGATGAAGATAATGAACATCGATGAAATGAAAGTTCAGGAGAAGGTTGTAAAAGGAAATAGCAACCTGTATTGTAGATTTGTGAAGCTGAAGACAGAATATGGTACAGACGAATTTAGAAAGTCGACCTTTGACAGGGGCTAATCCAGGAATATCAAAAGGGGAGGGATCTAAGAACTTGTGGTTGGGGGAACATGGCGAGCACAACGAGCACTTGATCTTAGGAGATATTCTGAGGTCAGTAGTAATTACTTTTTACTATACAAAAACCCCTGAGTAAAATATTGGGAATGGGAAGCAAAGAAGAGAATTTTTTTGTGTACATGTGTCTTGTATGGTGTTAACTAATGACAAGTGCCTAAATCAAGAACTCTATGTTTGGGGGTTGGGTCAAACTTTTACTTACTTTTTTCCTCTTCACCACTAATCGGCTTGTTAGCCGCTTGAGCGATTGGTCACGTCTCTGATAACTTTTCCTTTTCTTTTATCCTCTTCACCAAAAGATCGGCTCGTTAGCCGCTTGGGCGATCGGTTACGTCTCTGTTACGCACTGTTGGCAAGTACTGGGCATGCACCGGTTCCTGAATGTACCTGAACCTGCTCCAATGTTGGTCAAGTCTTGTCTTGAAAGAGCTCACACTCAGTGTCGTCACAACACTTTCTGGTAGATTGTTCCAAGAGTTTATAACCCTCACTCCGAAAAAGTTTTCCCTCACAGTTTTCTGGACTAGCCGCTTGTTCAATCTTGAGCTGTGACCCCTTGTGGGGCGAGCGTCCGCCAGCTCCAAGTAAGGACACTCGACTTGAGTAGTGCCCCCTGAGATGCTTATACACCTCGATTAGGTCACCCCTTGCCTGTCTGTAGTATAAGCTACGCAAGTTCAGGCGCTCCAATCTCTGAGGGTAGTTGAAGTACTGAAGTGCAGACACCAGTCTGGTGGCCCTCCTTTGAACATTTTCAACCAACTGACAGTCCCTAGCATATCTCAGGGACCAGATGGGGTGACAGTACTCCAGATGGGGAAGGACTTCACTCTTGAAGATCGTTATGAGGGTCGAACCGTCTAGATACCTGAACGACCTTCTCATAAGACCCAATAATTTATTTGCCTGATTTACCTTCTTCCCGCAATGGCCCAAGAACTTCAGCTCATTGTCAATATGCACACCTGGGTCCTTCTCACACTCAGTTTCCAATAGTGCAGGTTCTTCATCCCGTTGCGACATATGATACGCCTCCTTACTGTTGGTACGCCCCAGGTGCATCCTCTTACACTTCGTGACATTGCGTCTCAGGAGCCATTTCTTCTACCATTCTTGGAGCTCACAAAGATCCTTCTGCAGCTCTTCACAGTCTGCATGGTTCTTGATTTCCCAAAATTATTTGGCGTCATCGGCAAACATTTGTATGGAGGAGTGTACAACGTCGGGCATGTCATTTATGAAACAAACAAACAACAGCGGGCCCAATACATTACCCTGTGGTATCCCGCTTGTGATAGGTACAGATGATGATTTCGTGCCATTAATTACCACACACTGCTTGCAGTCATGTAGAAAGTTTTCTATCCACGCGAAGACATTTCCCCGAATTCCGTACCCTTCCAGTTTGATTTTCAGCTTCTCGTGGGGCACACTGCCGAAAGCCTTGGCAAAATCTAGGTATATATTGTCGATATTGCCACCCCGTTCCAGAATATGGGTCCAAATATGCAATACCTTGAGCAATTGTGTTAAGCAGGAGCACCCCGGCATAAAACCGTGTTGGCAATCCTTTACAAGGTTGTTTCGTAGTAGATGTTCCATTGCGGCATCTCTGATAATACTCTCAAGTACCAACACTGGAGCGGGTTCAGGTATATTCAGGAGCCGGTGCATGCCCAGTATTTGCCAACAGTGCGTGACAGAGACGTGACCGATCGCCCGGGCGGCTAGCGAGCCGATCTTTTGGTGAAAAAGATAAATGAAAAGGAAAAGTAATCAGAGATGTGACCGATCGCCCAAGTGGCTAACAAGCCGATCAGTGGCGAAGAGAGTAAGAGCAAGAGTTTACATATTATGCTGGTCAGGTTCACCGGTCTATAGTTGTTTGTGGGGTAACGATCACCCTTATTGAAGATAGACTCACATAAGCCGCTTTCCAATCACTGGGGACCTTTTGTTTATCCAGGCATTTACAAAACAGGATCTTCAGGGGCTCGGCAAGCTTGTTGCACAACTCTCTTAGCACTCTGGGATGCACCATGTCAGGGCCGGGACTCTTATGGACCTTTAGCTTTGGCAGTTTATTTCTAATACCCTCTTCTGTGAACACAATGTGGGTCAGTGTGTCGAACCGTCTGTCCTCAAACGCAGGAAGGTTAATCGCACCCTCTCTTGTGAACACCGAGGAAAAAAAGCTGTTCAATGCCTCAGCTTTATCCTGGTCAGAATCTGCATAACTACCAACTTCAAGCCTCAGGTCTGATACTCCTACTCGTGTTTTTAATTTTGACTTTGCATAGCGGTAAAACTCCTTTGGGTTTGACTTGTCCTGCTTGCAACCAGCCTTTGGAACTCCTTTTCAGCGCTTCTACACTCTGCCTTTGCCTGGTTTCTGGCTCTTGCATACATCCTCCTCAGTCGAGTCTCCTTACATGGAGCTGGCTGACGCTCGCCCCACAGGGGATCACAGCTCAAGATTGAAGAAGCCGCTGGTCCAGAAAACTGTGAGGGCAAACTTTTTCTGAGTGAGTGTTCTGAACTCTTGGAACAATCTACCAGAAAGTGTTGTGGCGGCACCGAATGTGAGCTCTTTCAAGACCAGACTTGACCAACACTGGAGCTGGCTCAGGTACAGTGTCATTCAAGATTCTTCTAACACTGCTGGAGACAGCTGGCAACTCAAGGCCGTTTGTTTACTATAGTACGTAGTAAAAATTATGAATAAATGCAAAAGTGATCTGTGATTGGTTACTTCGTTCCCCGTTGCTTAATTTGATGGTTGGGCTTTGTTGTTTCATATTATATTATTCTACATACAAAAGTAAACAAACGGCCTTGAGTTGCCAGCTGTCTTCAGCAGTGTTCGAAGAATCTTGAGCTAGACTGTACAATCAGGAGCCGGTGCATGCCCAGTACTTGTCAACAGTGCATAAAAGAGACGTGACCGATCGCCCAAGCGGCTAACGAGCCGATCAGTGGTGAAGAGGAAAAAAGAAAAAGCAGAACTTCTACACATACATTCACTTTTTGTTGATTTAACAAATCATACTTTCTCAGTTGAGATTCAAGTGTAATATTCCATTGTCCAAGCGTTTAGTGACTGACCTCAATGACAGCCATGAGGCAGCGATTTAAGATGGGTTTGTAGGGAGCATCATGAGGAATAGGCCAGGAAGCCTGGCCAGGAAGCATACTGTCCCGACCAATGTATAATTTGGGGGTCCCATCCGCCTCGGTGGACCTCTCTGCTATCTTCAGCTGCTGGTAACGTCGGTTTTCCATGTGTGCTTGTCTGCTATAAGGTATAGTAAGGACAAAAAAAAATCCTGAGGATCTTAAGAAAGGATATGCTATATGGCTTTTGGCCAAAGAGGAGAACATTTGGTTTGAGGGAATTTTATTGTCTTTAAAATATGCACATTCTCTGCACTAATTAGTGTGCGAAATTGATTCGGTCAAAGCTAAAGAAAACGTGAAAGGGCAAACTTCAAGAAACAACTTACCATACAGTATACTGTACAGTATTTCCATGGCATAATAGTACTTTAAAGAATACAATATCATCAGGCATAAAATTATGTTGGCAGTCCTTCACAAGTATGTTTCGCAGATGCTCCATCATGGCATCTCTTATAATGTTCTTTTTACTTTTACTTTTATTTTTATCCTCTTCTACGCTAATGAGCTTGTTAACTGCTTGGGCGGTCGGTGACGCCTGTCTCTGTTATGCACTGTTGGCAATTACTGGGCATGAACTGGCTCCTGAATATATCGGAACCTGCTCCAATGTTAGGTAAGCCTGGCCTTGAATGACCTCCCACTCGGTGCCGTCACAACACTCTGGCAGATTGTTCCAAGAGTTCACAATTCTCACTCCAAAAAAAAGTTGCCCTCACCGTTTTCTGAACTTGTGACTTCTTCAACTTTAATCTGTGAGCCCTTGTGAAACAAGCGTCTGCCAGCTCCAGGTATGTACATTCGACCAAGTAGTGCTCTCTCAGATGTTTATACACATCGATTAGGTCGCCCTTGGCTGTATGTAGTATAACCTCTCTGGGTAGCTGAGGTTCTGCAGAGCAGGCACCCGTCTGGTGGCCCTCCTTTGTACGTTTTCAATCAATTGACAGTCTCTAGCATATCTCGGGGACCAGACGGCGTGACAATACTCTAGACAGGGAAGCACCTCACTCTTGAAGAACTTGATGAGCGACAGGCTATCCAGATATCTAAACGACTTTCTTATAAGTCCTACTAGTTTCTTTGCCTGATTCACCTTCTTCTCACACTGGCCTAAGAATTTAAGTTCCTTGTTGAAATACACACCTTGGTCCTTTTCACATTCGGTCTTAATTAATGCAGGTTCTTCGTCCTCTTGCGACATGTGATACGCCTCCTCACTGTTTGTGCAACTCGGGTGCATCCTCTTGCACTTCGTGACATGGAATCTTAGCAGTTATTTCTTAGACCATTCTTGAAGCTCATAGAGTTCTTTCTGTAGCTCTTCACAGTGTGTTTGGTTCTTAATGTCTCTAAATAACTTGGCGCCGTCTGCAAACATCTGTATGGGGGAGTGTATAGCGTATGGCATATCATTATAACCAAACAAACAACAATGGGCCCAAGACACTGCCCCGTGGTATCCCGCTTCTCACAGGTACACATAACGATTTCGTACCATTAATCACCACACACTGTCTGCAGTCATGCAGAAAATCTCCAATCCACACTTTGACATTTCCCCAAACCGTACCTTTTCAATTTAATTCTCAGCCTTTCATGGGGTACGCTGTCGAAAACCTTGGCAAAATCTAGGTATATAGTGTCAATATTGCGACCCTGTTTCAGAATTTGGGTCCAAACAGCCAGGACCTTGTGTGATTATGTTAAGCAGGAGCATCCCAGCATAAAACCATGTCGGCAGTCCTTTACAAGATTGTTCCATAGTAGCTGTTCCATCATGGCATCTCCTTTGATGCTCTCTAGTTCTTAACACACTATGCTGGTCAAGCTCACTGGTCTAAAATTATTCGAGGAGTGACAATTGCCCTTAGTTTATAGAGGAATTAGGACTCGCATAAGCCATTTTTCAGTCATTGGGGACATTTTGTTCATCCAGGCATTTACAGAACAGGATCTTCAGGGGTTCAGCAAGCTCGTTTCACAACTCTCTTAGTGGGATGACAATTTATTTCTTATAACTTCTTCTGAGAACACAATGTGGGTCAGCGCTGTGTCAAACCGTCTTTCCTCAAATGCAGATAGATTGTTTGCATCCTCTCTTATGAACAACGAGGAAAATAATTTGTTTAGTGCCTCCGCCTTGTCCTGGTTTGAATCTGCGTAAATACCATCTTCAAGCCTCAGATCCGATATGCTTACATGTATTTTTAATTTCGATTTTGCATTACGGTAGAAAGCCTTTGGGTTTGACTTGACCTCGCTTGCAAACTGCCTCTGGAACTTTTTTTCATCCCTCTTACACTCCGACTTTGCTTGGCTCTTGGATCTGGCATGCATCCTCTTGTCATGCACATTGCTTGTCCCAATCCACGTCTCGAATTTCTAAAGTGTTTCTTAACTTTGTCAACAGCCACATGGTTCATATCTAATTTTCTTCTTATATTCATGGAGCCAGTGGGTTTGGTCTTGGGTATATATTTATCGATCAAATAGTTCACTTTACTGGCTACGTTATTCAGTGTGGTGTCTGCATTCTTATATCTTAGTGTGTCAGGCCAGTGAACACCCTTTCACCTCTTCCTTCATCCCATTTTAATTGGCCTTGTAATATTTGAACCTTGGCCTGTTTTTGTCATGAACCAAGTACTGTAACAGTTAATTCTGAGGGACAGCGTTACATGGTGACTGGTGCCAAGTTCTTGTATGCTGACAACTTAAGTGTTTATAGCTGATATTATTGAAGAGGTAGTGGAGAAATTTACGAAATTAAAGGATGGAATGGTATCAAGGGGCTTGAGAGTGAGTGTGGCAAAAACAAAAGTATTGATTTGTAGTGTGGATGAAGAAATCGTGGTAGAAATTCGAAAATGGCCATATTCTGTCTGTAAGATTGGTGGTAACAAAGATGTGCAGGGAGTATTGGGAAGTGGGTACGCAAAAGGTGCAGTGTTTTAAACGGGAGACTGCAGGATTTTTCTGAATATATATATATACTAGCGGAATCGCCGCCCTCTGGGCGGCTCTTTCGCGATACCACGGTAGGACGCCACCCTCCGGGAGGCTCCACATTGGCTCACTGTAGTGCATTAAGGTAGACCACATTTTTGGTTTTGCCATTAGCAGCAAGTATGTACAGATATTTGCCAGTTCTCACTCTGGAGCATCCAACATAGAACTGTCCATGAGAGAAGCAAGGAAACACCAGGTTTAGGCCAACCATCTTTAGGGACTGTCCCTGGCTTTTGTAGATGGTCATGGCAAAGCTCACTTTAACCGGGAACTGAAGCCGCTTGAGCTCAAATGGCAGATCAGTGGTGATGAGAGGTATCCTTGGTATAAAAACGTCCTCTCCTTTAGCTTTTCCTGCCAGTATTGTAGCTTCCAGTATACGTGGCATCATGTTCTTCACCACCAGTCTTGTGCCATTGCAGAGGATTGGTGGTTCAAGATTTCTTAAGAGCATTATAGGAGTTCCAATCTTGAGAGTGAGGTGGTGAGGAGGCATTCCAGCAGGCTCCAAAGAATTAAGGAATTCTGCAAGGTACTGGACTGCTTGGTCCTGGTCGATTACTGTATCAACAGATTTGAATGGGGTCTCACTGCCTGGAAGCTGTCTGAGTAGAGTCATGTTGATTTCAGCCACTGTTTCATTCTGTGGTGCCAGAATTGCGCGTTCACGCAGCCACTTGTGATCCTTGTAGTGGTGGATAATGTTTGGGTCGACCATGTTAGTGAGCTCAGTTGAGGACTTTACAACATTTCCACATCCTTTTCAACCTCTGTGTGGTTTAACGGGTCGGATCGGGTTGGTTGGATTTTTTTTGAGATCCCCACATGACACTTGCTATCCATGCCAAGTTTGGTCCAGGTGGCTCATTCGCTAGGCCACGGTAGGACGCCACCCTCCGGGAGGCTCCACATTGTCTCATTGTTCAGTCCCCAAAACTTATTCTTCCCTCAAAAGTTCATTAACGGTGTATGTAAATTCCACTACAACGGCATCATCACTACATATAACACCATCCATCATCACTCCATATAACGTCATCCATCATCACTACACATAACACCATCCATCATCACTACATATAACATCATCCATCATCACTACATATAACACCATCCATCATCACTACATATAACATCATCATCCATCATCACTACATATAACACCATCCATCATCATCACTACATATAACACCATCCATCATTACTACAGATCGGTAAAGTAGGTTCCGACATTCTCGTGCGGACACAAATACACATACTTCTTTGTTATATATATATATATATATATATATATATATATATATATATATATATATATATATATATATATATATATATATATATATGTGTGTGTGTGTGTGTGTGAAGACTCGCGTGCTGGGAACAACACCAGAGTCAAAACACTTCTTGGAAAATATGCGGAAATACAATTCATGCTTCCAGATGACATCTTTTGGAGCTACCAGAGTAGTTCGTGAGCACGGATACATGCCCGCATTCAAAGTCCAGGGTCAAGTCTATCACAAAGCAGGATCTCTCTTACCACTGGAAGATGAGCAGGCAAAGTTCCTCCAAATGTACTTCATGGGAGATCATGAAAAGCAGACTACTTTCAGGTGTGGCAACATTCAAGGTGTCAGACATGACATTGTCCTATCTATCCAAGAAATACTGCATGAGCGCAACACATGTGTATAGTCATTTAATAATGCCCTGGAAAACATGCCTTCTAGCGAGTACAAAGTCAGGATCAAAGCAGACACCTTAATGCACTACAGTGAGACAATGTGGCGCCTCCCAAAGGATGGCGTCCTACCGTGGCCAAGCTGATAGCCACAAGGAAAGAAGAAAACATGAAGTTCCCAAGCGCAAACAAACACACATACTTCTTTGTTATATATATATATATATATATATATATATATATATATATATATATATATATATATATATATATATATAAAACAAAGAAGTATGTGTGTTTGTGTGCCCGCACGAGAATCTCGGAACCTACTTTACCGATCTGTACTCACCCTTGAAGATGTGAATTACACGAAAGCTCTTGGGAACTTCCGTGTTTTCTTCTTTCCTTGTGGTTATCAGCATATACCTAAATCACGCTCACCCACAGTGATTTACTTGCATATATATATATATATATATATATATATATTATATATATATATATATATATATATATATATATACTGTATATATATATATATATATATATATATATTATATATATATATATATATATATATATATATATATATATATATAGTCACTCCTGGTTTTAACCTTTTAGAGGGCAGGGGCTCCCTGCCGGTGAATAAAATCGTCTGGTGTTACCTAGATTAAAATAGCTAAGGGGTAAGTTGTCGTCTAAACGAGTTAATTCTTCAGCAACAGATTTTTTTATAACAGTATCTATCCAGAAGACTGAACACTACTCCCTACTAACAACAATAATGGCTTACTTCTTGTGAATGGCTTCTTCTTGTCCGACGACTACTGTTGGAACGAATTCTATTCGTTCTGCCAGTCTTTGGAACAGACGTGAATCTGACTTGCTGAAGAAATTTTTGAACACTATTCCGTATGGTGGCATCGTTATTCTGTAAGATTTTTTTCTAAATTATATATATATATATATATATATATATATATATATATATATATATATATATATATATATATATATATATATATATATGATGAGGAGCAGATGTTACAATATTTTTATACATTGTGTTTGTGTTCGAGTGTGTTGTGGGGGGGGGGGGGGGAGCGTTAACACTACCTGTCAGTCGCAGCAACGAGTTGTTCAAGTGTCTCAGCTCGGGGTGGGTACTTCGGAAGCGTGAGGAATGCGGTGAGGTTGCCACGGTAGACAGTCCCGATGACAAGAGAAAATACCAGCCAGATTGCCACGAGTACACGGCTTGAGTTGGTCCTGGGCAGTCGTCGTGGAAGATTCTGCCCTAACAACATCCCAGTACAGTCATGCACCACCACCGCTGCCTTTATCCAGCTCTCGCCATCCCTCCACTCACTCCCACGAATAATCTGTCGTTAACATCACGTATCAGAGATTTACTTACATCGATACTTATTGTGCAGGTAACATGTAACACTGTTACATTGTAACAGTTATTGTGAGCGATCTGTCAGTGCAAGGAATACGCATTGAGTTAATAATAAAAACTGCCCTTGGCATGGTCTTCGCCTGGTTTCTTGACTGTTGTTATTGGTTAAGGGTGGCAAACATAATTATAATGAATTGAAAACTATAATTATGAAGAAGTAAAGTGATATTAGTAGGTAACCGAAAAGAATATATACCGTTAATGCTATAAATGTAATATAGAAATGCGTCTTATGAGAATGCGAAGGCCGGCAGGAAATATCCCATTTCCATATTTTCCGATGAGAAGGATGTCTTGCTAGCCCTTATCCTCAATACGTTGCATTTCCAGCAAAACATACATGGAAATAAAGTCATTGCCTATTTAGACTCGAAGCACCTAGAAACCATATCCAATAAATCCTCAATAACATGCACAAGACTATTGTAACATTTGTTACTAAATTTTGCAATACTTGTTAAACAAAGGTTATTTACTCGACTCATAATTTCGTAATTATAAATGAGACACGAAAAAATATTGTTTGGGTAAATCAGGAAGTAGTCTGTATTTTATCTATCATCTCTCCCTAGCCCTGTGGTAGAACATCGTGTGGTTGATTAGAAGATCACACTGGGGATGATGAGTCACTGGAATACTACTAAACCATTTGGCAAAGTGACCGACCAATTATTATTGCAAGGATTTAGATACACTTAATGAAGCTGAACTTGAAGACATGATCCCATAAAGCGAACACTTTTTATGTGATTATCTTTACTTGTCCTTGATGGTGCATATAAACAGTAATTTTAATATTTTGTACACTTGTAATTTCTTCGGACGATAGCAAACACCGACTTCATTTTTACAGCTTAATAGTTATTTACGTATCTATCTTTGCTCCTGCCTCATTTTTTGTGGGTACCATAGGACTGACGAGTAAACTTGTTCTAATAATTATAACAAGTGATCGTGGGCACGATCGTGCCATTGTGAGAGTTTGAACGCTCGTGACAGCATATAGCGAATGAGGGTGTGCCAAGTACGTAGACTTGCATGGTAAATTAGGGTGCGCCAAGTCCATAGACGTGCATCGTTTTCCATCGTAAATAAAATTGTTATCTAATGCCTTCCTAAAGAAACCATCGACATGGGACCAGGTTTGTTCCACTCTATGAATTTTTTGCGATTTTGCCACCAAGTTTGATGAAAAACGATTGTGCCGTTTCGGCTGCCCAGAACAGACACACAAACAGTCAAACAAACACACTCCTAGTCCTATAGTATGGAAGATAATCCTTCATTCTACTTTAATATGATATAAACATGATTTTATTTTTTGTCTTATTTTAACCAAACTAAATGTGCAAATATAGATTAAACGCATTATATGTTAAAAGAATACACATTGGAAATAAAACGGAAACATCCAATCACCAGCAGCAGGACCACAGGGGTGAGCAGCAGCGCAAGCAGGATGGCCGCCCATACCAAGTCAGTGAACGGGTAGTAGAGCGACTGCCACTGTGGTTTGATACCCGGCTGGGCCATACTGAAGTCCAGAGACCCGTACTCGTACACCCACAAGTGGTCATAGCGCTCGAGACGTTCTGGCAATAAGATGTGGTATACTGGGGCGATGAAGGATACTCGCTCCTCCACAACGTCTGTAACCTGTCAATATAATTGTATCACTGACACTAGAAAGTTATGCATCGTATATGTGTGTGTGTCACCTCTTCATAATGTAATCATTAATAATCATGCTTCATGTTCACACCTACTTAAATGGCATTTGAAATGTATGGCCAGTACGTTAAAAAAATAACAAGCGTTACTCACAAGGTCAGACCCAGCACAAGGGGTGGGTCTTATCGTGGGAGCACAGCCTTCACAATGACGTTATGTATTTTGACAGGTGGTGCAGGACATTTTAAATATATTTATTCAAAAGTTTCATTCAGATGTAAGTTGTCACTTGTACTCACAAAAGAAGAAAAGGTCACTGGGAAACACAACTGTGTTGTTAAAATATTAGTTTTAATTTTCTAATGTGGCTAATTTATATATCTGATATTGACTTTAATGTGAATGTTGACTCTGCACCGCCAGAAGAGAGATGGTTTCGTCTGTCTGTCCAACCGTCCCTTTTCTGTCCCCCGTCGTGACACTTCCTTAGCTATGCAGAAATCTACATGTAATGTCTGATTTTAACCAAATTTATGAAGAAGCAATATATCCTTAAGCTCGTTGACGACTTCGTGTTTCAGCAAATTCTGACTTTATTTTGACGGAGTTACAACAGTTTAATCGTACGAATTGTGTATAATGATGGTATATGTTTATGTTATTTGATGAATGTTTATTATTAAAGGAACCTGAAAGTTGTGCTTACAAGTTACTTAAACTTATAAATGAATGTATGAAGACCGCGTGAGACAGAACTTTACTCTACAAGGCTTTAGTTTTCTTGGAGAACTTCCCGGACAGAAATGAGAGCCAAGAGACGGTACGCTACATCCTCATAGTTAAGGATATTTAAAGTTATAAATGATGTCCATATGTTGTTTCTTACCTCTTCCCAGGTGGTGGGGCCGGGCACAACGTAGATGGTGAAGTTGAGAGCGTCAGCAATGGTCGCCAGCAACATGTAGTCAGTGCCGGAGTACTGTGTCGTGTTGTCAGGTCCCTTCACCTCGTCCCAAAACGGCGCGAACGGTATGGCAGTCACATTCACCTGGGCACCGTAGAATCTGAGGGGGTTAATTGGCGATTTAAACCCGCCTTATCGATTTCGAAAATTTACCCTTTAAAAAGATAGGGGAAAATACCACGCATGAACATATGCATTGAGAATTTGTATAAATAGATATTAACTAATACAGACGCGGGCATTTCTTAAAAAAGATGTGCAATTTTTCCTGGATTCGATGGTCCATGTTGGTTGTCTAGCAAATTAATGTCGGGGAGGTTCTGTTTCAGTCAATCAATGGCGAGTATTAAGATTCCTTATCTTTCTCGCCAAGTTTTTCAGTTGTTCATTGCCTCTCCTGAAACGTGGATGTGTGTAATAATCGTAGTTATTCCTTTTCAGACATTGTTAAATTAATACACATCTTGACGAATGATGCAAGAGATTTTTTGTGAAGTATAGCATTCTTAGAAAAACTGCAACCTGTTGCCAGGGTAATAATCCCTATGTCTACAGAGAAGAGAAACGCAGTTAATAACACAAGATATTAAAGGATAAGTTTTGTTAGATTAGGTTGTTAGTTTCAATTCTTTAACATCAAAATACCGTTATATTAGGTTAGGCTTAATTAATTTTTTTTAAAACCCTTGTGTATGTTGGTCTCTGTAAAGAATAAAATCTGAACTTCAACTGACCAAGGCAGCTTCACCCAAACATTTTCAAGTCTCCAACTACAACCTTTATACCTCTTTCCGTTCTAAGGGAGGTGTATGCACCTACTGCAACACACGTACACCTACAGCTAGACTCACGGCTCTTGAATCTTCTCTTTATGATGTCATCTGGCTCAAAATATCTCTTAACAACTATAACTATTTTTCTTTGTTTCCTATACTGTTCTCCCAACTCTACTAAACTAATTGGAGCTTTCTGACTATCTCACTTCTTGCCATGAGTCGTTGCTATTCACACACCCCAACACCGAGATCGTCTACCTAGGGGATTTCAATGACACCACAGTGGCTTGGCTCTGCAAGAATGACCCAGGTGGAGTTGAGGCACTCTCTTTTTCCTTACTTAATGATCTGGAGCAAATAAACACCCCTGCACGTGTTCCATATCGACACGACCAACTTACTAACATTCTTGATTTTTGTTTTACTTCTAACCCCTCACACTATTCATACTCAATTTCTGCCCCATTACGGTCTTCTGATCACAATCTTATTTCTATTAAATTAAATTGGGCACGACCACCTCCCCCACCCCCTCTCTAAACGCCAACTAAGGCACTATCGGAGGGTAAACCGGCAATCCTTGCGAGAATGGACGAGTTGGCGGTCGAATTTTTTGGTAAGATGGCAGGTCCATTGGTAAAGAAAATGATAAACTTCACTATGGTAATGATATTTTAAAATAAATTAGGTCAAAAAGTGTGTAAAAAATGTTAAAGTTGTTAAAAATTCACGTGACTGCGAAAAGCTCTGTGATTGGTTGTGACGTCACTGACTATTGCGAGCCGCCCAGCCAGCTGTGATATATGTGTTGTTACTTGCAGAAATACAGGACTTGTGGCCATTTACAATGTTGATATATACTGTACAGGCATACCTGATTTTTAGGTTAAAATAAATTACTGCTCGTGTATCATCGCGTGTATTTACTTGCTGGATGCCAAAATGATGCAAAAGACCGATAACTCCAACATGGAAGTTTCCATCACTGTTTTCTATTTCACGTCTGGAAAATGTATGTTTTCGTCACTGATGTTTATATTTAATATTGTGGAAAGAATAGGGGCGACCATGGCCAGGGGATGATCAGACAACATGTAGTAGTAGTTGAATGAGGGTGCGCCAAGTCCGTAGACTTGTAATTTAACGTGCTTAATAGCTGGATAGCCGAGTTCTTGATAATACTAACTATCATAATATCATCTACTTTTGGTAACATTCTTTCATCATCCTTGATGAATCCTGGAAGTAGTTGTCCAACCTTCTCGGCTGATCGGCTCTGTTAATAAATATATTTAGATAATTAATTGTGCTTTACTGTGCTACACAGTAATGCTATATTGAATATGTAAATATTACTAAGCACATTAACTAATTCAATGGATGTTAGCTGCCCTTGCTACAAATTTCATAGTTTAAACATTCCAAAAAATATTGGTATTATTTTGGTTTTGGTCATCTGGGTAACCTTAAGATTCTAACTATAGGCTTAAGTATTTTAAACAATAAGACAAATTATCTCTATGGGATTTTAGTCGCAAAACATTTTTCGATCGCATAAGAAAATGCAGGTCATATGATGGGATAGGTTAGGTTAGGTTAGGTTAGGTTAGGGTATGATGAGTTATAAGGTTAGCTTAACATACATAGGGGGCGAGGGGGGGGTAGTAACTCAAAACTAGTGATTTCCGATAGAAATGAAGGTCTAAATCATTCATAACACATCGCAAACCATCAGAAAAACATAGTCTGCACGTCTAAGTAAAGGGATGACCACACTTTAAAATTTACCCAATATAGCCTATCTCGAATATAAGCATCCAAATACATATGGTAGTCAAAGTAAAATTTTACCCATTCATTAATATGAGTGATGATATATCTCAGTGATTCATTAGTTAATCATCAAAACAATAACAGCACTATGTTGTCATGTGTACCTAGCATCATGCATTCTCAAACAAAGTCCAGACAATGTCATTACTTCTAAATTGACTCGTATCTCCATCCTGCATCATTTGCAGGCTAGTGACGTCATTGCAAATGGCGGCCCTGTTTCTTGAGAAATAAACTTATCTCTACTATTATAGCAGGACTTTAAACTTTTATTGCAAATTATTTATACCGTATCACCCTACGAACGTGGCAGGGTGTATTTCTTGTGTTTAACCAGAACCGTTAACTCGTCCATTCTTCTCCGACTTTCCCTGGGGTGAATGTAGTTTTTCCACTCGGGATGCCTCGGTATGTGCTGACAGCATTGCTGGGGTTATACAGGGTGGTATGAGTGCATTTATCCCGCCTTCTACCAAAACTTCCACTTTGCAATCACGGTTTAATTGCTCCTGTTCTCTTGCATGTATGGAGAGAGATAGGGCATCTAATATACTATAGGAATAACCGTGTGTCTGTCTGTGTGTGTGTCTGTTCTGGGCAGCCGAAACGGCACAATCGTTTATCATCAAACTTGTTGGAAAAATCGCAAAAAAAAAATCGTAGAGTGGAACAAACCTGGTCCCATGTCGATGGTTTTTTTAGGAAGCCATTAATTAACCATTTAATTTACACTGGAAAACGATGTCGCTGTATGCTGTCAGCCGGACGGCGAACTGGGCACGAAGGGCCCACGATCACTTGTATCAAGTTATGAAACTATCTCCTCCTGTTACCCACTCCTCTTTCATTACTGCTAGGAATCGTTGTAAGGCTATTCTTCGTAGGACCAAGTGGAATTTTATTGAAAGAAAGACCGCTGACCTGACTAGCTCTTCTTCAAGTAAATCCAAAAACATCTGTAATAACTACCGCACTCCCTCTTTTCCTCCTCTCTTCCGACCTGATAACTCTATAGCCAGCTTTCCCCCCGAAAAAGCCAATGTCTTTGGCACCTTATTCTCCTCTAACTCTACCGGAGATGGTTCCAACTCTACCCCTCCTACTCCTGCTCCTCCTATTGAACGTATGCACTTCCCTGTAATCTCTACTCGTGGGGTTGCTAGTGTGTTATCCAGATTGGATGTGAGCAAGGGGCATGGACCGGACAGAATACCCCCTCGTGTTCTGAGGGAGTGTGCTGAAATTCTAGCCCCCGTGCTTGCTCACCTCTTTCGCTTATGCCTCAAAACTTAAATTTTTCCTTTTTCTTGGGAGCGTGCATTGGTTCAGCCCATCCCGAAGAAGGGTGACCATTCTAATCTTTCTAACTATCGTCCCATTGCCCTAACTTCATCCCTCTCTAAGATTTTCGAAACTATCTTAAACTCTCACTTTCTCCGTTACCTTGAACGCTTTTCTCTTTTGTCGGATCACCAGTATGGCTTTCACTAGGCGAGATCTACTAGTGATATGCTCTCCTACTGCACGCATCTTTAAGGTCATCCTCTTTTAGGGATTATGGGGAAAGTTTCGTCGTGGCCCTTTACATCTCCAAAGCATTTTACAGGGTATGGGACAAGTCTCTGCTTCTAAACTTCCCTCTTATGGTTTCTCTCCCCCACTTTGTTCTCTCATTTCTAGCTTCCTTGAGAACTGACCCATGGCAGTTGTTGTCGAGGGATCGACCTCTCGCTCTTTCTCTACCAATAGTGGTGTCCCACAGGTTTCTGTTCTTTCACCTACTCTCTTCCTTATTTTTATCAATGATTTACTTCACACTACGATTAATTCTATCCATAAATATGCTGATGATTCAGCTCTTCACATTTTTCCCTTCCCCCGAATTCTCAAACTAGATCTGTTTCTCGAACTGATATCATTTCATCTATCAATGCAAATCTGTGCAGCATCTCCGAATGGGGAGGTAGAAACTTGGTTAAATTCATTTGTAATAAAATTCAATATTTACCAATTACTCTTTCCAAATTAGATGATCTCCCACCAATCACATTTCAGGACGCAATCATTCTGCCAAATTCTAAAATAGATATGCTAGGTTTCACCATTTCCTCTAATATGTCATGGAAGCCACACATCCACAACATTGCTAAAGCTGCCTCCCGAAAGCTGGGAATGCTGTACAGATGCCGTAGCTACTTTACTCCTGAGCAGTTGCTTCAAGTTTATAAGGGATTCAATCTTCTTAACTTGGAGTACTGCTCTCATTTCTGGGGTGGCTCTTCTTCTGCCCAGCTATTAGATAGGGTGGAATCAAAAGCATTTCGTCTTATTGACTCTCCTCCTTTAGTTGATAATCTTTCTTCCATTTCTCTTCGCCGCAGTGTTGCTTCACTCTCTCTCTTTTACAGGCACTTTAACGGCCAATGTTCCGTGAATTTGGCATCCTGTGCAACGCCGGCAAGATCCTTGGCTCCTAACATTCGTCTTGCCTGCGGTGCTCACAGTTTCTCTGTGGATGTCGGTCACACAGAATAACCCGTTATAGTACATCCTTCTTTCCTCACACAGCTAAACTGTGGAATGCTCTGTCTTCTTCTGTTGCCATACTCATACAATCTGTCTCACTTTAAAAAGCTGGTTTTCCGGCATCTTCGTGGTGTAGATTAATATGGTCTTTTTCTTTTCTATTTTTAATTTATTTTTACTCCTATTTTTTCGCCCCCCCAGGCCCCGTTGTGGGTCGATGACCTGTGCCCAGGCGGCCTAATCCCCATAAGAGAAAACAAAATACTGCGAGGGATTAATTGCTGAGGCATTTACACAGCAAAATGAAGGCCAGAAATGATTAAAACACATAAAATTTAATATGCATTTACCGTTGAGGGTAAAAAAAGTCTTGCTTTATGCAAATCTCTTGGGAGAGAACATTCTTATGATATAATGTAAGTTTAATCCTAACACACCTAAATTTAATAAATCTGTACGTTACAAAGAAAAGATGAAATATATATATATTTTGTTGAAGATTCATTTTCAAAGATAGTGCCCGTGATAAATAATATAAAATTTAATTGACAGGAATCTTCACTCGAAACATGTAAGTGAGGCACATGTCTTATTCTCGTGAATAAGCAACTCCTTCAGTTTATGATGATGATGATGATAATGCATTAAAGTGGCAAATGGCTTTGCCCTGGGAAAGGAGAGGAGAGAAAAAAGGAAAGCATAGAAACGGGAAGTAGAGTAGGAGGGGGAGATAGCAGGTGGGCTGTCCACCTAGCTGAGACGAGTTGATAGGTTGGGGTGGTGGCCGCACGCAGCAGACGCCCACCCGCTCAAGGGAGGCAAGTGAAGGGGGGGGGGGGGAGCTAAGCTAGCTAGGTATTCATTAGTGTAATGGATGTTAATTTATGTTTGCTAGATGGTGGTGTTATTTGTTCACATATATGTGTAAAGTGGGTCTTGTTCTTCGATGTTAGCATGGAGGCTCTTGGGCCACCAGCTGTGTGTTTTAGTAGTTTCTCCTTCTTTTAACTGGAAGAATAATGGGTCCTCCATCTCTTCAAGTTTGCTCCATATTCTCTGTGCTTGGCTGTGTGTACGTGTGTTCAGTGGTTCGATATTGTATAATTCGTGAAGTTCTTGTATTTTGGCGGTGTATGGGGGGAGTTGCTTTGATGCTCTACTGATAGCTTTGTTTTGTGCTGCTTGAAGTTTAAGTTGGCTGGTTTTGCTGATCGTGCTGAGTGGTATTGGTGGATACTGTAGGTGGGGGAGGACAAGTGCTTTGAATAGATGTAGTTGAATTTTGGTGTCCATTTTGCTAAATCTCCGTAGTTTCGTGAGTTGCGGTTGGGCAAGCTTTTTGCGTTGTGTTATGTGTTTTGCTATGCCTGTTCTTGTTATTGTGAGTCCCAGAATTTTGCCTTCGTTGGAGTATTGTATAGGTACGTTGTTGACTGTGATTGGTGCTGGGTTTATTTTGGCAATGTGTGTGATCTTTAGTTTCTGTGTATTGGTTTGTATTTTCCACTTTTTTTCATATTCGTTGATTTGCGCGATGGCGTGGGCTGTTTTTCGTGCCATCATCTGTTTGCCCTTGCCTGGATGACGGATAATTTGGGTGACGTCATCAGCAAAAGCTATGTATTCTCCGTGTGTAGGAGTTGACATGTCCGCCGTGTATATTGTGTAGAGTGTGGGCGAGAGGTTACTTCCCTGTGGTATTCCGCTGTATAACTTGATGCTTGGGCCTATATGGTTACCAATGTTAATTTTGGCCTCTCTATTGTCAAGGAAGTTACAAAGAAAGGAAGTAAAGTTGTTGGGAAGTTCTTGGGTGGTAATTTTGTCTTTGAGCCCTAGGTGCCAGACCTTGTCGAATGCTTTTGCTAAGTCCTTTAATACTACGTTACATTGATCCCTGTTGTACAGTACATTGCGTTTGCTATGTTTTCGTAAATTAGGGCTAAGGCCGTATGGGTTCCTCTGTGTTCTCTAAATCCGTGCTGCCTGGGGTTGTATTGTTTCTTTGACTGTACGACGCAGTGAACAGTGGCTGACCAAGAGTGCATAGAGACTAGGCTGCTCCGAGGAAATTGTTCACCACGTCCACACCAAAGTGTAGTCCGTAGCGAGGATCATTTGAATGAGGCTCATATTTGCGCGAATAACTGTCCACTTGAAATTAAAATAGTTTTGTTTTCAAGTTATTATACTGGTCTGGGAGGATGATGTAGTGCCTGTGAAACAGAACCTATCATACAGTTCTTTTTATGTTGTACTGAAGTGAGCGAATGCGATAGAGAAAGGTATACGTATGTAAATCTTTATATCAGTCAGCTTCTGTCTTGTGGTAATTTTATTCTAGATGACTTCAGACCGATCATTGATGATTAAGGATTAGGAATCTTAGAATTGATGAAATCTGTAGTCTTCAGTTTGAAGTACATAAAAGGAACTTGTCTGACTGCCAGAGACTCTCCAGAAGTGATGAGATTAAGGGGATACAGAGTTCGACAGTTCCTTTGAACACATTCGTTGTTCCCTGAATCCTATAACAAAACTGAAAGAAACTCAGACTGATTCTAAGAGTCTACATACTTAGAGATAAGAGGATGGCATTTATGTGCTGTAGTATGCAATGGCAGTGTTAATACAATGTGAACCGCTCTTTTTTTATTATTTTTTATGCTCTCAAATATTATCTGGAAACATGAATGATTAATTTCTCATGATGACAAAACAAAGGTACGTACACGAGCATATATATATATATATATATATATATATATATATATATATATATATATATATATATATATATACACGCATAATTACTTGGAGAATTTAGAGGAGAATAGAGAACTGCCCGGTTTTGGGACGAGGCCGCGTTCCGGCAACCAGGAGGCAACTCTCACCACCTGGGCTCCCTCTGGACTGTATGGCAGGTGGGTGTACATCCTGACCCTGTCCATGGCATGAGAAACATTGTATTAATAGCTGAATCTTTATGTTGCAGCTGATCACAGAAGTCTTTTCATAACACATTGATATTTGTACTTCCTTCACTTTTACCATAAGATGTTCGACTGAATATTGAATGTGATTATTAAAAAAATCCAATGAAGTTTATATTATGACCATATAAACATTAGGCCAGAATAACATGAATTGTGTATATTACCTGAGGTTGGTGTGTGTGTCCTCCAGGTTGAACAAGATGATGTTCATTGTGTATATTACCTGAGGTTGGGTGGTGTGTCCTCCAGGTTGAACAAGATGGTGGTCATTGTGTATATTTCCTGAGGTTGGGTGGTGTGTCCTCCAGGTTGAACAAGATGGTGCTCATTGTGTATATTACCTGAGGTTGGGTGGTGTGTCCTCCAGGTTGAGGAAGATGGTGTTCATCATGGAGAAGGTCCAGTGGGAGGACAGGAGGGAGTGGAGCTGTGGGAGTGGGAGGCTGGTGACCACCAGCAGCTTGGTGGCCCACACCAGGAGGCGACCTTTGAGGGACCACTCGGCGAAGGTGTCTAGGAAGACCGGGTCGTGACTCACCACCACCACCCGCACACACCGAGACCCCATCCTCACCTGTGTACGACCGGGTCATTAATAACCATTGCCACCCACACCTGTGGCTTGCGGAGATCATGACTCAACACTACCATTACTTGCATCTGTGATAATTATCTATGTGTCATAATTGACATTTGGATTTATAACTGTACTGTAAGGCGAAAGGAATTTAACAGCCTTAACAACAATAATCTGAGTGTAACTTACCTAACAAGCAAGTTATATAAGTGGCCTCCTTTCCTCACTAGTTGTGAGACTTGTTTCTGTACATTTTTTTTAAGGAAGGAGTCATGCTTCATCCCCAAAAGTATGCCACTTGGTAAGATGCCATGTCTGTGCTTTGTGACCCTTTAGAAGTATATTTTTGATCGAAGCACAAATCGTGATCATTGTGTTCGATGAACTTTGATGGGTTGAAGTGTTTCCGGGACAAAATTTTGCATTCAATTTATATCACATAAATGTGTTTTGGAACATAAATTCTAATTGTTTTCTTTCTTTCTTTATTTTTTCCCATGGAGACAATCTGGCGTATTGAAAATCATTTGAGAGCCGAAGGCGTAGTTCCGTTATTGAGGTCAGTGGCGTGGCGCTACATACCACCAGGAATCAGCTAAATAAATCTGGCTCAGTTCTACAGACTAATCCAGCTAATCCCTGGCAGAACGAAAGCCATATTTGGATTAGGTTGGAGGTCAGGTTAAGTTGAAGAGATTAGTTGGTATCCTTATGTAGGCAAAAGCCATGGAGGATATCTTGGTTGCCTTAAACTTTATATTATCTGAGTGGAACCTGGTGAAACAGGTACGAAACTGAGGTATATCTGTGGATCCTGGTGAAACAGGTAGGAAAATGACCTTTTTATAAAGCCTGGTGTAACAGGTACAAAATTGAATTACCTATGGTGAAGACGGGAGAGTGACCTACCTGTCGAGCCTGGTGAAACAGATGGGAAAGTAGCGCTTGCGTCACGTTTCGCTCTTGGCCTTCCAGTGTCACCTCGAACACCCCAACACCCCAGGGGGTCCCTCGCACTACACTCTCCTCCTGAGAGAAGCGATATAAATTATATATAAGAGCTACTAATTTTGCCTCAAAATGGCTGGAGGGTAGAAACGGGCGCTCTTGGCAATGTAAAGTTTGGTAATTAAACTCATGAAGGTTTAACCATACAGTGGAAAAAAAATATTAAGTCCAGAGAAAGAGGGACGGAACCTTGTAACCCACCTCAGGCCTGTGTAATATATGATGGTCCAACCCTTCCTTTAAGAAATACACCAAGACCAAGGACTACAGCCCTCGAAGTTGATCAAACAGTCAAGTGTGTAAGAGAAAAACTGCGACAAAGAAAATCTCAGATCACCCATTAGTGATCAGGAGGTTCAGTAAAACAATTAATTAATAGGAGTTAGAGCAAGAAGATATAGAAGAAAACTTAAGTAAAATATTATTAGTTACAGATGATAGCAGGTGGAGGCTACATAATGACATACAGGAGGTGGAGGCTACATAATAACATACAGCAGGTGGAGGCTACATAAGAACATACAGCAGGTGGAGGCTACATAAGAATATACAGCAGGTGGAGGCTACATAAGAACATACAGCAGGTGGAGACTACATAAGAACAAACAGCAGGTGGAGGCTACATAAGAACATACAGGAGGTGGAGGCTACATAATAACATACAGCAGGTGGAGGCTACATAAGAACATACAGCAGGTGGAGGCTACATAAGAATGTACAGCAGGTGGAGGCTACATAAGAACATACAGCAGGTGGAGGCTACATAAGAACGTACAGCAGGTGGAGGCTACATAAGAACATACAGCGGGTGGAGGCTACATAAGAACTTACAGCAGGTGGAGGCTACATAAAAACATACAGCAGGTGGAGGCTACATAAGAACATACAGCAGGTGGAGGCTACATGAGAGCATACAGCAAGCGGAGGCTACATTAGAACATACGGCAGGTGGAGGCTACATAAAAAGATACAGCAGGTGGAGGCTACATAAAAAGATACAGCAGGTGGAGGCTACATGAGAGCATACAGCAAGCGGAGGCTACATAAGAACATACAGCAGGTGGAGGCTACATAAAACAAACATCACCTTGAGGATGGTGGAGGGTGAGGTGGTGCCATCTGTGAGGAGGATGAGGGAGCAGGTGGGCCTAGACACCGCCTCCAGCACGGCGCCCACAGCACCACCTGCAACTGACAACAAGTCTTCCACACCTGAGAGAGAAGTAGTGATTTATTTATTGTTATATTACAGGTGTACCAAATATAATTATTGTGTATTATATGTATTACATGCAAATATGTAACATATGTATAACACACACAGTGTGTGTTGAGTTCGTACTTTGAAGTATTGTTAATGCTGGAACTTTTGGGGATAGTTTGGATGATATATGGAAGAATTGACTATATATATGTGAGAAAAGACACACGAAATTTTAATGAAAAGTAAGTGTAAGTAGAACTTTTGTGCTAATAATCGAAATTTATTTCCAGGTGCTTAGGTCAAACAGAGCAGGTAAGCTGTACCGCGTCTCAAAGATCGAATTATTGCGGAGGTCCTTGTTAACGACAGTAACGGGAATATTTGTGTGATGATGAAGTTAACATTTTTTACTCATCAATTGGATTTAGAAATGTTCTTAAAAGTTGCCAAAAGAAATGAATGATGAAGTTAGGTTTCACTTCTTTACAGTACAATGTAGAATGTTAACTGAGCCTAAAGCTATGTTTAGATATAGTGTTGGGGAGATGTGATGCCATCTTGCAAACATAGACTGGTAAAAAGGAGGTTAACAACTGGGACTGGGAGTTTGATTATTGGCTGGCTTAAGGGTTCAGATTTACCAAGTAAGGAGCAAGTTATAACAATAATCCCGGCAGTGTCAACTAGAAATTGTAAATATAAACAGAAACTATATGTAGTGGTTCGAGTTTCTGGCCAGGAACACGAGGAGGATTATCCTTAACCGGGCATAACTCAAGGATGATCAGACGTTTGGGTGGTTCATGACTGAGATGTGGAAGATGACTAGCGGTGAGCAAGAGGTCAGTAATATTGAATAAGGGTCGTGGTAGAGTTAGAGACTCATCACTTGCCAATAGGTTGGTCATCAATTTGGTGTTGCTACATACCAGAGGAACCAAGCTGCGGGAGGATGCTGGCAGCGGCTGTGGTGACCACCACCATCACCAGCAACATCTCTCTGTCGCTGATAAAAATACTCAAGATTAGACTTACAACAGTGTATGGAGACCACATGAGAAAATTTTTTTCATATTGTCTGTGCACATTAATGCTAGGATAGTATATTGTGGCTTGTATTACTTAAGGGAGTTAAGCAGTGTATGATAACGTTAAGTAGATATATTTTCCTTTAGTGTATTAAAGACTAAATTATTCTTCAATTTTTTTTCAACGAAAGCGTTTGCGTGTGCGCCTTAGATTAAATCTTGTCTGTAAATTAAAGAAATGCTGCGGCAGAGTGGATACATCGATCCCTTCCTATCCCGAGTGTTGCTGGTTAGATCCTGGAGTAAACCCAGACCACTTATCTGCAGATAGGCACTCAACTTTATAATTGGAAAAGTGTAGGGTGATAAATCAATTGCATCAAATTACCGTCCCATTAGTCTCACGTCAATCATTGGCAAGTTGCTAGAGTCAATTATTGCTACAAAAATCAGAAGCCACCTTGAAACATTCAACTTAATTCATTCTTCTCAGCACGGGTTCACCCAAAGACGTTCTTGTCTCACAAATTTGCTTAGCTTTTTCTCAGAAGTATATGAAGCGGTAGATAATGATAAGTCATATGATATAATTTATTTAGATTTCAGTAAAGTATTCGATAGAGTCCCTCATGAGAGATTGATAAGGAAGGTAGAAGCACATGGAATAGGTGGATCAGTATTAAAATGGATTAGGTCATGGTTAACTGGTAGGAAACAAAGAGTCAGCATAAATGGATTAAAGTCAGACTGGGGTGCGGTCAAAAGCGGAGTTCCCCAGGGATCTGTATTAGGCCCTCTGCTGTTTGTTATATTCATTAATGATCTTGATTTAGACATAACTAGTAGGATTAGTAAATTTGCAGATGATACCAAAATGGTGAGAGTGATAAATTCAGACAGTGACTTTGAACACCTTCAAAGAGATCTAGATACCTCACATGAGTGGTCAGTAGACTGGCAAATGAATTTTAATACTGATAAATGCAAGGTACTACAGATAGGGAAGACGAATACAAACGTAAAGTATAAACTAGGTAACACGGAAATAGAAAACTCAGTTTGTGAAAAAGATCTAGGTGTATTTGTTAGCAACGACTTGAAACCTAGAAAACAATGTATTAGCGTTCGCAACAAGGCAAACAGGATTCTTGGGTTCATATCTAGGTCTGTGAGTAACAGAACTGCTGACGTTATCTTGAAACTTTACCTAGCATTAGTGAGGCCACACATGGATTATGCGGTTCAGTTCTGGTGTCCTTATTATAGAGTGGACATAGATTCTTTGGAGAGAGTACAAAGAAGAATGACAAAAATGATCCATAATATTAGAAACCTTCCATATGAAGAAAGACTGAAAAGCTTAGGCTTACATTCATTAGAGAGGCGTAGAGTTAGGGGAGATATGATAGAGGTGTACAAGTGGGTAAGTGGGATTAACAAGGGTAAAATGGAAGATGTTCTGAAGCTCAGTAATAACGAAATAACTAGAACAAATGGCTTTAAATTAGATAAATTCCGATTCAGAAAGGATATAGGCAAGCACTGGTTTGGTAATAGAGTTGTGGATATGTGGAATAGGCTACCGAGTGCTATAGTAGGATCGGGGACGCTAGGGAGCTTCAAGACGAAGTTGGATAGGCACATGGAAGTGCTGGGATGGGTGTGAAAGGGATCTGCCCTGTATGGGCCAGTCGGCCTCCTGCAGTATCCCGCCTTCTTATGTTCTTATGTTCTTATGTAGGCGGTTAGAGGCAGTGCCAGTCGTGCTGCCTTCTTGTGTACCGAAGTACTAGTATAAGGTGTTGTGTATCCACAAAAATCCTAACGGGCCTTCATGCCTAAGGATCCATTGTTCATAAAACACATGACAAATGGTTGGTATCATCAATTTTAAACTTGATTCAGTTATCAAGGACGAAATTTTTTTGGTCCCTATCAAATATAAAACAAAGTCGATGGACATTTGTGACGATTATTTTTTTGTTAATGTCAGGATGAGCGAATCTTAAGTGTAGTAGTTGGTCCATCCAATAACCAGCACTAGACTGTTACAAGGTGTATTTTACACATTTTATTTATATCTGAAAGCTAATGAAGTTAAGTTCTTCAATTATTTTCACATGTCTTCTACATTTGAAGAATTTGTGACCAAAATGAAAGATGGGTTGTATTGACGTTGGTATGTAATATTTTATTAGTCTCAATATTAGTGTTCAAATATATATATTTATATATATATATATATATATATATATATATATATATATATATATATATATATATATATATATAAACAAGAGGAGAACCAGGGAAAACACAAACATCTTGACTAAGTTGGGTTGCTTTAATTACTAACATTTCGGAAAAATCATTGTCCATCATCAGAACCAATAGAAAACAGACAAGATGTTTGTGTTTTCCCTGTTTTCCAAGGTTAAAAATGCCTTGAAAACCTTGTATCTAGATGCAGGATAGTTACTTAGTGAGTCCCTTAATTTTGACCTGACCTGACTAGTCACGTCGCCCCCTTCTCTTAAGCTCCTCTACGTGTGTGTTGGTGTTGGTGTGGGGATTAGTGGATGACATCATTATGACCTGACCTCATGTTTAATAAGGTCGCCCTGTATATTTAAGCCTCTCTCTGTCCATGTAATCCAGTTGCCTCTGAAGATGTCTTGAATAAAGACGAAAGCTAAGGTACTCCGTTGTTTCCATTCTCCCGTGTGATTTTATCAAGATATATATATATATATATATATATATATATATATATATATATATATATATATATATATATATATTATATATATATGTATATATATATATATATATATTTATATATATATGTATATATATATATATATATATATATATATATATATATATATATATATATATATATATATATATTTATATATATATATTTCATGTAGATCCACAATGAAAACGTGGATAAGATAAATCTTGATAAAATCACACGGGAAAAGGGAAACAAAGGAGTACCTTAGCTTTCGACTTTATTCAAGACATTTATAGAGGCAACTGGATTACATGGACAGAGAGAGGCTTAAATATACAGGGCGACCTTGTTAAACATGAGGTCAGGTCATTATGATGTCATCCACTAATCCCCACACCAACACCAACACACACGTAGAGGAGCTTAAGAGAAGGGGGCGACGTGACTAGTCAGGTCAGGTCAAAATTAAGGGACTCACTAAGTAACTATCCTGCATCTAGATACAAGGTTTTCAAAGCATTTTTAACCTTGGGCCACAGACAAATAAATTTATGTAACATACTATCAGTTTTGAACTGACCATCATTTGAATACTTCGAAGCTTTTTTCCCAAGCAATTGGATGATTATTATTCCTAACATGAACGAACAGGGCACTGCTTTCAGATGCTGTTCTGATATTGTACTTATATTGTCTGATTCTGAGCTGCAATGTTTTTCCTGTCTGTCCTACATAATTACCATTACAGTTGCTACATGGAATACAATAAACACTTCCATTTACATTCAAACTTGGGCTATTTTTTCTTAACATATTAGTAATAAGAACATAAGAAAATAAGGGGTCTGCAATAGGCCGGTGGGCCTGTGCATGGCAGCTCCTGTCGAGATTTACTACCACTCTCTATCATCCATGAATCTATCGAGCCTCCCTTTGAAACTTTCCAGCGTTCCAGCACTTACTACAAAGTTGCTAAGTTTGTTCCACTCGTCCATCACCCTATTTGTAAACCAGTTCCTTCCAATCTCCCTCCTAAACCTAAGCTTATCCAACTTGAATCCGTTGCTTCGAGTCCTATCCTGCTCGGATATTATAAGAACTTTATCTATATCACCTTTATTGATTCCTTTCACCCACTTGAATACTTCTATCATATCTCCCCACACTCTTCGTCTTTCTAGGGAATGCAAGTTTAGTTTCTTTAACCTATCCTGATATGGAAGGTTTCTAAGTCCCGGAATCATTTTCGTCATTCTTCGCTGCACCGACTCTAGTGAATTGATATCCATTCTATAATAAGGGCACCAGAACTGAACCGCATAATCGAGGTGCGGCCTGACTAGCGCAGTAGCGCAAGATATAGTTGCAATAAGACCTCTGCACTCATATTATTTACACTTCTAGATATAAAACCCAATACTACGTTTGCTTTATTTCGAACATTAACGCACTGTTTTCTAGGCCGTTGGTCCGGGCTTACAAGTACCCCTAGGTCTCTTTCACAAGTCGACTTCTCTAGGTTGATGTTGTTAAGGCTGTATACATTGACAGTATTTGTTCTTCCAATATTAAGTACGCTGCACTTGCTGGTGTTGAATTTCATTTGCCATTTTTCAGACCACCCCTGCAGTTTATTTTGATCCTCCTGTAATGCATTTGCATCCTGCCCTGAATTAATCTGCCGCCCTATTTTGGTGTCATCCGCAAACTTGCTTATGTCACTGCTGATCCCAGTATCTAGATCGTTTATGTAGATTATGAACAAGAGTGGGCCTAGTACTGACCCCTGGGGAACCCCACTGGTTACACGACCCCACTCAGATTTAACACCATCTACGCTGACCCTCTGCGTTCTATCGGTGAACCTTTATATTATCCAATTTAAAACTTTTCCCTCGATACCATGAGCCTTAATTTTTCTCAGAAGCCTCTGATGCGGTACTCTGTCAAATGCTTTGCTAAAGTCTTAGTAAATAACATCGTAATTTTCGTCATAACCTACTACCTCGAAGACTTTCCTAAAAAATGTCAGCAGGTTTGTTACATAAGATTTTCCCTTTGTAAGCCCATGTTGAGAGTTGTAGATTAATTTGCTTTTCTCTAAATGCAATCGGATGTTATCTGCTATAATTGATTCAAGAAATTTCCCCACTACTGACGTCAAACTGATCTGCCGGTAATTTGACGCTGATGCTCTGTCTCCCTTTTTGAATATGGGTCCTACATTTGCCTGTATCCACAAGTCTGGCACAACTCCGGTGTCTAACGATTTTGTAAATAAGTTTACGAGGGGTCCGCTAATGTGTTCCCTACACTCTTTCAAGCCTCTAGGGAAAATTTCATCCGGCCCTGGGGATTTTGTCTTCCTTAGTTTATTTATCTTCTTAAGACCATCCTCTTTTCTAATAGTGATATTCTTTAATTTCTCTTCTTTCTTTCCCTTAAAAATCAGTTCCACCCTTGGAATTTTATCGCGAATTTCCTCTGTGAAAACTGATAAGAAGTAGCTGTTCAATGCTTTGCTTATTTCTGCACTTCCATTTATCACTTCTCCCCTCCCTGACTTTAAAGGCCCAACTTTGTCCTTGACCTTTGTTCTATATACCTGGAAAAATCCCTTGGGATTCGCCTTGGATTCTCTTGCTGTTTTGATTTCATAGTCTCTCTTTGCTTTCCTTACATTTTTCTTAACACTCCTAGATAATTCATTATACCTATTTCTGAGCTGCTCCTCCCCTCCCTTTAATTTCTTATATATTCCTTTCTTTATTTCTGTGTCATGTTTAAGTTTCCTGGTCATCCACCTTGGCTCATTCTTATTTGACCTAATTTTTCTGTATGGTATGTTTTATTCTTGTGCTATATATAGTATGCTAGTGAATATGAGGGAAACGAAAAACAATGACAATATGGTCAGAGTCCCAAACTTTCGGTTGGCGGATTATCAGGGGTTAAGAAGGTACCTAGGTGAGGTCACCTGGGAACAGTCACGTCAGTTCCCAGTAGGAAGTGGTGAGGTCATAGATGACACAACAATTGATCATGACAATAATATATTCACCAATATACTACATAAAGCACAAGAACAAAATATACCATACAGAAAAATTAGGTCAAATAAGAATGAGCCAAGGTGGATGACCAGAAAACTTAAACATGACATAGGAATAAAGAAAGGAAAAATAAGAAATTAAAGGGAGGGGAGGAGCAGCTCAGAAATAGGTATAATGAACTATCTAGGCATGTTAAGAAAAATGTAAGGAAAGCAAAGAGAGACTATGAAATCAAAATAGCAAGAGAATCCAAGGCGAATCCCAAGGGATTTTTCCAGGTTTATAGGACAAATTAATTCAGGGCAGGATGCAACTGCATTACAGGAGGATCTAAATAAACTGCAGGGGTGGTCTGAAAAATGGCAAATGAAATTCAACACCAGCAAGCGCAGCGTACTTAATATTGGAAGAACAAATACTGTCAATGTATACAGCCTGAGCAACATCAACCTAGAGAAGTCGACTTGTGAAAGAGACCTAGGGGTACTTGTAAGCCCGGACCTACGGCCTAGAAAACAGTGCGTTAATGTTCGAAATAAGGCAAATAGAGTATTGGGTTTTATATCTAGAAGTGTAAGTCAGTGCAGAGGTCTTATTGCAACTATATCTTGCGCTAATCAGGCCGCACCTCGATTATGCGGTTCAGTTCTGGTGCCCTTATTATAGAATGGATATCAATTCACTAGAGTCGGTGCAGCAAAGAATGACGAAAATGATTCCGGGACTTAGAAACCTTCCATATCAGGATAGGTTAAAGAAACTAAACTTGCATTCCCTAGAAATACGAAGAGTGCGGGTAGATATGATAGAAGTATTCAAGTGGGTGAAAGGAGTCAATAAAGGTGATATAGATAAAGTTCTTATAATATCCGAGCAGGATAGGACTCGGAACAACGGATTCAAGTTGGATAAGTTTAGGTTTAGGAGGGAGATAGGAAGGAACTGGTTCACAAATAGGGTGGCGGACGAGTGGGACAAGCTTAGCAACTTTGCAGTAAGTGCTGGAACGCTGGAAAGTTTCAAAGGGAGGCTGGATAGATTCATGGATGATAGAGTGGTAGTAAATCTCGACAGGAGCTGCCATGCACAGGTCAACCGGCCTATTGCAGACTCCTTATTTTCTTATGTTCTTATGTACTCAAGGGGTTAAGCCATCATAGTCATGGGGTTAATCTATCTTCCTGAATGGGTTAAGTCCTTGTGTTTGGAGGTTGAATTTGTATGCAAGGTATTATAATATCTGAAGAAAGGGCTTGTCTTCGTAATGAAAGGGTTATCATCGTAGTGAAAGGGTTGTTATTGCACTGAGGGAGTTGTCATAGTATTCAACGTTATTAGACAGCTGAAGTTTTCAAGACAGGCATGATAATCACGTGTGTTAACCATCTATTTACGATTATTCCTCTTCACTCACACAGTTCGTCTTCCACCTTCTCACATGTCCTCCCTAATTAAGGGATTACCTTTAAAAGTGTAATCTGATGACGAAAAGTTTTGTAATGCTTAGTGTTTAAAACAATAATTATTGGCATTAAATCTAATATATAATTGTTGGCTGCAAGTAGGGGTGGGGACAAATATTGGTAATGTAGGTGGACATAGCACGACACAGCAGTCAGTTTGGTGCACTGCACGACGCAACACTTATTCAGGTGTGTAGCACGACGCTACAGTCAGTCTATCAGGTGTGCATCACGCAAAAGAGATGTCCTGCTGATCCATGCGATACACACCACCTCCAACAACCACATTTACTCTCAATGAACACTAACACTAATAACCACTGTAAACACCACTGAAAGACACTCATTGCTAAATACACAACCTCTAAGGCGAGGAGCAGCACTTACACTTGTGGAGGTGTTGCGTGAGTTGTGTGTTGTGTCACCACCGAGACCCGCTCCTTACTCAAACGCGCGTCCACACTATCATATACTGTATGTGACTACACCAACAACACGCACGGGTGACCTCAGTGACAGAACTCCCAACTCGCTGTCTCACACGCATTCCACATGTTTATATAAGAAGGCTCATCAACAGCGCGCGTGCGTTAGCTCCTTAGTAATCGGGCGCCTTGAGTTTTATTACCGGCTTGTCACGGATGTGATGGATGTGAAGCGGTGAGTCAGATTTTTGGTGATATTCATAGGGTTAGAAGCTATAGATACGAAGAATAATTCACTTAGGGCGAATTCATAACACAGATTATATATATTTAAGTAGTAATTCAAACCTGTATTTGATGGTTAAAACAATTTTGATGCAGAAAAGACACAAAGAATATCTATTTAATTCTATGAGACAGTGACAAGTGTGTTTGTGTGGGTGTTCGTGTGAGTATGTTTGTGTCCTGTGTTCATGTAAGTACTGTATGTGTGTTTATGTATTAATATTTTTGTCTTGAGTTTGCATGTGTGTATGGATTTGTTTTCGTGTATACACATACCTTGTTACCTTGTACGTGTCTGTGTCTGTGTGTGTGTGTGTGTGTGTGTGTGTGTGTGTGTGTGTGTGTAATAATAATAATAATAATAATAATAAACGGTTCATTAATAGAGTTGCAGCCGGTGCCTGAAAATATACAAACTTACATGTGATTTAGACATAATGATATGAGTTCAATACATTTACAGGGCTGTACAGTACATGAATCAGGAGTTGTTTATTATTTTAACAATAGATGGGATGGTGCTATTCTTATATCTATCGGTGCGGGCTCTTATGGGCTGAATTTTGTTGTAGTGGCGAGGTGGGTGGGGGGCTGCCGGTGGCAGGAGGTGGCGATGATGAGGGTGGTGCAATAGTTGGCTGCCAAACCTTTCCAGTGCTTGGTGGTGGAGGTCACTGAGGGATGGCATTTCCAGGGTGGAGAGAGAGTTGGTGTAGCCGGAGTAGTCAGCGCCGAGCATGATTCTGCAGGCCCTTTTCTGTACCTTCTCTAGCTGACGTTGTTGGGTGGAGTTGAGGGAAGACGACCAGGCTGGTGACGCATACGTTAGTGTGTGTGTGTGTGTGTGTGTGTGTGTGTTCGAAATATAGTTAAGTTCTGTGCTTCATTACCCTCCGGCGGAAATATTTTATAAGTTGGAAACATATATATTGTTTGACTTATTACTGTGTGTAAAATATTTTATAATCTAAAATTTTCTAACACTAATAACGAATAACATAGCTAATTTATATTACCAATACCGCTCTTGGAAGGTGGTGGTAGGCAATGGGTGGTGGTAATGGTGGGTGATGGTAGCTGGATAGTGATTGTAGTTGGTTGATGGTGGTAATCTGTGGGTGGAGGTTGTAATGGATGGGTAGTGGTACCTATTGAGTGATGATAGATGATTGATATTAATATAACATGAATGGTTTTAGTGGGTTTAGTCGTAGCAAGTAGAAGGTGGTTATGGATGGATAAATGTATAGGTTGAGTGTAGAGGCTGGGAGAGCACAGGTAGCGTTAGTGTAGGGGCACAACACGAGGCAGCAGTCAGTTATGGTAGATGTTCCAGTTAAGATTGACCTCCGGGATACACTCTACCTCCACCACAACCACATTACTGTGTGGAGTCTAGAGCACAGTGCCCCTTCAGGTTACTCTACTCTTCCAGGTTACCGTGTCCCTCCAGGTTACTCTGTCCCTCCAGGTTACTCTGCCCCTCCAGGTTACTCTGCCCCTCCAAGTTACTGTGTCCCTCCAGGTTACTCTGCCCTTCCAAGTTACTCTGCCCCTCCAGGCTACTGTGACCTTCCAGGTTACTGTGCCCCTCCAGGTTACTATGCCCCTCCGTGCTACTGTGCCCCTCCAGGTTACTGTGCCCCGCCAGGTTACTGTGCCCCTCCGGGATACTGCGCCCCTCCGGGTTGGTGTGCTCCGCCAGGTTACTGTGCCTCAAGGCGGAGAGTTTCTAAGAAATTACGTCAGAGTTAAGAATCTAACGAAAGAGGCTGCAAGAGACCGTGCAGCTTGGGTGGGCTGCCATCAGGTATTATTGTAGAATGCACGCGTGGAAAATGGGAGTAAAACATATTTAGCTCAAAGCGAGAGGGAGATTTCTGCAAGGGTACTAAATAGTTTTGAGAGATTCATCCAGTTCTTGAATCAGGGGCAGTCAATGTTTCACTGCTGTGATATGAATGGCCATAAACGTGATCCATCTGAGTGACCACTTTTTATTGACAGTTCCAAAATTACTTACATAGCTGCCCTTCGTGAAAATGGAAATCGGTTACTTAGCATTCCAATGGTTCACCCAGTTATCTTAAAGTCCTTTGAGAACATGGTTGTGACACTTTAATTTATCAAATATATTTAGATTTCAAAGTTATAGGCCTACTTATAAACATTCAAATTGGTTTAAAATATTATACTATGTGTGTGGGACAGCCGATTCATTAAGGAACATTACCAGAGAAAAACTGGAATATGTGAGAATTAATTCATGATGAGAAAAATGAGAAACATGAACCACTTGTGAACATTGCACATCAAGCTATGGTTAATGAAAGACTTTGAGAATGCATTGCTTAAAGATGGTGAAAGAAGAAATTTTTGTGGGACCTCAAATCCGTGAGGTGACAGAGTAGGAACTACGAGCATATATTGCATTCAGAGACGTTTCTCACAATTTCTTAGGTAGCCACAAGGCGGGAAATTACGTCGAGCTTGTGCGAGTGTTGTTGGCTTCCTATTTCAATCTTGGCTGCCTAATGTTACTGAAGCCTTATTTTCTAAGTTATCTTGATTTTTACCCGCACACCTGGAAGATGTTAGTGATGAACACGACGGGTGTTTGCTGGATGCTGCACCGTGATATAACTATCGATTACAAATGGAAGTCCCCCCAAAAAGTTCTTTAGTTAAGGTAGAGTGGTTGTACTGTACTTACCAAAGGCCACTCAGATTGACTATTCATGTACCGTCTGCAATAGTTTGGCATCTAGTTTTCGCTTCTACGGATGTAATTTATGCAAACAATACTAAATTTACATTTAAGCTCGGCATACTTGAATTAAATTTTTTTTGTTTCTGAACCAGTTGAAAAGGTGAAATTTGTTGACCAGTGGAATTATCAAACGTTTGTGTTATAGTTAAGTTAATTCTTTTTATAGAGATGTGACGATGGAAAGTTTTCAAGTGGTACGAGTTCCATTATAGCTAGAGTGGAAAGTGACAGTAGGTCGCATTTGCCTGATGACCCATATACGGTACAGTACCACCATCTTTCGCCGATTTTTTGAGCCATTACATTGTGTTTTAAGCTAAACTGTATTATTAAGAATATTGTAAATATTTTCTACTTGGCCAAAGTTTACATTGTACTGTGGAACAAGTGCGAAGTATGATGTTTAACATGTGATGAAAATATACGAGGGAAGGTCAAACGTAACAGCATTTTTATTTTTTTATTTCACACTTACAGTACATGTCACAAGATTAGAAAATGTGTAATATTGCCACATAATTAAGCAAACCAGAGGTAGCATTTTCATAATAATAATAAACTATTCATCCTTGTTTAAGATCATGAAAAGTGTCAAAATTTTCGTATATTTGCTTAAATTATGAAGGATATTTAATGTGAGAATTTTGTGGCAGCCCTTGCTGTAGTTGAGTTGCCAATTCATTAAAATATTTTGTTTTTAGTTATTTAAGCAAATAAACGACATTTTGAAAATTTTCATGATCTTAAATGACAATGAATAGTTTATTATTATAAAAATGCTACCTTTGGTTTGTTTAATACTAAACCTGACAGTAATACAGCTGAAAATAGATCCACCAATCACAATCACCATTACATACAGCTTTACTTTACCAAATATTACCAGGTAAAATTGCGAGTAAGAAACCAGTGCATCTTTGGTTAACTGTACGTTCCGATTTACGTCTTCGCCTTAACAACGTTTAGAAGTCACATTGTGCTCAGTTATATATAAACATCTATGGTCTACTTCTTATCACTTGACTTAGGATGGGATCTTGTCTCGCCAATACACTTGTCTTAGGTAGATGTTCATCCTGACTTTGACCTGTGCCCTGCTTCCCTCAACACGGGGTTGCACCAATTTTATTTCCACAAACATTAAAGGAGTTGCTCTATCACCACCACACAAACTAAGATGATGTCTGTCTTAGCAAAACAGGGAAGGCTGAGGTGGATATACGCAGTATTTTCAAAATAACTTAAAAAAGGAAAATGCTTAAATTACGTCCTGACATTGGCCTTTATCTTAATCACATTTTATGGTTTAAGTGATGACTGTACTTTTATGAGCTTTGAACATACAACACGTCCTGTAGTTTGTTTTATAAGATAATCTATGGCTTCGAATCATTTCTCGCTGAGTAAATATTCTTTCTCATTTCAGTGTCCTAGAATGAGGTTGTAAAATCTTAATATCCTCAGAGTTTCATATGTATTTCTTCTACTACACCCCTTGGAATTATTGTATCTTCTATTGCCAATATAAGAAATGTGGTAGATAAGCAGACTGACTTCAACCTTTCAATATGAGTGAGTAGTTGCAATCTGTACTCCTTCAGCCTGCTCGACCTGCAGTATTGCGTCTTGTCAGGCTGTCGTCTACAACATGATAAATGTGAATATTACAGAGCCTAAATCTCAGTATCTTACTTCTCACTGCTTTGTGTGTGTAAATCACGGCATATTGTAATAAGCAAATAAGAGGAAATAGGTTGAGTAGTGCGAGACATTTGTTGGGAATAATATGAAAGGATTAAGATAGATTCATGCAATGGGATGTGTCTCAAAATGTTTACTATATAAAGTAAATATATAGACCAATTTTCGTTAAACTGCGTTAAATTTAAGATAGTAGAAAAATGTGGGATTTGATGGCAGAAAAGTACAACAATCATGGACGTGTTGATGGTAATACCGCTCCGTTAAAGCTTATTTATATAGCATTAGAACTACATTAGTGAAAACATAACTATAGCATTACCTATACTATTACTGAATCACTGGTAAATAATAACATTTAATCATTACTACACGATACACATATATGTAATAATTAATAAAACTGCAATAGCACTCGGCATATTGAAGTGCATCAGTATTAGTACAGTATCTGCAAAAGATGGCCATAGATAATCTATTCGTATTTAACCTAGGCTAGAGATAATAGAGTTATCAGCCGTGAACACCATTATTTCACAATACTACTTGAACCAAGAGTAACAGTTTTTTATCTTAGGAATATCGTAGGAAAGATAAACTCGTTAACATTCGCTATAACCAAGTTTTATTCGGTAGCCTTCATCTTTATCACAATAAGAAAGTTATAATCTTGTGTTTACATATTACTTTGCTAGACTCTGCAATATTTGTCACAAGGAAAGGTGCTGGAATGTTCTGGGTGATGAAAATTACGCAAGAGGAAGTACCCTCAGTTGGTGAACCCTGATGATAGTTCTATATTAAGTTCGTGCAGGCTCTTTAAGATGCCTTTATAACTATACAAACCCAAACTCTTCACATATTGACACTGTATAAATGTATCTCACCAAAGTCCTGATTTTTCAAATAATTTTTTAATGGCACATAATTTGTAAAGGAATCGCCGTCATTTTTGTTTTCACTTATTTTACATAATGATGATCCAATTGCAAATTCGCCAAATTATAGGATATGTTTCATTTCAGATAATTAAATTATTACGTTTTTTTCTGCAAAAGCCACATGGGAAAGGCCTCCATGATAAAGACAAGTCCTGCAAGGCCAGAGCCCAAAAGGAGGAGCAAGTATGCTCCCTGCAGGTGTGTGATGGTGAGAGCCTTGATTCCACTGCCTGACTCTGTCTTTTTCTGAGCCTCTTCCTTCTCCTGTTGCTGCGCCCGTTGTTGCTGCTGCCTCCTTCGGCTTTTCATCTGGACTTGGAACAACAGGTCTTTGCTCCATTTCTCATAGAGTCCAGCCTATTGACCAGATTAGATATGAGAACCCACACTTATCCTGAGTCATGATAAACATGCCTGATAAATTTGCATTATGTTTATTGTAGTCATTTACAAAATATATGGTTATACAGTAACTAAAATGAGGAGAAATATAAAATTTGTTAATTGGTTGTGAAGATGGATAGTTAGAACGATCAAGGAATGAGCAGAAGACAGAAATATAGTTGGAGAAATGTAAACATGGAGGGATGTATATAGGTCTGATGATCCAGCCTCAGGTACAAGTAAAAATTATCACTCTTAAGTTACGAGTTAAAAATTTCTTCTGCCACTAACTCAGCTTAACAATCACACACGTCATGTTAGTTCATCTGGTACATTATTAACCATTATTTGACAAATTTGGGGTACTTCATACCTTTTGGTAGGCTTATAATATCGAGATGTTTTTGATACATCAGTCTGGAAAGGTCACTGTAGTAACATATGTCTACTTCATATGTGAGCTCCAGGTCTAATTTGGCTTGGATAATAGCCCTAGCTTGGGTCTCTGGTCCAGGGTACAAGTGGAGATGAACAGTGAAGACAGTGAAAGCAGGGTCTCTAAACCTTTGTTTTCTTAATGGTTTGGAGTGTTATTTAGGATAATATGATAAATAAATGCAAGATTGAGATGCTCTGAACGGAACATGTAGTTCAAGGATAGAGGGGAAGGCGAAAAAGAGAGAGCCTCGAATATCCCAGTCAGATGAAAGAAACCAAAAGGAAGACAGAAGTTTGGGCAGAGTGTCAGGATAGTTACATATATACAAAACACCAGTCTGGAAGTGGAGCATGCTGACGATAGACCATGGTGGAGATGGATTTAAAATATCGACCCTTGATTCTGGGATGATAAAGTAAAAACTGATTCTTGATACATAAATTTTGTATCAACAGAAGACATCTGCCTAAATTAATAACTGCAGGGTTGATTAATGGAGAACTTCTGCATATACACTCACATATATTCCATAATCCAAGCGTGTGAATGACTGACCTCAATGACAGCCATGAGGCAGCGATCTAAGACAGGCTTGTAAGGTGCGTCGTGAGGAATGGGCCAGGCGGCCTGGCCAGGAAGGATACTGTCCCGACCTATGTATAATTTGGGGGTCCCATCCGTCTTGGTGAACCTCTGTGCTATCTTCAGCTGCTGGTAACGTCGGTTTTCCAAGTGTGCTTGTCTGCGTCACATAATACATCAAGATAAACAGTAGATCCTGAAGACCTACAACAAATGATATGCTATAAGGATACTAGCCTTAACGGGAGAACACTCTTAGTTTTAGGGAATATTTTGATTGATCTTAAGCCCTGTCCACACGATCGAGCAGTGCTCGGCGGGCTTTGCATGTTTACCGGGCAAAGCCTGTGTGTTGTCGTACACACGGGGGTGGTTGGCGGCAGTCATAGTCGGGCGGTGGTGGGTGCGGTACGATCACCATGGTGTGTTGCAGGAATAATCGCCGGACAGTTAAAGCGAAGAGCATATCGTTGTTTACTATAATAATTGCTGCTATGTGCTAAAAGAAGAACCAAATGCAGAAAAGGGAAATGGTGCAAAGAGTGGTTAGGTCGAAGAAAAGTATTGGGAAGTCATGCCACGATTTTACGTGAACTGCAAGATGGACATGAGCAAGACTTCACCAATTACATGAGAATGGACCCCAACACCTTTTACAAACTTCTAGCGAAAGCGGAACCATATATAAAAAAAACAGGATACCAATATGAGGGAGAGTAGATCTGCAGAGGCTCGTCTGGAGGAAACGCTCATATATCTTTCATCTGGGTGCACCTACACGTCACTTCAGTATAGAACGAGGATATCAAAACTAAGTTTGTCTCGCATAATACGTGCAAATTGTGAAGCCATGTATGAAGTACTCAAGGAAGATTACTTGCAGGTGAGATTTGTAGTACATAAAAATTCATTGAATAATGTTAGAATTATGATATGCATAGCCAGGAAGCTATGGGACTAGAGTGAGGAGAGCGGTAGGAACGAAGAACACACATGAATGTCGTCATTACATAATACATAAACAATCTCCCGTTTAGTGTCACGCCAATACTGTACATTGCATAAGCTTATTTGGTTATACACTGGACATGTGGACCGAGCGGGAAACATATACGTGTCACATTTGCAG
Source organism: Homarus gammarus (assembly GCA_958450375.1). Taxonomy (NCBI): domain Eukaryota; kingdom Metazoa; phylum Arthropoda; class Malacostraca; order Decapoda; family Nephropidae; genus Homarus; species Homarus gammarus. The sequence continues at coordinate 1,442,296 of CAUDMG010001619.1, read as the reverse complement.
TACTTAACTCTGGTTAAGTATCTCTGTTCATACCTCACCGACTTGAGGACCCCGACCCCGAGAACTGCGGTGACGTAGTGATCAGCTGTTTTTGACAGTCACGTGAGGTTCCAACAATAACACGTGTCTTGTATTGCAGGCTTGTGTAATGTTGAATATTAATGACAATATTATAGGAATGTCGGTTTTCTAGTTTTATCTTTTGTCTGGCAGAATCGTTGCTCCATATCCGGCAGCAAACTACCAGGCAGGCGGACCATGATTTCACTCAACGACGGGCACAGGCATTCCACTGGTTTGCCCGCCAATTTTGCCAGATAACGGGAATTTAGCGCCTGCCCGCCGGGCACTGCTCGATCGTGTGGACGGGCCTTTAGAATCTTCAGAGTATTTGTACTACTAATAATAGTATGAAAGTGGATTATCCAAACCCTAATATACGCGAAAGGACAAAATGAATAAACAACTTATTATTATTGAAATAGTATTTTAAAGCTGACACTTCAGGTTTCTTGGGTCCTCACAAAAATGATGATTTACTGTACTCATTACGGTCACATGCAGCGTCGTGCACACGGAGCATTGGACAACATTTTTATAATACAATTTTACTGTGTGGAGTAAGCTGAGTAAATCACATTTTCAAAATTTCATTCTTAAAAATTTAGATTTATCGCTTGTTAACCTTCCTATAAAGAGTGTAAAATATAGGTAACAACTAGGAGTGTTTTTGTGGGAGTTAGTTATTAATGCCACTGGTTGCTCACGCATCTTCACTATAAAAAAAAGCAATCATACTTTACAAAATTCAACTATTGCAATGACTACATTTTGAGTTATAAATTCATCGATTAACCGCAAATACCAGTTTATTACAGAATGAGTCACAATTTTACTACAAGAATAATAATTTATGGTTTCCGTAAGCGAAATAAAAAAACAAACATATTTCTTTTAATACACCGTATGACCTTCCTGACTTTAATGATTCCGCAACAGATCTGTTTTAATATGGTATATATATATATATATATATATATATATATATATATATATATATATACAGAGAGAGAGAGAGAGAGAGAGAGAGAGAGAGAGAGAGAGAGTGAGAGGAACTTAACTTCTGTTCTTCCCATCTTACTTCTTCTGAATGGCTTCTTGTTGTCCGACTGTTGATGGAACCAAGTGAATTCTTTCGGCCAGTTTTTGGAACACCTGTGAGTCTGACTTGCTGAAGAATTTTTTGAATTCTGCTCCGTATGGTGGCATCGTTATCCTGTGAGATTTTTGTTAAATTATAATTTTTTTTGTATATATTTGTCGATGGAGAGCAGATGTTACAATATTTTTATAGAATGTGTTTGAGTGTGTGTGTGGAAAGGGGAGGGGGGTGAGTACTACCTGTCAGTAGTAGCAACGAGTTGTTCAAGTGTCTCAGTTCGGGGTGGGTACTTCGTTAGCGTGAGGTAGGAGGTGAGGTTGCCACGGTAAGCAGTCCCGATGACAAGAGAAAACACCAGCCAGGCTGCCACCAGTACACGGCTTGAGTTAGTCCTGGGCAGTCGTCGTGGAAGATTCTGCCCTAACAACATCCCAGTACAGTCATGCACCACCACCACTGCCTCTATCCCGCTCTCGCCATCCCTCCACTCACTCCCACGAATAATCTGTCGGTAACATCACGTATCAGAGATTTACTTACATCGATACTTATTGTGCAGGTAACATGTAACACTGTTACATTGTAGCAGTTATTGTGAGCGATCTGTCAGTGCAGGGAAACGAATTTGAAGCTAGTAGATGATTGTCAACTATTATAATATTTATGTAGTTTGAAAATTAGTATCGTGTTAATGGGACGCATATGAGGAGACCTTTGCTGATATAAAAAAATATTTAAGGAAATATTCCATCACTGGTTATTACGAAGAGAATATTGAATCATTGATCCTTCAAAACGATTTATTCTCATCCACAATAAGAAAATTGTTGCAGTGCAAACAAATGTACATAAATTCATTGTCAAGTTAAACTCGAAGCAACTAGAAATCATATCGAATAAGTCCTCAATAACATGAACAATACGGTTGCAACGTTTGTTACTAAAGTTTGCAAAAGTAGTTACTTATTAAGCAAAGATTACTTACTTGCCTCATAATTCATAATTATAAATGAGACACGAAAAAATATCACTTGGGTAAACAGGAAACAGTCTGTATTTTATCTACCATCTCTCCCTTGCCCTGTGGTTGAACATCATGTGGTTGATTATAAGATAACACTGGGGATGATGAGTCACTGGAAGTACTACTAAGCCATTTGGCAAAGTGACCGACCAATTATTATTGTCCGGATTTAGTTAAACTTAATGAGGCTGAGCTTGAAGGCGTGACCCCGTAAAACGAACACTCCTGATATGATTGTCTTTGTCTTTGGTAAAGTTACCTCTATAATCTGTTTTATTCTGAAAAATGAATGGTAAAATATTCATAGCACACACTTAGAGGCTCCGACCAACTGTGGTCAAACGGGAATAACGCTATTCCTGTATGTCTTTCATGGTACATATAGATATACAGTATACAGTAATTTTATTGTCTAGTTCTTACTGGTCTACCGGGATATTTACACTGCAACGACCATTAACCTGTGCCTCACTTAAACTAGAATAACCTGTTTTGAGAACTGTCATCCCGTCTGGTCCCGAGATATATTAGACACTGTCAGTTGATTGAAAACGTCTGAAGGAGGGCCACCAGGCCGGTGCCTGCAATCCGGCATCTCAGGTACCAGAGGTTAGAATATCTGCAGCTACCTAACTTATACTATAGATGGGTAGCTAATGGGTGACTGAATAGAAGTCTATAAACACCTCGAAAGACGTTACTCAGTCGAGTGTTCATACCTGGAACAAGCTGATGCCGACCCATTTTAGTTCAGAGCCTGAGGATAAAGAACGAACAAGTTCAGAAAATTGTCAGGGCAAACTTTTTTGGAGTGAGTATTGTGAACTCTTGGAATCGTCTTTGACAGATGTGACACTAACTGGCCGATTTTTTGCCCCTCAGAAACATACCCGGCAACGTCGGGTTCCCCAGGTAGCTGAAACTAAATTGGAAATTCCTCTCACCAGCAGCAGGACCACAGGGGTGAACAGCAGCGCCAGCAGGACAGCGACCCACACCAGGTCAGTGAGCGGGTAGTAGAGCGACTGCCACTGTGGTTTGATACCTGGCTGGGCCATACTGAAGTCCAGGGACGCGTACTCGTACACCCAGGAGTAGTCGAAGTGTTCAAGACGTTTTGGTAACAGGGTGTGGTAAACTGTAGCTATATAAGACACCCTTTCCTCCACAAGCTTTTCAACCTGCCAATATAATTATACACATATTCTCAACATTACAAAAGAGTTATATATTATGTGTGTTTGTTACCTCTTCATAATGTAATCATTTAATTATCATGCTTCATTTTCAATCATACTTAAATGGGTGGCATAAAACTGCATGGCCGGTACGTTAAAGAATATTGTATTATTGATTTAAGTAAATAATTGTTCCTTACAAGGTCAGACCGAGCATCAGGGTGGGTATTGTCCTGGGAGCACAGCCTTCATGATAACGTATGTATTTTACGAGGTAGTGTAGGACAAAGATATTTGAAAGAAATTTATTCAAAAGTTACTTTTGTGGATGTAAATCAAAGTTACATTCAGATGTAATGTGTTAGTTATACTCACAACAGAAGAGAAGGTCTCTGGCAAACACAACTGTGTTGTTAAAATAATTATTTGTTTCTATTTTCTAATGTGGCTTACTTTATATAATCTGATATTCAGTTTTCTGTGAATCCTTCAAGTGTCTTATGCGCGACTGAAACACAACATACCGTCAACGACAGCCATTACAACACGGTGACACTAGACTATGTCCTGTGAATACACGTATCCAGTTATGTTTGATTATTCACATTTGTAGCCTTATTTGGAGTAGCTTTAATGTACAGTAGGCTATATACTTTCTCATACAGAAGACCACTTGATAGCTTAGGTTGATTGATATTTAGTGTTACTTACTGTATGTATTATAATAACTCATGACCCCCACGTCACCAGCAGAAAGTTCATAGAGGAGATGGCTTCGTCTGTCTGTCCGACCATCCGTTTGTCAGTCTGTCCTTCCTTCCGTGAAACTTCCTTATCTCTATGTCTGATTTAACCAAATTTATGGAGAAGCAATATATCCTTAAGCTCGTAAATGACTTCGTGTTTCAGCAAATACTGACTTTATTTTGACGGAGTTACAACAGTTTAATCGTACGAATTGTGTATAATGATGGTATATGTTTGTTATTTGATGAATGTTTATTATTAAAAGAACCTGACAGTGGTGCTTATGAGTTACCTAAACTGATAAATGAATGTATAAGGAACGTGCAAGAAAGAACTTTACTCTACAAGGCTTTAGTATTCTTGGAGAACTTCCCGGACAGGAATGAGAGCCAAGAGACGGTACGCTACATCTTCATATTTAAGGATATTTCAAGTTATAAATAATGTTCATATGTTGTTTCCCACCTCTGCCCAGTTGGCGGTAGGTATGACGTAGATGGTGAAGTTGAGAGCGTCAGCAATGGTCGCCAGCAACATGTAGTCAGTGCCAGAGTACTGTGTCGTGTTGTCAGGTCCCTTCACCTCATCCCAGAACGGTGGAAACGGTAAGGCGGTCACGTTCATCTGGGCCCCGTAGAAGCTGAGGGTGCACATGATATCGTCCTCAATTGTAAGTAAATACCTTTTGAAAAAAAAGAGCCCTCTGATTTAGGTTTGCTTCGTATACAAATAAATTTATTAATTCTATTTTAAACAGAAAAGATGATAGCTTGTGAAATATTATTTGTATATTTTGTTTTGGAATCATTATTACAGGCAATACCTACAATAACGAGTTATATGTTAAATGATACGAATAAGAAAGTCTTAAATCGAAACATATAATTTAAGTGAGGCACATGTCGTGTCTTCGTGAATAATCAACTCCCTTACCGATTGTATTTTTGACTACGTAGTAAACAGTGGCTGATCAAAGAACATAGTGGCTGGGCTGTTCCAAGAAAATTTATAACCTTATTCAAACAATCTGAGCAATTATAAAATTTGCGTCAAGAAGTGTCCACTTGAAGTTAAACCTGCTCTGTTTTCATGCTACTGTACTGGTTTGGGAGGATGTTTCTTAGTATCCTACAGCGAGCATAAGAAATGGTGGACTCTGTCGGTGTTACTCTATTAGCGTTTTTGTTATGCAATTAGCAGGTCTAGGGCATAATCTTACAGTGGGAAAATCCCAAACTCCCTCAGCACCCTTAGTATAGTTTGTAGTGATTAGAATAAAAGCCTAGATGACATTTCAATCAGTCAAAAACCTAAAGATGTGCTGTTTCACTAGCGAAATGTTTATTTGGAATCCAGGAGACTTTCCTATTCAAGTGTTGATGAATGAGCTTCCATGGAGCTGCAACATTTCAGACCGAGATGGCTATCCCCTTTGAGGTTAGGCACTTGAGTTATGGTGAGACCGGTGAGGTGGGCGCTATACAGTTATCACTATCGTGGATTGACGCCTGACTTGACTCTTTTTTTTATCAGACGTTCCTTGCCGATGACGTATAACAATTGAAACGGAACTAGTCATAAGGTTCTCCTTATGTTGTACTGAGGTGAGCAAATATGATGAGAAATGTCTGTGCAAATTTTTGTAGCAGTCAGCGTTTGTCTTGTGGTAATCTTATTCTCGGTGACTTCATGGGCGATGGAGGGTCAGGAAGCTATCAAGAAGTGACGAAATTTAAGTAGATGCAGAATTCGACAGTTTTTTGTTTTTAACATATTCGTTGTTCCCTGATTTCTATAAGAAAACTGGAAGAAGCTCATAGTATGATTCTAAGAGTTTAAAGTACACACTAAAAGACAAGAAGATTGCATTATGTGCTGTAGAATGCAATGGCAGCGTTAATGCAATGTGAAGTACTATGATTTTTTTTTAATTTGTATGTTCTGGAAACATGAATTCTCAATTTCTCATGATGATAAAACAAAGGTACATGACCATATACTGTATACCCTCTATATATATATATGCTGATAACCCCTGAAGATGTGAATTACACGAAAGCGCTTGGGAACTTCGTGTTTTCTTCTTTCCTTGTGGTTATCAGCATATACCTAGATCACGCGCACATACAGTGATTTACTTGCATATATATATATATATATATATATATATATATATATATATATATTTCATTTTTAGTCCATATAACAGCCATATAACACGCTGACTTTGAACATATCATCAACTACCTCACCAGCCAGGACTCGAACCCTCGACCTACTGCGTGAAACTAGGGAGCATTACCGACCATACGACAAGAGCACTGAAAGCAGTTCTAGACTATGTTATATTTCACATAAAGCCTGTTCATCTAGCTGAAGGCGCCGTGAACCTCCCATTGGGAACTGCCCGTGCTGCTTATGTGGATGTCAGTAGCATTTTACCGAATCCAGCTGATGAAACACGAGGTACCATATATACTTCATTTTTAGTCCATATAACATGCAGACTTTGAACATATAATCAACTACCTCACCAGCCAGGACTCGAACCCTCGACCTACTACATGGGACTAGGGAACGTGACCGACCATACCACAAGAGCACTACAGTAAATGCAGTTCTAGGCTATGTTATATTTCACACAAAGCTGCTTATGTGGATGTCAGTTGAGGTAGTTGATTATATGTTCAAAGTCCGCGTGTTATATGGACGAAAAATGAAGTATATATGGTACCTCGTGTTTCATACCAGCTGGATTCGGTAAAATGCTTCTGACATCCGCATAAGCAGCACAGGCAGCTCCCAATGAGAGGTTCATAGCGCCATCAGCTCGATGAATAGGCTTTGTGTGAAATATGACAGTCTAGAACTGCTTTTAGTGCTCTTGTGGTGTGGTCGATAATGCTACCTAGTCCCACGCAGTAGGTCGAGGGCTTGAGTCCTGGCTGGTGAGGTAGTTGATTATATATATATATATACACAAACATTATATTTATAATTATAATTACTTAGAGAATTTACAGGAGAATAGAGAACTGCCCGGTTTTAGGACGAGGCCGCGTTCCGGCAACCAGGAGGCAACTCTCACCACCTGGGCTCCGTCTGGACTGTATGGCAGGTGGGTGTACATCCTGACCCTGTCCGTGGCATGAGAAAACATTGTATTAATATCTGAATCTTTTTATGTTACAGGTGATCACAGAAGTCTTTTCATAATACATTGATACTTTATAACTGGCTTCACTTCTACTATAAGATTTTCGACTTTATATTGAATGTTATTATCAAAAATTTCCAATAAAGTTCATATTATGACCATCTAAGCATTAGGCTAGAATAATATGAATTGTGTATATTACCTGCGGTTGGTGTGTGTGTCTTCCAGGTTGAGCAAGATGGTGTTCATTGTGTATATTACCTAAGGTTGGGTGGTGTGTCCTCCAGGTTGAACAAGATGGTGTTCATTGTGTATATTACCTGAGGTTGGGTGGTGTGTCCTCCAGGTTGAACAAGATGGTGTTCATTGTGTATATTACCTGAGGTTGGGTGGCGCGTCCCCCCCTGTTGAACAAGATAGTGTTCATTGTGTATATTACCTGAGGTTGGGTGGTGTGTCCTCCACGTTGAGCAAGATGGTGTTCATCAAAGAGAAGGTCCAGTGGGAGGACAGGAGGGCGTGGAGCTGTGGGAGTGGGAGGCCTGTGACCACCAGCAGCTTGGTGGCCCACACCAGGAGGCGGCCCTTGAGGGACCACTCGGCGAAGGTGTCAAGGAAGACCGGGTCGTGACTCACCACCACCACTCGCACACACCGAGACTCCATCCTCACCTGTGTACGACCGGATCCTTACTAACCTTTACCACCATCCTCACCTGTGGCTTGGTGTTCATGTTTCACCACCACTATTACATGCACCTGTGATAATTACCTGACTTTTTTATTCTTAATTGTAATTTGAGAGTGAATTGCCCTCCAGGACTGCAACGTGAAAGGAATACGATTTACGTACAAGGCTCGTAATATAAGTGGCCCCCTTATATAAGTGTGTACAGTGTATTTCACATCACAGTGGAATTAATCTTGCCATGTGCACCTATATCAAGGTAATGTGTTAATATGCACTATCAGTAAAACTACAAGAGCTAGAAATGATCTAATCTTTTAAAGGTAACATATATATATATATATATATATATATATATATATATATATATATATATATATATATATATATATATATATATATATAAAGCATAAAATCTATAAAAGGAGAGATAATTAATTAATAAGGCGCATTGCTTAAAATGTTATATTTAATATGACAGAGATGTCATAATCGCTGACGGTATGCACGGCATCACCCTAAAGTTGCAGTAATATACTGCACATACTTTTTGGTGAAGCATAAATCATAATCACTGTAAATATTTATTGAGGTCTGACGCTATCAAATATTACCACAATAAAAATAACTTCCGTTCGGTTTATATCCCACCAGGGGTAACGTGGAACAAAAGTCAAGATGTTATATTCACTTTTCCTCCATCAGATTTAAAACGATGTATTAAAAGTCAAGAGGAGAGCCGGAGGTGTATTTCCGTTGATGAGTTCAGTTGCGTGGCCCTACATACCATCAGGAATCAGCTAAATAAATCTGGCTCAGTTCTTCAGACTAATCCAGCTAAACCCTGACAGAACGAGCGCCATATATAGATCAGGTTGGACGTCAGGTTAAGTTGAAGAGAAGATCAGTTGGTATCCTTTTGTAGGAAAAAGTCAAGGAGGATATCTTGGTTGCCTTAAACTTTATATTAACTGAGTGACTACCCGTGGAACCTGGTGAAACAGGTGCGAAACTGAGATACCTGTGGAACCTCGTGAAACAGGCAGGGAAAGGACATCCTTATAAAGCCTGGTGTAACAGGAACGAAGCTGAATTACCTCTGGTACAGACAGGAGAGTGACCTACCTGTCGGGCCAGCTGGAGCACACGGGAGATTGACAAACCTGTCGGGCCTGGTGGAGCAGGCGTGCGAGCAGCACCAGGGTCTCGTTAGCTTCCTGGCTGTCTTCCACCACCTCGAACACCACCACACCCCAGGGGTTCCGTGGCACTACACTCTCCTTCTGAGAGAAGAGATAAAAATTATACATAAATGCTACTAATTTTCCCCAAAATTGCTGGAGGGTAGAAACGGGCGTCCTTGGCAATATAAATTGGGTAATTAAACTCCTGAAGGTTTAACCATATAGTGGAAAAAAAAAATATTATGTCCAGAGAAAGAGGGACGGAACCTTGTAACCCACCTCAGGCCTGTGTAATATATGATGGTCCAACCCTTCCTTTAAGAAATACACCAAGACCAAGGACTACAGCCCTCGGAGTTGATCAAACAGTCAAGTGTGTAAGAGAAAAACTGCGACAAAGAAAATCTCAGATCACCCATTAGTGAACAGGAGGTTCAGTAAAACAATTAATTAATAGGAGAGTTAGAAGATATAGAAGAACACTTAAGTAAAATATTATTTGTTACAGGTGATAGCAGGTGGAGGCTACATAAGAACATACGGCAGGTGGAGGCTACATAAGAACATACAGCAGGCGGAGACTACATAGCATGTAGCAGGTAGAGGCTACATAAGAACATACAGCAGGTGGAGATTACATAAGAAAATATAGTAGATGGGGCGACATAAGAACATACAGCAGTCGGAGGCTACATAGCATGTAGCAAGTAGAGATTACATAGGAACATACAGCAGGTGGAGGTTACAAAAGCCCTTACAAGATGTGATGGCTACATAAAAACATACAGCAGGCAGTGGTCTACATGAGAACATATATCAGGTAGAGGGAACATGAGAACATATAGCAGGTAGAGGCTACATAAGAACATACAGCAGGTAGAGGCTACATAAGAACATACAGCACGTGGAGGTTACATAAGAATATACAGCAGGTGGAGGCTACACAAGAACATACAGCAGGTGGAGGCTACATAATAACAAACATCACCTTGAGGATGGTGGAGGGTGAGGTGGTGCCATCTGTGAGGAGGATGAGGGAGCAGGTGGGCTGAGACACCGCCTCCAGCACGGCGCCCACAGCACCACCAGCGCCTGACAACAAATCTTCCACGCCTGGGAGAGAAGTACTGAATTATTTATTGTTGTATTACAGCTGTACCATATATAATTATTGTGCAAGTTATGTATTACATGCAATAGGTATAATATGAGCTGTGTGTGTTGAGTACGTCCTTTGAAGTATTGTTAATGCTGGAACTTGGAGGGATAGTTTGAATGATATATGGAAGAATTGACTATATATGTGAGAAAAGACATACGAAAATTTAATGAAAAGTAAGTGTAACTAGAACTTTTGTGCTAATAATTGAAATCTATTTGTAGGTATTTAGGTCAAATAGAGCAGGTAAGCTGTACTGCGTCTCAAAGATCGAATTATTACGTTTATGGTAATATGTGCAGAGGTCCTTGTTCATGACGAAATATTTGTGTGATAACCTTTTTACGCATAAATTGGATTTAGGAATGATATTAAAAAGTTGACAAAAGAAATGAAAAATAAAGTTAGGTTTCACTTCTTTACAGTACAATGGAGAATGTTAAGTGAGCCTGAAGCTATGTTTAGATATAGTGTTGGGGAGATGTGATGCCATGTTGCAAACATAGACTGGTAAAAAGGAGGTTAACAACTGGGACTGGGAGTTTGATAATTGGCTGGCTTAAGGGTTCAGATTTACCAAGTAAGGAGCAAGTTATAACAATAATCGCGGCAGTGTCAACTAGAAATTGTAAATATAAACAGAAACTATATGTAGTGGTTCGAGTGTCTGGCCAGGAACACGACGAGGATTATCCTTAACCGGGCATAACTCAAGGATGATCAGACGTTTGGGTGGTTCATGACTGAGATGTGGAAGATGACTAACGGTGAGCATGAGGTCAGTAATATTGAATAAGGGTCGTGGTAGAGTTAGAGACTCATCACTTGGCAATAGGTTGGTCATCAATTTGGTGTTGCTACATACCAGAGGAACCAAGCTGCGGGAGGATGCTGGCAGCGGCTGTGGTGACCACCACCATCACCAGCAACATCTCTCTGTCGCTGATAAAAATACTCAAGATTAGACTTACAACAGTGTATGGAGACCACATGAGAAAAAGGTTTTCATATTATCTGTGCACATTAATGCTAGGATGGTATATTGTGGCTTGTATTACCTAATGGATTTTATTAGTATAGGATAAAGTTAGGTAGTTAGATTTTCTTTTACAGTGTATTGTAGACCACTTATCTGCAGATAGATACTCAACTTTATAATTGGAAAAGTGTAGGCGGTTAGAGGCAGTGCCAGTCGTGCTGCCTTCTTGTGTACCGAAGTATTAGTATAAGGTGTTGTGTATCCACATTAACCCTAACGGGCCTTCATGCCTAAGGATCCATTGTTCATGAAACACATGACAAATGGTTGGCATTATCAATTTGAAACTTGATTTAGCTCCTGTGTGATTTTATCAAGATTTATCTTATGCACATTTCCATTGTGGATCTACGCTAAGAAGTACTCTAGTGCTTGTGTATAATTATTGATTCCGCCTGTAGTGTTGGAAGGAATAGAAGTGTTTACTTTTACCAGTGCGTCTCATATATATATATATATATATATATATATATATATATATATATATATTTCATGTACTGTAGATCCACAATGAAAACGTGGATAAGATAAATCTTGATAAAATCACACGGGAAAAGGGAAACAACGGAGCACCTTAGCTTTCGTCTTTATTCAGTTGCCTCTGAAGATGTGTTGAATAAAGACAAAAGCTAAGGTGCTCCGTTGTTTCCCTTTTCCCGTGTGATTTTATCAAGATTTATCTTATCCAGATTTTCATTGTGGATCTACAGTACATGAAATATATATATATATATATATATATATATATATATATATATATATATATATATATATATATATATATATATACATATATATGTGTGTGTGTGTGAATTACACGAAAGCGCTTGGGAACTTCGTGGTTTCTTCTTTCCTTGTGTTCAGCATATATATATATATATATATATATATATATATTATATATATATATATATATATATATATATATATATATATATATATGCTGATAACCACAAGGAAGGAAGAAAGCACGAAGTTCCCTTAACACAATCCAGAGGAGTAGTGACCCTAGGATCACACACCCAGCACAGACAAAACCAAATACGTGCGCTATGCGCTAACCAAATAAACGCAGTCGTGTAAAGCCACGGCACTATCTCTCCCACTACATTTCCCTTCCTCACCTCCTGCTCCTTACTCTGTCATCTTACCCGCTCTGCCTTGCGCTACCAACAACTTTTGGAGCTTTTAAACTTGGATCGAAGTTCCCAAGCGCTTTCGTGTAATTCACATCTTCAGGGGTGAGTACAGACTAAGGAGAGGTACAAGACAAGGTATATATATACAGAGGAGGATGAGATCATTTCCACAATGGTCAGGTCGGAAAATCAATTTCCATCATCAGAGCCTTGAAAACGGACAAGATGTTTGTTTGTTCCCTGGCTCTCTTCTTCATTATGAAAGTACGGTTTCCACGAAACAAGTTTGTTGCTGAAGTTAAATATTCTTAGTTAAAAAATCAAAAGGGATAAAGTAATACAGTTTGATGCGTCTTATTCCTTAGTTGATCGAGTTTTTTCTTCACAGGTGCAGTGGATTTAAGTAGAATTTCATCTAAATCAAGGGAATCGGTCATTTTATTCAAAGGATTGCAGTCGTATTAAAGAGATAAGTCACTGTACTCAAGGGGTGAAGTCATCATAGTCCTTGTGTTTGGAGGTTGAATTTGCATGCAAGGTATTCAAATATCAAAAGAAAAGTGTTGTCTTCGTAATCAAGGGGTTGTCATCGTATCCAAGGTGCTGTCATCGTAATCAAGGGGTTTTCATTGTACTAAAGGGGTTGTTATTGTACTGAAGGAGTTATCATAGTATTCAACGTTATAAGACTGCTGAAGTTTTCTCGACAGGAATGATAATCATGTGTAACCCTACTGTTCACGATTATTCCTCTTCACTCACACGGTTCGTCTTCCCCTTTCTCACATGTTCACCCTCGTTAAGGGATTATGTTTAAAAGTGTAATCGAATGACTAAAAGTTTTATAATGCTTAGATTTTCAAACAATAAATATTGTCATTAAAATCTAATATATAATTATTGGCTGCAAGTAAGGGTGGGGACAAGTATTGGTAATGGAAATGGACATAGCACGACGCAACACTTATTCAAGTGTTTAGCACGACGCAGCAGTTAGTTTATCAGGTGTGCGGCACGCAAAAGAGATGTCCTGCTGACCCACGGGATACACACCATCTCCAACAGCCATATTTACTCTCAATCAACACTAACTAAAGTAACACTCATAACCACTGTAAACACCACTGAAAGTCACTCATCGTTAAATACAAAACATCTAAGGCGAGGAGCAGCTCTTACACTTGTGGAGTTCCTTACTCAACTATCATATACTGTTTGTGGCTGTGGCTTCGCCAACAACACGCACGGATGACCTCAGAGACTGATCTCCCACCACGATCCGCTACTCACTGTCTCACACGCATCCCACATGTTTGTATAAGTAGCCTCATCAACGCGCGTGCGTTAGCTCCTTAGTAATCGGGCGCTTCCAGTTTTATTACCGGCTTGTCATGGCTGGTGGATGTGATGCGGTGAGTCAGACTTTCGGAGATATTCATAGGGTTAAAAGCAATAGATAAGAAGAATACATCATGTAGGGCGATTCATAACACAGATAATATAAATTTAAGTAATAATTCAAACTTGTGTTTGATAGTTTAAAACAATTTTGATGCAGAAAAGAAGCAAAGAATATCTCTGTAATTTTATGAGACAGTGGCAAGTGTGCTTGTGTGGGTGTTCGTGTGAGTATGCGTGTGTCCTGTGTTTATGTAATGTATGTGCGTGTTTGTAGTCTTTTTTTTTACCGAATTTACATGTGTGCACGGATTTATTTTTGAGTATACACGTACGTGTGTATGTGTGTGTGTCTGTGTGTGTGTGTGTGTGTGTGTGTGTGTGCTCGTAATGTAGTTACGGAGAAAATATGTTATAAGTTGGAGACATTACAGTATATTGTTTGACTTATTACTTTGTCATATATTTTATAATCTAAAATTTACTAACACTAATAATGAATAACACAGCTGACTTATATTACCAATAGCGTTCTTGGAAGGTGGTGGTAGGCAATGGGTGGTGGTAATGGTGGGTGATGGTAGCTGGATGGTGATTGTAGTTGGCTGATGGTTGTAATCTTTGGGTGGAGGTTGTAATGGATGGGTAGTGGTACCTATTGAGTGATGATAGATGAGTGATATTAGTATAACATGAATGGTTTTAGTGGGTTTGTGATGTCGACAAGAAAATAGAGGGAGTAAGTATATGGTGGTGCGGGTAAAGGCGAAGGGGAGCACAAGTAGCGTCAGTGTAGGGACACAACACGAGGCAACAGTCATTCAGTCAGTGCAGCACGACTCAAAAGTCAGGCATGACAGATGTTCCATTTAAGATTGACATCTGGGATACACTCTACCTCCACCACAACCACATTGCTGTGTGGAGTGCAGAGTACAGTGCCATTTAGGGCTACTCAGCCCCTTCAGATTACTGTGTCCCTCTAGGTTACTGTGTCCCTCCAGGTTACTCTACTCCTCCAAGTTACTGTGTCCTTCCAGGTTACTGTGTCCTTCCAGGTTACTGTGCCCCTTCATTCTACTGTGTCCCTCCTGGTTACTGTATTCCTCCAGGCTTCTGTGTCCCTCCAGGTTACTCTGTCCCTCCAGGTTACTCTACTCCTCCAGGTTACTGTGTTCTTCCAGGTTACTCTGTCCCTCCTGGTTACTCAACTCCTCCATGTTACTGTGTCCTTCCAGGTTACCGTGTCCCTCCAGGTTGCTGTGTCCCTCCAGGTTACTGTGTCCCTCCTGGTTATTATACTCCTCCAGGCTACTGTGTCCTTCCAGGTTACAGTGCCCCTCCAGGTTACTGTGCCGCGCTGGGTTACTGTGCCCCTCCAGGTTACTGTGTCCTTCCAGGTTACTGTGCCCCTCCAGGTAACTGTGCCCCTCCAGGTTACTGTGTCCCTCAAGGTTACTGTGTCCCTCCAGGTTACTGTGCCTCTCCAGGTTACTGTGCCCCTCCAAGTTACTGTGCCCCTCCAGGTTACTGTGTCCCTCCAGGTTACTGTTTCCCTCCAAGTTACTGTGTCCCTCCAGGTTACCGTGTCCCTCCAGGTTACTGTGTCCCTCCAGGTTGCTGTGTCCCTCCAGGTTACTGTGTCCTTCCAGGATACTGTGTCCCTCCAGGTTACTGTGTCCCTCCAGGTTTCTGTGTCCCTCCTGGTTATTATACTCCTCCAGGCTACTGTGGCCTTCCAGGTTACAGTGCCCCTTCAGGCTACTGTGTCCCTCCAGGTTACTGTGCCTCTCCAGGTTACTGTGCCCTTCCATGTTACTGTGCCCCTCCAGGTTACTGGGTCCTTCCATGTTACTTTGCCCCTCCAGGTTACTGTGCCCCTCCAGGTTACTGTGCCCCTCCAGGTTACTGTGTCCTTCCAGGTTACTGTGCCCCTCTAGGTTACTGTGTCCCTCCAGGTTACTGTGTCCCTCCAGGTTACTGTGCCCCTCCAGATAACTGTGTTCTTCAAGGTTGCTATGCCCCTCTAGGTTACTGTGTCCCGTCAGGTTACTGTGTCCCTCCAGGTTACTGTGCCCCTTCCTGGTAATTCTACTCCTTCAGGTTACCGTGTCCTTCCAGGTTACTCTACTCCTCCAGGTCACTATGTCTCTCCAGGTTACTGTGCCCCTCCAAGTTACTGTGCCCCGCCAGGTTACTGTGTCCCTCCAGGTTACTGTTTCCCTCCAAGTTACTGTGTCCCTCCAGGTTACCGTGTCCCTCCAGGTTACTGTGTCCCTCCAGGTTGCTGTGTCCCTCCAGGTTACTGTGTCCTTCCAGGATACTGTGTCCCTCCAGGTTACTGTGTCCCTCCAGGTTTCTGTGTCCCTCCTTTTTACTGTGTCCCTCCAGGTTACTGTGTCCCTCCAGGTTACTATGTAACTCCAGGTTACTGTGTTCCTCCAGGTTACTGTGTCCCTCCAGGTTGCTGTGTCCGGCCAGGTTACTTTACTCCTCCATGCTGCTGTGCCCCTCCAGGCTGCTTTGTCCCTCCAGGTTACTTTGTCCGTCCAAGTTACTGTGTCCCTCCAGATTACTGTGTCCTTCCAGGTTACTGTGTCCCTCCAGATTACTGTATCCGTCCAGGTTACTGTGTCCCTCCAGGCTACTGTGTCCCTCCAGGTTACTATGTCCGTCCAGGTTGCTCTACTCTTCCAGGTTACTGTGTCCTTCCAGGTTACTGTGCCCCTCCAGGTTACTGTGCCCCTCCAGGTTACTGTGTCCCTCCAGGTTACTGTGTCCCTCCAGGTTACTCTACTCCTCCAGGTTACTGTGCCCCTCCAGGTTACTGTGTCCGTCCAGTTTACTGTGTCCCTCCAGGTTACTGTGTCCCTCCAGGTTACTGTATCCTTCCATGTTACTGTGTCCTTCCATGTTACTGTGTCCCTTCAGGTCACTGTGTCCCTCCAGGTTACTGTGTCCGTCCTGGTTACTGTATCCGTCCAGGTTACTGTGTCCCACCAGGTTACTGTGTCCTTCCAGGTTACTCAACTTCTCCAGGTTACTGTGTCCGTCCAGGTTACTCTACTCCTCCAGGTTACTGTGTCCCTCCAGGTTACTGTATCCTTCCAGGTTACTGTGTCCCTTCAAGTTACTGGGTCCCTCCAGGGTACTGTGACCGACCAGGTTACTGTGTCCCTCCAGGTTACTGTATCCTTCCAGGTTACTGTGTCCCTTCAAGTTACTGTGTCCCTCCAGGGTACTGTGACCGACCAGGTTACTGTGTCCCTCCAGGTTACTGTATCCTTCCAGGTTACTGTGTCCCTTCAAGCTACTGTGTCCCTCCAGGGTACTGTGACCGTCCAGGTTACTGTGTCCGTCCAGGTTAATGTGCCCCTCCAGGTTACTGTGTCCTTCCAGGTTACTCAACTTCTTCAGGTTATTGTGTCCCTCCATGTTACTCTGCCCCTCCAGGTTTCTGTGCCCCTGCAGGTTACTGTGCCCCTCCGGGCTACTGTGCCCCTCCGGTTTACTGTGCCCCCAGTTTACTGTGCCCCTCCGGGCTACTGTGGTCATCCAGGTTACTGTGCCCCTCCGGGATACTGTGCCCCTCCAGGATACTGCGCCCCTCCAGGTTACTGTGTCCGTCTAGGTTACTGCGTCCCTCCAAGTTACTGTATCCTTCTAGGTTACTGTGTCCCTTCAAGCTACTGTGTCCCTCCAGGTTACTGTGTCCGTCCAGGATACTGTGTCCGTCCAGGTTACTGTGTCCCACCAGGTTACTGTGTCCGTCCAGGTTACTGTGTCCGTCCAGGTTACTGTGGCCCTCCAGGTTACTGTGTCCTTCCAGGTTACTCTACTTCTCCAGGTTAGTGTGTCCCTCCATGTTACTGTGCCCCTCCGGGCTATTGTGCCCCTCCAGGTTTCTGTGCCCCTGCAGGTTACTGTGCCCCTCCGGGCTACTGTGCCCCTCCGGTCTACTGTGCCCCTCTAGGTTACTGAGCCCCTCCGGGATATTGTGCCTCTCCGGTCTATTGTGCCTCTCCTGGATACTGTGCCCCTTCCGGTTACTGTGCCCCTCCAAGTTATAGTATCTTTCCGGGTTGCTGTGCCCCGCTAGGTTGCTGTGCCTCAAGGCGGAGAGTTTCTAAGAAATGACGTCAGAGTTAAGAATCTAGCGAAAGAGGCTGCAAGAGACCGTGCAGCTTGGTGGGCTGCCTTCAGGTAATATCGTAGAATGTACGCGTGGAAAATGGGAGTACAATTTATTTGGCTCAAAGCGAGAGAGAGATTTCTGCAAGGGCACTAAATAGTTTTGGGAGATTCATCCAGTTCTTGAATCAGGGGCAGTCAATGGTTTATGCTGTGATATGAATGGCTATAAATGTGATCCATCTGAGTGACCCCTTTTTATTTACAGTTCCAAAATTACTTACAAAGCTGCCCTTCGTGAAAATGGAATTCGGCTACTTAGCATTCCAATGGTTCACCCAGTTATCTTGAAGTCCTTTGACAATATGGTTGTGCTACTTGAATTGATCAAATATATTTAGATTTCAAAGTTATAGGCCTACTTATGAGCATTGAAAGTGATTTAAAATATTATATTATGTGTGTGGGACAGCCGATTCATTAAGGAACATTACCAAAGAAAAAATTGGACTATGTGAGAATTAATTCTTGGTGAGGAAAATGAGAAACATGAACTACTTGTGATCATTGCACATCAAGCTATGGTTAATGAAAGACTTTGAGAATGCATTGCTTAGAGACGATGAAAGAAGAAATTTTTGTGGGACCTCAAATCCTGAGGTGACAGAATAGGAACTCCGAGCATATATTGCATTCAGAGACGTTTCTCACAATTTCTTAGGTAACCACAATGCGGGAAATTACGTCGAGCTTCTGCAAGTTAGTGATGAACACGACAGGCGATTCCATCATGGAGAATTGCTTCGAAAGAAAATATAATATTTTCACTATGGCGGACGTTTGCTGGATGATGCACAGTGATATATCTATCGATTATAAATGGAAGTCCCCCTAAAAAATTCTTTTAGTTAAGGTAGAGTGGTTGTACTGTACTCATCCATAGCCACTAAAACTAACTATTCATGTACCGTCTGCAATAGTTTGGAATTTAGTTTTCGCTTGTACGGATGTAATTTATACAAACACAATACGAAGTTTACATTTAAACTCGGCATACTTGAAAAGAATATTTTTTGTTTCTGAACCAGTTGAAAAGGTGAAATTTGTTGACCAGTGGAATTATCAAACGTTTGTGTTTATAGTTAAGTTAATTCCTTTTATAGAGATGTGACGATGGAAAGTTTTCAAGTGGTTCGAGTTCCCTGATTGCTTGAGTGGAAAGTGACAGTGGGTCCCATTTGCCTGATGGCCCATATACAGTACAGTACCACCATTTTTTCCGATTTTTTGATCCATTACATTGTATATTAAGCTAAACTGTATTATTAAGAATATTGCAAATATTTTCCACTTGGCCAAAGTTTACTTTGTACTGTGGAAACAGGGCGAAGTATGATGTTGACTTCTTAACACTAGACATCAGTTTTTATCATAGATGGAAACCACTTGTTTAACATGTGATGAAAATATGCGAGGGAAGGTCAAACGTATCAGCATTTTTTTTTTTACTCTTACATGTCACATGATTAGAAAATGTCTAATATTGCCACATAATTAACCAACCAATGGTAGCATTTTTATAAAACTAAACTATTCATCCTTATTTAAGATCATGAAAGGTATCCAAATTTTTGTATATTTGCTTAAATTATGAATAAAATTTAATGTGAGATTTTTGTGGCAACCCTTCTTGTAGTTGAATTGCCAATTCATTAACATTTTTTTTTTCATTATTTAAGCAAATAACGAAAATTTGGAAATTTTCATGATCTTAAATGACAATGAATAGTTTATTCTTAGAAAAATGCTACCTTTGGTTTGTTTAATGCTTAACTTGACAGTAATACAGCTGAAAATAGATCCACCAATCACAATCACCATTACATACAGCTTTACTTTACCAAATATTGTCAGGAAAAATTGTGAATAAGAGACCCAGGGTAGGGTCAGTGCATCTTTGATTAACTCTACGTTCCGATTTACGTCTTCGCCTTAACAACGTTTAGAAGTCACATTGTGCTCAGTTATACTGTATATAAACTTCTATGCTCTACATCTTATCACTTGACTTAGGATGAGATCTTGTCTCGCCAATACACTTGTCTTGGGTAGATGTTCATCCTGACTTTGACCTGTGCCCTGCTTCCCTCAACACGGGGTTGCAGCAATTTTATTTCCACAAACATTAAAGGAGTTGCTCTATCACCACCACACAAACTAAGATGATGTCTGTCTTAGCAAAATAGGGAAGGCTGAGGTGGATATGCACAGTATTTTCAAAATAACTTATTGAAAGGAAAATGCTTAAATTAATTCCTGAGATTGGCCTTTATCTTGATCACATTTTATGGTTTAAGTGATGACTGTAGTTTTATGAGCTTTGAACATACAACACGTCCTGTAGTTTGTTTTATAAGATAATCTATGGCTTCGAATCACTTCCCGCTGAGTAAATATTCTTTCTCATTTCAGTGTACTAGTGTTACGAACCCCGCCACCAATTGTCATGATCTACCTACCCAGCACCACGAGCAACGCCATCTAGGGACGAAACACGAGTATGACTCGTCTTAGTTACCACTCCCGGGTTTCCCTTCTCCATATCCTGGTTGTTGCGTCACCTCCTCAAAGTCTTCTTTGTCAGCTCCAATTCGAGGAGAGAGGACTACACTCTGGGAAGTGACCACAGGATCACCTATCCTGTAAACCTACGGCACAGTGACTACCTACCGTCTTTACAATACTCAGCCTTACTCGTCAGCCATCCCAGCTCCTCACTTAAGTATTTGTAATCTTGTATTGCCTCTCCCACCTCCACCTTGCTTCACGATTGTTTTATGTTGTATTAATATGTATATACTGTTAATGTTTAGGTTAAGTTTGGTTAAGGGTAATTTATAGGAAGCTGAATGTTTTGTTAAGGAATTTATGGTACTTTATTATACA
Source organism: Homarus gammarus (assembly GCA_958450375.1). NCBI lineage: Eukaryota > Metazoa > Arthropoda > Malacostraca > Decapoda > Nephropidae > Homarus > Homarus gammarus. The sequence goes on along the minus strand of CAUDMG010001619.1, from coordinate 1,421,344 downwards.
CAACAAAAGCTCTCATCCTTTGTCTACCCTTTTATAGTCCGATTGTCTGTTTTTTTTTGTTGTTACCTGTTGGGTTCTGGGTAGACGTCTAACTATATTCTAAATCCCCAACTCGTAACACTAGAATGAGATTGTAAAAACTTAATATCCTCAGAGTCTCATATTTATTGCTTCTACTACACCCCCTGGAATTATTGTATCTTCTATTGCCAATATAAGACATGTCTTAGATAAGCAGGCAGACTTCAACCTTTCAATATGAGTGAGTGGTTGCAATCTGTCCTCCTTCAGCCTGCTCAACCTGCAGTATTGCGTCTTGTCAGGCTGTCGTCTACAACATGATAAATGTGAATATTACAGAGCCTAAATCTCAGCATCTTACTTCTCACTGCTTTGTGTGTGTAAATCAAGGCATATTGTAATAAGCAAATAAGAGGAAATAGGTTAAGTAGTGCGAGACATTTGCAGGGAATAAAATGAAAGGATTAAGATAGATACACGCAATAGAATTTGTACTGGAAAAGTTTACTATGTTTACTAAAATTAATATATAGTCCAATTTTCGTTGAGCTGCGTTAAAATTAAGATAGTAGAAAATGTGGGATTTGATTCCGGAAAAGTACAACAATCTTGGACGTGTTGATGGTAATACCGCTCCGTTAAAGCTTATTTATATAGCAGTAGAACTACATTAGTGAAAACATAACTATAGCATTACCTATACTATTACTGAATCACTGGTAAACAATAACATTTAATCAGTACTAAACGATACACATATATGTAATAATTAATAAAACTGCAATAGTACTCGGCATATTGAAGTGCATCAGTATTAGTACAATATCTGCAAAAGATGGCCATAGATAATCTATTCGTATTTAACCTATGCTAAAGATAATAGAGTTATTAGCAGTGAACACCATTATTTCACAATACTACTTGAACCAAGAGTAACAGTTTTTTATCTTAGGAATATCGTAGGACAGATAAACTCGTTAACATTCGCTATAACCAAGTCTTATTCGGTAGCCTTCATCTTTATCACAATTAGAAAGTTATAATCTTGTGTTTACATAATACTTCGCTATACCGTGCAATATTTGTCACAAGGAATGGTGCTGGAATGTTCTGGGTGATGAAGATTACGCAAGAAGAAGTACCCTCAGGTGGTGATCCCTGATGATAGTTCTATATTAAGTTCGTGCAGGCTCTTTAAGATGCCTTTATAACTATACAAAACCAAACTCTTCATCTAGTGACACCGTATAAATGTATCTCACCAAAGTCCTGATATTTTAAATAAATTGTTAATGGCATATACTTTGTAAAGGAATCGCGGTTATTTTTGTTTTCACTTATTTTACATAATGATGATCCAATTGCAAATTCGCCACATTATAGATGTTTCATTTCAGATAATTAACTTATTACGTTTTTTTTTTGCAAAAGCCACATGGGAAAGGCCTCCATGATAAAGACAAGTCCTGCAAGGCCAGAGCCCAAAAGGAGGAGCAAGTATGCTCCCTGCAGGTGTGTGATGGTGAGAGCCTTGATGCCACTGTCTGACTTTGTCTGTTTCTGAGACTCTCCCTTCTCCTGTTGCTGCTGCTGCTGCTTCCTGCTGCTATTCATCTGGACTTGGAACAACAGGTCTTTGCTCCATTTCTCATAGAGTCCAGCCTATTGACCAGATTAGATATGAGAACCCAAACTTATCCTGAGTCATGGTAAACATGCCTGATAAATTTGCATTATGTTTATTGTAGTTATATCCAAAATATATGGTTATACAGTAACTAAAATGAGGAGAAATATAATTTTTTTTAATTTGTTGTGAAGACGGCCAGTTAGAATGATCAAGGAATGAGCAGAAGACAGAAATGTAGTTAGGGAATGTAAACATGGAGGGGTGTAAATAGGTCTGATGATCCAGCTTCAGGTGCAAGTGAAAATTATTACTCTTAAGTTACGAAGTCAAATCTTCTGCCACTAAATCAGTTTAACAATTACACACGTCATGTCAGTTCATCAGATACATTATTAAGCATTATTTGACAAACCTGAGGTCTTCATACTTTTTGGTAGGCTTATAATAACGAGATGTTTTTGATACATTAGTCTGGGAAGGTCACTGTAATAACCTATGACTACAGGAGGTCCAATCTGGTTTGGATGATAGCCCTAGCTTGGGTCTCTGTCCCAGGGTACAAGTGGAGATGAACAGTGAAGACAGTGAAAGCAGGGACTCTAGACCTTTGTTTCCTTAATGATTTGGAGTGTTATTTAGTGTAATAAGATAAGAGAGGCAAGATTGAGTTGGCTTAAACGGAACATGCAGTTCAACGAGAGGGAAGGCGAAAAAGAGAGAGCCTGGAATAACCCAGTCAGAGGAAAGAAACCAAAGGGAAGACAGAAGTTTGGGCAGGGGGTCGGAATTGGTCTGGGAGTGGAGGATGCTGAACACAGAACATGGTGGAGATGGATTTAAAAAAATCGACCTTTGATTCTGGGAATGACACAGCAAAAACTGATTCTTGATAAACAAATCTTGCATCTAACAGATGACATCTGCCTAAATTAATAACAGCAGGGTTGATTAATGGAGAACTTCTGCATATACACTCACATATATTCCATAATCCAAGCGTGTGAATGACTGACCTCAATGACAGCCATGAGGCAGCGATCTAAGACAGGCTTGTAAGGGGCATCGTGAGGAATAGGCCAGGCGGCCTGGCCAGGAAGGATACTGTCCCGACCTATGTATAATTTGGGGGTCCCATCCGTCTTGGTGAACCTCTCTGCTATCTTCAGCTGCTGGTAACGTCGGTTTTCCAAGTGTGCTTGTCTGCGTCACATAATACATCAAGATAAACAGTAGATCCTGATGACCTACAACAAATGATATGCTATAATGATACTGGCGTTAACGGGAGAACACTCTTAGTTTGAGGGAATATGTTGATTGATTTTTGGAACTGGAGAATATTTGTACTAATAATAGTATGAAAGTGGATTATCCAAACCCTAAATTACGCGAAAGGACAAAATGTAATAAACAACTTATTTTTATTGGAATAGTATTTTAAAGCTGACACGTCAGGTTTCTTGGGTCCTCACAAAATGGATGATTTACTGTACTCATTACGGTCACATGCAGCGTCGTGCACACGGAGCATTGGACAACATTTTTATAATAAAATTTTACTGTGTGGAGTAAGCTGAGTAAATAACATTTTCAAAATTTCATTCCTAGACTTATCGCTTGTTAACCTTCCTTTAAAGAGTGTAAATATAGGTAACAACTAGGAGTGTTTTTGTGGGAGCTAGTTATTAGTAACACTGGTTGCTCACGCATCTTCACTATAAAAAATCAATCATATCTTACAAAACCCAACCATTGCAATGACTATATTTTGACAGTTAAAAATTCATCGATTAACCGCAAATACCAGATTATTACAGACAGTCACAATTGTACGACGAGAATAATAATTATTATTCTCGTCGTACAATTGTGACTGTCTGTAATAATCTGGTATTTGCGGTTAATCGATGAATTTTTAACTGTCAAAATATAGTCATTACAATGGTTGGGACTATGGAACGCTTGCCGGCTAGCTTTCAGTGTCCTTATGGGCTAGCCGGTAAGCGTTCCCTAGTCCCACCCAGTAGGTCGAGGGTTCGATTCCTTGCTGGTGAGGTCGTTGATTATATGTTCAAAGTCCGCGTGTTATATGGACTAAAAATGAAGTATATATATGTACCTCGCGTTTCATACCAGCTGGATTCGGTAAAATGCTACTGACACCACATACGAGGCACGGGCAGTTTCCCAATGAGGTTCAGGGCGCCATCAGCTCGATGAACAGGCTTTGTATGAAATATAAGAGTCTAGAACTGTTTTTAGTGTCCTTGTGGGCTAGCCGGTAAGTGTTCCCTAGTCCCACCCAGTAGGTCGACGGTTCGATTCCTTGCTGGTGAGGTCGTTGATATATATATATATATATATATATATATATATATATATATATATATATATATATATATATAGAGAGAGAGAGAGAGAGGAACTTAACTTCTGTTCTTCCCATCTTACTTCTTCTGAATGGCTTCTTGTTGTCCGACTGTTGATGGAACCAAGTGAATTCTTTCGGCCAGTTTTTGGAACACCTGTGAGTCTGACTTGCTGAAGAAATTTTTGAATTCTGCTCCGTATGGTGGCATCGTTATCCTGTGTGATTATTGTTAAATTATAAATTCATTTCTTTGTAAGTATTTGTCGATGGAGAGCAGATGTTACAATATTTTCATAGATTGTGTTTGAGTGTGTGTGTGGGGGGGGTGGGGGGGTGGGGTGAGGGGTTGAACACTACCTGTCAGTAGCAGCAACCAGTTGTTCAAGTGTCTCAGCTCGGGGTGAGTACTTCGGTAGCATGAGAAATGCGGTGAGGTTGCCACGGTAGGCAGTCCCGATGACAAGAGAAAACACCAGCCAGGTTGCCACGAGTACACGGCTTGAGTTGGTCCTGGGCAGTCGTCGTGGAAGATTCTGCCCTAACAACATCCCAGTACAGTTATGCACCACCACCGCTGCCTCTATCCCGCTCTTGCCATCCCTCCACTCACTCCCACGAATAATCTGTCGTTAACATCACGTATCAGAGATTTACTTACATCAACACTTATTGTGTAGGTAGCATGTAACAGTTATTGCAAGCGATCTGTCAGTGCAAGGAATATATTGCCCTAGGCATGTGTCTTTGCTTGTGTTCTTTGACAGCTGTTATACGGCACTAGATTGGGGGATTTGAAAACTATAATTGTGAAGAACGAATTTGAAGCAAGTAGATGATTGTCATCTTTTATAATATTTATGTAGTTGGTAAATTAGTATCGTGTTAATGGGACGCATATCAGGAGACCTTTACTGATATAAAAAATAAATATTTTAGGAAATATTCCATCGCTGGTTATTATGATGAGAATATTGAATTATTGATCCTTTAAAACGATTTATTCTCATCCACAATTCAAAATTTGTTGCATTGCAAACAAAATGTATATAAATTCATTGTCAAGTTAAACTCGAAGCAACTAGAAATCATATCGAATAAGTCCTCAATAACATCAACAGAACTGTTGTAACGTTTATTACTAAATTTTGCAAAATTAGTTACTTGTGAAACAAAGATTATTTACTTGCCTCATAATTTCAAAATTATAAATGAGACATGAAAAAATATTGTTTGGGTAAATCAGGAAGTAGTCTGTATTTTATCTATCATCTCTCCCTAGCCCTGTGGTAGAACATCGTGTGGTTGATTAGAAGATCACACTGGGGATGATGAGTCACTGGAATACTACTAAACCATTTGGCAAAGTGACCGACCAATTATTATTGTCCGGATTTAGTTAAACTTAATGAGGCTGAACTTGAAGGCGTGACCCCGTAAAACGAACACTCCTGATATGATTGTCTTTGTCTTTGGTAAAGTTACCTCTAAAATCTGTTTGATTCTGAGAAATGAATGGCAAAATATTTATAGGACACACTTAGAGGCTCCGACCAACTGTGGTCAGACGGGAATAACGCTATTCCTGTATGTCCTGCGTGGTACATATAGATATTCAGTATACAGTAATTTTATTGTCTAGTTCTTACTGGTCTTCCGGGATATTTACACTGCTACGTCCCTTAACCTAAACCTCACTTAAACTAGCTTAACCTAACTTAACCTATCCTAACCTAACTTAATCTAACCGAACCTTTCCTAACCAAACTAATTTAATCTATTTAACAGGCTACAGTGTAAAATATCCTGGTAGACCAACTCCAGTTCGGTAGACCGCATACTATAATAGCACCAGAAATTCATTGTTCACATTTGGGAACGTTATTTGTGGATGTTTTGACGTAAAACTTACACTGTCTTATCCTCTTATGAACTCCTAAAAAACTTTACATGATAGACAGAAATTACCATTACACTTACACGAAACATATGTGTCAGTGTTAACATTTTATTAGAAGTGCTGTATCTTGTTTGAAAATCTTACTTCCATGCACTTTACCTAACTAAATAATATACATTGAAAAATACATATATACAATACAGCATATTATTAAATGTGTGTGTGTGTGTGTGTGTCAGCGTCGAATCTCCAAGACCATGAAACCTAACCTTACTTGAAACTTTGCATCCATACTAAGCGGAACGTGGGAAGTGTGCACATCAATGTTACTTCTTAGATTTGGTTTAGGAAACAAAAACGAAAGTGAATATTAAATACATAGGTAAATTAACGCATAATTAAATGGGGGGCGGATACTAAGACCCACACCTAAAAGAGAGAGTGTGGATGATAGTGTACAGTAATTGATGTGGTGTAGATGATACTGCAGTTGATGTAGTGTAGATGATGGTGTAGTTGAAGTGGGTAGATGAGTGTAGTTGATAGTAGTTCGAAGAAGAGTATACTAGAACCTAAGTATGAAAGTTATAGGTCCATAAGAGCCCTAGCCCTGATAGTGTGCATCTCAGAGTATTAAGAGAGTTGTGCAACGAGCTTGTAGAGCTCCTTAAAAAAATTTTCTGCAGGCGTCATAGTTGAGCAAAAGGTCTCCAGGGGTCATAAATAGCACATGTGAATCCTCTGTTAAAAAGGGTAATCGTCACTGCACGAATAATTATAAACGGTGTGTTTGATTAGCACAATGTGTAATGTACAGTCTCTTCCAAGATTTTTCGAACACTGCTGGAGACAGCTGGCAACTCAAGGCCGTTTGTTTACAATAGTACGAAGTAAAAATTGTGAATAAATGTAAAAGTGATCCGTGATTGGCTACTTAGTTCCCCGTTGCTTAATCTAATGGTTGGGCTTTGTTTTTTTTTTACGGGGATTAGTACACCCAAGCACAGGTCAATGACCCACATCCGGGCCTAGGGGGCAAAAATATAATAATAATAATAATGATAATGATAATAATAATAATAATAATAATAATAATAATAATATTTATAATAATAATAATAATAATAATAATAACAATATTTATAATAATAATAATATTTATAATAATAATAATATTTATAATAATAATAATAATATTTATAATAATAATAATAATATTTATAATAATAATAATAATAATAATATTTATAATAATAATAATAATAATAATATTTATAATAATAATAATAATAATAATATTTATAAAATAATAATAATAATAATAAAAAAGAACCATAAAGAAATACAAAATGAAAAAAATCAAAAGTGAGAAACAATATATGTATGTTGTGTTGTTAATATTAAGAGAAACAATTGAGACCCTGCAATTGTGTAAATGAGGCAGAAAGTCAGATCAGCAAGCTGGGACTTGGTCACAATTTTCGTGATGCCATATGGCAGCAGGGCCTACCATTAGACAATACATTATGCTTCCAATATCTTCCCAGGCGGTAGTACCTCCCTGTTTGGTAGCTGCCTAATACCTACTATATTATATTATATTATGTTCTATAGTGAACAAACGGCCTTGAGTTGCCAGCTGTCTCCAGCAGTGTTCGAAGAATCTTGAACGAGACTTTACCAAAGAACAATATGTGCGAAGCCATGATTGAATATCATCCATGAATCAACCTTGTAAACAAATAACAGCACAGTATTATGACAAGATGCTCCTGCCTGATGCAATTACTTTAGATGCTGGATGTGTAGCTACATATTCTGGAGCGTGTTGGCAATATTGCTATTATATATCATAATTTTGTACCTGCGGCAAGCGCGGTACCACAGGCAGTGTACAGTAATGGGACCGTTGTTGTTTGTTTGCTTCATAAATTATATGTCAGCTACTATAGGCTCCTTCATTCAAATGTTTGTAGATGATACGAAATTATTCAGTAAAAAAAAAAAAAAATAAAACGGACTGTGAAGTGTTTCAGAATTGGTCAAAATAATGGGTGTTAGGATTCAACATCACGAAATGCAACAGGATGCACCTTGGTCGAACAAGTTTACAACGAATTGAAGTTCTTGGACTATCGCGAGAAGAAGGTAAATCAAGTAAATGAGCTTGTAGGACTTATAAAAATCGGCGTCCATATACTTAGATGGCCCATCCCTCATAACGCTCTTCAAAAATAAGATGCTTCCCCGTTAGGCGTACTGTCATCCCGTCTGGTCCCGAGATATATTAGACACTGTCAGTTGATTGAAAAACGTCTAAAGGAGGGCCACCAGGCCGGTGCCTGCAATCCGGCATCTCAGGTACCAGAGGTTAGAATATCTGCAGTTACCTAACTTATACTATAGATGGGTAGCTAATGGGTGACTGAATAGAAGTCTATAAACACCTCGGAAGACGTTACCCAGTCGAGTGTTCATACCTGGAACAAGCGGATGCCGACCCATTTTAGTTCATAGCCTGAGGATAAAGACCGAACAAGTTCAGAAAATTGTCATGGCAAACTTTTTTGGAGTGAGTATTGTGAACTCTTGGAATCGTCTGTAACAGACGTGACACTAACAGGCCGATTTTTTGCCCCTCAGAAACATACCCGGCAACGTCGGGTTCCCCAGGTAGCTGAAACTAAATTGGAAATTCCTCTCACCAGCAGCAGGACCACAGGGGTGAACAGCAGCGCCAGCAGGACAGTCATCCACACCAGGTCAGTGAGCGGGTAGTAGAACGACTGCCACTGGGGCTTGATACCAGGCTGGGCCATACTAAAGTCCAGGGACGCGTACTCGTACACCCATGAGTAGTCGTAGCGTTCAAGACGTTTTGGTAACAGGGTGTAGTAAACTGTACCCATGAAAGACACCCTTTCTTCCACAAGCTTATCAACCTGCCAATATAATTATACACATATTCTCAACATTACAAAAGAGTTATATATTATGTGTGTTTGTTACCTCTTCATAATGTAATCATTTAATTATCATGCTTCATTTTCACCCCTACTTAAATGGGTGGCATAAAACTGCATGGCCGGTACGTTAAAGAATATTGTATTATTGATTTAACTAAATAATTGTTCCTTACAAGGCCAGACCTAGCATCAGGGTGAGTCTTGCCCTGGGAGCACAGCCTTCATAATGACGTATGTATTTTACCAGGTAATATAGGACAAAGATTTTTGAAAGATCTTTATTCAAAAGTTAGTTTTGTGTATGTAAATCAAAGTTACATTCAGATGTAATGTGTCACTTGTACTCACAACAGAAGAGAAGGTCTCTGGCAAACACAACTGTGTTAAAATAATTATTAGTTTCCATTTTCTAATGTGGCTTACTTTATATAATCTGATATTCAGTTTTCTGTGAATCCTTCAAGTATCTTATGCGCGACAGAAACACAACATACCGTCAACGACAGCCATTACAACACGGTGACACTAGACTATGTCCTGTGAATACACGTGTCCAGTTATGTTTAATTTTTCATATTTGTAGCCTTATTTGGAGTAGCTTTAATGTACAGTAGGCTATATACTTTATCATACAGAAGACCACTTGATAGCTTAGGTTGATTGATATTTAGTGTTACTTACTGTATGTATTATAATAACTCATGACCCCCACGTCACCAGTAGAGAGTTCATAGAGGAGATGGCTTCGTCTGTCTGTCCGACCATCCGTTTGTCAGTCTGTCCTTCCTTCCGTGAAACTTCCTTATCTCTATGTCTGATTTAACCAAATTTATGAAGAAGCAATATTTCCTTAAGTTCGTAGACGTCTTCATGTTTCAGCAAATACTGACTTTATTTTGACGGAGTTACAACAGTTTAATCGTACGAATTGTGTATAATGATGGTATATGTTTATGTTATTTGATGAATGTTTATTATTAAAAGAACCTGACAGTGGTGCTTACGAGTTACCTAAACTGATAAATGAATGTATTAGGACCGTGTAAGAAAGAACTTTACTCTACAAGGCTTTAGTGTTCTTGGAGAACTTCCCGGAGAGGAATGAGAGCCAAGAGACGATACGCTACATCTTCATATTTAAGGATATTTCAAGTTATAAATAATGTTCATATGTTGTTTCCCACCTCTGCCCAGTTGGCGGTAGGTATGACGTAGATGGTGAAGTTGAGAGCGTCAGCAATGGTCGCCAGCAACATGTAGTCAGTGCCGGAGTACTGTGTCGTGTTGTCAGGCTTCTTCACCTCATCCCAGAACGGTGCGAACGGTAAGGCGGTCACGTTCACTTGGGCCCCGTAGAAACTGAGGGTGCACATGATATCGTCCTCAATTGTAAGTAAATACCTTTGGAAAAAAAAAGAGCCCTCTGATTTAGGTTTGCTTCGTATACAAATAAATTTAATAATTCTATGTTAAACAGAAAAGATGATAGCTTGTGAAATATTATTTGTATATTTTGTTTTGGAATCATTATTACAGGCAATACCTACAATAACGAGTTACATGTTAAATGATACGAATAAGAATGTCTTAAATCGAAACATGTAATTTAAGTGAGGCACATGTCGTGTCTTCGTGAATAAGCAACTTCTTTACCGTTTGTTTCTTTGACTACGTAGTAAACAGTGACTGATCAAAGAACATAGTGGCTGGGCTGTTCCAAGAAAATTTATAACCTTATTCAAACAATTTGATCAATGATAAAATTTGCGCCAAGAAGTGTCCACTTGAAGTTAAACCTGCTCCGTTTTCATGCTACTGTACTGGGCTGGGAGGATGTTTCTTAGTATCCTACAGCGAGCATAAGAAATGGTGGACTTTGTCGGTGTTACTCTATTAGCGTTTTTGTCATACAATTAGCAGGTCTAGGGCATAATCTTACAGTGGGAAAATCCCAAACTCCCTCAGCACCCTTAGTATAATTTGTAGTGATTGGAATAAAAGCCTAGATGACATTTCAATCCGTCAAAAATCTAGAGATGGGCTGTTTCACTGGCGAAATGTTTATTTGGAATCCAGGAACCTTCCTATTCAGGTATTTATGAATGAACTTGCATGGAGCTGCAACATTTCAGACCGAGATGGCTATCCACTTTGAGTTATGGTGAGACCGGTGAGGTGGGTGCTATACAGTTATCGCTATCGTGGACTGGCGCCCGACTTGACTCTTTTTTTTTATCAGACGTGCCTTGCCGATGACGTATAACAATTGAAACGGAACTAGTCATAAAGTTTTCCTTATGTTGTACTGAGGTGAGCAAATATGTTGAGAAATGTCTGTGCAAATTTTTATAGCAGTCAGCATCTGTCTTGTGGTAATCTTTTTCTCGGTGACTTCATAGGCGATGGAGGGTCAGGAAGCTATCAAAAAGTGACGAAATTTAAGTAGATGCAGAATTCCACAGTTTTTTGTTTTTAACACATTCGTTGTTCCCTGAATTCTATAAGAAAACTGGAAGAAGCTCATAGTATGATTCTAAGTGTCTACAGTACATGCTAAAAGACAAGAGGATGGCATTATGTGCTGTAGTTTGCAATGGCAGCGTTAATGCAATGTGAAGTACTATGTTTTTTTTTTAATTTGAATGTTCTGGAAACATGAATTTTCAATTTCTCATGATGATAAAACAAAGGTACACGACCATATATAGTATACCCTATATATATATATATATATCTTGATAAAATCACACGGGAAAATGGAAACAACGGAGTACCTTAGCTTTCGTCTTTATTCAAGACATCTTCAGAGGCAACTGGATTACATGGACAGAGAGAGGCTTAAATATACATGAGGTCAGGTCAAAATGATGACATCCACTAATCCCCACACCAACACACACGTAGAGGAGCTTAAGAGAAGGGTGGTGACGTGACTAGTCAAGTCAGGTCAGAAAAAAGGGGGCCCACAAAATAACTATCATACATCTAGATCAAAGGTTTTTAAAGCATTTTTAACCTTGGGTCACTGACAAATAAATTTATGTAACATATTATCGGTTTTGAACTGACCATCACTAAGGTTTATTGATTTTAATTCCTTAATCAAACTAGCTTCAACAAGAAGTCTTTCTGTGACACAAGATGATTTGAAAACTTCTAAGCTTTTTTCCCAAGCAATGGGGTGATTATTATTCCTAACATGAACGAACAAGGCACGTTTTCATTGTGGATTTTCATAAAATATATATATATATATATATATATATATATATATATATATATATATATATATATATATATATATATATATATTTATTTATATATAGGTATATAATTACTTGGAGAATTTAGAGGAGAATAGAGAACTGCCCGGTTTTAGGACGAGGCCGCGTTCCGGCAACCAGGAGGCAACTCTCACCACCTGGGCTCCGTCTGGACTGTATGGCAGGTGGGTGTACATCCTGACCCTGTCCATGGCATGAGAAAACATTGTTTTAATAACTGAATCTTTATATGTTACAGGTGATCACAGAAGTCTTTTCATAAGACATTGATACTTATAACTACCTTCACTTCTACTAAAAGATTTTCGACTTTATATTGAATGTGATTATTAAAAATTTGCAATGAAGTTCATATTATGATCATCTAAGCTTTAGGCCAGAATAACATAAATTGTGTATATTACCTGAGGTTGGGTGGTGTGTCCTCCAGGTTGAGCAAGATGGTGTTCATCATGGAGAAGGTCCAGTGGGAGGACAGGAGGGCGTGGAGCTGTGGGAGTGGGAGGCTGGTGACCACCAGCAGCTTGGTGGCCCACACCAGGAGGCGGCCCTTGAGGGACCACTCGGCGAAGGTGTCGAGGAAGACCGGGTCGTGACTCACCACCACCACCCGCACACACCGAGACTCCATCCTCACCTGTGTACGACCGGATCCTTACTAGCCTTTACCACCATCCTCACCTGGGGCTTGTGGTGGTCATGTTTCACCACCACCATTACATGCACCTGTGATAATTACCTGAACTTTTTATTCTTAATTGTAATTTGAGAGTGAATTGCCCTCCTGGTCTGCAGCGAGAAAGGAATACAGCTTGAGTGCGACTTACCTAAGAGACTCGAAATATAAGTGACCTCCTTACATAAGTGTGTGCAGTGTATTTCACATCATAGTGGAATTAATCTTGTCATGTGCACCTATATCAAGGTATTGTGTGAATATGCACTATCAGTAAAAATATAAAAGCTAGAAATGATCTAATCTTTTAAAGGTAATATATATATATATATATATATATATATATATATATATATATATATATATATATATATATATATATATATATATATATATATATATATATATGCAAGTAAATCACTGTAGGTGCGCGTGATCTAGGTATATGCTGATAACCACAAGGAAAGAAGAAAACACGAAGTTCCCAAGCGCTTTCGTGTAATTCTCATCTAAGCAGAAGTACATAAGAAGGTGAGATCAAGTCCACAATGGCCAGGTATTAAGTAATGACCTTACTAATCTTCAAAATATACCGCAGCAGTCGGTAGCTATGTCAGAGGGTAAGATGACCCAACCTTCTCACCTGGTTACAAATCTTCTTAATTGCGAAATTATCCAGTTTCTACTTACCATTTCTCAAATTCATGTTGACGGATTCGGTATGTTTAATGAGACTGGATTCTATAATGTTCCTCCAGTCTCATTAAGCATACCGAATCCGGTTGGCCTGTGCATGGCAGCTCCTGTCGAGAGTTACTACCACTCTCTATCATCCACGAATCTATCTAGCCTCCTTTTGAAACTTTCCAGCGTTCCAGCACTTACTACAAAGTTGCTGTGGTTGTTCCACTCGTCCACCACCCTATTTGTGAACCAGTTCCTTCCTGTCTCCCTCCTAAACCCAAACTTATCCAACTGAAATCCGTTGCTCCGAGTCCTATCCTGCTCGGATATTATAAGAATTTTATCTATATCACCTTTATTGATTCCTTTCACCCACTTGAATACTTCTATCATATCTCCCTGCACTCTTCGTCTTTCTAGGGAATGCAAGTTTAGTTTCTTTAACCTATCCTGATATGGAAGGTTTCTAAGTCCCGGAATCATTTTCGTCATTCTTCCCTATATATATATATATATATATATATATATATATATATATATATATATATATATATATATATATATATATATATATATATATTTGTGTGTGTGTGTGAAGTATAAAAAATTATACAAGGAGAGATAACTAATTAATAAGGCGCATTGCTTAAAATGTTATATTTAATATGACAGAGATGTCATAATCGCTGACGGTATGCACGGCATCACCCCTAAAGTTGCAGTAATATACTGTACATACTTTTCAGTGAAGACTTAATCATTATCACTGCAAATATTTATTGAGTTCTGACGCTATCAAAAATTACCACAATAAAAATAACTTGTGTTCGATTTTTATCCCACCAGAGGTAGCGTGGAACAAAAGTTATCATTCACTTTTCCTCCTTCAGATTTAAAACGAAGTATTAAAAGTCAAGAGGAGAGGAGGAGGTGTATTTCCGTTGATGAGTTCAGTTGCGTGGCTCTACATACCATCAGGAATCAGCTAAATAAATCTGGCTCAGTTCTTCAGACTAATCCAGAACGAACGCCATATATGGATCAGGTTGGACGTCAGGTTAAGTTGAAGAGATGATCTGTTGGTATCCTTTTGTAGGAAAAAGTCAAGGAAGATATCTTGGTTGCCTTAAACTATATATTAACTGAGTGACTACCCGTGGAACCTGATGAAACAGGCAGGGAAAGGACATTCTTATAAAGCCTGGTGTAACAAGAACGAAATTGAGTTACCTGTGGGGCAGACAGGAGAGTGACAAACCTGTCGAGCCTGGTGGAGCAGGCGTGCGAGCAGCACCAGGGTCTCGTTAGCTTCCCGGCTGTCTTCCACCACCTCGAACACCACCACACCCCAGGGGATCCGTGACACTACACTCTCCTTCTGAGAGAAGAGATAAAAATTAAACATAAATGCTACTAAATTTCCCCAAAAAGAAAATTTCAGATCACCCATTAGTGATCAGGAGGTTCAGTAAAACAATTTATTAATAGGAGAGTTAGAAGATATAGAAGAATACTTAAGTAAAATATTATTAGTTACAGGTGATAGCAGGTGGAAGCTACATAATAACATACAGGAGGTGGAGGCTACATAAGAACATTCAGCAGATGGAGGCTTCATAAGAACATACAACAGGTGGAGGTTACATAAGAACATACAGCAGGTGGAGGCTACATAAGAACATACAGCAGGTGGAGGCTACATAAGAACATACAGCAGGTGGAGGCCACATAAGAACATACGGGAGGTGGAGGCTACATAATAACAAACATCACCTTGAGGATGGTGGAGGGTGAGGTGGTGCCATCTGTGAGGAGGATGAGGGAGCAGGTGGGCTGAGACACTGCCTCCAGCACGGCGTCCACACCACCACCTGCGCCTGACAACAAATCTCCCACGCCTGAGAGAGAAGTACTGAATTATTTATTGTTATATTACAGCAGTACCAAATGTAATTATTGTGTAAGTTATGTATGACATGCAATAGGTATAATATGCGCTGTGTATGTTGAGTACGTCCTTTGAAGTATTGTTAATTCTGGAACTTGGAGGGATAGTTTGAATGATATATTGAAGTATTGACTATATATGTGAGAAAAGACATACGAAAATTTAATGAAAAGTAAGTGTAAATATAACTTGTGTGCTAATAATTGAAATTTATTTTTAGTTATTTAGGTCAAAAAGAGCAGGTAATATGTACCGCATCTCAAAAATCGAATTATTACTTTTATGGTAATATGTGCAGAGGTCCTTGTTCATGACGAAATATTTGCGTGATGACGAAGATAACCTTTCTTACGCATAAATTGGATTTAGAAATGATATTAAAAAGTTGACAAAAGAAATGAAAGATGAAGTTAGGTTTCACTTCTTTACAGTACAATGTAGAATGTTAACTGAGCATAAAGCTATGTTTAGATATAGTGTTGGGGGGATGTGGATGCCATGTTGCAAACATAGACTGGTAAAAAGGAGGTTAACAACTGGGACTGGGAGTTTGATTATTGGCTGGCTTAAGGGTTCAGTTTTACCAAGTAAGGAGCAAGTTATAACAATAATCCCGGCAGTGTCAACTAGAAATTGTAAATATAAACAGAAACTATATGTAGTGGTTCGAGTGTCTGGCCAGGAACACGACGAGGATTATGCTTAACCGGGCATAACTGAAGGATCATCAGACGGTTGGGTGGTTCATGACTGAGATGTGGAAGATGACTAGCGGTGAGCAAGAGGTCAGTAATATTGAATAAGGGTCGTGGTAGAGTTAGAGACTCATCACTTGGCAATAGGTTGGTCATCAATTTGGTGTTGCTACATACCAGAGGAACTAAGCTGCGGGAGGATGCTGGCAGCGGCTGTGGTGACCACCACCATCACCAGCAACATTTCTCTGTCGCTGATAAAAATACTCAAGATTAGACTTACAACAGTGTATGGAGACCACATGAGAAAAAGTTTTTCATATTATCTGTGCACATTAATGCTAGGATGGTATATTGTGGATTGTATTACTTAATGGAGTTTAGTAGTATAGGATAAAGTTAGGTAGTTAGATTTTCTTTTACAGTGTATTGTAGTATAAATTGCTCTTCAATTATTATTCTTTTTCATCGAAGGCGTGTGCGTGTGCGTGAGCGTCTTAGATTAAATCTTGACTGTAAATTAAAGAAATGCTGCGACAGAGTGGATACATCAATCCCCTCCTGTGCCGAGTGTTGCTGGTTAGATCCTGGAGTAAACCCAGACCACTTATCTGCAGATAGGCACTCAACTTTATAATTGGAAAAGTGTAGGCGGTTAGAGGCAGTGCCAGTCGTGCTGCCTTCTTGTGTACCGAAGTATTAGTATAAGGTGTTGTGTATCCACATTAACCCTAACGGGCCTTCATGCCTAAGGATCCATTGTTCATAAAACACATGACAAATGGTTGGCATTATCAATTTGTAACTTGATTCAGTTCCTGTGTGATTTTATCAAGATTTATCTTATCCACGTTTCCATTGTGGATCTACGCTAAGAAGTACTGAAGTGCTTGTGTATATATATATATATATATATATATATATATATATATATATATATATATATATATATATATATATATTGATAAAATCACACGGGAAAAGGGAAACAACGGAGCACCTTAGCTTTCGTCTTTATTCAGTTGCCTCTGAAGATGTCTTGAGTAAAGACGAAAGCTAAGGTGCTCCGTTGTTTCCCTTTTCCCGTGTGATTTTATCAAGATTTATCTTATCCACGTTTTCATTGTGGATCTACATGAAATATATATTTATATAAATATATATATATATATATATATATATATATATATATATATATATATATATATATATAAATATATATATATATGTGAATTACACGAAAGCGCTTGGGAACTTCGTGTTTTCTTTTTTCCTTGTGGTTATCAGCATATATATATATATATATATATATATATATATATATATATATATATATATATACATATATATATATATATATATATATATATATATATATATATATACATGCTGATAACCACAAAGAAAGAAGAAAACACGAAGTTCCCTTAACACAATCCAGAGTAGTGGTGACCCTAGGATCACACACCCAACACAGACAAAACCAAATACGTGCGCTATGCGCTAACCAAATAAACGCAGTCGTGTAAAGCCACGGCACTATCTCTCCCACTACATTTCCCTTCCTTACCTCCTGCTCCTTCCTCTGTCATCTTCCCCGCTCTGACTTTCGCTACCAACAACTTTTGGAGCTTCTAAACTCGGAACGAAGTTCCCAAGCGCTTTTGTGTAATTCACATCTTCAGGGGTGAGTACAGACTAAGAAGTACAAGACAAGGCATATATATACAGAGGAGGGTGAGATCAAGTCCACAGTGGTCAGGTCGGAAAATCATTGTCCATCATCAGAGCCTTGAAAAAGGACAAGACGTTTGTTTGTTCCCTGCTTCTCCTCTTCATTATGAAAGTACGCTTTCCACGAAACAAGTTTGTTGCTGAAGTTAAATATTTATAGTTAAAAAATCAAAAGGGATAAAGTAATACAGTTTGATGCATCTTATTCCTTAGTTGATCGAGTTTTTTCTTGATAGGTGCAGTGGATTTAAGTAGAATTTCATCTAAATCGAGGGAATCGGTCATTTTATTCAAAGGATTGCAGTCGTATTAAAGAGATAAGTCACTGTACTCAAGGGGTGAAGTCATCATAGTCCTTGTGTTTGGAGGTTGAATTTGTATGCAAGGTATTCTAATATCAAAAGAAAAGGGTTATCATCGTATTCAAGGGGCTGTCATCGTAATCAAGGGGTTTTCATTGTACTAAAGGGGTTGTTATTGTACTGAAGGAGTTATCATAGTATTTAATGTTATAAGACTGCTGAAGTTTTCTCGACAGGAATGATAATCATGTGTAACCCAACTGTTCACGATTATTCCTCTTCACTCACACGGTTCGTCTTCCCTTTTCTCACATGTTCACCCTCGTTTAGGGATTATGTTTAAAAGTGTAATCGAATGACAAAAAGTTTTATAATGCTTAGATTTTCAAACAATAAATATTGTCATTAAAATCTAATATATAATTATTGGTTGCAAGTAAGGGTGGTGACAAGTATTGGTAATGGAAATGGACATAGCACGACACAGCAGTCAGTTTGGTGACCAGCACGACGCAACACTTATTCAAGTGTATAGCACGACGCAGCAGTCAGTTTATCAGGTGTGCGGCACGCAAAAGAGATGTCCTGCTGACCCACGGGATACACACCATCTCCAACAACCATATTTACTCTCAATCAACTCTAACTAAAGTAACACTCATAACCACTGTAAACACCACTGAAAGTCACTTATCGTTAAATACACAACATCTAAGGCGAGGAGCAGCACTTACACTTGTGGAGTTCCTTACTCAACTATCATATACTGTTTGCAGCTGTGGCTTCACCAACAACACACACGGATGACCTCAGAGACTGATCTCCCACCACGATCCGCTACTCACTGTCTCACACGCATCCCGCATGTTTATATAAGTAGCCTCATCACCAACGCGCGTGTGTTAGCTCCTTTGTAATCGGGCGCTTCCAGGCTTGTCATGGCTGGTGGATGTGAAGCGGTGAATCAGACTTTCGGAGATATTCATAGGGTTAAAAGCAATAGATAAGAAGAATACATCATGTAGGGCGATTCATAACACAGATGATATAAATTTAAGTAGTAATTCAAACTTGTGTTTGATAGTTTAAAAAAAATTTGACGCAGAAAAGAAGCATAGAATATCAATTTAATTTTATGAGACAGTGGCAAGTGTGCTTGTGTGGGTGTTCGTGTGAGTATGCGTGTGTCCTGTGTTTATGTAAGTATGTGCGTCTTTGTACTCTTTTTTTTTACTGAATTTGCATTTGTGTACGGATTTATTTTCGAGTATACACGTACGTGTGTATGTGTTTGTGTGTGTGTGTGTGTGTGTGTGTGTGTGTGTGTGCTCGTAATGTAGTTACGGAGAAAATATGTTATAAGTTGGAGACATTACAGTATATTGTTTGACTTATTACTTTGTCAAATATTTTATAATCTAAGATTTACTAACACTAATAATGAATAACACAGCTGACTTATATTACCAATAGCGTTCTTGGAAGGTGGTGGTAGGCAATGGGTGGTGGTAATGGTGGGTGATGGTAGCTGGATGGTGATTGTAGTTGGTTGAGGGTTGCAATCTTTGGGTGGAGGTTGTAACGGATGGGGGGTGGTACCTATTGAGTGATGATAGATGAGTGATATTAGTATAACATGAATGGTTTTAGTGGGTTTGTGATGTCGACAAGAAACTAGTGGTAGTAAGTAGTTGGTGGTGAGGGTAGAGGCGGGGGTGAGCACAGGTAGCGTTAGTGTAGGGACACAACACGAGGCAGCAGTCAGTCATGGTAGATGTTCCAGTTAAGATTGACCTCCGGGAAACACTCTACCTCCACCACAACCACATTATTGTGTGGAGTCCAGAATACAATGCCCCCTCGGGTTACTCTACTCTTCCAGGTTACTGTGTCCCTTCAGGTTGCTGTGCCCCTCCAGGTTACTCTGCCCCTCCAGGTTACTGTACCTCTCTAGGTAACTGTGCCCCTCCAAGTTACTGTGCCCCTCCAGGTTACTCTGCCCTTCAAGGTTACTGTGCCTCTCCAGGTAACTGTGCCCCTCCAAGTTACTGTGCCCCTCCAGGTTACTCTGCCCCTCCAGGTTACTGTGCCTCTCCAGGTAAGTGTGCCCCTTCAAGTTACTGTGTCCCTCCAGCTTGCTGTGTCCTTCCAGGTTACTGTGTCCCTGCAGGTTACTGTGTCCCTTCAGGTTACTGTGTCCCTCCAGATTACTGTGTCCCTCTAGGCTTCTGTATCTCTCCAGGTTACTGTGTCCTTCCAGGTTACTGTGCCCCTCCAGGTTACTGTGTCCCTCTGGGTTACTGTGTCCCTCCAGGTTACTGTGTCCTTCCAGATTACTGTGCCCCTCCAGGTTACTGTGCCCCTTCAGGTTACTGTGTCCTCCATGGTACTGTGCCCCTCCGGGTTACTGTGCTCCTCCTTGCTACTCTGCCCCTCCAGGTTTCTGTGCCCCTCCAGGTTACTGTGTCCCTCCGGGCTACTGTGACCTTCTGGGTTAATGTGCCACTCCAGGTTACTGTGCCCCTCCAGGTTATAGTATCTTTCCGGGTTGCTGTGCCCCGCCAGGTTACTGTGCCTCAAGGCGGAGAGTTTCTAAGAAATGACGTCAGAGTTAAGAATCTAGTGAAAGAGGCTGCAAGAGACCGTGCAGCTTGGTGGGCTGCCATCAGGTAATATCGTAGAATGCACGCGTGGAATATGGGAGTACAACTTATTTGGCTCAAAGCGAGAGGGAGATTTCTGCAAGGGTACTAAATAGTTTTGGGAGATTCATCCAGTTCGTGAATCAGGGGCAGTCAATGGTTTACTGCTGTGATATGAATGGCCATAAACGTGATCCATCTGAGCGACCCCTTTTTATTGACAGCTCCAAAATTACTTACAAAGCTGCCCTTCGTGAAATTGATATCGGTTACTTAGCATTCCAATGGTTCACCCAGTTATCTTAAAGTCCTTTGAGAATATGGTTGTGACACTTTAATTGGTAAAATATATTTAGATTCTAAAGTTATAGGCCTACTTATGAGCATTGAAAGTGGTTTAAAATATTATATTATGTGTGTGGGACAGCCGAATCGTTAAGGAACATTACCAGAGAAAAACTGGAATATGTGACAATTAACACATGGTGAGAAACATGAACCACTTGTGAACATTGCACATCAAGCTATGGTTAATGAAAGACTTTGAGAATGAATTGCTTAAAGACGGTGAAAGAAGGAATTTTTGTGGACCTCAAATCCGTGGTCTGACAGAGTAGGAGGAACTCCGAGCATATATTGCATTCAGAGACGTTTCTCACAATTTCTTAGGTAGCCACAAGTCGGGAAATTACGTCCAGCTTGTGCGATTGTTGTTGGCTTCCTATTTCAATCTTGGCTGCCTAATGTTATTGAAGCATTATTTTCTCAGTTAATATCTCAGTTTTTACCCGCACACCTGGAAGCTGTTAGTGATGAACACGACGGGCGATTCCATCATGGAGAATTGCTTCGAAGAAAATTTAATATTTTCACGATGGCGGACGTTTGCTGGATGCTGCACCGTGATATATCTATCGATTACAAATGGAAGTCCCCCCCAAAAAATTCTTTTAGTTAAGGTAGAGTGGTTGTGCTGTACTCATCAATAGCCACTCAGACTAACTATTCATGTACCGTCTGCAATAATTTGGCATCTAGTTTTCGCTTCTACGGATGTAATTTATATAAACAATACTAAGTTTACATTTAAATTCGGCATTGTTAAGAGAACCGTTTCATGTTCTTGCAAATTTCAACCCATTCGTATTCCACCATAGCAAAACTTGATTACCATAACATACCATTCCATACCACACCATACCATACCACACCATACCATACCATTCCATTTTGTAAAAAATATGCAAATTTCCTGACCTACATGACGCCATTCACTGCAACACGACCTCGAATAATGTCCTTTGGCGCCAAAGTATGTAGTATGGATCAGATGTACTGTTTGTACAGTCAGCCAAAGATACACTGACGCCACCCTGGGTCACGTACAGTCACCAAAAAAAGTCCTGTCGCGAACCATGAACCCCGAGATTCAGACTCTTGAATCCGAAGCATTTAATGTATCAGTGTCGTCTGCTTCGGGTTCATGAGTCTGAGTCTCAGGGTTCGGGGTTCGCGACAGGACTTTTTTGGGTGACTGTACTCGCAATTTTGCCTGGCAATACTTGGTGAAGTAAGGCTGTATGAAATGGGGACTGTGATTGGTGGATATATTTTTAGCTGTATCACTGTCAGGATAATTATTAAACAAACCAAACGTAGCATTTTTATAATCATAAACTATTCATTGTTATTAAAGATCATGAAAAGTTTCAACATTTTCGCAAATTTGCTTAACTAATGAAAGAAATTTGATGTGAAAATCTTGTGGCAGCTGCGGTTGTAATTTAGTTACCAATTCATTAATATATTTTCTTCATAATTTCAGCAAATACACGAAAAATTGGGAACTTTTCATTATCTTAAATGGCAATGAATAGTTTATTATTATAAAAATGCTACCTTTGGTTAGTTTAATACTTAACCTGACAGTAATACAGCCGAAAATAGATCCACCAATCACAGTCACCATTACATACAGCTTTACTTTACCAAATATTGCCAGGTAAAATTGCGAGTAAGAGACCCAGGGTAGGGTCAGGGCATCTTTGGTTAACTCTACGCTCCAATTTACATCTTCACCTTAACAACGTTTAGAAGTCACATTGTGCTCAATTGTATATAAACATCTATGGTCTACTTCTTATCACTTGACTTAGGATGAGATCTTGTCTCGCCAATACACTTGTCTTGGGTAGATGTTCATCCTGACTTTGACCTGTGCTCTGCTTCCCTCAACACGGGGTTGCAGCAATTTTATTTCCACACAAACTAAGATGATGTCTGTCTTAGCAAAACAGGGAAGGCTGAGGTGGATATGCACAGTATTTTCAAAATAACTTATTGAAAGGAAAATGCTTAAATTAATTCCTGAGATTGGCCTCTATCTTGATCACATTTTATGGTTTAAGTGATGACTGTACTTTTGTGAGCTTTGAACATACAACACGTCCTGTAGTTTGTTTTATAAGATAATCTATGGCTTCGAATCATTTCTCGCTGAGTAAATATTCTTTCTCATTTCAGTATCCTAGAATGAGGTTGTAAAAACTTAATATCCTCAGAGTTTCATATGTATTGCTTCTACTACACCCCTTGGAATTACTAATATCCTGTTGCCAATATAACACATGTGGTAGACAAGCAGCCAGACTTCAACCTTTCAATATGAGTGAGTGGTTGCAATCTATACTCCTTCAGCCTGCTCTACCTGCAAAGTTGTGTCCCGTCAGACTGTCATCTACAACATGGTAAATGTGAATACTACACAGTCTATATCTCAGTATCTTACTTCTCACTGCTTTGTGTGTGTAGATCAAGGCATATTGTAACAAGCAAATATAAGAAATAGGTTGAGTAGTGCGAGACATTTGTAGGGAATATAATGAAAGGGTTAAGATAGATTCATGCAATGGGATGTGTCCTGAAAATGTTTACTATATAAAATTAATATATAGTCCAATTTTCGCTCTTTAAGATAAATGTATCTCACCAAAGTCCTGATTTTTCAAATAATTTGTCAATGGCACATACTTTGTAAAGGATTCGCCACCATTTTTGTTTTTCACTTACCGGGTATTTTACATAATGATGATCCTATTGCAAATTCGCCAAATTATAGATGTTTAATTTCTGATAATTAAATTATTACGTTTTTTTCTGTAAAAGCCACATGGGAAAGGCCTCCATAATAAAGACAAGTCCTGCAAGGCCACAGCCCAAAAGAAGGAGAAAATATGCTCCCTGCAGGTGTGTGATGGTGAGAGCCTTGATGCCACTGTCTGAATTTGTCTTTTTTTGAGACTCTTCCTTCTCCTGTTGCTGCGCCCGTTGTTGCTGCTGCCTCCTTCGGGTGTTCATCTGGACTTGGAACAACAGGTCTTTGCTCCATTTCTCATACAGTCCAGCCTATTGAGCAGATTAGATATGAGAACCCACACTTATTCTGAGTCGTGATAAACATGCCTGATACATTTGCTCTAAGTTTATTGTAGCAACTAAAATGAGGAGAAATATATATTTTTTTAATTTGTTTTGAAGATGGATAGTTAGAATGATAAAGGAATGAGCAGAAGTCAGAAATTTAGTTGGGGAAATGTAAACATGGAGGGATGTAAATAGGTCTGATGATCCAGCCTCAGGAACAAGTGAAAATTATCACTCTTAAGTTACGAGTTCAAATCTTATGCCACTAACTCGGCTTTACAATCACACAAGTCATGTCAGTTCATCAGATGCATTATTAAGTATTATTTGACAAACCGGATTTGCTTCATACCTTTTGGTAGGCCTATCATGAGTAACCTCACCATTTTAATTTATATTTGCTTATATTAACGGGATGATCTTGATGCAATAGTCTGGGAAGGTCACTGTAGTAACATACGACTTTTTCATATGTGAGCTCCAGGTCCAATTTGGCTTGGATGATAGCACTAGTTTGGTCTCTGGCCCAGGGTTCAAGTGGAGATCAACAGTGAAGACAGTAAAAGCAGGGACTGTAGACTTTTGTTTTCGTAAAGGGTTGGGAGTGCTATTTGGTGTAATAAGACAAGAGAGGCAAGGCTGAGATGGTTTGAATTGAACGTGTAGTTCAACGAGAGAGGGGAAGGGGAAAAAAGTCTGGATTAACCCAGTCAGAGGAAAGAAACCAAAGGGAAGACAGAAGTTTGGACAGTGGGTCGGGATTGATACATATATACAAAACACTAGTCTGGGAGTGGAGGATGCTGAAGACAGAACATGGTGGAGATGGATTTACAAAATCGACCCTTGATTCTGGGAATGCCAAAGCAAAGACTGATTCTTGATACATAAATCTTGTATCAACAGAAGACATCTGCCTAAATTAAGAACTTCAGGGTTGTATAATGGAGAACTTCTGCACATACACTCACATAATCCAAGCGTGTGAATGACTGACCTCAATGACAGCCATGAGGCTGCGATCTAAGACAGGCCTGTAAGGGGCATCGTGAGGAATGGGCCAGGCGGCCTGTCCAGGAAGGATACTGTCCCGACCTATGTATAATTTGGGGGTCCCATCCGTCTTGGTGAACCTCTCTGCTATCTTCAGCTGCTGGTAACGTCGGTTTTCCAAGTGTGCTTGTCTGCGTCACATAATACATCAAGATAAACAGTAGATCCTGATGACCTACAACAAAGGATTTGCTATAAGGATACTGGCGTTAACGGGAGAACACTCTTAGTTTGAGGGAATATGTTGATTGATCTTAAAATCTACAAAATATTTGTACTAATAATTGTATGAAAGTGGATTATCCAAACCCTAAGAAACGCGAAAGGACAAAATGCATTAAACAACTTATTTTTATTGGAATAGTATTGTAACGCTGACACTCAGGTTTCTTGGGTCCTCACAAAATGGATGATTTACTGTACTCATTCCGGTCACTTGCAGCGTCGCGCACACGAAGTATTGGACAACATTTTGTGCAATAAAATTTTACTGTGTGGAGTAAACTGAGTAAATAACATTTTCAAAATTTCATTCCTAAAAATCTAGACTTATCGCTTGTTAACCTTCCTATAAAGAATGTAAAATATAGGTAACAACTAGGAGTGTTTTTGTGGGAGCTAGTTATTAATGCCAGTGGTTGCTCACGCATCTTCACTATAAAAAACCAATCATACCATATAAAACCCAACTATTGCAAGGACTACATTTTGACAGTTATAAATTCATCGAATAACGGCAAATTATTACAGACAGTTACAATTGTATACAAGAATAATAATTTATGGTTTCCAAACGCGAAATGTAATTTTTTTAATGAGTTTATATATATATATATATATATATATATATATATATATATATATATATATATATATATATATATATATATATATACCCTGTATAGCTTTGACGAGGAAAGGAAGCCTGTGGTTTGGTTAACTGTGTACATATTTCTTTTAATACACCGTATGACTTTCCTGACTATAATGATTCAGCAACAGATCTGTTTTGATATGATATATATATATATATATATATATATATATATATATATATATATATATATATATATATATATATATATATATATATATAGAGGGACTTAACTTCTGTTCTTCCAATTAACAGCAACATCTTACTTATTTTGAATGGCTTCTTGTTGTCCGACGACTGCTGATGGAACGAAATGAATTCTTTCGGCCAATTTTTGGAACACCTGTGAGTCTGACTTGCTGAAGAAATTTTTGAACTCTGCTCCGTATGGTGGCATCGTTATCCTGTGTGATTTTTGTTAGATTATAAATTACATGTTTTGTTTTCATTTATGTCGCTGGGGAGCAGATGTTACAATATTTTTATAGATTGTGTGTGAGTGTGTGTGTGTGTGGGGGGGGGGGGGGGGTTGAATATTACCTGTCAGTCGCAGCAACGAGTTGTTCAAGTGTCTCAGCTCGGGGTGGGTACTTCGGAAGCGTGAGGAATGCGGTGAGGTTGCCACGGTAGGCAGTCCCGATGACAAGAGAAAACACCAGCCAGGTTGCCACGAGTACACGGCTTGAGTTGGTCCTTGGCAGTCGTCGTGGAAGATTCTGCCCTAACAACATCCCAGTACAGTCATGCACCACCACCGCTGCCTCTATCCCGCTCTTGCCATCCCTCCACTCACTCCCACGAATAATCTGTCGTTAACATCACGTATCAGAGATTTACTTACATCGATACTTATTGTGTAGGTAACATGTAACAGTTATTGTGAGCGATCTGTCAGTGCAAGGAATTTGTTGCCCCGGGCAACATATTCCTTGACAGTTGTTATACGGCAGTAGATAGGACTTGAAAATTGCAATTGTGAAGAGATAATTTGAAGCTGTTAGATAATTGTTAACTCTTATAATATTTATGTAGTTTGTAAATGAGTATCGTGTTACTGGGACGCGTATCGGGAGACCTTTACTGATAAAAAATATATATATATATATATTTTAGGAAATATTCCATCACTGGTCATTATGATGAGAATATTGAATTATTGATTCTTAAAAACAACGTATTTTCATCCACAATTCAAAATGTGGTGCATTATAAAGAAAATGTATATTAAGTCATTGTCAAGTTAAACGTGAAGCAACTAGAACTCATATCCAATAAGTTCTCAATAACACTAACAGAACTGTTGCAACATTTGTTACTAAATTTGGCAAAACTGGTTACTTGTTAAAAAAGTAAATGGGACATAAAAAAGATAGTGTTGTGCGGGTAAACAGGAAGCAGTCTGTATTTTATCTATCATCTCTCCCTAGCCCTGCTGTAGAACATTGTGTGGATGATTATAAGATAACACTGGGGTTGGCGAGTCCCTGGAAGTACTTCTAAAACATTTGGCAAAGTGACCGACCAATTAATATTGTCCGGATCTAGTTAAACGTAACGAGGCTGAACTTGAAGGCGTGACCCCAAAAAACGAACACTCCTGATATGATTGTCTTCGTCTTTGGTAAAGTTACCTCTAAAATCTGTTTGACTGAAAAATGAATGGTAAAATATTTATAGGACACACTTAGAGGCTTCCACCAACTGTGGTCAGACGGGAATAACGCTATTCCTGTATGTCCCGCGTGGTACATATAGATATAAACAGTAATTTTAATGTCTTGTATACAGTATACTGTAATATCTTGGGTTGATTGCAAGCACCGACCTCAGTTTTACAGGTGAATATGTTTATCAGGTCAATCATGTGTACATTTTTTTATCTAACTACCTTTGCTCCCGCCTCAATTTTTGTAGGTACCATAGGACTGACGAGTCACCTGGGAGCACTGTACCCCGTGGCCAGCCGCAGGGTCAGGAGGCGGGTCCTATATCTACTCGGGTACTGAGTGTCTTCTTATCTTTTGTAGATAAACACAAAATACGACGATGACGTCGGAGGCAAATACCGAAGTATATGTGGTTATGTCTGCATGCTGGCTGTTGAGCAACCGTATGGTGTCATGTTATCTGGTAGTAGTAAAATAGGAGTGTTCTACAGGCAGTTGTTTTTAAAGGAGGAGAAATTCTGGTGCTACTATAGACTGCAGTCTACCGAGCTGGAGTTGGTCTACCGGGATATTTACACTGCAGCATCCATTAGCCTAACCTCACTTAAACTAACCTAACCTAACTTAATATAACCTAACTTAATATAACCTAACCTAACCAAACTAACTTAATATAACCTGTAGCATAGACGGGTCACACTTCCATGTATATACACTGCATTGTCACCTTTACCTACATGGCTTACTTCACACTACCCAAACCACTAATTAACCCGCAGTCAACTGAGATGGCTCCTGATTGGTGGAAAACAATTGCCGGCTGATGGGGACGCCATCTATGACAGGTGACGTCTACCCTAACCCTGGGGTTCCAGGGCAGTCATACTCCCACCATCTCGGCAACTTGTTCTTCCTGTTTACTCTGTCGTGAAGTTGAGCGACTGTTACCTACACTCTGCCGATGCACAGCGGGAGATACTGGCCAGCAATTTGTAACGTGTATTAGTACAGTTGAGTACATTATTTTTTCACCCTTGTATATATGTTTTGTGTTAATTTTGTTTTAAGAATATTATATAAAAATCACTTGCATATTTTTCATGTCCTGCTGTTTATACTGTGTCACCCATGAGTGTGGTGTCAAATATTCAATTAAGCCAATTAATGCTATAATAACTAAACCTACAGCAAGATTTAATAACTAGAAAA
This sequence comes from Homarus gammarus, assembly GCA_958450375.1. NCBI lineage: Eukaryota > Metazoa > Arthropoda > Malacostraca > Decapoda > Nephropidae > Homarus > Homarus gammarus. The sequence goes on along the minus strand of CAUDMG010001619.1, from coordinate 1,392,268 downwards.
AATTTAAATACAAACATTGTCCTTTGTTATGTAATTGGGCATCAGTATTACAAGGAATTATAATTAAAGTCAATCAAAAAAGCCTCTAAACTCACACAGGTAAAGAAATCATTGAAATTTTTAGATTAAAATAAAAGTAAAGGCTAAATTAAAGGGCTTAAGGCATTTGCCTTCTTAGTACCTAACCTTACCTAACCTTCATCCTCTTATGAATGTCTGAAATTTTTACAAGATGGACAGAAATTGCAATTATACTTACACGAAATATGTGTCAGTGTTAATATTTTAGTAGAAATGTTGTATCTTATTTGAAATTATTACTCTCATGCACTTCACATAATTGAATAATATGCATTGAAAAATACATATATACAATACAGCATAATATAAAATGAGCATGTTTGTGTGTGTGAGTGAGAGCGCCGTAGCTCCAAGGCCATGAGACCTAACCTAACCTAAAATTTTGCATCCATACTAAGCGGAACGTGGGAAGTGTGCACCCCAATGCTACTTTTTAGATTTGGTTTAGGAAACAAAAACGAAAGTGAAAATGAAATACATAGGTAAATTAACGAATAATTAAATGGGTGGCGGATACTAAGACCCACACCTAAAAGAGAGAGTGTGGATGATAGTGTACAGTAATTGATGTGGTGTAGATGATACTGCAGTTGATGTAGTGTAGATGATGGTGTAGTTGAAGTGGGTAGATGAGTGTAGTTGATAGTAGTTCGAAGAAGAGTATACTAGAACCTAAGTATGAAAGTTATAAGTCCATAAGAGCCCTAGCCCTGATAGTGTGCATCCCAGAGTGTAAAGAGAGTTGTGCAACATCACGAAATGCAATAGGATGCACCTTGGTCGAACATATTGACAACGAATTGAAGTTCTTAAACAATCGCGAGAAGAAGGTAAATCAAGTAAATGAGCTTGTAGGACTTATAAGAAGGGCGTTCATATACTTAGATGGTCCATCCCTCATAACGCTCTTCAAAAATAAGATGCTTCCCCGTTTGGTCCCGAGATATATTAGACACTCAGTTGTTTGAAAACGTCTAAAGGAGGGCCACCAGGCCGGTGCCTGCAATCCGGCATCTCAGGTACCCAGAGGTTAGAATATCTGCAGTTGCCTAAGAGGTGACAGAATATAAGTCTATAAACACATCAGAAGACATTACTCAGTTGAGTGTTCATACCTGGAACAAGCGGATGCCCGACCCATTTTAGTTCATAGCCTCAGGATAAAGAACCAACAAGTTCAGAAAATTGTCAGGGTAAACTTTTTTGCAATGAGTTATGAACGCTTGAAATCATCTGCCAGAGAGTGTTGTGATACATTCTGGGGCCAGTGCTTGCCTAGTACTAGTCAAGTTCTGCGTAACCGACATGGCACTAACAGGCCGATTAACTGCCCCTCAAAAACAAACCCGGCAACGTCGGATTCCCTAGGCAGCTGAAAAAAAAATGAAACTTCCCCTCACCAGCAGCAGGACCACAGGGGTGAACAGCAGCGCCAGCAGGACAGTCACCCACACCACGTAAGTGAGCGGGTAGTAAAGCGACTGCCACTGTGGTTTGATACCCGGCTGGGCCATACTGAAGTCCAGAGACCCGTACTCGTAAACCCATGAGAAGTCGAAGCGCTCAAGACGATCTGGCAACATGTTGTGGTAAACTGTCGCTATGAAAGACACCCTTTCCTCCACAAGCTTTGCGACCTGCCAATATAATTATACATGTATTATCAACATTACAAAACAGTTATGTGTGTATGTTACCTCTTCATTATGTAATCATTTAGGAATCATGCTTCATTTTCACCCCTACTAAAAGGGGTGGCATAAAAATGCATGGCCGGTACGTTAAAGAATATTGTATTATTGATTTAACTAAATAATTGTTCCTTACAAGGCCAGACCTAGCATCAGGGTGAGTCTTGCCCTGGGAGCACAGCCTTCATAATGACGTATGTATTTTACCAGGTAATATAGTACAAAGATTTTTGAAAGATCTTTATTCAAAAGTTAGTTTTGTGTATGTAAATCAAAGTTACATTCAGATGTAATGTGTCACTTGTACTCACAACAGAAGAGAAGGTCTCTGGCAAACACAACTGTGTTAAAATAATTATTAGTTTCCATTTTCTAATGTGGCTTGCTTTATATATCTGATATTCACTTTTTGTGAATCCTTCAAGTGTCTTATGCGCGACTGAAACACAACATACCGTCAACGACAGCCATTACAACACGGTGACACTAGACTATGTCCTGTGAATACACGTGTCCAGTTATGTTTAATTTTTCATATTTGTAGCCTTATTTGGAGTAGCTTTAATGTACAGTAGGCTATATACTTTATCATACAGAAGACCACTTGATAGCTTAGGTTGATTGATATTTAGTGTTACTTACTGTATGTATTATAATAACTCATGACCCCCACGTCACCAGTAGAGAGTTCATAGAGGAGATGGCTTCGTCTGTCTGTCCGACCATCCGTTTGTCAGTCTGTCCTTCCTTCCGTGAAACTTCTTTACAGTATATCTGTCTGATTTAGCCATATTTATGAAGAAGCACTTCATCCTTAAGCTCGTAGACGACTTCATGTTTCAGCAAATACTGACTTTATTTTGACGGAGTTACAACAGTTTAATCGACAAATTGTGTATAATGATGGTATATGTTTATGTTATTTGATGAATATTTCTTATTAAAAGAACCTGACAGTGGTGCTTACGAGTTACCTAAACTGATAAATGAATGTATAAGGACCGTGTAAGAAAGAACTTTACTCTAAAAGGCTTTAGTGTTCTTGGAGAACTTCCCGGACAAGAATGAGAGCCATATTTAAGGATATTTAAAGTTATAAATAATGTTCATATGTTGTTTCCCACCTCTGCCCAGTTGGCGGTAGGTATGACGTAGATGGTGAAGTTGAGAGCGTCAGCAATAGTCGCCAGCAACATGTAGTCAGTGCCGGAGTACTGTGTCGTGTTGTCAGGTCCCTTCACCTCATCCCAGAACGGTGCGAACGGTAAGGCGGTCACGTTCACATGCGCACTGTAGAAGCTGAGGGTACACATGATATTGTTCTCAATTGTAAGTAAATACCTTTAGAAAGAAAGAGCCCTATAATTTAGGTTTGCTTCGGATACAAACAAATTTAATAATTTTATGTTAAACAGAAAAGATGATAGTTTGTGAATTATTATTTGTATATTTTGTTTTGGAATCATTATTACAGGCAATACCTACATCAAGGAATTATATTTTAAATGATATGAGTAAGAAAATCTTAAATCGAAACATGTAATTAAAGTGAGGCGCATGTCGTGTCTTCGTGAATAAGGAACTCTTTTACCGATTGTTTCTTTAACTACGTAGTAAACAGTGAATGATCAAGGATCTTTGTATTTTTTTTACGGAGATTAGCCCACCCGGGCACAGGTCACTGACCCACATCGGAGCCTGGGGGCGAAAATGTAATAATAATAATAATAATAATAATAATAATAGTAATAATAATAATAATAATAATAATAATAATAATTCATTGTAAATAAAATTTATAATAAATAAAATTTGAAAATAATAATAATAATAATAATACAAAATGTAAAAAAAGATAAAAAGTGATTAACAATATATGTATGTTGTGTTGTCAATAGTAAGAGAACCATTTGAGACCCTGCAATTGTGTGGAAATGAAACAGAAAATCAGATCAGCAACCTGGGACTTGGTCACAATTTTTGTGGTGCCATATGGCAGCAGGGTCTACCATTAGACAGCACATTATGCTTCCAATATCTTCCCAGGCGGTAGTACCTCCCTGTTTGGTAGCTACCTGCTACTTACAAACTGGGCTGTTCCAAGGGAATTGATAACCGTATTCAAACAATCTGAACAATGATAAAATTTGCGCCAAGAAGTGTCCATTTGTAGTTAAAACTGTTCTGTTTTCACGCTGCTGTACTGGGCTGGGAGGATGTTTTATTATCCCATAGCGAGCATAAGAAAAGGTGTACTCTGTCGGTGTTACTCTATTATCGTTTTAATTATACAATTGGCAGCTCTAGGGCAAAATCTTAAAATGGGAAATTTCAAACCCCCCTTAGTATAATTTGTAGTGATTGGAATAAAAGCATAGATGACATTTCAATCCGTCAAAAACCTGGAGATGGGCAGTTTCACTGGCGAAATATTTATTTGGAATCCAGGAACCTTCCTGTTCAGGTGATGATGAATGAACTTCCATGGAGCTACAGCATTTCAGACCAAGTTGGCTATCCCCTCATTGAGTTATGGTGAAACCGGTGAGGTGGGCGCTATACAGTTTCGCTATCGTGGACTGGCGCCTGACTTGACTCTTTTATCAGACGTTCCTAACCGATCAAGTATAACAATTGAAACGGAACCTGTCATAAAGTTTTCCTTATGTTGTACTAAGGAGACCGAATACGATGAGAAATATCTGTGTAAATTTTTATATCAGTCAGCATTTCTCATAGTAATCCTATTCTAGGTAACTTCATTAACGATGGAGGGTCAGGAAGATATCGAGAGTGACGGAATTTAAGTAAATATAGAGTTCGACAGTATTTTTAACATTCATCGTTCTATATATATATATATATATATATATATATATATATATATATATATATATATATATATATATATATATATATATATACATATACATATATAATTACTTGGAGAATTTAGAGGAGAATAGAGAACTGCCCGGTTTTAGAACGAGGCCGCGTTCCGGCAACCAGGAGGCAACTCTCACCACCTGGGCTCCCTCTGGACTGTATGGCAGGTGGGTGTACATCCTGACCCTGTCCGTGGCATGAGAAAACATTGTATTAATAACTGAATCTTTATATGTTACAGGTGATCACAGAAGTCTTTTCATAATACATTGATACTTTATAACTGGCTTCACTTTTACCATAAGATTTTTGACTGTATATTGAATGTGATTATTAAAAAATCCCAATGAAGTTTATATTATGACCATATAAACATTTGGCCAGAATAACATGAATTGTGTATATTACCTGAGGTTGGTGTGTGTGTCCTCCAGGTTGAGCAAGATGGTGTTCATTGTGTATATCACCTGAGGTTGGGTGGTGTGTCCTCCAGGTTGAGCAAGATGGTGTTCATTGTTTATATTACCTGTGGTTGGGTGGTGTGTCCTCCAGGTTGAGCAAGATGGTGTTCATTGTGTATATTACCTGAGGTTGGGTGGTGTGTCCTCCAGGTTGAGGAAGATGGTGTTCATCATGGAGAAGGTCCAGTGGGAGGACAGGAGGGCGTGGAGCTGTGGGAGTGGGAGGCTGGTGACCACCAGCAGCTTGGTGGCCCACACCAGGAGGCGGCCCTTGAGGGACCACTCGGCGAAGGTGCCGAGGAAGACCGGGTCGTGACTCCCCACCACCACTCGCACACACCGAGACTCCATCCTCACCTGTGTACGAACGGATTCTTACAAACCATTACCCGCATCCTCACCTGTGGCTTGTGGAGGTTATGTTTCACCACCACCATTACATGCACCTGTGATAATCATCTAAATAACATACTGACTTTTTTATTCTTAATTGTAATTTGAGAGTGAATTTCCCTCCTGGTCTGGAACGGGAAAGGGATACAGCTCAGTGCAATTTACCTAAAAGTCTCTTAATATAAGTGACCTCCTTTTCACATTAGCTATGATAGTGTATACAGTTTTGTTTGACAACACAGTGAAATTAATCTTGTCATGTGCACCTATATCAAGCTAGTGTGTGAATATGCACCACCAGTAGAAATAAAAGAGCTATTAATGATCAAATTTTATTAAGGATAACATAGAAATATATGAACTAGTAAAACTATACAAGGAGAGATAATTAATTAATAAGGCGCACTGCTTAAAATGTTATATTTAATTTGACAGAGATGTCATAATCGCTGACGATATGCACGGCATCACCCCTAAAGTTGCAATAACATACTGTACATACTTTTTAGTGAAGCATAAATCATAATCACTGTAAATATTTATTGAGTTCTGACGCTATCAAATATTACCACAATAAGAATAACTTGCGTTCCATTTAAATCCCACCAGGGGTAGCGTAGAACAATAAATCAAGATGTTATCATATTTTCCTCCGTCCGAATTAAAACGTTCAATTAAAAGTCAACAGGAGAGCCGGAGGTGTACTTTCGTTGTTAAGTTCAGTGGCGTGGCGATACGTACCATCAGGAATCAGCTAAATAAATCTGGCTCAGTTCTACAGACTAATCCAGCTAATCCCTGGCAGAACGAGCGCCATAATTGGATCAGGTTGGAGGTCAGGTTATGTTGTAGAGAAGATCAGTTGGTATCCTTATGTAGGCAAAAGCCAAGGGGGATATCTTGGTTGCCTTAAACTTTATATTAGCTGAGTGACTACCCGTGGAACCTGGTGAAACAGGTGCGAAACTGAGATACCTGTGGAACGTTGTGAAACAGGCACGGAAAGGACATTCTTATAAAGCCTGGTGAAACAGGAACGAAACTGAATTACCTCTGGTGCAGACAGGAGAGTGACCTACCTGTCGGGCCAGCTGGAGCACACGGGAGATTGACAAACCTGTCGAGCCTGGTGGAGCAGGCGTGCGAGCAGCACCAGGGTCTCGTTAGCTTCCTGGCTGTCTAGCACCACCTTGAACACCACCACACCCCAGGGGATCTGTGGCACTGCACTCTCCTTCTGAGAGAAGAGATAAAAATTATACATAAATGCTACTAATTTTCCCCAAAATTGCTGGAGGGTAGAAACGGGCGTCCTTGGCAATGTAAATTGGGTAATTAAACTCCTGAAGGTTTAACCATTCAGTGGAAAAAAAAATATATTAAGTCCAGAGAAAGAGGGACGGAACCTTGTAACCCACCTCAGGCCTGTGTAATATATGATGGTCCAACCCTTCCTTTAAGAAATACACCAAGACCAAGGAATACAGCCCTCGGAGTTGATCAAACAGTCAAGTGTGTAAGAGAAAAACTGCTACAAAGAAAATTTCAGATCACCCAGGAGTGAACAGGAGGTTCAGTAAAACAATTAATTAATAGGAGAGTTAGAAGATATAGAAGAACACTTAAGTAAAATATTATTGGTTACAGGTGATAGCAGGTGGAGGCTACATAAGAACATACGGCAGGTGGAGGCTACATAAGAACATACAGCAGGTGGAGATTACAAAAGCCCATACAATATGTGATGGCTACATAAAAACATACAGCATGCAGTGGTCTACATGAGAACATATAACAGGTAGAGGCTACATAAGAACATACAGCAGGTGGAGGCTACATAAGAACATACAGCAAGTGGAGGCTACATAAGAACATACAGCAGGTGGAGGCTACATAAGAAAATACAGCAGGTGGAGGCTACATAATAACAAACATCACCTTGAGGATGGTGGAGGGTGAGGTGGTGCCATCTGTGAGGAGGATGAGGGAGCAGGTGGGCTGAGACACCGCCTCCAGCACGGCGCCCACAGCAGCGCCTGACAACAAATCTTCCACGCCTGAGAGAGAAGTACTGAATTATTTATTGTTATATTACAGCTGTACCAAATGTAAGTATTGTGTAAGTTATGTATGACATGCAATAGGTATAATATGCGCTGTGTGTGTTGAGTACGTCCTTTGAAGTATTGTTAATGCTGGAACCTGGAGGGATAGTTTGAATGATATATTGAAGTATTGACTATATATGTGAGAAAAGACATACGAAAATTTAATGAAAAGTAAGTGTAAATATAACTTGTGTGCTAATAATTGAAATTTATTTTTAGGTATTTAGGTCAAAAAGAGCAGGTAATATGTACCGCATCTCAAAGATGGAGTTATTACTTTTATGGTAATATGTGCAGAGGTCCTTGTTCATGACGAAATATTTGCGTGATGACGAAGATAACCTTTCTTACGCATAAATTGGATTTAGAAATGATATTAAAAAGTTGACAAAAGAAATGAAAGATGAAGTTAGGTTTCACTTCTTTACAGTACAGTGGAGAATGTTAACTGAGCATAAAGCTATGTTTAGATATAGTGTTGGGGGGATGTGATGCCATGTTGCAAACATAGACTGGTAAAAAGGAGGATAACAACTGGGACTGGGAGTTTGATTATTGGCTGGCTTAAGGGTTCAGTTTTACCAAGTAAGGAGCAAGTTATAACAATAATCCCGGCAGTGTCAACTACAAATTGTAAATATAAACAGAAACTATGTGTAGTGGTTCGAGTGTCTGGCCAGGAACACGACGAGGATTATGGTTAACCGGGCATAACTCAAGGATGGTCAGACGTTTGGGTGGTTCATGACTGAGATGTGGAAGATGACTAGCGGTGAGCAAGAGGTCAGTAATATTGAATAAGAGTCGTGATAGAGTTAGAGACTCATCACTTGGCAATAGGTTGGTCATCAATTTGGTGTTGCTACATACCAGAGGAACCAAGCTGCGGGAGGATGCTGGCAGCGGCTGTGGTGACCACCACCATCACCAGCAACATCTCTCTGTCGCTGATAAAAATACTCAAGATTAGACTTACAACAGTGTATGGAGACCACATGAGAAAAAGGTTTTCATATTATCTGTGCACATTAATGCTAGGATGGTATATTGTGGCTTGTATTACTTAATGGAGTTTAGTAGTATAGGATAAAGTTAGGTAGTTAGATTTTCTTCTACAGTGTATTGTAGTATAAATTGCTCTTCAATCATTATTCTTTTTCATCGAAGGCGTGTGCGTGTGCGTATGCATGAGCGTCTTAGATTAAATCTTGACTGTAAATTAAAGAAATGCTGCGACAGAGTGGATACATCAATCCCCTCCTGTGCCGAGTGTTGCTGGTTAGATCCTGGAGTAAACCCAGACCACTTATCTGCAGATAGGTACTCAACTTTATAATTGGAAAAGTGTAGGCGGTTAGAGGCAGTGCCAGTCGTGCTGCCTTCTTGTGTACCGAAGTATTAGTATAAGGTGTTGTGTGTCCACATTAACCCTAACTGGCCTTCATGCCTAAGGATCCATTGTTCATAAAACACATGACAAATGGTTGGCATTATCAATTTGTAACTTGATTTAGTTCCTGTGTGATTTTATCAAGATTTATCTTATCCACGTTTCCATTGTGGATCTACGCGAAGTTCCCTTAACACAATCCAGAGAAGTGGTGACCCTAGGATCACACACCCAACACAGACAAAACCAAATACGTGCCCTATGCGCTAACAAAATAAACGCAGTCGTGTAAAGCCACGGCACTATCTCTCCCACTACATTTCCCTTCCTCACCTCCTGCTCCTTCCTCTGTCATCTTTCCCGCTCTGCCTTTCGCTACCAACAACTTTTGGAGCTTCTAAACATGGAACGAAGTTCCCAAGCGGTTTCGTGTAATTCACATCTTCAGGGGTGAGTACAGACTAAGGAGAAGCACAAGACAAGTTATATATACAGTACAGAGGAGGGTGAGATCAAGTCCACAATGATCAGGTCGGAAAATCATTGTCCATCATCAGAGCCTTGAAAACGGACAAGACGTTTTTTGTTCCCTGGTTCTCCTCTTCATTATGAAAGTACGCTTTCCACGAAACAAGTTTGTTGCTGAAGTTAAATATTTATAGTTAAAAAATCAAAAGGGATAAAGTAATACAGTTTGATGCATCTTATTCCTTAGTTGATCGAGTTTTTTCTTGATAGGTGCAGTGGATTTAAGTAGAATTTCATCTAAATCGAGGGAATCGGTCATTTTATTCAAAGGATTGCAGTCGTATTAAAGAGATAAGTCACTGTACTCAAGGGGTGAAGTCATCATAGTCCTTGTGTTTGGGGGTTGAATTTGTATGCAAGGTATTCTAATATCAAAAGAAGGGTGTTGTCTTCGTAATCAAGGGGTTGTCATCGTATTCAAGGGACTGTCATCGTAATCAAGGGGTTTTCATTGTACTAAAGGGGTTGTTATTGTACTGAAGGAGTTATCATAGTATTCAATGTTATAAGACTGCTGAAGTTTTCACGACAGGAATGATAATCATGTGTTACCCAACTGTTCACGATTATTTCTCTTCACTCACACGGTTCGTCCTCTACTTTCTCACATGTTCACCCTCGTTAAGGGATTATGTTTAAAAGTGTAATCGAATGACGAAAAGTTTTATAATGCTTAGATTTTCAAACAATAAATATTGTCATTAAAATCTAATATATAATTATTGGTTGCAAGTAGGGGTGGGGACAAGTATTGGTAATGGAAATGGACATAGAACGACGCAACACTTATTCAAGTGTGTAGCACGATGCAGCAGTCAGTTTATCAGGTGTGCGGCACGCAAAAGAGATGTCCTGCTGACCCACGGGATACACACCATCTCCAACAACCATATTTACTCTCAATCAACACTAACTAAAGTAACACTCATAACCACTGTAAACACCACTGAAAGTCACTTATCATTAAATACACAACATCTAAGGCGAGGAGCAGCACTTACACTTGTGGAGTTCCTTACTCAACTATCATATACTGTTTGTGGCTGTGGCTTCACCAACAACACGCACGGATGACCTCAGAGACTGATCTCCCACCACGATCCGCTACTCACTGTCTCACACGCATCCCGCATGTTTATATAAGCAGCCTCATCACCAACGCGCGTGTGTTAGCTCCTTAGTAATCGGGCGCTTCCAGTTTTATTACCGGCTTGTCATGGCTGGTGGATGTGAAGCGGTGAATCAGACTTTCGGAGATATTCATAGGGTTAAAAGCAATAGATAAGAAGAATACATCATGTAGGGCGAATTCATAACACAGATAATATAAATTTAAGTAGTAATTCAAACTTGTGTTTGATAGTTTAAAAAAATTTTGATGCAGAAAAGAAGCAATAATATCTATTTAATTTTATGAGACAGTGGCAAGTGTGCTTGTGTGGGTGTTCGTGTGAGTATGCGTGTGTCCTGTGTTCATGTAAGTATGTGCGTTTTTGTAGTCTTTTTTTTTACCGAATTTACATGTGTGCACGGATTTATTTTTGAGTATACACGTACGTGTGTGTGTCTGTGTGTGTGTGTGTGTGTGTGCTCGTAATGTAGTTACGGAGAAAATATGTTATAAGTTGGAGACATTACAGTATATTGTTTGACTTATTACTTTGTCATATATTTTATAATCTAAAATTTACTAACACTAATAATGAATAACACAGCTGACTTATGTTACCAATAGCGTTCTTGGAAGGTGGTGGTAGGCAATGGGTGGTGGTAATGGTGGGTGATGGTAGCTGGATGGTGATTGTAGTTGGTTGATGGTTGTAATCCTTGGGTGGAGGTTGTAATGGATGGGTAGTGGTACCTATTGAGTGATGATAGATGAGTGATATTAGTATAACATGAATGGTTTTAGTGGGTTTGTGATGTCGACAAGAAACTAGTGGTAGTAAGTAGTTGGTGGTGAGGGTGGAGGCGGGGGTTAGCACAGGCAGCGTTAGTGTAGGGACACAACACGAGGCAGCAGTCAGTCATGGTAGATGTTCCAGTTAAGATTGACCTCCGGAAAACACTCTACCTCCACCACAACCACATTATTGTGTGGAGTCCAGAGGACAATGCCTCTTCGGGTTACTCTACTCTTCCAGGTTACTGTGTCCCTTCAGGTTGCTGTGCCCCTCCAGGTTACTCTGCCCCTCCAGGTTACTGTGCCTCTCTAGGTAACTGTGCCCCTCCAAGTTACTGTGCCCCTCCAGGTTACTCTGCCCCTCAAGGTTACTGTGCCTCTCCAGGTAACTGTGCCCCTCCAAGTTACTGTGCCCCTCCAGGTTACTCTGCCCCTCCAGGTTACTGTGCCTCTCCAGGTAAGTGTGCCCCTTCAAGCTACTGTGTCCCTCCAGCTTGCTGTGTCCTTCCAGGTTACTGTGTCCCTGCAGGTTACTGTGTCCCTTCAGGTTACTGTGTCCCTCCAGATTACTATGTCCCTCCAGGCTACTGTGCCTCTCCAGGTTACTATACTCCTCCAGGTTACTGTGTCCTTCCAGATTACTGTGCCTCTCCAGGTTACTGTGCCCCTCCAGGTTACTGTGTCCTCCATGGTACTGTGCCCCTCCGTGCTACTGTGCCCCTCCAGGTTACTGTGCCCCTCCAGGTTACTGTGCCCCTCCGGGTTACTGTGCCCCTCCAGGTTAATGTGCCCCTCCAGGTTACTGTGCTTCTTCGGATTACTGCGCCTCTCCGCGTTACTGTGCCCTTCCAGGTTACTGTGCCCCTCCGTGCTACTGTGCCCCGCCAGGTTACTGTGCCTCAAGGCGGAGAGTTTCTAAGAAATTACGTCAGAGTTAAGAATCTAGTGAAAGAGGCTGCAAGAGACCGTGCAGCTTGGTGGGCTGCCATCAGGTAATATCGTAGAATGCACGCGTGGAAAATGGGAGTACAACCTATTTGGCTCAAAGCGAGAGGGAGATTTCTGCAAGGGTACTAAATAGTTTTGGGAGATTCATCCAGTTCTTGAATCAGGGGCAGTCAATGGTTTACTGCTGTGATATGAATGGCTATAAATGTGATCCATCTGAGTGACCCCTTTTTATTGACAGTTCCAAAATTACTTACAAAGCTGCCCTTTGTGAAAATGGATATCGGTTACTTAGCATTCCAATGGTTCACCCAGTTATCTTAAAGTACTTTGAGAATATGGTTGTGGTATTTGAATTGGTAAAATATATTGAGATTTCAAAGTTACAGGCTTACTTATGAGCATTGAAAGTGGCTTATAATATTATATTATGTGTGTGGGACAGCCGAATCGTTAAGGAACATTACCAGAGAAAAACTGGAATATGTGACAATTAACACATGGTGAGAAACATGAACCACTTGTGAACATTGCACATCAAGCTATGGTTAATGAAAAACTTTGAGAATGAATTGCTTAAAGACGGTGAAAGAAGGAATTTTTGTGGACCTCAAATCCGTGGTCTGACAGAGTAGGAGGAACTCCGAGCATATATTGCATTCAGAGACGTTTCTCACAATTTCTTAGGTAGCCACAAGGCGGGAAATTACGTCCAGCTTGTGCGAGTGTTGTGGCTTCCTATTTCAATCTTGGCTGCCTAATGTTATTGAAGCATTATTTTCTCAGTTAATATCTCATTTTTTACCCGCACACCTGGGAGATGTTAGTGATGAACACGACGGGCGATTCAAGCATGGAGAATTGCTTCGAAGAAAATATAATATTTTCACGATGGCGGACGTTTGCCGGATGATGCACCGTGATATATCTATCGATTACAAATGGAAGTCCCCCCAAAAATTCTTTTAGTTAAGGTAGAGTGGTTGTACTGTACTCATCAATAGCCACTCAGACTAACTATTCATGTACCGTCTGCAATAGTTTGGCATCTAGTTTTCGCTTCTACGGATGTAATTTATACAAACACAATACTAAGATTACATTTAAACTCGGCATCCTTGAATGGGATATTTTTTGTTTCTGAACCAATTGAAAAGGTGAAATTTGTTGACAAGTGGAATTATTAAACATTGTGTTTATAGTTAAGTTAATTCCTTTTATAGAGATGTGACGATGGAAAGTTTTCAAGTGGTACGAGTTCCCTGATAGCTAGAGTGGAAAGTGACAGTGGGTCCCATTTGCCTGATGGCCCATATCTAGTACAGTATTGTAAATATTTTGCACTTGGCCAAAGTTTACATTGTGCTGTGGAACAAGTGCGAAGTATGATGTTGAATTCTTAACACTAGTCATCAGTTTTTATCATAGATAGAAATCACATGTTTAACATGTGATGAAAATAAACAAGGGAGGTTAAACGTGTCAGCATTTTTTTTTTCACACTTACATGTCATAAGATTAGATAATTTCTAATATTGCCACATAATTAACCAAACCAAAGGTAGCATCTTTATAATAATAAACTATTCATCCTTATTTAAGGTCATGAAAAGTTTCAAAATTTCTTATATTTGCTTAAATTATGAAGAAATTTAATGTGAGATTTTTGTGGAAGCTCTTGTTGTCGTTGAATTGCCAATTCATTAATTATTTTTTTCATTATTTAAGCAAATAAACGAAAATTTGGATATTTCATGATCTTAAATGACAATGAATAGTTTATTATTATAAAAATGCTACCTTTGGTTTGTTTAATACTTAACCTGACAGTAATACAGCCGAAAATAGATCCACCAATCACAATCACCATTACATACAGCTTTACTTTACCAAATATTGTCAGGTAAATTTGTGAATAAGAGACCCAGGGTAGGGTCAGGGCATCTTTGGTTAACTCTACGTTCCGATTTACGTCTTCGCCTTTACAACGTTTAGAAGTCACATTGTGCTCAGTTATATATAAACATCTATGGTCTACTGCTTATCACTTGACTTAGGATGGGATCTTGTCTCGCCAATACACTTGTCTTGGGTAGATGTTCATCCTGACTTTGACCTGTGCCCTGCTTCCCTCAACACGGGGTTGCAGCAATTTTATTTCCACAAACATTAAAGGAGTTGCTCTATCACCACCACACAAACTAGGTTCATGTCTGTCTTTGCAAAACAGGGAAGGCTGAGGTGGATATACACAGTATTTTCAAAATAACTTATTAAAAGGAAAATACTTAAATTAATTCCTGACATTGGCCTTTATCTCGATCACACTTTATGGTTTAAGTGATGACTGTACTTTTATGAGCTTTGAACATACAACACGTCCTGTAGTTTGTTATGTAAGATAATCTATGGCTTCGAATCACTTCCCGCTGAGTAAATATTCTTTCTCATTTCAGTGTCCTAGAATGAGGTTGAAAAAACTTAATATCCTCAAAGTTTCATATGTATTGTTTCTACTGGAATTATTGTATCATCCAATGCCAATATAAGACATGTCTTAGATAAGCAGACTGACTTCAACCTTTCAATATGAGTGAGTGGTTGCAATCTGTCCTCCTTCAGCCTGCTCGACCTGCAGTATTGCGTCTTGTCAGGTTGTCGTCTACAACATGATAAATGTGGATATTACAGAGCCTAAATCTCAGTATCTTACTTCTCACTGCTTTGTGTGTGTAAATCAAGGCATATTGTAATAAACAAATAAGAGGAAATAGGTTGAGTAGTGCGAGACATTTGTTGGGAATAATATGAAAGGATTAAGATAGATTCATGCAATGGGGTGTGTTCTGAAAATGTTTACTATATAAAATTAATATAGAGTCCAATTTTCGTTAAACTGCGTTAAATTTAAGAAAGTAGAAAAATGTGGGATTTGATGGCAGAAAAGTACAACAATCTTGGACGTGTTGATGGTAATACCGCTCCGTTAAAGCTTATTTATATAGCAGTAGAACTACATTAGTGAAAACATAACTATAGCATTACCTATACTATTACTGAATCACTGGTAAATAATAACATTTAATCAGTACTAAACGATACACATATATGTAATAATTAATAAAACTGCAATAGCACTCGGCATATTGAAGTGCATCAGTATTAGTACAGTATCTGCAAAAGATGGCCATAGATAATCTATTCGTATTTAACCTAGGCTAGAGATATTAGTTATCAGCCGTGAACACCATTATTTCACAATACTACTTGAACCAAGAGTAACAGTTTTTTATCTTAGGAATATCGTAGTATAGATAAACTCGTTAACATTCGCTATAACCAAGTCTTATTCGGTAGCCTTCATCTTTATCACAATAAGAAAGTTTTAATCTTGTGTTTACATAATACTTTGCTATACTGTGCAACATTTGTCACAAGGAAAGGTGCTGGAATGTTCTGGGTGATGAAGATTACGCAAGAGGAAATACCCTCAGGTGGTGATCCCTGATGATAGTTCTATATTAAGTTCGTGCAGGCTCTTTAAGATGCCTTTATAACTATACAAACCCAAACTCTTCATCTAGTGACGCTGTATAAATGTATCTCACCAAAGTCCTGATTTTTTCAAATAATTTGTTAATGGCATATACTTTGTAAGGGAATCGCGGTCATTTTTGTTTTTCACTTATTTTACATAATGATGATCCAATTGCAAATTCGCCAAATTATTGGAGATGTTTCATTTCAGATAATTAACTTATTACGTTTTTTTTTTGCAAAAGCCACATGGGAAAGGCCTCCATGATAAAGACAAGTCCTGCAAGGCCAGAGCCCAAAAGGAGGAGCAAGTATGCTCCCTGCAGGTGTGTGATGGTGAGAGCCTTGATGCCACTGTCTGACTTTGTCTGTTTCTGAGACTCTTCCTCCTGCTGTTGCTGCACCCGTTGCTTAGAGGCTTCCACCAACTGTGGTCAGACGGGAATAACGCTATTCCTGTATGTCCTGCGTGGTACATATAGATATTCAGTATACAGTAATTTTATTGTCTAGTTCTTACTGGTCTACTGGGATATCTACACTGCAGCGTCCATTAACGTAAGCCTGACTTAAACTAGCCTAACCTAACTTATCCTAACCTAACATAGTCTAACCGAACCTTACCTAACCAAACTAACTTAATCTGTTTACCAGGCTACAGTGTAAAATATCCGGGTAGACCAACTCCAGTTCGGTAGACCGCATACTATAATAGCACCAGAAATTCATTGTTCACATTTGGGAACGTTATTTGTGGATGTTTTGACGTAAAACTTACAATGTGTTATCCTCTTATGAATGCCTAAAATAAATTACGTGCACAGCACGACACAGAGATTATTCAGGTGTGTTGAACGACGCAGCAATGAGCAGCTTAGTTGGGCAACACAATGCAGCAGTTATCCAATCAAGTGTGTAGCACGACGCAACAGTATCAGGTGTGCATTACACAGAAGAGATGTCCCGCTGACCCACAGGATACACGCCACCTCCAACTACCACATTTACTCTTAATCAACAGTAACACTCACAACCACTGTAAACACCACTGAAAAACACTCATCGTAAATACACAACCTCTAAGCCGAGAAGCAGCACTTATACTTGTGGAGTTGTTGAGTGAGTTGTGTCACCACCACGACCCGCACCTCACTGTCTCACTCACGCATATCTGCAATTTTGTATAAGTGGCCTCATCACGAGCATGCATGGGTTAGCTCCTTAATAATTCGGCGCCTCGAGGTTTATTATCGACTTGTCATGGGTGCGCTGGTGGATGTGAAGTGGTGAGTCAGACTTTCGGAGATATTCATAGAGTTAGCGAATTCATGACACAGATAAGTTTTAGTATAAATTCAACAATAGTTTAAAACAATCTTGACAGAGAAAAGAAACACAAACTATTTGTTTAATCTTATGATAGACGCTGACGAGTTTATGTACGTGTTCGTGTGAGTTTTTGTTTGTCCCGTGTCGTGTGAGTACGTGTGTTTGTACCAATGTTCCTGTGAGTATGTGTGTTTCTGTCCTTCTTTTGTTTTGTCTGAGTTTGCATGTCGATGTGTGCGCATTTGTTCATGAGTGTACGTGCGTGGGTTATTGTGTGCTTTCTTTCCTTTTGAATAAAGTTCTTCACTCTACCACTCATCGGCAGCGGTGAGGTCAAAATAACAAAGGATAGCCAAAAGACACCTAGGCGCAGTAATCGGCACGACGGACTTCAAGACCGAGTACGTAACGGGGAAAGGTAAATGAGTGGGTCAGGGAAATACAAGCTTGTCTGATATTGCTAATACAGAGCCACATGCGGCTTTTGCGGCGTTCACTCACGGAGTCAAGCATCGCTGGAACTACCTGATGCGCACTATCCTTGATATCGGACCCCTCTTCCACCCTCTGGAAGAAGCTATCAGTGTCAGTTTCATTCCCAAATTAGTGAAACACCCTCACTTAAACCCAGCAGAAAAATCACTCCTTGCACTACCACCGAGACTGGGAGACGAATGGGACTGACCAATCCAGAGGAGATTGCTGCCACTGGACATCAAAACTCAGTTAAGCTCACTACAGCCCTCACCGACCACATAACAGCTCAGAACGCAACAGGCGAGGTGGATACCAGCGAAGTAAACAAGATTCGACGGTCCATTGCTACAGAACGACAGCACGGCCAAAGTGATAAGTTGCAGCAACTGATGCTGCAAATACCAGAGAAATTAAAAAAAAAAAAAAGTAGCTACAGCGCAGGAGGTGGGCGCCTCTAACTGGTTAACTACGTTACCGAGAAGGGCAAATGGTTTCAGTCTTAATATACAGGAATTTACAGATGCTATTGCTCTAACGTACGGTAGGCCAGTAGAAGGTTAGCACTCCCAATGCGTGTGTGGCTCTTCCTATGACGTCGATCGCGCCATGGTGTGCAAGAAAGGGGGCTTCATATGCATGAGGCATGACGATTTAAGGGATCTCACTGCAATTATGTTGAAGGAAATCTGTCATGATGTCAGGGTAGAACCGACCCTCTTTCCATTGGACGGTGAGAATATCCAACATAGGACTTCAAACACATTTCAACGAAGCCTGTGTTGACATCAGTGCTCGAGGATTCTGGATGCGGGTAAAGTGAGCCTTCTTCGACTTAGGATTTTTGACCCCATGGCCGCATGTCACCGTAACTGAGCTCTCGATGCTGCACACAGGAGGAACAAGAACGACAAGATAAGGGCATATGGGGAGAGAATTCTGAACGTTGATCAAGGCAGCTTCGCTTCTCTGGTGTTCACAACCTCTGGTGGGATGGGACCAAGTGCAAGATGCTTCTACGCCAGACTCGCGGAGGTGATCTCCGAACAGAAGCAGCAGCCCAGAAGTTATGTTACAGCCTGGTTGAGATGTCAACTGTTCTTCTCTCTCCTTAGGTCTGCTTTGCTCTGCCTCAGGGGAACGAGAGCATCGGCCCTAAAGCCGACAACAGTTGCAGATATTGACTACGAGGCAACAGTCACTGAATGCCTCATAGATCTGCGGCTCAACTAACTCAACACAGCTAGGGTAGCTACTTATGTATTAGGATATTTAATTTTAAGGTAATAAAATGGCGGCGAAGGTGTGGCTATTAGGGGAGGCTGGAGGCCATTTTAATCCCTGACCCCTCCAAAAAAAAATATATGGCCGTTGGGTGAAGGTTGTACCTACTGAGTGATGATAGATAACTGATATTAGTATAACATGAATGGGTTTTGTGGGTTTGTGGTGTCGACAAAAAACTAGTGTTAGTAAGTAGATTGTAGTGATGGATGGATGAATGTATAAGTTGAGGGTAGAGGCGGGGGTGAGCACAGGTAGCGTTAGTGTAGGGACGTAACACGAGGCAGCAGTCATTCAGTCAGTGCAGCACGACTCAGCAGTCAGGCATGACAGATGTTCCAGTTAAGATTGACCTCTGGGATACACCCTACCTCCACCACAGCCACATTAAATTGAAGAGGACACAGTAACCTGGAAGGACACACTAACCTGGAGGGACACAGTAACCTGGATTGACACAGTAACCTGGAGGGACACAGTAACCTGGAGGGACACAGTAACCTAGAGGAGTAGAGTAACTTGGTGGTCAGCCACCCAACGTCATTGCCGTCATAATTATTATCATTGATCGTTTTCTGTGCGACAGTGTCTGGATGCAAGCTTATCGCGTTGACTGTCCAAACCTCTTATGTTTAGTAAGATGACTTAACCATAAGAAGTCTGATTAACGGTGATGATGATAATATTGATTGTAATATCATGAATGATGCTGATATTTATAATGCTAATAATATTGACATTGATGGTGATAATTGATGTCCATAATGGCCATAATAATGAGACTGAATGGAAATGATAATAATATTAATGTACTTAATAATAATTATAATAATAATAAATGGTAATTATAACAGATAATAAAAAAATCACTTTTGACATTAAGAATAATAATAGCAATGCCGTATTGACAATAAATTAAATAATTTATTCGTAAATGCCTAATGGTTATGACATTGATATCATAATATTGGTACTACTGACAATCACAAGGTAAACTACTGCTACAAACTGCCATACAGTAGTTTATATTTTGGTTAGATACACAGGTAAACTAGAAACGACTTACATCTAGTCTTTGAACACTTTTCATGAATTAAATTTAAGAGAACTTGTCTTCATTTGTTTTTCTGTAGTTTATGTAAAATATCAAAGTCCACAATATACTAGACAGTTGTGTGGAGACTGTTGGTACCCTTGGTTTATTCGTGGTCTGGGTTGTTCGTCCTGAGACAACACGCACGTCTTCGAAAGTGTTGACTTTTGGTTTAAGAAAAAAATGTTTTATCGTTATTTATTATGTTTCATACAGTTTTGTCTTGATTTCCGTTTATTTTCCGTTTGGTTGCCTTTAATAAGTAAATACAGCGGAATAAACAATATAAACAATTCTAGACACTTTTTGTCACCAGTTGACTGACACCACTTTGAGACATCGATGACGTAAGCGTTTCCAAGGTTCAGGAACAAATCTGATCAGTTTTCGATACACCAAACCCAATCATCCAAAAACGAACCATTATACGAACTAAAATATTGGCATATAAGCTTGAGTAATACATTGCCTTATACTTTTTAATTATTTACAGATAAAGACAAAGATCTCTAAATCTCTAAAACTAAAACTCAGTCCGTAATAGCACTAGGACGAAGTTTGGCCAGTTTGCTCAAGTCTTGAATGTGTTCGTTTCGCGGTTTCGGATTTATGAGAATGTCAACTGAGGCCTCCAACAAGACAAGACCTACAGTCACCTACTCAGTGCTGTCTCTTCCTCCATGCCGGCAAGGACGCATGCGAATGCTTATTGATAAATAGCCGGTGAAGAGACCGAAATTGACGAGGTATGGAAAGTCAGTTTAATAAAGCGTTTGTGAGTGTCGCAAAGTATTTATAAGTGTGGTAATGTTAAAAGTGTTTCTAAGTGGACCTAAGTTTCAAAAAGTGCTTTTAAGTGTCGTCCAGGTTTCACAAGTATTGTGGTGAGATCAAAATTGTCATTTACCTGTTCGTAAGTACAGTAATGTAAATTGTTTATAAGTGTTTTAAATTGTGTGTTATGAAGTTACATAAGTGATGTGAAGTAGTTGTGTCATGAAGACTTATAAATATCACAAAGCAATTGTGGGCGCAAAAAACACCCATACGTGTCAGAAAAGTGGTATAAAATGTCGTAAAGTGGCATAAGGTGCCATAGAGTCACTTACTGTATATCACAAAGATTCATGTAATATCGAAAACTTTTATAAAGTGCTTTTAAGTGCCAGTAGGTCTAATAGTGCCAGTTAGCCTATAAGTGTCGTATAATGACGGAAAATATGGTGCACAATGAAAAAGTGCTATGAAGTGTCAGAGGTGTCATTAAGTGACCTAAGGTGTCAAAGTGTCATAAAGTGTCAGTGTTCTAAAGTGTCATGAATGCCAAATAATTTCAGTGTTGTAAAGTGACATAAAGTGTCTCGAATAATTATAGAGTGTTCAAGCAAGATGACCAACATACAATAGTGTCTTATGGTGTCGAAAAGTGTTGTAAGGTGCTGTGAGTTCTTTCAAAGTGTCAAGTGCCATTGAATAAAAGTGTCCATAAAGCGCCATTAATGTTTTAAAGTCTTGCAAAGTGTCAGTAATGTCATGAAGTGCTGCAAAGTACCTTGAACTATCACAAGGTGTAAAGTGTGTCATGCAGTACAGCAAGGTATTGTCAAGTGTCATGAGGTGTCATAAAAGTATCAATATGGCGCCAGGGCTTCCACTACCCCCAGCACAAGGTAACTACTAATAATACTACTGTTGTGTTCTTGACATATTGGAAGCTTCTCTTAGAAATTCATTTGGCATAAACTAATGCTTAAGATCATTGGTTCTGTCTTTGTTGTTCCTGTAAGTTAAATGTGAATAATGATATAGGTGCGTGTGTGGGATAGACGGCAGGTAATTTTAACTGAATTTTTCCTTTTCTTTTTCCAGGTAAGTGTGAGTTAAAACAGCTCTTCGAGGGATATTAACACACCATATCTCAGGTGCGTCCAAGTTATCATATTCATTGATTATCGTTTTATTCATTAGCTAAGTCTGGGAAATTTCTTGAATCAATTACAGCAGATAGCATCCGATCGCATCTAGAGAAAAGCAAATTAATCTACGACTCTCAACATGGGTTTACAAAGGGAAAATCTTGTCTAACAAATCTGCTGACATTTTTTAGGAAAGTCTTCGAGGTAGTAGATAATGACGAAAATTACGATGTTATTTACTTAGACTTTAGCAAAGCATTTGACAGAGTACCGCATCAGAGGCTTCTGAGAAAAATTAAGGCTCATGGTATCGAGGGGAAAGTTTTAAATTGGATAAAATCGTGGCTCACCGATAGAACGCAGAGGGTCAGCGTAGATGGTGTTAAATCTGAGTGGGGTCGTGTAACCAGTGGGGTTCCCCAGGAGTCAGTACTAGGCCCACTCTTGTTCATAATCTACATGAACGATCTAGAAACTGGGATCAGCAGTGACATAAGCAAGTTTGCGGATGACACCAAAATAGGGCGGCAGATTAATTCAGGGCAGGATGCAAATGCATTACAGGAGGATCTAAATAAACTGCAGGGGTGGTCTGAAAAATGGCAAATGAAATTTAACACCAGCAAGTGCAGCGTACTTAATATTGGAAGAACAAATACTGTCAATGTATACAGCTTTAACAACATCAACCTAGAGAAGTCGACTTGTTAAAGAGACCTAGGGGTACTTGTAAGCCCGGACCTACGGCCTAGAAAACAGTGCGTTAATGTTCGAAATAAGGCAAACAGAGTATTGGGTTTTATATCTAGAAGTGTAAGTAACATGAGTGCAGAGGTCTTATTGCAACTATATCTTGCGCTAGTTAGGCCGCACCTCGATTATGCGGTTCAGTTCTGGTGCCCCTATTATAGAATGGATATAAATTCACTAGAGTCGGTGCAGCGAAGAATGACAAAAATGATTCCGGGACTTAGAACCCTTCCATATCAGGATAGGTTAAAGAAACTTAATTTGCATTCCCTAGAAAGACGAAGAGTGCGGGGAGATATGATAGAAGTATTTAAGTGGGTGAAAGGAATCAATAAAGGGGATATAGATAAAGTTCTTATAATATCCGAGCAGGATAGGACTCGGAGCAACGGATTCAAGTTGGATAAGTTTAGGTTTAGGAGGGAGATAGGAAGAAACTGGTTCACAAATAGGGTGGTGGACGAGTGGAACAAGCGTAGCAACTTTGTAGTAAGTGCGGGAACTCTGGAAAGTTTCAAAAGGAGGCTAGATAGATTCATGGATGATAGAGAGTGGTAGTAACTCTCGACAGGAGCTGCCATGCACAGGCCAACCGGCCTATTGCAGACTCCTTATTTTCTTATGTTCTTATCCCACAACGGTTTTAAAGGAACGTTATGCTTTTCCCCTCCATCTTTGAGGACGTCGGTGTCCCTCCCATATCAATGAATCAACGTGATGCCCCACTCGTTCACACTGACGTGGGACCCACTCCTTATCCTTACACCATTTTTGTAGTCGCCTGAAGTCTCGTCGCTGTCTATAGGAAAGTCTTCTTCCCTCGCGCCCTCTGTGAGGATATCGGAGTCCTCCCCCTCCCACCTTCTTTCCTTCAGAGCCTCATCTCTTTCATTCAAGTGGGTACAGTGATCACACTCACCTGTTTTAGAGGCATCCGTATCTTTCCTGGAAAAATAAAATGACCTTCACCATGCTGTCATGGTTTCATTATCCTGCTTTACAGGCTTATTGGCTTCGTGTTTTAAAGTCATGTCCTCTCTATCGGCTGTTGATATGTAAAAGAGGTCCTAGCCATAATTGGCAACAACCTAACCTAACCATGGGGATTGGAGCTTAGTAATAACAGGTCCCAATCCCAGTAAGTACGAATTCCATTGGATCCGAATTTTAATTGGCTCCCACCATAATGCTGAGGTTCGTAATGCCTCAAGGGCGATTAGGATTAAGGTCTTTTTGGGCAGAGAATCATTTGACCTTGAAATTTTCTGTGTATTGACCCTGCCACAACTCAATATCAAGAGACCAATGTTTTCGGTGAGTTGGGTCTCTCCTCTCGTTTTAGATGTGTGGGAACGTCCTCACACTCCTGTTATCTCGGGAACTTTAGACCACATCCTCGTGTTTCAAGAACATCAAAGTATTTTTCCATGTAATTTTTGGGGATGCCACGTTTTCCTAAGCTTGCATTAAACACCGATTTTTTTAAGTTTTATGAAAATAGAAAGTCATTCATTTTACTATATTGAAAGCGCTGTTCGTTGTTGACTGGAGTTAAATCTTCTCAGTATTCCTCCCAGACCGAAAGTTTGGGAATATATGTCAATGATGCTGTCCATCCATCCATCCTTCTGTCCGTTCGTCCGTCCGTCATAGATTTCGTGTCCACTCGGCAACTCGCCACAGACGCGATGGATTAATTTTGGTATTAGTGTGAGAACGTAAATTATGGCAGGGTCTTACAGAGCAGTTTACTGGACGTGTTGATAGTTCAGAGACTTCAGAGATCAAGCCAGAATTTCCGATGATCAAGAGGGGTCTTAATTTTTTTTGGATGGGGGGGGGGACTTTAGAAAACTGTTTTTTGGACAAACTACTTAAAATGTTTCATTATTTCTGTCTAAGGTTATTTTGAAGCCCAGTTACTGTTCTTGGATTCCACAGCTTCAGTTGGTAGATATAAAGCTTTTGAAGAGGGAGAAGCATTGAGCGTACTTCATTTTATTTATTTAGTTAGTTATTATTTATTGATTAGTCATTAAAGTTAAATTGTGTTAAAACTCATTTCAACATAAAATGATTATCATCTTTGGAAAGACAGTTAAACAAGAAAAATCCAGAAAACTCGCCTTGTATGCAGTGTTTTAGTATACTGTCGTATTGAATCTTTTCATATCCAATATAAATATTTATTGTGCATATATTTTAAGAGTGATAATATTTGTTAAGCTGGATTCATAGTTATTTGACCGAAATCTTATTGTAAAATTTTATTTGTTTATTTATTTATTTATTATCAATTTCAACAACGGGTACCAATGCCTCTCGTCTCTACGGGCGAGATGAAGATGGTTTATCCTGCCCGTGTTGACGGGCACCTTGACACTGGCAGAGGACGTTCCTCGATTCACACAGGACGTCCATCAAATGGTTGGTTGGTTGGTTGTACGGAGAGAAGTAGAGCATAGCTCTAAGAGTGGGAGAAGGGTAAAGTACAAGGTAAAGTTCAGAAGTGGGAAGTAAAGGAGAATACAGCAGGTGGGCTATCCACCTTGCGGAGACGGGTTTTTTTGTCTTCCGTAACTGTGCTGCATTAGAGGTTCATGGTGTTAGGGAAGGCCGGTCTCAGCCAAGCTAAGCTAAGTTATTCTGAGTGTCCTTGGGGCATATTATCTTAGGGTGGGGGGGGGGGGGGTCCCTCCAGGTCCTTGTGGCACTGTAGGGATGATCCTCTCCTTTTTTTTTTTTTTTTTTTTTTTTTTTTTTTTTTTGTGAACAATTTTGGTCTTTGTTTATTTGTGGGGTCCCTCCAGGTCCTTGTGTGACTGGAGAGTTGTGCCCATCTTTTGGTTCTTATTTGTTGTATTTTTTATTGTTGATTTGTTGTTATTGTGTATATAGAGGCTCTGGTTCTTCATTATCATTGTTCCTGCTTCTAGGCCACCATCTGTGTGATGTGTTGTTGTTTTCCTCGATTAATTTGTTTAGTATGGGATCCTGTTCTTGCTGGATTTTTTCCCATATTGCATTTGCTTGGGTGTGTATTCTGATGTTGAGTGGGTCTATGCCGTGTTCTGTGTGTATGTCTTGTACTGTTTGTGTGTATGGTGGTTGGTGTTTTGCCGCTCTTCTGAGGGCTATATTTTGCACTGCTTGATATTTCAGCTGATTAGTTCTTGCGATTGTGTTCAGAGGTATCGGAGGGTATTCTAGGTGTGGTCTGATCAGTGCTTTATATAGGTGCAATTGCGTGTTGGTGTCCAATTGGCGGAATCTTCTGAGCTTTGTAAGTTGTGATCTTGCCATAGCTATTCTTTCATTGATGTGAGGAATTATTCCGCTTCTGGAGATCTTGAGTCCTAGTGTTTTTCCCTTGGCAACATATGGTATTTGTTGATTGTTGATAATAATAGGGCATGGGTTCGTTTTTGCGATGTGAATTATTTGGAGTTTTTGGACATTGGTTTTTATCTTCCATTTTCGTTCATAGTTGTTTATTAACTCTATTTCTCTGCATGTTCTAATGGCCATCATTTGTTTGGATTTTCCCGGGTACCTGATTATCTGTGTAACATCATCTGCGTATGCTATATATTCTGATTGCCGTGGTTGCGGCATATCTGCCGTATATACAGTGTATAACGTTGGTGATATATTGCTGCCTTGGGGAACTCCGCTATAAAGGTTGAAGGTTTGTCCTAGATGGTTGTCAATGATAAGTTTAGCCTTTCTGTTATCTAAGAAATTACATAGTAGTGCTGTGATGTTTGTAGGCATGTCCAATTTGATTATTTTATACTTCATTCCTTCA
Organism: Homarus gammarus; assembly: GCA_958450375.1. Taxonomy (NCBI): domain Eukaryota; kingdom Metazoa; phylum Arthropoda; class Malacostraca; order Decapoda; family Nephropidae; genus Homarus; species Homarus gammarus. The sequence goes on along the minus strand of CAUDMG010001619.1, from coordinate 1,365,688 downwards.
TGCCAGACTTTGTCAAATGCTTTTGAAACATCTCTTAGAATTATATTACATTGTTCTTTGTTACTTGCAGCATTTGCGATTGACTCGTATATTAATGCTATTGCTGTATTGGTCCCTCGGTTTTTTCGAAAGCCGTGCTGTCTCGGGTTATATTTATTTTCTTGGTCTAGAAAATTTCTGAGTGTGGTTAATTATTTTTTCCAATATTTTACCGGGTGTTTCCAGTAATGAGATGGGTCTGTAGTTTTCTGCTTGAGTATGGTTCTTTCCTGCTTTCGGGATGAGTCTGATTTTGGCTATTTTTAATTTGGTAGGGAAAAAGCCAGTTGCAAGTGAGGCATTATATATATTTTTGAGCTGTTCGATCATAGTCTGAGGAATGTTTTGTAATACGATTTTATTAATTTGGCTTATGCCAGGTGCTTTATTCTTGAGACTTGCTATTGTTTTTACAATATCATTTTGAGTTAGAGGAGCAATTATTGGGTTGTTGATGTTTAAAGAATTGAGGTTAATTTTTACGGTGGGTTTCCATTTCTCTGTGTTCTGGTTCAAATATGGTCTAGTTGCCTGTTCTGTTTCTTGGCAGAAGCTTCTATTATCTTCGTCGTTGATTGTGAATATGTTTTTCCAGAATTCTCTGAATATTGGTTCTTTTTCGTGTGGTTCTGTTGCTTTTCTACCGTTTTTGTCCTTAATATAACTCGTTTCTTCCGAATTAGTTCCCATTAGGTTTTTAATTTTTTTCCAGAATGCTTTTGGGTTTCTGTGATCTGCTTGTGTGTCCTGAATCAGCTTGTTCCATGTTTCATTGTATTTGTTCTTACTTATTTTTTTCAGTTCTTCTTTTATATTCCTGTATAATATTCTGATGTCATTGTTCCACCCGTGTGTTTTGGTGTATTCATATAGATTAGTGAATCTAGTTTGTATCATTTTCTCTTCATGTGTTAATTGTGCATGTGGTAATGTACGGTATGTTGTTTTTGGGATATTGTTTTGCATTGCTGTTGTTACTTCATTGTACCATTTGTCCAGTGTTTTGTCAATCTCAGTTGTGTCTTTATTGTGTAGGAGTGTTGGTTCGTTTTTGCTCAGATCCAATTTAAATTTTTCCCAATTTGCTCTATTAAGTGAAAATCTTGGGATTGATGGAATTTGTATCGGGGATGTGGATAAAGTTGCTATTATGGGTAAATGATCACTGGTTGTTGTGGGTCCAGCTTTTAGATGTACATTTAGATGGTGATGCCTATTGGTTAAAACAATGTCAGGTTTCCCAGTGTTACCGGCTGATACGTAAGTTGCGAAATCGGGCCCAAGGTGAGTTATTGTCCCGTGTTCGATGAGAGCATGTAGAATTTTTCCTCCTGCGTTTCTGATATTATTTCCTAAGGTTGTGTGTTTTGCATTGAGGTCTCCTATAAAGTATGCTGGATTGTTTTGCCTCAGTAGTCTTAAAATATCCCCTGTAGGGAATATTGGCCTTCTGAATGTTAAATAAGACGTTCCGATTAATATTGGGCCTCTGGTTGTGTTTACTTCGGCTGCAAGAAAGTTGCATGAAAATTGTCTATGATTTTATATTGTATGTTGCGTTTTATAGCTATTGCTATGCCGTCGTGTGGTTCATCGTGTATGTTCATTTGATGTAGGCTACATGGTAGTTAAAAATCATGATTTTGTCACCTTTTTTCCGACCATGTGCGTTGATAAGAATGATGTCTGGGTCTATTGTGCTATATATGTTGGTGAGTTCTGATTTCCTCGTCAGATTCCAGGCAAGGACGTTGTGCTGGATTATCTTTAATAATTTATTTTGTGTAATCGTGGATCCCGAGAACTTGGTGTAGGGTGTTTGCTGGCTCGTGCATCTCCTGGTGAGTGTCTACTCCTTTCCTCCTTCAGTCCCGTTCTGATTTTCTTAAATTTGGTTACATCCACTCTTTCGATTCTATTATATTTGTTATTTAAAAGTCCTGCATTTATCAATTGGTCTATATAGGTTTCTTCTACCCTATCGTCTTCGTAGGTGAATTTTACAGTGCCTTCCTTAATTTCCTGCAGAAGTCTGTCATTTGATATTGTAGGTGGTGTGTTGACTGAGTAAAAGCGGATGCCGATCTCATTGCCTAGGTCTGCTGGCTGCACATCGCTTGGTGAAGATGGGGGGGGGGGGGGGGGGCACGATGACCAGAGTGGGATTCTTTTCTTAATTTTGCTTTGGTTGGATCAACTTTTGCAGATTGTGATTTCTCTGTTTGCTGAGTGGTGGAGTCTGATAATTTGCGGTGTGGTGTGACTTCTTGGGTGATAGGGTCTATTTCCATGACGGTTTCTTCTGTGCCTAGTTTGGTTTTGTGCTCCTGTGGTTTCGTTACTCCCAGGCTACTCTCGGTGACGATTTTAAATATTTCTGTTGAGGGGGCGTCGTCTAGAAATTTTACCTCTGGCAGATTGTTTGCCGCAAACATTTCTCTAATCGTTTTTCCGAATGTTCCTGGTTTTGCAATGTTATTAATGTGTGCATGTATGATACTAGTTAGGATCGTGAAAGGTAATCCTTCACTCAGATTGAGGTATGTCGGCTGCATGAGGGGATTTTCTTTAGTTTTCTTCAGGACTTTGGAAGTGGTATCCTGTAGCTTTGCAATTGCTGCGTATGTTTTGTTGGGGTCTGTTTCAATCTTCTTATTTGTTCTTTCTTTTTCTCTCAGGTTTCTAATTATTTCTTTTCTTATGGGACAACGCGCTGCTAGTGTTCGGTGGTCCCCATTACAGTTCAGGCATTTTGGGTTATCTTTGTTGCTACATTCTCTGAATGTATGGCCCTCTGTTGCACATTCAGAGCAGAACTTCTTATCTTTTAGTGGACAATTTGCAGCTAGATGATTATATTTGTAGCAGTTCCAACAGGGTGTTATTGGAAAAAATTCCTCCTGCTCAATTTGATGTTTTGTGAGATGGTAATGGGAAATACAGGGGCCATTCTCTAGGGCTTTTTGTGCCATGGAGATCTCTCCAAACCTGACCTTCATCATGGTAGGAGCACCAGGCATTAACACAACCTCCTCGACTCTGGCCCATGTGTTCTTCTCTTCTATGTTGTTGGCAATATCACTTGGTGTTTGTTTCAGTATGTTTTTATCTACCCTTTTAATTACTATGGATTTTTTGGCTCGTAGTTGTGGTGGTATTACTATTTCGAATCCTTGTTCTTTTAATTTCTTTGTTGATTCGTCTGAGAGCATGTTGTCTACATCTTTTTCTTCAAGGCACAGGACTATGTAGGAGTCCTTTGTTTCTATTAGTGCGGCGAATTTGATGTTTAACTGGGCACACAGTAGTATACCCAGTTCCTCCTTACGTTTTTCCGATACGCCCCCCAAGAGGGAGCGTACCCGTATCCTGTTTCCGGTTGTCCTAGTCATTGCATTTGGTCGTTCTCCGTCTTGTTATGGTTTTTACAGTTGCCCTACCTATCCAGGCGAGCAACCTAAACACAGGAATTACAACACCCCCCACCGCCACTTGCTGGTCGAGTGGTCGTAGGGTGGTTCCTGTGTCACTCACCCAGTAACCCCGTTAGGGGAACCTATATCCCTATTGTTAAAATTGCTCACTTATAGGCGTGAACTTGAAGTGTGCCTATTCGGGGGAGGGGTGGAGGATTAAGGATTGCGACCCCCTTCCCAGGTGGACCCGCACGATCACGGTTTCCCAGGAAGGCTCGGCGGAGGGGTGGGTTCTGCTCCTACCCCCTTTCGTGTTCACAAACCCCTACAGTGGAGGTGAACAGTTACAGGGGGGACCCAAGGACGAATACACCTCTAGGGTGCAGGTCCCCAGGCCAGAGCGAAAAAAGAAGGAAGAACAAGGTAAAACAGCCAGAGGTGCAAGTGACACCAATGGGATCGCGGCCCAAATCCGCTACAGAAAGCCGTTACAGATCACCCGATCAGGGCCGCCTCTGATCAGGAGTCACCCCTGATCAGTAGGGAGGCACAGAAAGGGCGTTGTCTGCAACGAGCTTACCGGTTGTGTGTAGTGATGGTGGTGAGGTGGTCGATTTCGTTCAGGTCGTCAACGGTTGAAAGACAGGCTGGCAGGCTTTAGCAGTGAAGGTTCTGGAAAGAAGTCCGTTCACGGCGAAGGCTGGCTGGCGAATGCCCCATCAAATGGGCCGGTTCCGTCATCTTTTGAGACTAAGACAGTAACCCTCTTTTATGATTCGCTATTCTTATTGGTTAAATGTTCTTGTTGTATTTCTTCATTGGCTTAATGAGTGGAGAATTCATTAACGTGTAGGTAGGTGGCGAAGACGTTGATAGACTATAGCAGTAAATGGGACTTGCTTTTGAGACAAAGAAGAATATCTGTTTGTGTCTGTCCTGTTTATTGTTATTACTATTATCAGTGATATAATTTTGTCATAATTATAAAACTATTAATCTAATTAGGAAGGTCAAGGCCGTTGATATATGTTTATCTGATTAAGGGTGGCGGCACAATTCTAGAACAGAAACACCTGCAACATTTACCATACATCAACCACACAATTATCTTCACTACATCATCTACACTACCGTATATTAAATGCACATTTGACATTATAAGGTTATTACTCTCCTTCAACAAAATAGGTTTTGAGTACGTTAGTAATTACGTTAATCTCCCAACACACACTCTACGGCACTGTAGTGTTCTACATAAGAGACATAGGGAATCTAAAATTTGAAATATTTTTTAAGTTTATTGCATCAAGTTCTTAGAAATGCAATGAAAAATGACTTGGTTGGTATCATCAGCAAGACAGCAAATGCGAGATTAAGATTTCAAGTTTTCAGTTATTAATTATTGTTCGTGAGCTTTTATCACAAAACATTTAAGCAAAGGAAATTAAAGCTAATTAGGTGTTTATGGTCATTTTAAGAGATGTTACACGGTGAGAAGTTCCACGATGGAGGAGACTCCAGCCAGGCCGAGGCCTAGGAGGAAGAGTATGAAGGCTCCCTGCAGGTGTGTGATGGTGAGGGACCTGAGGCTGCTGTCTGACTCTGTCTCTTTTTCTGTCTCCTGTTGCTTGTACCTCCTGCGACTCTCCATCTGAGCTTGACGCAACAGGTCGTCGTTCCATCTCTCGTACAGTCCAGCCTGTGGAGCACATGACATGTGAACACCTACACTGGTCCTACACCACGATGGACTGGCCTGATACTTGTCCAATTACAGTAGTCTTCTATCATTGAACACCTTTGTAGTGTGAAAATTGATTCGCCATAAGAGACAGAAGACTTGTTAATCATTGGTCACTAAGTATTGTACTGATATGAGTATACTGTATAATTTGGGAATTATCGTATAAAGTAAGTGTAAATGAAAGCAACGTCATTACGTTTAATTATATTTTCCATTTTAAGGATAATAATTTATGGTGCGGCTACACTAGCGTACATTTTGTCCGAAACATGTGATCGACAAGAAGAAATGAAGCACAGGGTTCACTGCTACTACATGTAGCCTCGTCCGCACCAGTGCTACCGACAAGTTTCTACAAGTGTTACCACCCTATACGTGAAACAGATCTCTTATGTTCGATATGATTAAAACTACAGTTTCCAACATTTTCGTCTACTTGTTCGCGACATTATTGTCGACACGGTTGTCAACATATGTTACCGTCTAATGCGGTCACACTAACAGTCGGAACCCTGTGCCTTGTTTATTCCTGTCGATCACATGTTTCGGGCAAAATGTTTGCTAATGTGGCCGCATCCTTATAGTTCAAGAGCATCTTCTCTAGTGCTTAGGTCACTGACCTCAATGACAGCCATGAGGCAGCGGTCGAGGACGGGCCCAAAGGGAGCGTCATGGGGGATGGGCCAGGCGCCCTGGCCAGGAATGATGCTCTCCCGGCCGAGGTATAACTTGGGGGTCCCGTCTGCCCCAATGAACCGCTTTGATATTTTTAGTTGTTGGTAGCGTCCAGAGTCCAGGTGAGCTTGTCTACAATAACCCCAGATAATATTAAATTATATTTTTTTTTTATCAAAGCCGAGGAGTCTTGAACTTTACTAAAACTGTAAACTTGATCAATCATCAGGACAAATAATATGGCATTATGTGAATTTCAAGCCTCGGCCAAAACTAACGCATGACTTTACAGGAAGTGTGGACTTGCGTTTGTCTTTATAATTGAATTTGGGGCAATGTAAAGTCAGCCAAAGATACAGCGACCCCACCCTGAGTCTCGCATTGGCAATTTTATCTGGCAATACTTGGTAAAGTAAGGCTGTATGTAAAGGTGATTGTGATTGGTGTATCTATTTTCGCCTGCATTACTGTCAGGATAAATGTTAAGCAATCAAAAGGGAGAATTTTTATAATAATAATCTATTCATTGTTATTTAAGATCATGAGAAGTTTCCAGAAGTTCGTATATTTGGTTAATGATGTAGAAATTATACAGGGTGATTCAGCAAAGAGTACATTAAATTGGAGAATGAAATCCTTGGATAATTCTAAACCAAAATGTCTTTATGGTAAAATGCCAGATTCTGCATAGTTTCCATGTTACAATACATTTAAGATGTTGTTTAAAGAGAGTGAATTTGAAGTGAAACCCCCATAGGTTTTTGTAATCATTTATCTCATTCGGTCGTACACGGTCCCTGTCTCACTGCACCTCTGTCAGACATCTGTATCACGCTGTACTGCTGTACATAAGACATCTTTGAATAAATGATTACAAAAACCTACCCGGGTTTCACATCAAATTCACTCTCATTAAACAACCTCTTAAATGTATTGTAATATGGAAACTATGCAGAATCTGACATTTTACCCTAGAGACATGGTGGTTTAGAATTATCCAAGGATTTCATCCTCCAATTTAATGTACTCTTTGCTGAATCACCCCGTATTAATGAACTGGCAACTCACCTACAACGAGGAACAAGGTCTACCAAAAGATTCTCAGATCAAATTTTCTTCATTATTTCAGCAAATTTCAAAACATTTTGAAACTTCCCATGATCCTAAATAACAATGAATAGTTAATATTATAAAAATGCAACCTTTTGATTGTTTAATATTTATTCTGACAGTTATACAGCAGGAAATAGATCCACCAATCACAATCACCATTACATACAGCCTTATTTTATCAAGTATTGCCAGGTAAAATTGCCAGTACGAGACTCAGAGTGGGGTCGCTGGATCTTTGGCCAACTGTACTCTATTTACATCGGAATCTGTGGATACTTTTGTAAAAGTGCTGTTCTATTTTTCTTTTTAAGTAGGAATTAAGAATCAGTTAGGCAACTTACTTTCTCTCAACTGCCTGTTGTTGTCCGACATTTACTGATGGAACGATATGCATCAGTTGGCCCAGTCTCTTGAACAACTGTGAATCTGACTTGCTGAAGAAATTTTTGAACTCGACCCCGTATGGTGGCATCGTTATCCTGTGTGTATAGATGCTGGTTTGAGAGGAATGAAAGGCCACACAGGTAGACAGTTTCATTCACTTTTTATCGAATCACCTGGAGTCTCCCAAAATGTCAGTTTTTTCTGCTATGTTCTTAAGATGTCTGCGTACTTGTGACTCTGAATTTATTGATGATGAATTGAAACACATTCGTTCCATTGCACAGAAACTCGGGTACCCTTCTGTGTTTGTTGATCGTTGTTTTAAAAGGGCTAAAAAATCCTTTCATTCCTCTCAAACCAGGCAAGTTCCTACACTTAAGAATATTTTGACTCTGCTGTATCGTAATGAATTTGTCCCGTTAGTTCGGTCCCTCAAGCTTCTGAATATTAATGTTGTTTTCAAGTATGACTCAACCATTACCAATATGTTAATAAGAAATAGCCCAAGTTTGAATGTAAATGGAAGTGTTTATTGTATTCCATGTAGCAAATGTAATTGTAATTATGTAGGACAGACAGGAAAAACACTGCAGCTCAGAATCAGACAACATAAGTATAATATCAGAACAGCAACTGAAAGCAGTGCCTTGTTCGTTCATGTTAGGAATAATAATCATCCCATTGCTTGGGAAAAAAGCTTAGAAGTATTTAAATCATCTTGTGTCACAGAAAGACTTCTGGTTGAAGCTAGTTTGATTAAGGAATTAAAATCAATAAACCTTAGTGATGGTCAGTTCAAAACTGATAATATGTTACATAAATTTATTTGTCAGTGGCCCAAGGTTAAAAATACTTTGAAAACCTTTGATCTAGATGTATGATAGTTGTTTAGTGGGTCCCTTATTTTTGACCTGACCTGATTTTATTAAGATTTATCTTAATACGTTTTCATTGTGGATCTACATGAAATATATATATATATATATATATATATATATATATATATATATATATATATATATATATATATATATATATATATATATATATATATATATATATATTAAAGGTGTGTGCTACGCTAAATAGGAATAATTGCCGTTTAGTGCTAATTTCTTTAGGCCTATTTTTTAACACCTGACTGGTCGTAGACGATCATGTTGACAACCTTATTGCATATAAATGAATAGCTTTCTACATAACTTGTTTTAACCTTACCTAATCTTACTTTACCTAACAGTTTCAAATATTGTCCATCATTAGAAGTCTACACTTTTCACAATTTAACACGTAACAACAACATTAACTTTGTTGCACTTATATTTGTATACTAGTAAGCTGTATAAGCAAATGTTTTTTAATGTAAAGAAAGCACTATGTAATAATAAGAATAAGGTGTGTAAAGTAAAACAAAACTTCATAGTTATTTTGAATGAAGTGTTTTACATTGGTTATACTGTATACTTTCACTAGAGGGTTATTTATTTGTATTTTTTAAGTTAATTGATACAACTAAGCAGTTGATATGAAAGTAAATCACAATACGATAAGTCAGTCAATTGTATAAGTAATTAAAATAATTAATTGATTACAGAGTACAATCTAAAATATTATAAAGGCCTTTGGCAAATTAAATAATAAAAGATAGAATGTAACATCACCGAGTGTTATTTAAGGGTATGGCTCGTTCATTATTACTTATTTGCAGCTTTAGTTGTCTCTTAAATAGTAAGTCTAAAAAAGTCTTACTCATTCATTTCATGTTTTACATATCTGAAGAGAATTTGGTCGCAGATAAAGTCACTCGTGAACACTTGGGTCTGTTAAGTGGAAAGGGAATACCATATGTTAGATCTAAATGTTCTCTAAATCTTACTTGAAGACAACACATCTATAGCCTCAGCATAGGTATTTATGTACTTTATTAGATCACACTTGGGCTGGAATTGGGCCATTTAATCCAAAATATGATCCAATAGTCGAAGGATTAGTGGAAAAAAACTTGGTTAGTTATAGATAATGATTTCTTTGTAATTTTGTCAGGTGTTTTATCATCAAAAAGGGAACTTGAAGTAGTTGATTTCGCGAAGGACATCATAACCCAGAGGTATATCACCAAATATCCTTCCGACCACGTCCAAGAGTGGGGGTTGGTTGGTAAGCGTCCACTGATCGGCGGTCCGCTCACACTTTCAACCTGCAGTATCCTTCCATATCTGCAGGTAGGACAACCTACAATCACAATCCGGTCTGGCTGCTCCAGGAGCTCCAGCCTATAGGCAAAGGCCGTTGTCGGACTACGGTCCGACAATCTCAACAGCAACCAAATTTCCTATTTATAGATTTTTTAACGTTTCTCTGTCAAATTTAGTAGATAATTATTATTTAGGAAAACTTTAAGAAATAAATTTATTTTTGGCGTCTAAGCCAAACTACTGTAAAAAGAAAATATATAATATAGTGGCATCTAAGCAAACAACGAGGATTTAATGATATTTACTTTATATACAATAGGTTCTTTACAAGTGATCGTGGGCCCTTCGTGCCCAGTGGCGAGTCCGGTGGTACAGTTTACCAAGGCGTGAAAGTTCGAACACTCGTGCTTGGCTATCGCGCAACCGCCGTCCAATTGACAGGGTACAGCGACATCGTTTTCCAGCGTAAATAAAATGGTTAATTAATGCTTTCCTAAAGAAACCATCGACATGGGACCAGGTTTGTTCCACTCTACGATTTTTTTTTGCGACTTTTCCACCAAGTTTGATGAAAAACGATTGTGCCGTTTTGGCTGCCCAGAACAGACACGCACACAGACACACGGCTATTCCTATAGTATATTAGACAAGTTATCGCGGGCACATTCGTGCCCTTGTGAGAGTTTGAACGCTCGTGACAGCATACAGCGAATTAGGGTGTGCCAAGTTCATAAACTTGCTTGGTTAATTAGGGTGCGCCAAGTCCGTAGACTTGCATCGTTTTCCATCGTAAATAAAATTGTTAATTAATGCCTTCCTAAAGAAACCATCGACATGGGACCAGGTTTGTTCCACTCTTCGAACTTTTTGCGATTTTTCCACCAAGTTTGATGAAAAACGATTGTGCCGTTTCGGCTGCCCAGATCAGACACACACACACACACACACACACGCCTAGTCCTATAGTATATTAGATGAATGACAAGTAAGAAATCTTTTTACTGAAAGTAGGTTTACAGTAAACTGATCTTATTAACTTGTCGCTGTCATGTGTGAGGCATCCCTGGCTGCTTTGTATGGTGAGTTCTCACCGAAAATAATCTTTGAGCTTATTGTCACATTCGTCAACCGACCGGTAAATTGTGTAATTCTAGTTTTATTATAACCTGTAGTATTAGTTTCAAAGAGTTTCTGTTAAGTGTTAACGTTCACTGAAAATTGTAGAATTCCGATGATGGACATTGATATGGAAAACATAAATAAGGGACCTGTTTTATATGCTTTTTCCTTATGTTCCTTATGGAGAGTAAATGAACAGTACCTATGTGCAGTACTGACGAGCTCCTGGATTGTCTCAGCACGGGGTGGGTACTTGGGCAGCATGAGGAAGGCGGTGAGGTTGCCACGATAGGCAGACCCGAATATGAGAGCGAACATCAGCCACGAAGCCACCAGTACACGGCTGGAGATGACTGTGGGCAGCCGTCGTGGCAAGTTCTGTCCTAACAGCATCCCTGTAACATCCTGCACCACCGTACCTGTGGCTACTCTGTCCCCACCATCCCTCCATTCACCAACACGAATAATCTGCAATAATAATAATAATAATAATAATAATAATTACAACATTTTCTCTGTATAATTGCCATACAGGCTTACAATTGGATGGGCACTGCATATAAACTATGCAAGTACGAGTATACAGTTCAGCATGAATATAATCATTGTAAGTATCCGGGGTACGAAGGCCGTGGAAGTATCCACTAACATATTTACTCTCGTTTACAGAACATTTAGTGGTACTTGATCATATATATATATCAGTCTGGTTCCCTTTCATCCACTGCTCTATTGGTAAACTATCTACCCACATTTTGTGAAGCAATATGACACGACGGACGAAGTATTTTGACTATACTCCGGAGATAATACCGAGTCATAGTGATATTTCGAAATTCATCGGACCAACTGGACAGATTTTTCTTTTTTACCGGGTGTGCAACTGATTGTATATGTGACCTGTGATGTAGTAGATAACTTTGTTGCCTGGCAAGGAAGAGTACCGAGGTGTATCTATTGGCATTTTTTTTCCTACTGTACATTTGCCTTTGTTTTCACCTGGATGTGAATCAGTTTAGTGGCTCATGGTATGGGATAATGGTTAGCAACTGCGGTTGGAAGTTGTCCTGTCCTTTACACTGAATTCTGCAGGTGTCTAACAATGTGTGTGAGTGGTATGTCATCCTAATTCCTCGTCCAGGTGGCTTAAGTCTGATTGTCTGTGAACACAATGGGCAACCGTTAATTAAAAGTCAAGTAAACTGAAACGTCATCTTGAGGGGTGGCAAGGTGAAGTGGTACTTCGAAAAGACATTCATAAATCAATTCACTGATAATAAATTATCTCAGAAATTTTTATTCTAATCCATTTGTCGAGTAATTATACGAAGAAAAAATCCTGTGATGCAATGACATCTTTCCCATTCTACACCACCTGGTTTGGAAGGACAAAAAATAAAGAGACATTAAAATAAATATCATAATACCAAAGACCTACTGTATATATAAGATATAATGTACAAGTCGAACATCCCATGGGAGCAAGTGTAATTTCTATTATAGGATGATATTGCTTTTACGTTTCATAACAACAGAACACATGAATATATAAAATGCTTTTCACGTAACTCACCAGCAGCAGGACCAAAGGGGTGAGCAGCAGAGCCAGCAGGACGGCCGCCCACACCAGGTCAGTGAGCGGGTAGTAGAGCGACTGCCACTGTGGCTTGATACCAGGCTGGGCCATACTGAAGTCCAGGGACGCGTACTCGTACACCCATGAGTAGTCGTAGCGTTCAAGACGTTCTGGCAACATAGCATGGAACACAGTAGCCATGAAGGACACCCGTTCCTCTACACGCTGTGAAACCTACAGCCATAATATTGTTAATGGCATTGTAGTAAATAGGGTACAGTACATCTCATCTCAACTACAATGTCCGATGGGACCTTTAGGTGTAGTGTGAATAGGGTTAGGATGTCACTGGATATGGTTTACTTGTAATGATGTGTAATGTCAATTTGGATCTGGCGTAGTTTGTTTGTGCAGGTGTCATTTGATGAAGGTGTGGGTGCTGAGTGGCGTGCGGTCTAGTTGATAAGAAGCGGTTTTGACATTGGAAGTTTGTGTGGAATGACGCTGTGTGAGTTTGGATGTTGCGTGAGATTGTAGCTGTTGGATTGCATGGATATGGCAAGTTGCAGTGTGGCAGGTAGTAACGTGCCGGTTTAACTGCCTTCTCTTGCTCACCTCTGCCCACGAGGTGGTGGGCACGACGTTGATAGTAAAGTTGAGGGAGTCCGCAATTGATTTTAACAAGAAGTAGTCGGTGCCAGAGTACTGTTTAATGCCATCAGGTCCCTCCAGTTCGTCCCAGTATGGGGGGAAAGGCAGGGCAGTCACGTCGACCTCGGCACCATAGAAGCTGAGGGTAATAACGTTCTCGTTTACATGTTAACTACTTGAAAGCGTCATCACTCCTTATAACTATAACGAAACAACATTTTGCTCATAACAAGGATATATTGATAAGCTATCATCACTTAACCTGAGTTTGTACATCGCCTAGTCGACAGTGTGTGAGCTATGATACCCGGAGTGTGAATAGTAACTCCTAGACTCTGTGCTTCTCTAAAACAATGCCGGTAGCAGCAGCCCTGACCTACATCATCTAACTGAGGCTTGGGATAGTCGGTAATCCTACCGTAACAAAAATAATTTTCATCAATTAATTCTGGATAGTCATCAAGATCATCATTATTCTCAGGTGATGAAAGATAACTTTGGAATTCTACCTATATGTGATATGATTTATTTGAATATTATAAACTGCTAATAAAAATAATGTTAAATTTTAATGAGCCATTATTAGAAAAGGTGTAAGAGAATCTAGCTTACAGTTTTCTGACATTGAGATTAAGCTGTAGGGATGTGTCTATACAGTATGTAAACTTCAAGGGCTATTTAGGGATTACTTTAAGAACTTAGGAGGGAAGAGTGAACGGCCCTCTCTTACGACGAGGCCGCGTTGTGGTGTCCAGGAGGCAACTCCCACCATCTGAGCACCCTCTTGGGTGTATGGCAGGTGGGTGTACACGCTGACCCTGTCCATGGTGGAGGTAAATTATAATACTACTCAGGAAGTGTGCATGTTGATTTTTCTCAGTAAAATGATCATCAGTATATGAAGATGCTTGACCTGTGTGGTGACTATAAGATGGTCTCATTATATATTGTTCTAACGACTTTATAATATTGTTACCTACGCAGAGTTAGTGACTAAAGGAAAGAACCGTGTATTACCGGGTGCGGCGCCAATTTTATACTAGGAGGCTGGCCATGAGTTGTTTATATATACTGTATTACCTGAGGTTGGGTGGTGTGTCGTCCAGGTTGAATAAGATGGTATTCATCATGGAGAAGGTCCAGTGGGAGGACAGGAGGGCGTGGAGTTTTGGGAGTGGGACGCTGGTGACCACCATCAGCTTGGCAGCCCACACCAGGAGGCGGCCCTTGAGAGACCACTCGGCGAAGGTGGCGAGGAAGACCGGGTCGTGACTCACCACCACCACCCGCACACACCGAGACCCCATCCTCACCTGCGACACATTGTACACTGTTAACTCGTGGCGTTAACTTCCGCATGGTTATTTAGATATACAGTACCTCACTGTCAAACCAGTTATAATTAAATGACGGATGACCTGAATATGTTTTAGTCTTAATTATATGAAGTGTAGTCAAGGTTAACATAGTCAGTAAAAATATGTTTTCATTTAACAACATTATGGAAATTTTATAACAAATAGCTTTATATTTTCAAAGACGTCTTTATTTAAAGAGAACTTTCTTGCAGCCCAGAATTGGTGTGAAGATGGTTGGTCACAGACACAGAAGTACCGTTCCGTAGGTAGGAAGTTCAGTTGCCAGACTCTCTCGTGCTGTCAGGAATCAGCTAAATAAATCTGGTTTATTCCACAGACTGATCAAGCGGATCTCTGACAGAACGAGCGCCATATATGGATCAGTTGGAGGTCTGGTTTAGCTGAGAGAAGGTCGAGCCAGTTATGTCTTTTAAAAGTGTTTTGAGTAGTTTGCTTATAGAAGTTAGTGGAATAGGTAGGAGAGTGACCAACTTGTGGATCGAAGGGGTAAAGTGAAGTCCCTGTAGAATGATTTACCTATGGAACCTGGTGGAGCAAATGGAGGGTGGAGCTGGTGAGAAAGTGACCTACCTCTCGAGGCTGGTGGAGCAGGTGGGAGAGTGACCGACCTGTCGAGCCTGGTGGAGCAGGTGGGAGAGTGACCTACCTCTCGAGCCGGGTGGAGCAGGTGGGAGAGTGACCTACCTGTCGAGCCTGGTGGAACAGGTGGGAGAATGACCTACTTGTCGAGCCTGGTCGAGCAGGTGGGAGAGTGGCCTACCTGTCGAGCCTGGTCGAGCAGGTGGGAGAGTGGCCTACCTGTCGAGCCGGGTAGAGCAGGTGGCAGAGTGACCTACATCTCGAGCTTGGTGGAGCAGGTGGGAGAGTGGCCTGCGTGTCGAGCCGGGTAGAGCAGGTGGCAGTGACCTACATCTCGAGCCTGGTGGAGCAGGTGGGAGAGTGGCCAACGTTATGAACCTAGTGGGGCAGGTGGGAGAGTGACCTACCTGTCGAGCTTGGTGGAGCAGGTGGGAGAGTGACCTACATCTCGAGCCTGGTGGAGCAGGTGGGAGAGTGACCTGCCTGTCGAGTCTGGTGGAGCAGGTGGGAGAGTGACCTACATCTCGAGCCTGGTGGAGCAGGTGGGAGAGTGGCCTACCTGTCGAGCCTGGTGGAGCAGGTGGGAGAGTGGCCCACATCTCGAGCCTGGTAGAGCAGGTGGGAGAGTGGCCTACCTGTCGAGCCTGGTGCAGCAGGTGAGAGAGTGGCCTACCTGTCGAGCCTGGTGGAGCAGGTGGGAGAGCAGCACCAGGGTCTCGTTAGCGTCCTGGCCGTCCACCACCACCTCGAACACCCCCACACCCCAGGGGCTCCCTCGTACTACACTCTCCTCCTGAGATAGTGAAGGAAGTCTTAATCACATGAAAAATACAATAAATAAGACGTAAACCAGATAAACACAGTTATATCTAGATATAACAAAATAATTTATTCCGTAGAACCTTGTATTTTGTTAGATCTGTAAAATCAAACTATTTCTGAAGATACACGTTCGCTACAAAAGGATGTTTTATAGTATTGACTGGTGAAGAAACGCTTTTGAAACCAGAAAAAAAAATCATACATAAAAATTAGTATTTTAGCATAAGAACATACAGCAGGTGGAGGCTTCATAAACAATACAGCTGGTGGAGGCTACATAAGACCATATAGCCAGTGGAGGATACTTAAGAACATTTAGCAGGTGGAGGCAACATAATAACATACAACAGGTGGAGGCTACCTGAGAACATACAGCAGGTGGAGGCTACATAACATACAGCAGGTGGAGGTTACATTAGGACATACAGCAGGTGGAGGCTACATTAGAACATACAGCAGGTGGAGGCTACATAAGAACATACAGTAGGTGGAGGCTACATAACAGCAAACATCACCTTGAGGATGGTGGAGGGTGAGGTGGTGCCATCTGTGAGGAGGATGAGGGAGCAGGTGGGCTGAGACACCGCCTCCAGCACGGCGCCCACAGCACCACCAGCGACTGACAACTCTCCTGGCACTAAACTCAAACGGGTTGATTAAAAATCATTTATTTCATTGATTGTCCCTAAGATCGCAACTGATTTTATTTAATAATACTGTGGGTAGATATCTAAATTCTGGCTAGATTGATTGTGCATCGTATTTTTTTTATTGGGATCTTATCCAGTATGTTATATATATATATATATATATATATATATATATATATATATATATATATATATATATATATATATATATATATATATATATATATATATATAATATAGAAATTCGCTTGTGAAGAAATAAGTCAAATTCAACATGACAATACGAGTACAATATGAGTTTGATCCATATACTGTACAAGTGCCTGATATCCTGGCACAGTATAAGGTCGTTTATCAAACTCGGGTCATTACGTATGGTACCTGAGTGTGGAGGCAGCGGGAGGACGGTGTCGACGGCGAGGCTCACCATCATCAGTATTATTTTCCCTGTGTTGATGTTGCTCAAGTTGTCACCGAGCATTATCTGGAATCACACAGAGAACACACAGTAGGTCAGTGGTGGCCATGCTATCTCCTGACCGTGGGCCCGAGTTCAGTATATGCCGGTGAAGATCTGGGATGTCATTATATATATATATATATATATATATATATATAATTCCAGTTTCTCAATTGAGATATGTACATTATATATGTCTGTTGCAGTTTTCATTATGAAAGTAAAAGTCATTTTCCTTAAGCTGCTCATCTATACAATACTAATGTTTTGTACGTCATCTTCATATGACCATCTTCTACTTCATTCCATTATTCATGTTCACCTTAACAGGGTTGATCTTTAACTGGAGTTCAGGAAAATATTTTTTTCTCATTTCTGAGCAACATATGTACATCGTCTCTCTCTTGTAATGGTTATGAGTGTAAGATAACCTGAGGGCAGAAGAGGGACAGCGTCTTTATGAACGCACCACAATACAGCAGACAAGAATATATGTGGGATGACGCAACACATAGTCACGTATATACATGGCAAGGCAGTGTTGGATATCATGGCACAACACAGCAATCACTCAAGGCATAACACAACAATCACTTAGGAATAGACATTGCACGACGAAGCAGCCAGTCACTCTAGTGTGCGAAAAGGTACACCAATCGATCATATTGAAGTATAACATGACATATCAGTCAGGTGTGTTAAACGCCGCAACACTCGATCACTTGAGTACCCAACATGATGCAGAAATCAGTCGGTTATGTGTGAACAGTGCAGGACAAGTGTCCTCCGTAAAGGAAACACTATCTCCGACAACCACATTTACTAACAATTACACTAACCTCGCACTCAAAACCACTGTAAACACCACTGTACAATAATAATAGCTAAAATGAGGAGCAGGACTTACACTTGTGGAGATGTTGAGTGAGATGTGTGTTGAGTGACCTGCACCACGACCAGTTCCTTACTGTCTCATTCACTCATGCTACACTCTTATTTATGTGGCGTAACCAGCACACACACACGGATGACTTCCTGAGTGATTGTGTTGCCACCGCGATCCGTTTCTTTCGACAAAATATTATGTCCTTGTAATTTCTTAAATCTTATCCCGTGAAAAAGAACGCTGTGTGACGGACGTTGATGCGGGTAATCACAACTTGTGGGTGGTATTTGCTGTTATGATGTAATAATGTACTTTAAATATATAGATTATCTTAAGTGTAAATCAAACTTTAAATGTGAAACAAATATTAAATGTAATACAAATTACTTACAAAAGCAGTTATGACAGTATATTAAAAATAAATTGATCATAAAAATAATAATCTGGTCAACATTAAATATAACTTAACCTTTAAGTAATTGCGTATGGCACATACGCCACTTTATATACCTGTTAATATTATACTTGGTAGAAGATTATGAAAATTCACAATAATATAAGAAAATAAGTTTGTTTTACGTAGATAATTATTTATATTCCGATAAGTTTCTGGGAGTAATTGAAATCACCATTTATATTTATTGAATTATTAAATTTATTGAAAAAAACAAAAACAAAGCAAATTCAATATGTATGTAATAAGATAAATTACTATACATTACTTTACAAATTATGGCATTATACAAAATATGTACCAAATTAACAACATAAAGTCTAAATAATTAATTAAAGAAATCAATTTAAAATTTTGGTGCACAAATAAACAATCGTTTATAACATGCATAGTTTCTCACTTATTGAGTCTTAAAACAAATACACAACTGGATGACAAAATTACACGATACATTTGGAAATTTGCTGATTATGATAAATCAAATTCATGAAGTAAAAAATTGTTAAATGGCTAAAGAAAATTTAATCGTTAAATATTTCGTAGAGACCATACAGAGAGTTTTATATTGACTCTTATAGAAGCAGATAGAGCAAAAAGTAAAACAAATACAAAATAAATAAATAATAGGAATAATTTAATCTATATGGTTTCTGTCGAGACCACTAATACCGAAACCTTTAGATTTAGAGACAGATCGAGGGCGAGACCATTCGCAATTTTGGCCCTTGGGACATCTGAAATTACCCTCTAATATAGTTTTGGGTGATTAAACTTCAAATTAGGACACCCTGGGGGTGCAATTTTCAGGTGGCTACTAGTGTCCAATTTTACCTTTAATTATCCCGACATAGCCTCAGGCAAACTAGCCATATATAAATAGTCTAGACAAGTGACGCTACTAATCTTTTTCCTGTTATAGAATCAGTGGTTTAGCCGGAATCCATCATTCACAGCGATGAAAGGAGCAGATACATTTTTTGGTAGCCAAATACTTTATTAAATTATAGTCCATAAATTCCCGAAGTATTTTAAGTGTGAGAAACGTATTTATGAAATAAACCTGGAATATTTTTAAAGTTAGAAATATAAAGTTTCTAGAAATGCACTGAAAACTGGCTTTGTTAGTATTGCCTACGACACATAGCAAATGGAAAATTATGACAATAATTATTTTCAGTAATCAGTTATCTTTCATTTGTTCATATTACAATATAATTTCAAGTGAATAAGATTAAAACAACTTGAGTGTTATTGATAATTTTCCTTTGGTGTCGCAAAAGCTATACAGCGAGGAGTTCCACGAAGAAGGAGACTCCAGCCAAGGCGAGGCCCAGGAGCAGCAACATAAAGGCTCCCTGCAGGTGTGTAATGGTGAGGGACCTCAGGCTGCTGTCTGACTCTGTCTCTTTTTCTGTCTCCTGTTGCTTGTACCTCCTGCGACTCTCCGTCTGAACTTTACGCAACAGGTCGTCGTTCCATCTCTCGTACAGTCCAGCCTGTGGAGCACATGACATATGAGCACCTACATTGGTCCCACACCACGATGGACTGACTGGCCTGATACACGTAGTCAGTCTGCTATCATCCAAACGTTTTTGTGGATACTTATGCGTCATAAACCTCAAGAGTTGTTACTCTTTGGTCAATAAATACCATTCCCTCCAACTTGCTTACTAAAGGTAAAGTTGACTTTATCATTTCCACATGAAAAGATAATCTTGTTTTTTTTTTTTAAGTTTTTTGACAATTAGCATATAACTTATGAAGTTCAGTAAACAGTCATTATAAAGGGAAGCACGTTGGTATGTTGAGCTATACTTTCCATTTTATGGAGCAAAAATTACCTTCTAATTCACCATATTCTGTACTGATTAGGTTACTGACCTCAATGACGGCCATGAGGCAGCGGTCCAGGACAGGTCTAAAGGGAGCGTCATGTGGGATGGGCCAGGCGGCCTGGCCAGGAATGATGCTCTCCTGGCCCAGGTATAACTTAGGGGTTCCGTCCGCCCCAGTGAATCTCTCCGCTATCTTTAGTTGCTGGTAGCGTCCTGCGTCGAGGTGAGCTTGTCTGCCATAACCCCAGATAATATTAAATTGTTGGCAAAAATTATTTATGGTGTTTGTGTAAAAGCTGAGCTATAGATTAACTCTGAATGTGATCGAACATCTGGAGAGATAAGAGCAAATATAGTGTCTTGGCTAAGAGACTTACTATCTTACAGGCTTACAGTCGAGTCAACCTACTTTTTCACGGAAGTTTTTGAGTATTATTATAAAGTGCTTGTGTAATGAAGTGAGAGTTTTTAAGGTTTCCCAGAAAACTCTAATCTCCCTACTAAAAACAGTAACTTACTTTTTGTCAACCGCCTGTTGTTGTCCGACATTTAATGATTGAACGATGTATATCAGTTGGCCCAGTCTCTTGAACAACTGTGAATTTGACTTGGTGAAAAAAATTTTGAACTCTATTCCATACGGTGGCATCGTTATCCTGTGTTTAAGATAGAGAATATACAATTTATATTTTGTGAAAGCTAAATTATTTTGATATTAAAGAATAATTCTTTATGTAGAGTAAGTTCATTACATATACTATTCAGGTATGTACTAAGACACGTGAACACTACCTATCTGCAGTATTGACAAGGTCCTGGATTGTCTCGGCACGGGGTGGGTACTTGGGCAGCGTGAGGAAGGCGGTGAGGTTGCCACGATAGGCAGACCCGAATATGAGGGCGAACATCAGCCACGAAGCCACAAGTACACGGCTGGAGATGACTGTGGGCAGCCTTCGTGGCAAGTTCTGTCCTAACAGCATCCCTGTAACATCCTGCACCACCGTTCCTGTGGCTACCCTGTCCCCACCATCCCTCCATTCACCAACACGAATAATCTGCAATAATAATAATAATAATAATTACAACATTTACTCTGTATAATTGCCATACAGGCCTACAATTGGATGGGCACTGCATATAAACTATGCAAGTACGAGTATACAGTTCAGCATGAATATAATCATTGTAAGTATCCGGGGTACGAAGGCCGTGGAAGTATCCACTAACATATTTACTCTCGTTTACAGAACATTTAGTGGTACTTGATCATATATATATATCAGTCTGGTTCCCTTTCATCCAATGCTCTATTGGTAAACTATCTACCCACATTTTGTGAAGCAAAATGACGCGACGGACGAAGTATTTTGACTATACTCCGGAGATAATACCGAGTCATAGTGATATTTCGAAATTCATCGGACCAACTGGACAGATTTTTCTTTTTTACCGGGTGTGCAACTGATTGTATATGTGACCTGTGATGTAGTAGATAACTTTGTTGCCTGGCAAGGAAGAGTACCGAGGTTTATCTATTGGCATTTTTCTTCCTACTGTACATTTGCCTTTGTTTTCACCTGGATGTGAATCAGTTTAGTGGCTCATGGTATGGGATAATGGTAGCAACTGCGGTTGGAAGTTGTCCTGTCCTTTACACTGAATTCCGCAGGTGTCTAACAATGTGTGTGAGTGGTATGTCATCCTAAATCCTCGTCCAGGTGGCTTAAGTCTGATTGTCTGTGAACACAATGGGCAACCGTTAATTAAAAGTCAAGCAAACTCAAACGTCATCTTTTGAAGAGGAGGTACAATATGTTTCTTGAGGGGTGGCAAGGTGAAGTGGTATTTCGAAAAGACATTCATAAATCAATTCACTGATAATAAATTATCTCAGAAATTTTTATTCTAATCCATTTGTCGAGTAATTATACGAAGAAAAAATCCTGTGATGCAATGACATCTTTCCCATTCTACACCACCTGGTTTGGAAGGACAAAAAATAAAGAGACATTAAAATAAATATCATAATACCAAAGACCTACTGTATATATAAGATATAATGTACAAGTCGAACATCCCATGGGAGCAAGTGTAATTTCTATTATAGGATGATATTGCTTTTACGTTTCATAACAACAGAACACATGAATATATAAAATGCTTTTCACGTAACTCACCAGCAGCAGGACCAAAGGGGTGAGCAGCAGAGCCAGCAGGACGGCCGCCCACACCAGGTCAGTGAGCGGGTAGTAGAGCGACTGCCACTGTGGCTTGATACCAGGCTGGGCCATACTGAATTCAAGGGACCCGTACTCGTACACCCATGAGTAGTCGTAGCGTTCAAGACGTTCTGGCAACATAGCATGGAACACAGTAGCCATGAAGGACACCCGTTCCTCTACACGCTGTGAAACCTACAGCCATAATATTGTTAATGGCATTGTAGTAAATAGGGTACAGTACATCTCATCTCAACTACAATATCCGATGGGACCTTTAGGTGTAGTGTGAATAGGGTTGGGATGTCACTGGATATGGTTTACTTGTAATGATGTGTAATGTCAATTTGGATCTGGCGTAGTTTGTTTGTGCAGGTGTCATTTTATGAAGGTGTGGGTGCTGAGTGGCGTGCGGTCTAGTTGATAAGAAGCGGTTATGACATTGGAAGTTTGTGTGGAATGACGCGGTGTGAGTTTGGATGTTGCGTGAGATTGTAGCTGTTGTATTGCATGGATATGGCAAGTTGCAGTGTGGCAGGTAGTATCGTGCTGGTTTAACAGCCTTCTCTTGCTCACCTCTGCCCACGAGGTGGTGGGCACGACGTTGATAGTAAAGTTGAGGGAGTCCGCAATTGATTTTAACAAGTAGTAGTCGGTGCCAGAGTACTGTTTAATGCCATCAGGTCCCTCCAGTTCGTCCCAGTATGGCGGGTAAGGCAGGGCAGTCACGTTGACCTCGGCACCATAGAAGCTGAGGGTAATAACGTTCTCGTTTATATGTTAACTACTTGAAAGCGTCATCACTCCTTATAACTATAACGAAACAACATTTTGCTCGTAACAAGGATATATTGATAAGCTATCATCACTTAACCTGAGTTTGTACATTGCCTATTCGACAGTGTGTGAGCTATGATACCCGGAGTGTGAATAGTAACTCCTAGACTCTGTGCTTCTCTAAAACACTGCTGGTAGCAGCAGCCCTGACCTACATCATCTAACTGAGGCTTGGGATAGTCAGTAATCCGACCGTAACAAAAATAATTTTAATCGATTAATTCTGGATCGTCATCAAGATCATCATTATTCTCAGGTGATGAAAGACAACCTTGGAATTCTACCTATATGTGATATGATTTATTTGGATATTATAAACTGCAAATAAAAATAATGATAAATTTTAATGAGCCATTATTAGAAAAGGTGTAAGAGAATCTAGCTTACAGTTTTCTGACATTGAGATTAAGCTGTAGGGATGTGTATGTACAGTATATACAGTATGTAAACTTCAAGGGCTATTTAGGGATTACTTTAAGAACTTAGGAGGGAAGAGTGAACGTCCCTCTCTTACGACGAGGCCGCGTTGTGGTGTCCAGGAGGCAACTCCCACCATCTGAGCTCCCTTTGGGGTGTATGGCAGGTGGGTGTACACGCTGACCCTGTCCATGGTGGAGGTAAACATTATAATACTACTCAGGAAGTGTGCATGTTGATTTTTCTCAGTAAAATGATCATCAGTATATGAAGATGCTTGACCTGTGTGGTGACTATAAGATGGTCTCATTATATATTGTTCTAACGACATTATAATATTATTACCTACACAGAGTTAGTGACTAATGGAAAGAACCGTGTATTACCGGGTGTGGCACCAATTTTATACTAGGAGGCTGGCCATGAGTTGTTTATATATACTGTATTACCTGAGGTTGGGTGGTGTGTCGTCCAGGTTGAACATGATGGTGTTCATCATGGAGAAGGTCCAGTGGGAGGACAGGAGGGAGTGGAGTTTTGGGAGTGGGAGGCTTGTGACCACCATCAGCTTGGTAGCCCACACCAGGAGGCGGCCCTTGAGAGACCACTCGGCGAAGGTGGCGAGGAAGGCCGGGTCGTGACTCACCACCACCACCCGCACACACCGAGACCCCATCCTCACCTGCGACACATTGTACACTGTTAACTCGTAGCGTTAACTTCCGTATGGTTATTTAGATATACAGTACCTCATTGTCAAACCAGTTATAATTAAATGACGGATGACCTGAATATGTTTTAGTCTTAATTATATGAAGTGTAGTCAAGGCTAACATAGTCAGTAAAAATATGTTTTCATTTAACTACATTATGGAAATTTTATAACAAATAGCTTTATATTTTCAAAGACGTCTTTATTTAAAGAGAACTTTCTTGCAGCCCAGAATTGGTGTGAAGATGGTTGGTCACAGACACAGAAGTACCGTTCCGTAGGTAGGAAGTTCAGTTGCCAGACTCTCTCGTGCTGTCAGGAATCAGCTAAATAAATCTGGTTTATTCCACAGACTGATCAAGCGGATCTCTGACAGAACGAGCGCCATATATGGATCAGTTGGAGGTCTAGTTTAGCTGACAGATGGACGAGCCAGTTATGTCTTTTAAAAGTGTTTTGAGTAGTTTGCTTATAGAAGTTAGTGGAATAGGTAGGAGAGTGACCAACTTGTGGATCGAAGGGGTAAAGTGAAGTCCCTGTAGAATGATTTACCTATGGAACCTGGTAGAGCAAATGGAGGGTGGAGCTGGTGAGAAAGTGACCTACCTCTCGAGGCTGGTGGAGCAGGTGGGAGAGTGACCGACCTGTCGAACCTGGTGGAGCAGGTGGGAGAGTGACCTACCTCTCGAGCCGGGTGGAGCAGGTGGGAGAGTGACCTACCTGTCGAGCCTGGTGGAACAGGTGGGAGAATGACCTACTTGTCGAGCCTGGTCGAGCAGGTGGGAGAGTGGCCTACCTGTCGAGCCTGGTCGAGCAGGTGGGAGAGTGGCCTACCTGTCGAGCCTGGTGGAGCAGTTGGGAGAGTGACCTACCTCTCGAGCCGGGGGGAGCAGGTGGGAGAATGACTTACTTGTCGAGCCTGGTCGAGCAGGTGGGAGAGTGGCCTACCTGTCGAGCCGGGTAGAGCAGGCGGCAGAGTGACCTACATCTCGAGCCTAGTGGGGGAGGTGGGAGAGTGACCTACCTGTCGAGTTTGGTGGAGCAGGTGGGAGACTGGCCTACCTGTCGAGTCTGGTGGAGCATGTGGGAGAATGACCTACATCTCGAGCCTGGTGGAGCAGGTGGGAGAGTGGCCTACCTGTCGAGTCTGGTGGAGCAGGTGGGAGAGTGACCTACATCTCGAGCCTGGTGGAGCAGGTGGGAGAGTGGCCTACCTGTCGAGCTTGGTGGAGCAGGCTGGAGAGTGACCTACTTCTCGAGCTCGGTGGAGCAGGTGGGAGAGTGGCCTACCTGTCGAGCCTGGTGGAGCAGGTGGGAGAGCAGCACCTGGGTCTCGTTAGCGTCCTGGCCGTCCACCACCACCTCGAACACCCCCACACTCCAGGGGCTCCCTCGTACTACACTCTCCTCCTGAGATAGTGTAGGAAGTCTTAACCACATGATAAATGTAATACAAAAGACGTAAACCAGATAAACACAGTTATATCTAGATATAACAAAATAATTTATTCTGTAGAACCTTGTATTTTGTTAGATCTGTAAAATCAAACTATTTTTGAAGATACACGTTCGCTACAAAAGGATGCTTTATAGTATTGACAGGTGAAGAAACGCTTTTGAAACCAGAAAAAAAAATCATACATAAAAATTAGTATTTTAGCATAAGAACATACAGCAGGTGGAGGCTTCATAAACACATACAGCTGGTGGAGGCTACATAAGACCATATAGCCAGTGGAGTATACTTAAGAACATTTAGCAGGTGGAGGCAACATAATAACATACAACAGGTGGAGGCTACATGAGAACATACAGCAGGTGGAGGCTACATAACATACAGCAGGTGGAGGCTACATAAACACATACAGCTGGTGGAGGCTACATAAGACCATATAGCCAGTGGAGTATACTTAAGAACATTTAGCAGGTGGAGGCAACATAATAACATACAACAGGTGGAGGCTACATTAGGACATAAAGCAGGTGGAGGCTACATTAGAACATACAGCAGGTGGAGGCTACATGAGAACATACAGCAGGTGGAGGCTACATGAGAACATACAGCAGGTGGAGGCTACATAAGAACATACAGCAGGTGGAGGCTACATTAGGACATACAGCAGGTGGAGGCTACATAAGAACATACAGCAGGTGGAGGTTACATTAGGACATACAGCAGGTGGAGGCTACATTAGAACATACAGCAGGTGGAGGCTACATTAGAACATACAGTAGGTGGAGGCTACATAACAACAAACATCACCTTGAGGATGGTGGAGGGTGAGGTGGTGCCATCTGTCAGGAGGATGAGGGAGCAGGTGGGCCGAGACACCGCCTCCAGCACGGCGCCCACAGCACCACCAGCGACTGACAACTCTCCTGCCACTAACTCAAACGGGTTGATTAAAAATCATTTATTTCATTGATTCTCCCTAAGATCGCAACTGATTTTATTAAATAATACTGTGGGTAGATATCTAAATTCTGGCTAGATTGATTGTGCATCGTATTTTTTTTTATTGGGATCTTATCCAGTATGTTTTATA
Source organism: Homarus gammarus (assembly GCA_958450375.1). Taxonomy (NCBI): domain Eukaryota; kingdom Metazoa; phylum Arthropoda; class Malacostraca; order Decapoda; family Nephropidae; genus Homarus; species Homarus gammarus. Next base: position 1,338,974 of record CAUDMG010001619.1, on the reverse strand, counting down.
TATATATATATATATATATATATATATATATATATATATATATATATATATATATATATATATATATATATATAATATAGAAATTCGCTTGTGAAGAAATAAGTCAAATTCAATATGACAATACGAATACATATGAGTTTGATCCATATACTGTACAAGTGCCTGATATCCTAGCACAGTATAAGGTCGATTATAAAACTCGGGTCATTACGTATGGTACCTGAGTGTGGAGGCAGAGAGAGGACGGTGTCGACGGCGAGGCTCACCATCATCAGTATTATTTTCGCTGTGTTGATGTTGCTCAAGCTGTCACCGAGCATTATCTGGAATCACACAGAGAACACACAGTAGGTCAGTGGTGGCCATGCTATCTCCTGACCGTGGGCCTGAGTTCAGTATATGCCGGTGGAGATCTGTGATGTCATTATATATATATATATATATATATATATATATATATATATATATATATATATATATATATAATTCCAGTTTCTCAATTGAGATGTGTTCATTATATATATATCTGTTGCAGTTTTCATTATGAAAGTAAGTCATTTTCCTTAAACTGCTCATCTATACAATACTAATGTTTTGTACGTCATCTTCATATGACCATCTTCTACTTCATTCCATTATTCATGTTCACCTTAACAGGGTTGATCTTTAACTGGAGTTCTGGAAAATATTTTTTTCTCATTTCTGAGCAACATATGTACATCGTCTCTCTCTTGTAATGGTTATGAGTGTAAGATAACCTGAGGGCAGAAGAGGGACAGCGTCTTTATGAACGCACCACAATACAGCAGACAAGAATATATGTGGGATGACGCAACACATAGTCACGTATATACATGGCAAGGCAGTGGTGGATATCATGGCACAACACAGCAATCACTCAAGGCATAACACAACAATCACTTAGGAATAGACATTGCACGACGAAGCAGCCAGTCACTCTAGTGTGCGAAAAGGTACACCAATCGAACAGATTGAAGTATAACATGACATATCAGTCAGGTATGTTAAACGCCGCAACACTCGATCACTTGAGTACCCAACATGATGCAGAAATCAGTCGGTTATGTGTGACCGTGCAGGACAAGTGTCCCTCATAAAGGAAACACTATCTCCGACAACCACATTTACTAACACTTACACTAACCTCGCACTCAAAACCACTGTAAACACCACTGTACAATAATAATAGCTAAAATGAGGAGCAGGACTTACACTTGTGGAGATGTTGAGTGAGATGTGTGTTGAGTCACCGGCACCACGACCAGCTCCTTACTGTCTCATTCACTCATGCTACACTCTTATTTATGTGGCGTAACCAGCACACACACGGATGACTTCCTGAGTGATTGTGTTGCCACCGCGATCCGTTTCTTTCGACAAAATATTATGTCCCTGTAATTTATTATATCTTATCCTGCCAAAGACAACGCTTGGGTGAAGCGCTGTGTGACGGACGTTGGTGCGGGTAATCACAACTTGTGGGTGGTATTTGCTGTTATGATGTAATAATGTACTTTAAATATAAAGATTATCTTAAGTGTAAAACAAACTTTAAATGTGAAACAAATATTAAATGTAATACAAATTACTTACAAAAGCAGTTATGACAGTATATGTATATGAAAAATAAATTGATCATGAAAATAATAATCTGGTCAACAATAAATATAACTTAACCTTTAAGTAATTGCGTATGGCACATACGCCACTTTATATACCTGTTAATATTATACTTGGTAGAAGATTATGAAAATTCACAATAATATAAGAAAATAAGTTTGTTTTACATAGATAATTATTTATATTCCGATAAGTTTCTGGGAGTAATTGAAATCACCATTTATATTTAAAGAATTATTAAATTTATTGAAAAAAACAAAAACAAAGCAAATTCAATATGTATGTAATAAGATAAATTACTATACTTCACTTTACAAATTATGGCATTATACAAAATATGTACCAAATTAACAACATAAAGTCTAAATAATTAATTAAAGAAATAAATATAAAATTTTGGTGCACAAATAAACAATCGTTTATAACATGCCTAGTTTCTCACTTATTGAGTCTTAAAACAACTACACAATGGAATGACAAAATTACACGATACATTTGGAAATTTGCTGATTATGATAAATCAAATTCATGAAATAAAATTTTTTTAAATGGCTAAAGAAAATTTAATCGTTAAATATTTCGTAGAGACCATACAGGGAGTTTTATATTGACTCTTATAGAAGCAGATAGAGCAAAAAGTAAAACAAATACAAAATAAATAATAACAGGAATAATTTACTGTACAGTATATGGTTTCTGTCGAGACCACTAATACCGAAACCTTTAGAATTAGAGACAGATCGAGGGCGAGACCATTCGCAATTTTGGCACTTAGGGACATCTGAAATTACCCTCCAATATAGTTTTGGGTGATTAAACTTCAAATTAGGACACCCTGTGGGTGCAATTTTCAGGTGGCTACTAATGTCCACTTTTACCTTTAATTACCCCGACATAGCCTCAGGCAAACTAGCCATATATAAATAGTCAAGACAAGTGACGCTACTAATCTTTTTCCTGTTATAGAAACAGTGGTTTAGCCGGAATCCATCGTTCACAGCGATGAAAGGAGCAGATGCATTTTTGGTAGCCAAATACTTTATTAAATTATTGTCCATAAATTCCCGAAGTATCTAAGTGCGAGAAACGTATTTGTGAAATAAACCTGGAATATTTTTAAGGTTAGAAGTATAAAGTTTCTAGAAATGCACTGAAAACTGGCTTTGTTAGTATTGCCTATGACAATAATTATTTTCAGTAATCAGTTATCTTTCATTTGTTCATATTACAATATAATTTTAAGTGAATAAGATTAAAACAACTTGAGTGTTATTGATAATTTTCCTTTGGTTTCGCAAAAGCTATACGGCGAGGAGTTCCACGAAGAAGGAGACTCCAGCCAAGGCGAGGCCCAGGAGCAGCAACATAAAGGCTCCCTGCAGGTGTGTGATGGTGAGGGACCTCAGGCTGCTGTCTGACTCTGTATCATTTTCTGTCTCCTGTTGCTTGTACCTCCTGAGACTCTCCGTCTGAGCTTTACGCAACAGGTCGTCGTTCCATCTCTCGTACAGTCCAGCCTGTGGAGCACATGACATATGAGCACCGACACTGGTCCCACAGCACCATGGACTGACTGGCCTGATACACGTAGTCAGTCTGCTTTCATCCAAAACCTTTTTGTGGATACTTATGCGTCATAAACCTCAGAGTTATTAGTCTTTGGTCAATAAATACCATTATCACCAACTTGCTTACTCAAGGTAAAGTTGACTTTATCATTTCCACATGAAAAGATAATCCTGTTTTGTTTTTGTAAGTTGTTTGACAATTAGCATATAACTTATGAAGTGCAGTAAAAAGTCATTATAAAGGGAAGCACGTTGGTATGTTGAGCTATATTTTCCATTTTATGGAGAATAAATTACCTTCTAATTCACGATATTGTTTACTGATTAGGTTACTGACCTCAATGACGGCCATGAGGCAGCGGTCCAGGACAGGTCTAAAGGGAGCGTCATGTGGGATGGGCCAGGCGGCCTGGCCAGGAATGATGCTCTCCTGGCCGAGGTATAACTTGGGGGTTCCGTCCGCCCCAATGAATCTCTCCGCTATCTTTAGTTGCTGGTAGCGTCCTGCGTCGAGGTGAGCTTGTCTGCCATAACCCCAGATAATATTAAATTTTTGGCAAAAATGACTTATGGTGTTTGTGTAAAAGCTGATCTATTCATTAACTGTGAATGTGATCGAACATCTGGAGAGATAAGAGCAAATATAGTGTCATTATGATGTACGAATTTTAAGTCACCGTTAAGAGACTTACTGTCTTACAGGCGAGTCAACCTATTTTTTTCACGGAAGTTTTTGGTTATTATTGTAAAGTGCTTGTTTATTGAAGTGAGAATTTTTAAGGTTTCCCAGAAAACTCTAATCTCCCTACTAAAAATAGTGACTTACTTTTTGTCAACCGCCTGTTGTTGTCCGACATTTACTGATGGAACGATGTGCATCAGTTGGCCCAGTCTCTTGAACAACTTTGAATTTGACTTGCTGAAAAAAATTTTGAACTCTATTCCATACGGTGGCATCGTTATCCTGTGTTTAAGGTAGAGAATATACAATTTATATTTTGTGAAAGCTAAATTATTTTGACATTAAAGAATAGTTCTTTATGTAGAGTAAGTCCATTACATTTACTATTCAGGTATGTACTAAGACACGTGAACACTACCTATCTGCAGTATTGACAAGCTCCTGGATTGTTTCGGCACGGGGTGGGTACTTGGGCAGCGTGAGGAAGGCGGTGAGGTTGCCACGATAGGCAGACCCGAATATGAGGGCGAACATCAGCCACGAAGCCACAAGTACACGGCTGGAGATGACTGTGGGCAGCCTTCGTGGCAAGTTCTGTCCTAACAGCATCCCTGTAACATCCTGCACCACCGTTCCTGTGGCTACCCTGTCCCCACCATCCCTCCATTCACCAACACGAATAATCTGCAATAATAACAAGTTTCAGTATTAACAACAATTTATCCTCGTATTTGCTTCATTTCGAGTTATTTGGTCCTCAGTAACTGTCAGTTTAGCTCCCTGTCATTTATTGGTCTATTGATGTATACCAGATTGCACTGGTGACCTGTGGTGTAGTGCATAACACTGTTGCCTGGCAATTAAGAGTACTTAGGTGTTGTTTTTTAATTTTTTCTACATTTGACTTTTTCTTCGCCGTTCATGGTAAAGAAAAATGGTTAACCAGTGCGGTTGGGGAACTGTCTGGTCTTCCCGGGCTATCCCTTTACACTGACCTACAGAGGTGTCCAACTGACTATGTGATTGTTATGATGTCTACAGCCCCTACCCCTTAAATTTTGGCCCAGCTGTCCCCTGAGGACGAGGTACTGTGCTGTACATCTGTTTCTTGAGGAAGTGTCTAGGTGAAGTGGTATTCTGGATTATCCAATTAGTAAAATTAGTTTGTAAATTCATGTGTCTTGATAATGAAAATTTCATCTCCGAATGTTTATGCAATCAATATGTAGAGTAATTTTACAATTCTTATTTTACATCACCTCGTTTTGAATGCCAGAAAACGATGAAACGAAATACTGTAGGTATTTTGCACATACTATCGTACGTTTATAAGATATAATGTACAACATACTATGTTGCAGTGAAGCGTACATTTTCTTAAAGGACAAATTTATTTATGGGTTACAGGACAAAGTAATACAAAATTATTATTTGTTTATATTTAGTATTATGTAACTCACCAACAGCAGGACCACAGGGGTGAGCAGCAGCGCCTGCAGGACAGCCGCCCACACCACGTCAGTGAGCGGGTAGTAGAGCGACTGCCACTGAGGCTTGATACCAGGCTGGGCCATAGTGAAGTCAAGGGACCCGTACTCGTACACCCATGAGTAGTCGTAGCGTTCAAGACGTCCAGGTAACACGTTGTGGAGCACAGTGGACATGAAGGACACTCGTTCCTCTACACGCTGTGTAACCTGCAGCCATAATATTCTTAATGATACCATAGACCAGCTTTTATGTATTAGGGTTGTACACTGAGTTTTGGTGTGTTTTATTTGATATCATGTGTTATGAGGATCTGGATCTGGTGAAATGTGAGACAAGTGTCATACAGTCTAGGCGTGAGTGTACAAAAGGAGGTTATGGCACTGGGTAGGATAGGTTGGTCTGAATGACTGGTGCGGTTGAAGGCTGATTTTGAGGGTGTTGTATTGCATGGATATGGCAAGTTTCAGTGTGGCAGGTAATAACGTGGCGGTTTAACAGCCTTCTCCTGCTCACCTCTGCCCACGAGGTGGTGGGCACGACGCTGATAGTAAAGTTGAGGGAGTCCGCAATTGATTTTAACAAGAAGTAGTCGGTGCCAGAGTACTGTTTAATGCCATCAGGTCCCTCCAGTTCGTCCCAGTATGGCGGGTAAGGCAGGGCAGTCACGTTGACCTCGGCACCATAGAAGCTGAGGGTAATAACGTTCTCGTTTTATATGTTGACAACATTTTGCTCGTAACAATGATATATTGATAAGCTATCATAACTTAACCTGAGTTTGTACATCGCCTACTCGACAGTGTGTGAGCTATTATACCCGGGTTGTGAATAGTAACTCCTAGACTCTGTGCTTCTCTAAAACTATGCCAGTAGCAGCATCTCTGACCTACATCATCTAACTGAAGCTTGGGATAGTCAGTAATCCGTCCGTAGCAAAATTAATTTTCACCGATTAATTTTGGATAGTCATCAAGGGCATCATTATTCTCATGTGAAGAAAGACAACCTTGGAATTCTATTTATATGTGATATGATTTATTTGTATATTATAAACTGCCAATAAAAATCTTAAATTTTCAAGAGCTATTGTGATTAAGCTGTAGTTACGTGTGTACAGTATATAGGTCAACTTCAAGGGTTGTTATTACAAGATTACTTTGAGAACTTAGGAGGGAAGAGTGAACGGCCCTCTCTTACGACAAGGCCGCGTTTTGGTGTCCAGGAAGCAACTTCCACCACCTGAGCTCCCTCTGGGGTGTATGGCAGGTGGGAGTACACGCTGACCCTGTCCATGGTGGAGGTAAACATTATAATGCTACTCAGGAAGTGTGCATGTTGATTTTTCTTAGTAAAATGATCATCAGTATATGAAGATGCTTGACCTGTGTGTTGACTATAAGATGGTCTTTTTAGGTATTGTTCTAACGACATTATAATATTCTTATCAACACAAAGTTAGTGACTAATGGAAAGAACCATGTATTACCGGGTGTGGCGCCAATTTTATACTAGGAGGCTGGCCATGAGTTGTTTATATACAGTATACTGTATTACCTGAGGTTGGGTGGTGTGTCGTCCAGGTTGAACAAGATGTTGTTCATTGTGTATATTACCTGAGGTTGGGTGGTGTGTCCTTCAGGTTGAACAAGATGTTGTTCATTGTGTATATTACCTGAGGTTGGGTGGTGTGTCCTCCAGGTTGAACAAGATGTTGTTCATTGTGTATATTACCTGAGGTTGGGTTGTGTGTCCTCCAGATTGAGCAAGATGGTGTTCATCATGGAGAATGTCCAGTGGGAGGACAGGAGGGCGTGAAGCTGTGGGAGTGGGAGGCTGGTGACCACCAGTAGCTTGGTGGCCCACACCAGGAGGCGGCCCTTGAGGGACCACCTGGCGAAGGTGGCGAGGAAGACTGGGTCGTGACTCACCACCACCACCCGCACACACCGAGACCCCATCCTCACCTGTGACACATTGTTCACTGTTAACTCGTGGCGTTAACTTCCGCATGGTTATTTAGATATACAGTACCTCATTGTCAAACCAGTTATAATAGAATGACGGATGACCTGAATATGTTTTAGTCTTAATATATATGGAAATGTTTCTTTTTTCCAAGACGTCTTCATTTAAAGAGAACTTTCTTGCAGGCCAGAATTGGTGTGAAGATGGTTGGTCACACACACAGAAGTACCGTCCCGTAGATAGGAAGTTCATTTGCCAGAGACTTTCATGCTGTCAGGAATCAGCTAAATAAATCTGGTTTATTCCACAGACTGATTCAGAGGATCTCTGACAGAACGAGCTCCATATATGGATCAGTTGGAGGTCTGGCTTAGCTGAGAGAAAGATGAGCCATGTTATTTCTTTAGAGTGTGTTGAGTGGTTTGCTTATAGAGGTTAGTGGAATAGGTAGCAGAGTGACCAACTTGTGCATCCAGAGGGTAAAGTGAAGTCCCTGTAGAATGATCTACCTATGGAACCTGGTGGAGCAGGTGGGGGGTGACCTACCTCCCGACCCTGGTGGAGCTGGTGGGATGGTGACCTACCTGTGGAGCCTGGTGGACCAGGTGGGAGAGTTGCCTAGACTTACCTGTTGACCTTGGTGGCGCTGGTGGGAGACTGGCCTATCCTCTCGATCCTGGTTGGCCAGGTGGGGGAGTGGCCTACCTCTCGTGTCAGGTGGGCTAGGTGGGAGAGGGGCCTACCTCTCGACCCTGGTGCAGCAGGTGGCTGAGAGTCCTACCTTTCAAGCCTGGGGGAGAAGGTGGGAGAGTAGCCTACCTGTCGAGTCTGTTGAAGCAGGTGGAGAGTGGCATACCTGTCGAGCCTGGTGGAGCAGATGAGAGAGCAGCACCAGGGTCTCGTTAGCGTCCTGGCCGTCCACCACCACCTCGAACACCCCCACACCCCGGGAGCTCCCTCGTACTACACACTCCTCCTGAGATAGTGAAGGAAGTCTTGACCACATGATAAATATAATAAAAAAAGGATGTAAACCAGATAAACACAGTTATATCTAGATATAACAAAATAATTTATTCTGTAGAACCTTGTTTTGTTTTTTTAGATTTGTAGAATCAAACTATTCCCGAAGATACACGTTCACTACAAAATGATGTTTTATAGTACTGACAGGTAAAGAAACGCATTTGAAACCAGAAAAAAAACACACATAAAAGAGTAATATTTTAGCATAAGAACATACTGCAGGTGGAGGCTACTTAAAAACATACACCAATGTGGAGGGTATATACAGTATGAACATATAAAAGGTGAAGGCTACATAAGAACATACTACAGGTGGAGGCTGCCTAAGAATATACAGCAGGTGGAGGCTACATATGAACAAACAACAGGTGAAGGCTACATAAGAACATACAGCAGTTGGAGGCTACATAAGAACATATTATAGGTGGAGGCTACTTAAGAACATACAGCAGGTGGAGGCTACATAAGAACATACAACAAGTGGAGGCTACTTAAGAACATACAGCAGGTGGAGGCTACATAAGAACATACAACAGGTGGAGGCTACTTTAGAACATTCAGCAGGTGGAGGCTACATGAGAACATACAACAGGTGGAGGCTACTTAAGAACATACAGCAGATGGAGGCTACATAATAACATACAACAGGTGGAGGCTACTTAAGAACATACAGCAGTTGGAGGCTACATAAGAACATATTATAGGTGGAGGCTACTTAAGAACATACAGCAGGTGGAGGCTACATAAGAACATAGAACAAGTGGAGGCTACTTAAGAACATACAGCAGGTGGAGGCTACATAAGAACATACAGCAGGTGGAGGCTACTTAAGAACATACAGCAGGTGGAGGCTACATAGGAACATACAACAGGTGGAGGCTACTTAAGAGCATACAGCAGGTGGAGGCTACATAAGAACATACAACAGGTTGAGGCGACATTAGAACATACAGCAGGTGGAGGCTACATAACAACAAACATCACCTTGAGGATGGTGGAGGGTGAGGTGGTGCCATCTGTCAGGAGGATGAGGGAGCAGGTGGGCCGAGACACCGCCTCCACCAAGGCGCCCACAGCACCACCAGCGACTGACAACTCTCCTGCCACTAACTCAAACGGTTTGACTAAAAATCATTTATATCATTGATTCTCCATAAGATCGTAAATGATTTTATTAAATAATACTGTGGGTAGATATTTAAATTCTGGCCAGATTGACTCTGCATCGTATTTTTTTTATTGGGATCTTATCCTGTATGTTTTTTTTTATATGCATAATATAGAAATTCGCTTGTGAAGAAATAAGTCAAATTCAATATGACAATATGAGTTCATATGAGTTTGATCCATATACTGTACAAGTGCCTGATATCATGGTACAGTATAAGGTTGTAAATCAAACTCGGGGTCATTTCGTATGGTACCTGAGTGTGGAGGCAGCGGGAGGACGGTGTTGACGGCGAGGCTCACCATCATCAGTATTATTTTCCCTTTGTTGATGTTGCTCAAGTTGTCACCGAGCATTATCTGGAATCACACAGAGAACACACAGTAGGTCAGTGGTGGCCATGCTATCTCTTGACGGTGGGCCCGAGTTCAGTATATGCCGGTGGAGATCTGGGTTGTCATATATATATATACATTTCATTAGCCAAATAAAGCACGCGGACTTCTACATACAATGAACACATCAAACTGCCAGGATTCGAACCCACGGCCCACGAGCCCATTACTGTGACCGGGAAACGCTACCTCTGGACCACCAGAATACTAAAAGCTGTCCTAGACTCTTTTATATTTCACACAAAGCCTGTTCACCTAGCTTATGGCGCCGTGAACCTCTAATAGAGGTTCATTAGAGGTTCACGGCGCCATAAGTTCGTTGAACAGACTTTGTGTGAAATATAACAGAGTCTAGCACTGCTTTTAGTATCCTGGTGGTCCAGAGGTAGTGTTCCCTGGGCACAGTCATGGGCTCGTGGGCCGTGGGTTCGAATCCTGGCGGGTTGAGGTGTTGATTATATATATATATATATATATATATATATATATATATATATATATATATAGCCTATATATATATTCCAGTTTCTCAATTGTGATGTGTACATTATATATCTCTTACAGTTTTCATTATATAAGTAAAAGTCATTTTCCTTAAGCTGCTCATCTATACAATAATAATGTTTTGTACGTCATCTTCATAGGACCATCTTCTACTTCATTCCATTATTCATGTTCACCTTAACAGGGTTGATCTATAACTGGAGTTCAGGAAATTATTTTTTTCTCATTTCTGAGCAACATATGTACATCGTCTCTCTCTTGTAATGGTTATGAGTGTAAGATAACCTGAGGGCAGAAGAGGCACAGCGTCTTTATGAACGCACCACAATACAGCATTGAGACAAGAATATATGTGGGATGACGCAACACATAGTCACGTATATACATGGCAAGGCAGTGGTGGATATCATGGCACAACACAGCAATCACTCAAGGCATAACACAACAATCACTTAGGAATAAACATTGCACGACGAAGCAGCCAGTCACTCTAGTGTGCTAAGAGTTACACCAATCGGTTAGATAGAAGTATAACATGACATATCAATCAGGTGGGCTAAACGCCTCAACACTCAAGTCACTTGAGTACCCAACATGATGCAGAAATCAGTCGGTTTTGTGTGAACCGTGCAAGACAAGTGTCCCCCATAAAGGAAACACTCTATCTCCGACAACCACATTTACTAACACTTCCACTAACCTCGCACTCAAAACCACTGTAAACACCACTGTACAATAATAATAGCTAAAATGAGGAGCAGGACTTACACTTGTGGAGATGTTGAGTGAGATGTGTGTTGAGTGACCCGCACCACGACCAGCTCCTTACTGTCTCATTCACTCATGCTACACTCTTATTTATGTGGCGTAACCAGCACACACACGGATGACTTCCTGAGTGATTGTGTTGCCACCGCGATCCGTTTCTTTCGACAAAATATTATGTCCCTGTAATTGATTATATCTTATCCTGCTAAAGACAACGCTTGGGTGAAGCGCTGTGTGACGGACGTTGCTGCGGGTAATCACAACTTATCGGTGGTATTTGCTGTTATGATGTAATAATGTACTTTAAATATAAAGATTATCTTAAGTGTAAATCAAACTTTAAATACGAAACAAATATTAAATGTAATACAAATTTCTTACAAAAGCAGTTATGACAGTATATGTATATGAAAAATAAATTGATCATAAAAATAATAATCTGGTCAACAATAAATGTAACCTAACCTTAGAGTAATTGCGTATGGCACATACGCCACTTTATATACCTGTTAATATTATACTTGGTGGAAGATTATGAAAATTCACACAAATATAAGAAAATTTTTTGTTTTACTTAGATAATTATTTATATTCCGATAAGTTTCTGGGAGTAATTGAAATCACCATTTTCATATAAAGAATTATTAATTTTATTGAAAATAATAATAAAATTTCAACATGTATGTAATAAGAGAAATTACTATACATCACTTTACAAAATATAGCATTATACAAAATATGTTCCAGATTAACAACATAAAGTCTTAATAATTTATTAAAGAAATTATTTTTAATTTTTTGTGCACAAATAAACAATCATATATAACATGCATAGTGTCTCACTTATTGACTTTAAAACAAATACACAATGGAATGACAAAATTACACAATACATTTGGAAATTTGCTGGTTATGATAAATTAAATTTATGAAATTAAAAATTGTTCGAATGGCTAAAGAAAATTCAATCGTTAAATATTTCGTAGAGACCATACAGGGAATTTTATATTGACTCTTATAGAAGCAGATAGAGCAAAAAGTAAAACAAATAAAAAATAAATTATAACAGGAATAATTTACTCTATGGTTTCTGTCGAGACCACTAATACCGAAACCTTTAGAATTAGAGACAGATCGAGGGCGAGACCATTCGCAATTTTGGCACTTAGGGACATCTGAAATTACCCTCCAATATAGTTTTGGGTGATTAAACTTCAAATTAGGACACGCTGGGGGTGCAATTTTCAGGTGGCTACTAAGGTCCACTTTTACCTTTAATTATCCCGACATAGCCTCAGGCAAACTAGCCATATATAAATAGTCAAGACAAGTGACGCTACTAATCTTTTTCCTGTTATAGAAACAGTGGTTTAGCCGGAATCCATCGTTCACAGCGATGAAAGGAGCAGATACATTTTTTGGTAGCCAAGTACTTTATTAAATTATAGTCCATAAATTCCCGAAGTATCTAAGTGTGAAAAACGTATCTATGAAATAAACCTGGAATATTTTTAAAGTTAGAAGTACAGTATACAGTTTCTAGAAATGCACTGAAAACTGGCTTTGTTAGTATTGCCTACGACACATAACGAATGGAAAATTATGACTAATTATTTTCAGTATTCAGTTATCTTTCATTTGTTCATATTGCAATATAATTTTAAGTGAATAAGATTAAAACAACTTGAGTGTTATTGATAATTTTCCTTTGGTTTCGCAAAAGCTATACAGTGAGGAGTTCCACGAAGAAGGAGACTCCAGCCAAGCCGAGGCCCAGGAGCAGCAGCATAAAGGCTCCCTGCAGGTGTGTGATGGTGAGGGACCTCAGGCTGCTGTCTGACTCTGTCTCTTTTTCTGTCTCCTGTTGCTTGTACCTCCTACGACTCTCCATCTGAGCTTGACGCAACAGGTCGTCGTTCCATCTCTCGTACAGTCCAGCCTGTGGAGCACATGACATATGAGCACCTATACTGGTCCCACACCACGATGGACTGACTGGCCTGATACACGTAGTCAGTCTGCTATCATCCAAAACCTTTTTGTGGATACTTATGCGTCATAAACCTCAAGAGTTGTTATTCTTTGGTCAATAAATACCATTCCCACCAACTTGCTTACTCAAGGTAAAGTTGACTTTATGATTTCCACATGAAAAGATAATCGTGTTGTGTTTTTGTAAGTTGTTTGACAATTAGCATATCACTTATGAAGTGCAGTAAAAAGTCTTTATAAAGGGAAGCACGTTGGTATGTTGAGCTATATTTTCCATTTTATGGAAAATAAATTACCTTCTAATTCAAGACGATATTCTTTACGGGTTAGGTTACTGACCTCAATGACGGCCATGAGGCAGCGGTCCAGGACAGGTCTAAAGGGAGCGTCATGTGGGATGGGCCAGGCCGCCATGCCAGGACTGATGCTCTCCTGGCCGAGGTATAATTTGGGGGTTCCGTCCGCCCCAATGAATCTCTCCGCTATCTTCAGTTGCTGGTAGCGTCCTGCGTCGAGGTGAGCTTGTCTGCCATAACCCCAGATAATATTAAATTGTTGGCAAAAATGATTTATGGTGTTTGTGTAAAAGCTGAGCTATTCATTAACTGTGAATGTGATCGAACATCTGGAGACATAAGAGCAAATATAGTGTCTCCGCTAAGAGACTTACTGTCTTACAGTCGAGTCAGCCTACTTTTTTCATGGAAGTTTATGGGTATTATTGTAAAGTGCTGGTGTATTGAAGTGAGAATTTGTAAGGTTTCCCAGAAAACTCTAATCTCCCTACTAAAAACAGTGACTTACTTTTTGTCAACCGCCTGTTGTTGTCCGACATTTACTGATGGAACGATGTGCATCAGTTGGCCCAGTCTCTTGAACAACTGTGAATTTGACTTGCTGAAAAATTTTTTGAACTCTATTCCATACGGTTGCATCGTTATCCTGTGTTTAAAGGTAGAGAATATACAATATATATTTTGTGAGAGCTAAATTATTTTGATATTAAAGAATAGTTCCTTATGTAGAGTAAGTCCATTACATATACTATTCAGGTATATACTAAGACACGTGAACACTACCTATCTGCAGTATTGACAAGGTCCTGGATTGTCTCGGCACGGGGTGGGTACTTGGGCAGCGTGAGGAAGGCGGTGAGGTTGCCACGATAGGCAGACCCGAATATGAGGGAGAACATCAGCCACGAAGCCACCAGTACACGGCTAGAGATGACTGTGGGCAGCCGTCGTGGCAAGTTCTGTCCTAACAGCATCCCTGTAACATCCTGCACCACCGTTCCTGTGGCTACCCTGTCCCCACCATCCCTCCATTCACCAACACGAATAATCTGCAATAATAACAAGTTTCAGTATTAACAACAATTTATCCTCGTATTTGCTTCATTTCGAGTTATTTGGTCCTCAGTAACTGTCAGTTTAGCTCCCTGTCATTTATTGGTCTATTGATGTATACCAGATTGCACTGGTGACCTCTGGTGTAGTGCATAGCATTGTTGCCTAGCACTTAAGAGTACTGAGGTGTTATTTTTGGCTTTTTTCTATATTTGCCTTTTTCTTCGCCGTTCATGGAATGGGAAAATGGTTAACCAGTGCGGTTGGGGAACTGTCTGGTCTTCCTGGGCTATCCCTTTACACTGACCTACACAGGTGCCCAACTGACTATGTGATTGTTATGATGTATACAGCCCCTCCCTCTTAAATTCTCGCCCAGCTGTCCCCTGAGGACGAGGTACTGTACATCTGTTTCTTGAGGAAGTGTCTAGGTGAAGTGGTATTCTGGATTATCCAATTAGTAAAATTAGTTTCAAAATTCATGTGTTATGATAATGAAAATTTCATCTCCGAATTTTTTTGCAATCAATATGTAAAGTAATTTTACAATTCTTATTTTACATCACCTCGTTTTGAATGCCAGAAAACGATGTAATCAAATACTGTAGGTATTTTGCACATACTATCGTACGTTTATAAGATAGAATGTACATCATACTATGTTGCAGTGAAGCGTAAATTTTCTTAAAGGACAAATTTATTTCTGTGTTACAGGACACAGTAATACAAAATTAAAATTTTTGTTATATATTAGCATTACGTAACTCACCAACAGCAGGACCACAGGGGTGAGCAGCAACGCTAGCAGGACGGCCGCCCACACCATGTCAGTGAGCGGGTAGTAGAGCGACTGCCACTGAGGCTTGATACCCGGTTGGGCCATACTGAAGAAAAGGGACTCGTACTCGTACACCCATGAGTAGTCGTAGCGTTCAAGACGTCCAGGTAACACGTTGTGGAGCACAGTGGACATGAAGGACACTCGTTCCTCTACACGCTGTGTAACCTGCAGCCATAATGTTGTTAATGATACCAAAGTCCAGCATTTATGTATTAGGGTTGTACACTGAGTTTTGGTGTGTTTTATTTGATATCATGTGTTATGAGGATCTGGATCTGGTGAAATGTGAGACAAGTGTCATACAGTCTAGGCGTGAGTGTACAAAAGGAGGTTATGGCATTCGGTAGGATAGGTTGGTCTGAATGAGTGCTGCGGATGATGGCTGAGGTTGCGGGTGTTATATTGCATGGATATGGCAAGTTTCAGTGTGGCAGGTAGTAACGTGCCGGTTTAACAGCCTTCTGTTGCTCACCTCTGCCCACGAGGTGGTGGGCACGACGTTGATAGTAAAGTTGAGGGAGTCCGCAATTGATTTTAACAAGAAGTAGTCGGTGCCAGAGTACTGTTTAACGCCATCAGGTCCCTCCAGTTCGTCCCAGTATGGTGGGAAAGGCAGAGCAGTCACGTTGACCTCGGCACCATAGAAGCTGAGGGTAATAACGTTCTCGTTTATATGTTAACTACTTGAAAGCGTCATCATTCCTTAAAACTATAACGAAACAACATTTTGCTCGTAACAAAGATATATTGATAAACTGTACATCGCATACTCGACAGTGTGTGAGCTATGAGAACCCGGGTTGTGAATAGTAACTCCTAGACTTTGTGCTTCTCTAAAACTATACCAGTAGCAGCAGCCCTGACCTACATCATCTAACTCAAGCTTGGGATAGTCAGTAATCCGTCCGTAACAAAATTAATTTTCACCGATTAATTTTGGATAGTCATCAAGGGCATCATTATTCTCAGGTTAAGAAAGACAACCTTGGAATTCTATCTATATGTTATATGATTTATTTGTATATTATTAACTGCCAATAAAAATCTTAAAATTTCAAGAGCTATTGTGATTAAGCTGTAGTTATATGTGTACAGTATATAGGTCAACTTCAAGGGTTGTTATTACAAGATTACTTTGAGAACTTAGGAGGGAAGAGTGAACGGCCCTCTCTTACGACAAGGCCGCGTTTTGGTGTCCAGGAAGCAAGTTCCACCACCTGAGCTCCCTCTGGGGTGTATGGCAGGTGGGTGTACACGCTGACCCTGTCCATGGTGGAGGTAAACATTATAATACTACTCAGGAAGAGTGCATGATGATTTTTCTTCGTAAAATGATCATCAATATATGAAGATGCTTGACCTGTGTGGTGACTCTAGGATGTTTTTTTTAGGTATTGTTCTAACGACATTATAATATTATTATCAATACAAAGTTAGTGACTAATGGAAAGAACCATGTATTACCGGGTGTGGCGCCAATTTTATACTAGGAGGCTGGCCATGAGTTGTTTATATATACTGTATTACCTGAGGTTGGGTGGTGTGTCGTCTAGGTTGAGCAAGATGGTGTTCATTGTGTATATTACCTGAGGTTGTGTGGTGTGTCCTCCAGGTTGAGCAAGATGGTGTTCATCATGGAGAAGGTCCAGTGGGAGGACAGGAGGGAGTGGAGCTGTGGGAGTGGGAGGCTGGTGACCACCAGCAGCTTGGTGGCCCACACCAGGAGGCGACCCTTGAGGGACCACTCGGCGAAGGTGTTGAGGAAGACTGGGTCGTGACTCACCACCATCACCCGCACACACCGAGACCCCATCCTCACCTGTGACACATTGTACACTGTTAACTCGTGGCGTTAACTTCCGCATGGTTATTTAGATATACAGTACCTCACTGTCAAACCAGTTATAATAGAATGACGGATGACCTGAATATGTTTTAGTCTTTATATATATGAAGTATAGTCAGGGCTAAGATAGTCAGTAAAAATAGGTTTTCATATAACAACATTATGGAAATATAATATATGTTTTTTTTTTCCAAGACGTCTTCATTTAAAGAGAACTTTCTTGCAGCCCAGAATTGGTGTGAAGATGGTTGGTCACAGACACAGAAGTACCGTCCCGTAGGTAAGAAGTTCATTTGCCAGAGACTTTCATGCTGTCAGGAATCAGCTAAATAAATCTGGTTTATTCCACAGACTGATCAAGCGGATCTCTGGCAGAACGAGCGCCATATATGGATCAGTTGGAGGTCTGGTTTAGCTGAGAGAAAGATGAGCCATGTTATTTCTTTAGAGTGTGTTGAGTGGTTTGCTTATAGAGGTTAGTGGATTAGGTAGGAGAGTGACCAACTTGTGAATTCAGGGGGTAAATTGAAGTCCCTGTAAAATGGTCTACCTATGGAACCTGGTGGAGCAGATGGGAGGTGACCTACTTCACCGACCCTGGTGGAGCTGATGGGAGATTGGCCTACCTCTAGAGTCAGGTGGACCAGGTGGGGGGGGGGGGGTGACCTACCTGTCGAGCCTTGTGGGCCAGGTGGGAGAGTAACCTATACTTACCTGTTGATCTTGGTGGCGGTGGTGGAAGAGTGGCCTACCTCTCGCATCAGGTGGGCCAGGTGGGAGAGTGGCCGACTTGTCGAACCTGGGGGGGAAGTGGAAGAGTGGCCTACCTCTCGAGTCAGGTGGATCAGGTGGGAGAGTGACCTACCTCTCGAACCTGGGGGGCAGGTGGGAGATTGGCGTACCTCTCGAGTCAGGTGGGCCTGGTGGGAGAGTGACTTGCCTCTCGAGCCTGGTGCAGCAGGTTGGGAGAGTGGAAAACCTCTCGAGTCAGGTGGGCCAGGTGGGAGAGTGGCTTCCTCTCGAACCTGGGGGGAAGGTGGGAGAGTGGCCTACCTCTCGAGTCAGGTGGGCCAGGTGGGAGAGTGACCTACCTCTCGAGCCTGGTGGAGCAGGTGGCGGAGTGACCTACCTCTCGAGCCTGGCGGAGCAGGTGGCTGAGTGAACTACCTGTCGAGCCTGGTGGAACAGGTAGGAGAGTGACCTACCTCTCGAGCCTGGTGGAGCAGGTATCTGTGTGACCTACCTCTCGAGCCTGGTGGAGGAGGTGGCTGAGTGACCTACCTGTCGAGCCTGGTGGAACAGGTAGGTGAGTGACCTACCTATCTAGCCTGGTGGAGCAGGTGGCTGAGTGACCTACCTGTCGAGCCTGGTGGAGGAGGTGGCTGAGTGACCCACCTGTCGAGCCTGGTGGAACAGGTAGGAGAGTGACATACATCTCGAGCCTGGTGGAGCAGGTGGCTGAGTGACCTACCTGTCGAGCCTGGTGGAGCAGGTGGCTGAGTGACCTACCTGTCGAGCCTGGTGGAACAGGTAGGAGAGTGACCTACCTGTCGAGCCTGGTGGAGCAGGTGGAGGAGCAGCACCAGGGTCTCGTTAGCGTCCTGGCCGTCCACCACCACCTCGAACACCCCCACACCCCAGGGGCTCCCTCGTACTACACTCTCCTCCTGAGATAGTGTAAGAAGTCTTAACCACATGATAAATGTAATACAAAAGACGTAAACCAGAAAAACACAGTTATATCTACTGTAGATACATCAAAATAATTTATTCTGTAGAACCTTGTTTTTTTCAGATTTTGTAGAATCAAACTATTCCAGAAGATACACGTTCGCTACAAAAGGATGTTTTATAGTACTGACAGGTGAAGAAACGCATTTGAAACCAGAAAAAAACACACATAAGAGATTATTATTTTAGTTTAAGAACATACCACAAGTGGAGGCTATTTAAAGACATACACCAGGTGGAGGGTATATACATTATGAACATATAACAGGTGAAGGCTACATAAGAACATACACCAGGTGGAGGCTACCTAAGAATATACAGCAGGTTGAGGCGACATAAGAACATACAGCAAGTGGAGGCTACATATGAATATACACCAGGTTAAGACGACATAAGAACAGACAGCAGGTGGAGCCTACATAAGAACATACTACAGATGAATGCTACATAAGAACATACAGCAGTTGGAGGCTAATTAAGAACACATAGCAGGTGGAGGTTCATAATAACTTATAGCAGGTGGAGGCTACATAAGAACATACAATAGGTGGAGGCTACCTAAGAACATGCAGCAGGTGGAGGCTACATAAGAACATTAAACAGGTGGAGGCTACACAAGAACATACTACAGGTGGAGCCTACCTAAAAATATACAGCAGGTGGAGGCTACATGAGAGCACAGAGAAAGTGGAGGCTATATAACATACAGCAGGTGGAGGCGACATAAGAGCATACAGCAGGTGGAGGCTACATAACATACAGCAGGTGGAGGCTACATAACATACAGCAGGTGGAGGCTACATAACACACAGCAGGTGGAGGCTGCATAACAGCATACAGCAGGTGGAGGCTGCATAACATATAGCAGGTGGAGGCTACATAACATACAGCAGGTGGAGGCTACATAACATACAGCAGGTGGAGTCTACATAAGAGCATACAGCAGGTGGAGGCTACATAACATACAGCAGGAGGAAGGCTACTTAACATACAGCAGGTGGAGGCTACATAAGAGCATACAGCAGGTGGGGCCTACATAACATACAGCAGGTGGGGGATATATAACATACAGCAGGTGGAGGCGACATAACATACAGCAGGTGGAGGCTACATAAGAGCATACAGCAGGTGGGGGCTTCATTAGAACATACAGCAGGTGGAGGCTACATAACATACAGCAGGTGGAGGCTACATAACAACAAATATCACCTTGAGGATGGTGGAGGGTGAGGTGGTGCCATCTGTCAGGAGGATGAGGGAGCAGGTGGGCCGAGACACCGCCTCCAGCACGGCGCCCACAGCACCACCAGCGACTGACACCTCTCCTGCCACTAACTCAAACGGGTTGATTAATAATCATTTATTTCATTGATTCTCCATAAGATCGCAAATGATTTTATTAAAAAAACTGTGGGTAGATATAAAAATTCTGGCCAGATTGACTGTGCATCGTAATTTTTTTTTATTGGGATCTTATCCAGTATGTTTTTTTTTATATACATAATATAGAAATTCGCTTGTGGAGAAACAAGTCAAATTCAATAATATGACAATACGAGTACAAATGAGTTTGATCCATATACTGTACAAGTACAGGATATCCTGGTACAGTAGAAGGTTGCTTACCAAACAAGGGGCATCACGTATAGTACCTGAGTGTGGAGGCAGTGGGAGGACGGTGTTGACGGCGAGGCTCACCATCATCAGTATTATTTTCGCTGTGTTGATGTTGCTCAAGCTGTCACCGAGCATTATCTGGAATTACACAGAGAACACACAGTAGGTCAGTGGTGGCCATTCTGTCTCTTAACAGTGGGCCCGTATTCAGTATAAGCCGGTGGAGATCTGTGATGTCATTATATATATATATATATATATATATATATATATATATATATATATATATATATATATATATATATATATATATATCTGTTGCAGTTTTCATTATAAAAGTAAAAGTCATTTTCCTTAAACTGCTCATCTATACAATACTAATGTTTTGTACGTCATCTTCATATGATCATCTTCTACTTCATTCCATTATTCATGTTCACCTTAACAGGGTTGATCTTTAAACTGGAGCTCAGGAAATAAAAGTTTTCAAATTTTTTAGCAACACACATCGTCTCTCTTTTGTAATGGTTATGATTTATAACTTATGAATGTAAGATAACCTGAGGGAAGAAGAGGGACAGCGTCTTGATGAACGCAGCAAAATACAGCATTCAGACAAGAATATATATGGGATGACGCAACACATAGTCACGTATATACATGGCAAGGCAGTGGTGGATATCATGGCACAACACAGCAATCACTCAAGGCATAACACAGCAATCACTTAGGAATAAACATTGCACGACGAAGCAGCCAGTCACTCTAGTGTGCTAAAAGGTACACCAATCGGTTAGATAGACGTATAACATGACATATTAGTCAGGTGTGCTAAACGCCGCAACACTCGATCACTTGAGTATCCAACATGATGCAGAAATCAGTCGGTTATGTGTGAACCGTGCAGGACAAGTGTCCCCCATAAAGGAAACACTCAATCTCCGACAACCACATTCATTAACACTCAACGCTTACACTCACTTAGCACTCAAAGTCACTGTAAACAGAACTTTACAATAATAATAGCTAAGACGAGGAGCAGGGCTTACACTTGTGGAGATGTGTGTTGAGTGACCTGCACCACGACCAGCTCCTTACTGTCTCATTCACTCATGCTACACTCTTATTTATGTGGCGTAACCAGCACACACACGGATGACTTCCTGAGTGATTGTGTTGCCACCGCGATCCGTTTCTTTCGACAAAATATTATGTCCCTGTAATTTATTATATCTTATCCTGCTAAAGACAACGCTTGGGTGAAGCGCTGTGTGACGGACGTTGGTGCGGGTAATCACAACTTGTCGGTGGTATTTGCTGTTATGATGTAATAATTTACTTTAAATATAAAGATTACCTTAAGTGTAAAGCAAACTTTAAATATGAAACAAATGTTAAGTTTAATTCAAATTACTTACAAAAGCAATTTGACAGCATATGAAAAATAAATTGATCATAAAAATAATAATCTGGTCAACAATAAATATAACCTAACCTTAAGTAATTGCGTATGGCACATACGCCACTTTATATACCTGTTAATATTATACTCGGTGGAAGATTATGAAAATTCAAATTTTTTTAAGAAAATAACTTTGTAATTGAAATCACCACTTATATATAAAGAATTATTAAATTTATTGAAAAAAACAAACAAAGCAAATTCAACATGTATGTAATAAGAGAAATTACTGTACATCATTTTACAAAATATGTTAGAATACAAAATATGTACTAGATTAAGAACATAAAGTCTTAATAATTAATTTAAGAAATTATTTAGAATCTTTGGTGCACAAATAAACACTCGTTTATAACATGCATGGTGTCTCACTTATTGAGTCTTAAAACAAATACACAATGGAATGACAAAATTACACAATACATTTGGAAATTTGCTGGTTATGATAAATTGAATTTATGAAATTAAAAATTGTTCAAATAGCTGAAGAAAATTCAATCGTTAAATATTTCGTAGAGACCATACAGGGAGTTTTATATTGACTCTTATAGAAGCAGATAGAGCAAAAAGTAAAACAAATAAAAAATAAATTATAACAGGAATAATTTACTCTATATGGTTTCTGTCGAGACCACTAATACCGAAACCTTTAGAATTAGAGACAGATCGAGGGCGAGACCATTCGCAATTTTGGCACTTAGGGACATCTGAAATTATCCTCTAATATAATTTTGGGTGATTAAACTTCAAATTAGGACACCCTGGGGGTGCAATTTTCAGGTGGCTACTAAGGTCCACTTTTACCTTTAATTATCCCGACATAGCTCAGGCAAACTAGCCATATATAAATAGTCTGGACAAGTGACGCTAATAATCTTTTTCCTGTTATAGAAACAGTGGTTTAGCCGGAATCCATCGTTCATAGCGATGAAAGGAGCAGATATATTTTTTGGTAGCCAAATGCTTTATTAAATTATGGTCCATAAATTCCCGAAGTATTTTAAGTGTGAGAAACGTATTTATGAAAAAACCTGGAATATCTTTAAAGTTAGAAGTATAAAATTTCTAGAAATGCACTGAAAACTGGCTTAGTTAGTATTATTGCCTATGACACATAGCGAATGAAAAATTATGACACTAATTATTTTCAGTAATCGGTTATCTTTCATTTATTCATATTATAATATAATTTTAAGTGGTTAAGATTAAAACAACTTAAGTGCTATTAATAATTTTCCTTTGGTGTCGCAAAAGCTATACGGTGAGGAATTCCACGAAGAAGGAGACTCCAGCCAAACCGAGGCCCAGGAGCAGCAACATAAAGGCTCCCTGCAGGTGTGTGATGGTGAGGGACCTCAGGCTGCTGTCTGACTCTGTCTCTTTTTCTGTCTCCTGTTGCTTGTACCTCCTGCGACTCTCCATCTGAGCTTGACGCAACAGGTCGTCGTTCCATCTCTCGTACAGTCCAGCCTGTGGAGTACATGACATATGAGCACCTATGCACTGGTCCCACACCACGATGGACTGACTGGCCTGATACACGTCGTCAGTCTGCTATCATCCAAAACCTTTCTGTGGATACTTATGCGTCATAAACCTCAAGAGTTGTTACTCTTTGGTCAATAAATACCATTATCACCAACCTTCTTACTCAAGGTAAAGTTGACTTTATGATTTCCTCATGAAAAGATAATCCTGTTTTGTTTTTGTAAGTTGGTTGACAATTAGCATATAACTTCCGAAGTGCAGTAAAAAGTCTTTATAAAGGGAAGCACGTTGGTTTGTTGAGCTATACTTTCCATTTTATGGAGAATAAATTACCTTCTAATTCAAGACGATATTATTTACTGATTAGGTTACTGACCTGAATGACGGCCATGAGGCAGCGGTCCAGGACAGGTCTAAAGGGAGCGTCATGGGGGATGGGCCAGGCGGCTTGGCCAGGAATGATGCTCTCCTGGCCGAGGTATAACTTGGGGGTTCCGTCCGCCCCAGTGAATCTCTCCGCTATCTTTAGTTGCTGGTAGCGTCCTGCGTCGAGGTGAGCTTGTCTGCCATAACCCCAAATAATATTAAATAGTTGGTAAAAATGATTTATGGTGTTTGTGTAAAAGCTGAGCTTTACCCTAACTGTGATTGTGATCAAACATCTGGATAAGAGTGAATATACTTTCATTATGATGTACGAATTATAAATCTCGGTTAAGACTAACACCTACTTTTTTCAAGGAAGTTTGTTGGTATTATTTTAAAGTGTTAGTGTATTGAAGTGAGAATTTGTAAGGTTTTCCAGACAACTCTAATCTCCCTATAAAAAATAGTGACTTACTTTTTGTCAACCGCCTGTTGTTGTCCGACATTTACTGACGGAATGATATGCATCAGTTGGCCCAGTCTCTTGAACAACTGTGAATTTGACTTGCTGAAAAAATTTTTGAACTCTATTCCATACGGTGGCATCGTTATCCTGTGTTTAAGGCAGAAAATATATAATTTATATTTTGTGAAAGCTAAATTATTTTGACATTAAAGAATAGTTCTTTATGTAGAGTAAGTCCATTACATATACTATTCAGGTATATACTAAGACACGTGAACACTACCTATCTGCAGTATTGACAAGGTCCTGGATTGTCTCGGCACGGGGTGGGTACTTGGGCAGCGTGAGGAAGGCGGTGAGGTTGCCACGATAGGCAGACCCGAATATGAGAGCGAACATCAGCCACGAAGCCACCAGTACACGGCTGGAGATGACTGTGGGGAGCCGTCGTGGCAAGTTCTGTCCTAACAGCATCCCTGTAACATCCTGCACCACCTTTCCTGTGGCTACCCTGTCCCCACCGTCCCTCCATTCACCAACACGAATAATCTGCAATAATAACAAGTTTCAGCATTAACACCAACATTACCCTCGTTTCACTACATTTGGAGTTATTTGGTCCTCAGTAACTGCCAGTTTGGCTCCCGGTCATTTATTGGTCTATTGATGTATATCAGATTGCACTGGTGACCTGTGGTGTAGTGCATAGCATTGTTGCCTAGCTATTTAGAGTACTGAGGTGTTATTTTTGGCTTTTTTCTGCATTTGCCTTTCTCTTCGCCGTTCATGGTAAAGGATAATGGTTAACCAGTGCGGTTGGGGAACTGTTTGGTCTTCCTGGGCTATCCCTTTACAATGACTTAAACAGGCATCTATCTTACTATGTGATTGATATGATATCTACAGCTGTCCCATGAGGACGAGATACTGTACATCTGTTTCTTGAGGAAGTGTCTAGGTGATGTGGTATTCTGGATTATCCAATTATTAAAATGAGTTTCTAAATTCATGTGTCTTGATAATGAAAATTTCATCTCCGAATATTTATGCAATCAATATGTAGAGTAATTTTACAATTCTTATTTTACATCACCTCGTTTTGAATGCCAGAAAACGATGTAACCAAATACTGTAGGTATTTTGCACATACTATCGTACGTTTATAAGATATAATGTACATCATACTATGTTGCAGTGAAGCGTAAATTTTCTTAAATGTCAAAATTTCTTCTGTGTTACAGGACACAGTAATACAAAATTACATTTTTTTTTATATATTAGTATTACGTAACTCACCAACAGCAGGACCACAGGGGTGATCAGCAGCGCCAGCAGGACGGCCGCCCACACCATGTCAGTGAGCGGGTAGTAGAGTGACTGCCACTGTGGCTTGATACCCGGTTGGGCCATACTGAAGTCAAGGGACCCGTACTCGTACACCCATGAGTAGTCGTAGCGTTCAAGACGTTCTGGTAACACGGTGTGGAAGACAGTGGCCATGAAGGACACTCGTTCCTCTACACGCTGTGTAACCTGCAGCCATACTATTGTTAATTACATCATAAACCAGCATTTATGTATTAGGGTTGTACACTGAGTTTTGGTGTGTTTTATTAGATGCGTTATGAGGATTTGGAGAGATATGATGCTAGTGAAATTCAGTCTAGTCGTGAGTTTACAAAATGAGGTTATGGCATTGGGTAGGATACGTTGGTCTGAATGAGTGGTGCGGTGTGGGTTTGGATGAAAGCAGAGGTTGCAGTTGTTGTATTGCGTGGATATGACAAGTTGTAGCGGTTTCAGGTAGTACACGGCTGATTTTGCGCCTTTCCCTTGCTCACCTCTGCCCACGAGGTGGTGGGCACGACGTTGATAGTAAAGTTGAGGGAGTCCGCAATTGATTTTAACAAGAAGTAGTCGGTGCCAGAGTACTGTTTAATGCCATCAGGTCCCTCCAGTTCGTCCCAGTATGGCGGGTAAGGCAGGGCAGTCACGTTGACCTCGGCACCATAGAAGCTGAGGGTAATAACGTTCTCGTTTTATATGTTAACTACTTGAAAGCGTCATCACTCCTTATAACTATAACGAAACAACATTTTGCTCGTAACAAAGATGTATTGATAAACTATCATAATTTAACCTGAGTTTGTACATCGCCTACTCGACAGTGTGTGAGCTATTATACCCGGAGCGTGAATAGTAACTCCTAGACTCTGTGTTTCTCTAAAATAATACCAGTAGCAGCACCTCTGACCTACATCATCTAACTGAGGCTCGGGATAGTCAGTAATCCGTCTGTAACAAAAATAATTTTCACGGATTAATTCTCGATACTCATCAAGATCATCATTATTCTTAAGTGATGAAAGACAATCTTGGATTTATAGCTATATGTGATTTGATTTATTTGGATATCATAAACTGCCAATAAAAATGTTAAATTTTCAAGAGCCATTGTGATTAAGCTGTAGGGATGTGTGTACAGTATATATGTCAACTTCAAGGGTTGTTATTACAAGATTACTTTGAGAACTTAGGAGGGAAGAGTGAACGGCCCTCTCTTACGACGAAGCCGCGTCTTGGTGTCCAGGAAGCAGCTCTCACCACCTTAGCTCCCTCCGGGGTGTATGGCAGGTGGGTGTACACGCTGACCCTGTCCATGGTGGAGGTAAATATTATATATTACTCAAGAAGTGTGTGTGTTGATTTTTCTCGATTAAATGATCATAAACGGACAAAGATGATGGACACTTGTGGCGACTGTAAAGGATGGCCTCTTTACATGTACTTCAACTCTGTACAAATTCATCGACCACCCAATTACAGATGATTTATTATCGACTGTGTAAATAATTAATAGTACAAGATTAGAGACTAGTAGAGGTAAAATGTATTCTTGGTTGAGGCACAAAGTATGTATTCGGAGTAGCCATGTTTGGAAATGTTAATGGAAATGGATGAACTCTACTCTAGGTTGAGCATTGTGTAGATTACCTGTGGTTGGGTGGTGTGTCCTCCAGGTTGAGCAAGATGGTGTTCATCATGGAGAAGGTCCAGTGGGAGGACAGGAGGGCGTAGAGCTGTGGGAATGGGAGGCTGGTGACCACCAGCAGCTTGGTGGCCCACACCAGGAGGCGACCCTTGAGGGACCACTCGGCGAAGGTGGCGAGGAAGACCGGGTCGTGACTCACCACCACCACTCGCACACACCGAGACTTCAGCCTCACCTGTGACAAGACAGGGTTATGACCTATATGTTTCTAATTCTTATTACGCAGCAAATGTAATCACGGTTAAGATAATTGGTATAAATTAGTTTTTAGATGGCAACCTAATTTTTTTTAATTATATATATCTAAATATATATTATAAGCAGTCCAGAATTGGCGTAAAGATGATTACTCACAGGCTCAGCAGTACAGACTCGGTAGGTAGGAAATTCAGGGGCCAGAGACTCTCATGCTGTCTGGAATCAGTTAAATAATTCTGGTGCATTCCACAGACTGATCCAACGGATCTCTGATAGAACGAGTGCCATTTATGGATCTATTGATGGTCTGGTCTAGGTGAGAGAAGGACGAGCCATTTATGTTTATACCACCGTTTGACCTTTTTTTCTTGAGGAGGCTGGTGGAATAATTCGGGTAGTGACCTTCTTGTAGATCCCATTTGAGCAGAGGCTAAGTGAGCATCCTGCTTAGTGCGATGGAAAGCTGCCCTAACTATCATTCTTACAGGGAAGTGACTTGCTTATTGTGATGGTGTATTATCCCCTATCTAGCAAACAGTTATACCTAAATAAATGTGGGTTACATACATTAGGTTCTTATAATTATATCACCACGGTAATATCCCTATGAGCCGTGATTAGTCATCAATTGGACATGTGACAGTGTACTCCCACTGTGCCCTCACACCTTGACCGCAGTCATCAATTAAGTAGCCGGCTATCGCCAGTTCGTCTCCCACCTCTGAGCCAATGAGACGTGAAGCTAGTTATACTTAAGCTTCGTCCCTTATTTATGCTCACAGCTCAAAGCGTTGATTACGGTGATATCCTAGTTATAGTGCAATATTTTATTTTCTTAATAAATGGAGAAAAGACTATTTGGGTATAAAACGTAACCCATAAACATTTGTAAATGTTGCTTCCAGTTCACCTCTAATTAGTGATTCCACAGGTAACCGGAAACTGCAACAGTGGGAAGAAAGTAACTTTCTAATGCATTAGCTTGGAGCTGGTGAGAGAGTTACCCAATTGTTGATCCAAATGAAGCAGGTGGCAGAGTGACCTACCTGTCGAGCCTGGCGAAGGAAGCGGGAGAAGATCGCCTGCGTCACATTACCGTCCTTGCCGTCTACCTCCACCTTGAAACATCCCACCCCCCAAGGGCTTCCTCGTACTACACTCTCCACCTGAGACGTAGATGGCTCTTATAACCATTTGATATTCATAACAGTGGCCAGATATAGTCATAGCTAGATACAACAACATAAGTAACTAAAAATAAGATGCAGTTGTTCGTGACTGCACTTTTAGTATTTCAAGATGAAGAAATGCCTTTGTAAATTTTTTAAAACGAAGGAAAACATAACGTAAGTTTGAAGGATAATTGGAAGCTACTCAAGAACATAAAGCAAGTGGAGGCTGCGT